>JANHMN010000017.1:45750839-45868641 GCA_030674055.1 Rhabdomys pumilio
TATATATATATATATATATATATATATATATATATATATATATATATATATATATATAATGAGTAAGGCAAATCTGGGTGTTCATATTCAGTTTATTTAAATTTCCCACAAACCTCATGTAAGGGGGTGGGAAAACACTTGCTTTTGGAGACAGGCCTTTGTAAATAGAACAGCCTTCACATTTAGATTTCAAATGGCTGCTCCTCTGTTAACAACAACCTCTTCTGGAGTCCTGGTACAATAATAATCTCCCCCAAAACTTCACTGGACATCCTTTTTAAAGCACTTGAATGTTACAATTGAAAGTGCCAGGGTCTCTTCAGAGAAGGGCTCTCCTTGATATTTTTATCACAGAAAGTCCAGAAAGAAGATGTGGGAGTCAGAATCTAGTACTGCTTCCTTCTATTAGCTTGTGATGTTGAAGCCATGTTATTTGAATTTGTTGTTCTCTGTATCTTGTGCCCCATTTGTAGAGAAAATTGGCTATGATGTTTTGACTTTTTGAGTTGATTAAGACTTTTGTACTTGGCTGACCTAAGTAATCTAACAAGTTTGGTTATACGGAAGAAGACTGTGCACTCGCACTCTGTTTTAATCTTCTACCTTAAATTGTAACTTCATGTGCATTTTTAAATTCTTAACACAGATTATTTATATGTTATGTAATTGGAAAATAAAAATTAAAGATTTTACATTTCAAATAGTAGCTTTTTCAAATAAATATGAAGCAAGATTTATTTTTTTAGTAAGATCATATTACACAGAAGATACTTCTCATTTTAAAACATACCTCGCATTTTGTTCAGAATGCATAATTATTTACCTTTTATATAAATACAACAAAGCCTCATAATTTTTTTGGCAAAATAACAACAGGCTAATCTATAGCACCATTTTTATTAAAACTCTATAATTTTCCTGTTTTCTCTCAAAGCATGAACCACATCACGTTTTTCACATGAAAAGATTACACTATCTGTTCCAATGTAGATTTTCTGTTGTTTAAAGTACTTTTTATTTTTATTATTTTTTTTTGCTAAAATTTTGCACTAATGGCATTGTTTGTGATTGCTGGATAATTGGTTCTCATGTTTAATTCTTTTTCATTGCTAACAAAAACTATCTTTCATATTATATTCTCCACAGAAAAAAAAAAATGCCCCAAAGTAGTTTAGAGGAAATAAATGTATCTTTCTTTGGTCTCAATGTTTCAGAATCTTAAGACTAGTTCTGTTTTTCTAGCTAATATTAGTCCCTACTGCTGACATGACCCAGGAGCGTAGTCAGTAAGGTACTAGTTGAAAATTGAAAAATTGACCATCGGCTGCTGAGGGAGAGTTAGTGTGCTCTAATGTACAGAGTCTGCTAAGATTTTTCATATTCATGTGGTCAGCCATGGACAAGTGTTCATAGATCCAAGGCTAAATAAACTCAATAAGTTGTATAATCATTGATAAATGTAGAGATGATGCAAGGGAGTGCAGGAACACCAGGTAATCTTAAGGGGCAGGAATGATGTATGTATAGTGTTCATGTGTGTAGCTATCAAAATATTTTTAAACACACAAAACATCCCCCTACTCTGACAAATAGAAGGATTTTCCTGAGCAAAATACTTGAAAACCAAATTTAAGAATACATTTAAAAAATTATACAGCATGGTTCAGTAGGATTCATTCCAAAGAAGCAAGAACATTTTAACATGTCAGAACTAATGAATGTAATAAACTTGAGACAGTCAGTGTTAACTGTCAACTTAACACTCTGGCACCTTTAGGCATGCTTGTGTGGGATTATTTTAACTATATTAATGTTGAAAGACTCATTTTGATTATGGGCAGGACTATTCATGGACATGGGATTCTGAATTTTACAAAATGGAGAAGGCAAGCTATGCAGATTCCTGCCTTTGTATTTGCCCCTTTCCTCTTAGTGGGTATGTTGTGTCCTAAGTTTTATATACATTAGTCTACTTAAAAATAAATGGTTTTAAAAAGAATTTTAAAAATAGACCTTGGCATATTAAAAATTTTAAAGATTTGATTCCAACTTATCAAATGAAATATCCAATTTCACTCCTATATTGACCTCTACATTTAGATAAGAAAACACAATACACCAAAAATTTCATAGACATTTGTACCAAGAGATGTAAGTATACACATACCACATACACAAACACACACAGAATATTACACATAATTCCCAAAAATATTAGCACAAACACACAGAAACACACATATTTTCACAAAACACAAAGCATTATAAAAAGTAATTTAAGAACAGTACACAATATTCCCTAGCAACGATATATAACCTTTAGTTCTTTTACCTACAAATAAGAGTAGTCTTCACTCTCCATTAAGGACATGTCTCTTTGCAAAGAATCCACTATAGAAAACCACAGACAACTAAAATGTACAGTGATAGAGCCCAGTCACACATTTAAGGGTCAGAGAATATTACTCAGAGAAAATGACATTGAGAATTGAAAACTAAATTAATGAAATAAAATAGTATGTATTCTTGTATGCATGAACTCCAAATACTTCCCTCCTAAATGCTGTGAAGATTGTAGTAGAACAGAAAAGTCAATTCATTTATGGTGATATTGCAAAAACATAAAGTCATTTGTTGATACATTTGGCAATCTCTAAGTAAAACTACCAATGTAGTCTTAACATATGATCCAGAAAGCACTCCTCTTGGAAGACACCCAAGGAATTTTAGTATCATTGCAACACTAAAGTCTCTATATGAATAGTTGTAATGCCTTGGCTCACAACTGACAAAACTTAAAAGCAGTGTGGATATTTTTCAAAAGGCAAATGGTTTAATAAGCTGTAGTTACTCTAAGCAATTGACTGTTATTCAATGATATATCAAATATAGTGCTCATGCTTTGAAAATACAGAGTATTACATGTACATTATTTAGTGAAAGATTCCAGTCTGCAGAAGTGATATACTACATTTCATTCTGCATCAGAGAAAAACTGTGGAAATTTAAAAGGATTTGAGACAGTGAGATGGAAAAAGAAAACAAGAGAGAACTTATTGGAATTTAAAGGCAATGAAAACATACTTCCTGATACTTGATAAGTAGATGAAAATAACCCACATATCAAAAACCATAGACTGAATGGCACTGGAAGTGAATTATATTACAAAAAATAAGGTTTTTAGATGACAGTATATTCATTGATTATACCAATTTATTTGGTGATAAGTACTCATGATGAAGTAAGACCATTTATTGATGAGAAGGAGCAAATAGTGATGACTATATATGAAATTTTATCTTCACCTAAATACTCATATTAAAAATCTATTTAATCCTAGTTTAAACAAAAGTAGACAGGTGGAAGTTCTAGGACAGGTACCGAAAAATTGTTTGCTGAATTCCATACATGTTCTACAGAGACCCTCATACATAACACATGCACAGAGATTACAGCACGAACTCCACATACATACATACACATAAAAACACACACACATACACATAAACACACACACAAAGACTATATACATACATGTATACATAAATACAAAAACCTACAGATAGACAGACTCATCAAATATTATGGTTCTGCATGTGTATTTTTGAAAAAATGACAAATTAAAAGCCAAATGAAAATATCTAGTCACTTTAATGTGCCACAGAAGTATACTAATCTCAAATTTTAAAATTCTTTTGTATTTTCACTTGAGATTAACAAAGAATTGCAGGGACTAGGTTAAATCTGTCCTAAAAGCAGTGAAAAGATGGCTGAAGCTTGTGAATCATTATCAGACATAAAGAAAAGAAGAATGAGACTACATTTGATATTTCAGAATCCTAGAGAATTCTCGTTCATGGGGGGAAAAAGGCAACATCATTGGACTTCGTGAATTCCTAGGAGAGGACATGCCAATCCAAATTTCTCCTCCTATCAAAGAAATTAGTCCTTCCAGTTTGTCATCTTTTAACTTCACCTTTCTAATATTATCGTATATTTCTGTGTTCCTGCATCCTTGGTTTTTAACATGAGTTCTTACTGTTTTGGTGGTTTCTAGCTGAGCTACCACATTATCTAAAATATTTTTTATAAATATAGGAAAATACTGAAATGTAAAATTAATGAAAAAATGGAGCCTGATTATTTTTTTTATTTCATCGATCTTTTTCTAATGTTGCACTAATAGTTATATAATGTAGATAATTTGCTTCAAATGTGTAGACAAAATTGACAATCATACTCAAAAATAAATAAAAACTGTGTTTATAGGTAACAAGACAAAACCATTCCCCTTAATGAAAGTCATTATTTGAAAACTTCAATAGGACTGTCTTCAGATATTGTATGAGGTTTTCACACTAGGTTTCCACACTTCCCCTCTGTTGAAGTAAGTATTGAAAAAGCAAGCAGCTAGTTCTCAGTGCTACTGCAGCCAGCTCTCTCAGTGGCCCCTATGTGGTCCCACCAGGCTACTTTCACTAGTACCCCCTGCCGAGCGCTCTCTGTGTTCCCAGCTATGGTTAACTCTAGCACTAAGCCCAACACTAGCTGGTCACATGGCCCTGACTAGCCAGGTGTTCACATCTTGCATACCTTCTGGCCCGGTGCCCCTGAGATGGCATGGTTGCTGCCTTCACCCTCCAACTCTGCTGCCTCCACTGCTCTATGCCTAGCCCCATGCAATTACTGCCAAACTCATGGTTAGATATCACAATACCCAGTAGCCTGGTAAAATCAAAACTCTTAAGCTTATAGTTAGCTAGTCAGATTTATATATAAATTCTCGATACACTAGATGTCACACAATTTAGACAAGTTATCGCAATTATTCTAAACCTACATCTTTTTTTTATATTTTATATTTTTTATTGGATATTTTACTTACATTTCAGATGCCATCCCCTTTACACATTTCCCCTCCCTAGAAAACCCCAATCCCATGCCCCCTATTTCTTTTTGCTTTTATACAATTTTTTAAAATGTTAATCAAAGGCTTTATAAGTATGGTAATGCTCACTCAGAAGTGTAGCCCAATACCCTACCTAGATATATAAACTATCTTTGACTGGTGGAAACACGTGAACATCTGCCTCCATGCCCCCCTCTCTTTCTTTCTCTTTCTCTCTCTCATCACCTAGTTTCTCCTCTAATTCATCTTCTCCTCTCCTTACTCCATCTCTTCCTCTCTGTACTTCTTCCCCCTTAGCTCCTCCTACCTATCACCCTTTCTGTTAAAGTAAAACTTTTCTCTCAAAATGCAATTAGAGCATAATTATTCCTATTTGTACCAGTGAAGTACAAGATAGTCCTAATACCCAGTCCATCATTTTGTTGACAAATCAGAACCTCTGTCGTCTCTCCTAACTAAAACACTTAGTTTTGAACCTGGCTTTTTTCTTGGCTTTAGAATGAATGTCAGTTAAAAACCACTCACTCAGATCTTTTTTCTCAAAGTAAATAGCCAGGATTGGCTATGAGACTATAGTCTTCAACCCCATCAGCAATCCAGAATGACTGATTTAGCTGAAATTATGGGAAACACAAAGCATAGCTTCTAAAACTTAGCAAATTTATAGAGACCGCTGAACACCTGGACAGCCCCTATACTACCAAACATTGGAGCATCAAATCTACAGCCTTCTGGCCCAGAATCATCTGACAGACCTTAGAGATGCAGAATTATTAAGGGCTGATTACTCTGTCTAGGCAGATATAATCAGTCGACTATTCTGCAAGTGTGTCCTTTTCTGGATAGTAATTTGTCTGTAGATGGAAAGAGGTAAAGACGTAATTCTTGCCTAGTGGCTGTCTCCACACAACTGGAGTAACTCCAAGGATCCTCAATTTCTTCTTAGAATCCAAGACAGAAAGCTGTCTGTCTCTAATCAAAATGAACATTAATATAGAAATATTTGTAACGTCAATTCTATGGACTTCTGACGTTTTGAAATCCAGCTATCCATGTAAGGTAACCTGGACTGTTGTCTGTTAACTCCTCTCAGCTATTTCTAAATAAAATATAGAAAACACCCTAACAATAAGCTCAAAGCCATGAATTTGCTATAGTCCCTTAACTCACAGGCTAACCATTCCAAATCAGTTAAAAAAGTTAAAGAAGGACTGGGTCTAAGCCTTGTATTCCTAAATGTGTTATACAGGCACAATGCCCATGAGAGTATCAATATTCATCTCACTTTTATATCAATAAGAAGCTTATACCAATGAAAATCTTAAATTTGAAATCAAAGTAATTTTTTTACCATTTAAGAAATTATAACTTTGCCGGGCGGTGGTGGTGCATGCCTTTAATCCCAGCACTTGGGAGGCAGAGGCAGGCAGATTTCTGAGTTCGAGGCCAGCCTGGTCTACAGAGTGAGTTCCAGGACAGCCAGGACCACACAGAGAAACCCTGTCTTGAAAAACCAAAAAAAAAAAAAAAAAAGAAAAAGAAAAAAAGAAAGAAATTATAACTTCATCTTGATACTAATTACACAGATTTCTACCAATAGGTTATGGCTCTGCAATAACTTCTAGCTAATCCTCCCTGTTCCAACAAAACCACTACTTTTCCCTAGAAAGACACCCCAATATTAACCAGCTTAGTTCCCAAATCCAGGGAATAGGGGCGCTGATTCTTCTTTAACTTCTTTAAGCTGATTATGGGCATTGAGATATTAGAAGTGGGATGGGGGAAGAGTAAATTGATAAGTCTCTGACACTGTGTCTTCACTGCATCCAGATGGAATTCCAGGACATTGGAGGTTTAAGCAGGTTTGCTCATTTTGCTTGATGAATAGGTACACCAAGGCTGTGTATTCTGCAATATACAATTCTCAGAACAAGTTTTAGTATCAAGAAAAATTTTTCCTAGAGGGCTGATATATTTTAAAAGATGTTGGTTCTAACAACTTTTCTCTTTTTTCCCCTTTTTTTAATTGGTTATAATATTTACATTTCAAAATTTATCCTCTTATTCTATTACCCCCACAACCCAGGAACCCCTTATCCCATCCCCCTCCTTGTGCTTCTATAAGGGTGTGATTTTCCAGTTTCTATGATGCTGTTTCCATTAATATAAAATGCCTCATAGATTTCTAAATCCTTCCATTTGTGTTATTAAATCTCCTATTTTTCTTTTTTTCTTTCTTTTATTTCTTTTTTCTCTTTTTTATTTTTTTCCTTTTTTTTTCTTTTTTTCATCTCTTTTTAAAAATTGGGTATTATATTTACCTTTCAGATTTTTATCCTCTTACCCCACTTCCTCTCACCACCCAGAAACCTCCTATCTCATCCCCTCTCCTCATGCTTCTATGAGGCTGTGCCTCCACCTACCCATTGCCCCCACTACCCCCTCCCCACCCTCACATCCCCCCCACACTCTGTGTTAGTTTTTCATGGGACCAAGAATTTCCTCTCCCACCTATGCCCAACAAGGCCATCCTTCCCTACATATACCTCTGGAGTCATAGGTCCCTCCCTATGTGCTCCCAGGCTGGTGGTTTAGAACCTGGGGGACTCTGGTTGGTTGGTATTGTTGCTTTCCTTGTGGGGTCACAAACCCTTTCTGCTCCTTCAGTCTTCTCTCTAAGTTCTCCATTGGGGAACATTTGATCAGATCAGTGGTTAACTGTGAGCATCGTCCTCTGAATGTGTTAGTCTTTGGCAGACCTCTAAGTAGACAGCTATATCATGTTCTTGAAAGCATGTACTTCCAGTCATTCACATCAGTGTCTAGCTTAGATGACTGTACATGGGATGGATACCAAGGTGGAATGGTCTCCTGATGGCCCCTACTTCAGTTTCTGTCCCATGTTTTGTTTCCATATTTGCTTCCTTGAGTATTTTTGTTACTCGTTCTAAATAGAACTGAGGTGTCCCCTCTTGGTCTTCCTTCTTCATGAGCTTCATGTGGTCTGTGAGTTGAGTCTTTGCTACTCCAAGCTTTTGGGCTAACATGCGCTTATCAGTGAGTAAATACCATGTGTGTTCTTTTGTAATTGGGTTAACTCACTCAGGATGATAATTTCTAGTTCCATCCATTTACCTAAAAATTTCTCAAATTCATTATTTTTAATATCTGAGTAAAACTCCATTGTGTAAATGTACCACATTTTTGTATCCATTCCTCTGTTGAGGGACATCTTGGTTCTTTCCAGCTTCTGGTTATTATAAATAAGGATGCTATGAACATAGTGGAGCATGTGTCCTTGTTATATGTTGGAGCATCTTCTGGATATATGCCCAAGAGTGGTAAAGCTGGATCCTCAGGTAATGCTGTGTCCAGTTTTCTGAGGAACCACCAGAGTGATTTCCAGAGTGGTCGTACCAGCTTGCAATTCCACCAACAATGGATGAGTGTTCTTCTTTCTCTGCATCCTCTCCAGCAACTACTATCATCTGAGTTTCTGGTCTTAGCCATTCTGACTGGTGAGAGGTGGTATCTCAGGGTTGTTTTGATTTGCATTTTCCTGTTTACCAAGGATGTTGAGCATTTCTTAAGGTGCTTCTTGGCCATTCGAGTTTCCTCTGTTGAGAATTCTTTGTTTAGCTCTGTACCCCATTTTTAATAGGGTTATTTGTTTGTCTGGAGTATAATTTATTGAGTTCTTTGTATATCTTGGATATTAGCCCTCTATTGGATCTAGGATTGGTAATGATTTTTTTCCCAATCTGTTGATTGTCATTTTGTCTTACTGACAATGTCCTTTGCCTTACAGAAGCTTTGCAATTTTATGAGGTCCCATTTGTCAATTCCTGATCTTAGAGCATAAACCATTGGTGTTCTGTTCAGGAACTTTTCCCCTATGCCTAGGTATTCGAGGATCTTCCCCACCTTCTCTTCTATTACTTTCAGTGTATCTGGTTTTAAGTGAAAGTCTTTTATCCACTTGGATTTGAGGTTTGTACAAGGAGGTAAGAATGAATTGATTTGCATCCTTCTACAAGTTGACCTCCAGTTGAACCAGCATCATTTGCTGAAAAGGCTGTCCTTTTTCCCCTTAATGGTTTTAGCTTTTTTGTCAAAGATCAAATGATCATAGGTGTGTGGGGTCATTTCTGGATCTTAAATTCTATTCAAGTGATCTTCCTGCCTGTCTCTGAACCAATACCATGCAGTTTTTATTACTATTGCCCTGTAGTACAGTTTGAGGTCAGGGATGGTGATACCCCCCGAAGTTCTTTTGTTGTTGAGAATAGTTCTCACTATCCTGGGTTTTTTGTTGGTCCAAATAAATGTGCAAATTGCTCTATCTCTATGAAGAATTGATTTGGAATTTTGATGGGGATTGCGTTGAATCTATAGATTGCTTTTGGAATGATGGCCATTTTTACTAAATTAATCCTGCCAATCCAGGAGCACAGGAGATCTTTCCAACTTCTGAGGTCTTCTTCTATTTCTTTCTTCAGAGACTTGAAGTTCTTGTCATACAGATCTTTCACTTGCTTGGTTAGGTTCACTCCAAGATATTTTATATTGTTTGTAACTATTGTGAAGGGTGTTATTTCCCTAAATTCTTTCTCAGTCTTTTTATCTTTTGAGTATAGGTAGGCTACTGATTTGTTTGAGTTGATTTTATATCCAGCCACTTTACTGAAGTTGTTTATCAGATTTAGGGGTTCTCTGGTGGAAATTTTAGGGTCACTTAAGTATATTATCATATCATCTGCAAACAATGAAATTTTGACTTCTTCCTTTCCTATTTGTATCCTTTTGACTTCCTTTTGTTGTCTAATAGCTCTAGCTAGGACTTCCAGTACTATATTGAATAGGTAGAGTGAGAGTGGGCAGCCTTGTCTAGTCCCTGGTTTTAGTGGGATTGCTTTCAGTTTCTCTCCATTTAGTTTGATGTTGGCTACTGGCTTACTGTATATTGCTTTTACTATATTTAGATATGGACCTTGAATTCCTGATCTTTCCAAGACTTTTAACATGAAGGGATGTCGAATTTTGTCAAATGCTTTCTCATCGTCTAGTGAGATGATCATGTAGTTTTTTTTCTTTGAGTTTATTTATGTAGTGGATTACATTGATGGATTTCCGAATATTGAACCATTCCTGCATTCCTGGGATGAAACCTACTTGATCATGATAGATGATTGCATTGATGTGTTCTTTGATTCAGTTTGCGAGAATTTTGTTGAGTATTTTTGCATCAATATTCATAAGAGAAATTGGTCTGTAGTTCTCTTTCTTTGTTGGGTCTTTGTGAGGCTTAGGTATGAGACTAATTTTAGCTTCATAGAATGAATTGGGTATTGTTCTCTCTGTTTCTATTCTGTGGAATAGTTTGAAGAGAATTGTTTTTAGGTCTTCCTGGAAGGTCTGATAGAATTCTGCACTAAAACCATCTGATCCCACACTTTTTTTGGTAGGGAGATTTTTAATGACTACTTCTATTTCTTTAGGGGTTATGGAACTGTTTAGATGGTTTATCTGCTCCTAGTTTAACTTTGGTACCTGGAATCTATCTAGAAAATTGTCCATTTCATCCAGATTTTCCAATTTTGTTGAGTATAGGCCTTTGTAGTAGGATCTAACAATTTTTTTAATTTCCTCTCTTTCTGTTATTACATCTCCCTTTCCAGTTCTGATTTTATTAACTTGAGTACTGTCTCTGTGCCCTTTGTTTAGTCTGGCTAAGGATTTGTCTATCTTGTTGATTTTCTCAAAGAACGAGCTTCTGGTTTTGTTGATATTTTGTAGAGTTCTTTCTGTTTCAACTTGGTTGATTTCAGCCCTGAGTTCTATTATTTCCTGCCGGGTATATTGGCTTCTTTTTGTTCTAATGCTTTCAAGTTTGCTGTCAAGTTGTTAGTGTATGCTCTTTCCAGTTTCTTTTTGTGGGCACTTAGAGCTATGAGTTTTCCTCTTAGTACTGCTTTCATGGAATCCCACAAGTTTTGATATGATGTATCTTCATTTTCATTTAATTCTAAAAAGTCTTTAATTTGTTTCTTTATTTCTTCCTTGAACAAGTTATCATTGAGTAGAGCATTGTTCAGTTTCCAGGTGTATGTAGACTTTCCATTGTTTTTGTCCATATCAAAGATTAGTCTTAGTCCATGGTGATCTGATAGAGTACAAGGGATTATTTCAATCTTTTTGTATCTGTTGAGGCTTGTTTTGTGACCAATTATATGGTCTATTTCAGAGAAGGTACCATGAGGTGCTGAGAAAAATGTATATACATATTTTTTTGTTTTAGGATGAAATGTTCTATAGATGTCAGTTTAGTTCAATTTGTTCATAACTTCTGTTAGTTTCATTGTGTCTCAGTTTAGTTTCTGTTTCCATGATCTGTCCATAGCTAAGAGTGGGGTGTTGACATCTCCCACTATTATTGTGTGAGGTGCAATGTATGCTTTAAGCTTTAGTAAAGTTTTTTTTTTTTTAATGTATGTGAGTGCCCTTGCATTTGGGGCATAGATGATCAGAATTGGGAGTTCCTCTTGGCACATTTTTCCTTTGATGAATATGATGTGTCCTTCTTTATTTTTTTGTATTACTTTTGGTTGAAAAACGATTTTATTTGATATTAGAATCACTAATCCAGCTTGTTTCTTGGGACCATTTGCTTGGAAGATTGTTTTCCATCCTTTTACTCTGAGGTAGTGTCTGTCTTTTTCACAAAGGTGCATTTCCTGTATGCAGCAAAATGTTGGGTCTTGTTTATGTATCCAATCTGATAGTCTATGTCTTTTTATTGGAGAATTGAGTCTATTGATTCTAAGACATATTAAGGAAAAATGAATGTTGTTTCCTTTTATTTTTGTTATTGGCAGTGGATTTATGTTTGTATAGGTACCTTCTTTTAGGATTGATGGGAGATTACTTTCTTGCTTTTTCTAGATTGTAGTTTCCCTCCTTGTGTTGGAGTTTTCCACCAATTATACTTTGAAGTGCTGGATTTGTGGTAAGATATTGTGTAAGTTTGGTTTTGTCATGGAATATTTTGATTTCTCCATCAATATTGATTCAGGGTATTTTAGTCTGGGTTGGCATTTTTGTTCTCTTAGGGTCTGTATGATATCAGTCCAGGATCTTCTGGCTTTTATATTCTCTGGTGAGAAGTGTGGTGTAATTTTTATAGGTCTGCCTTTATATGTTACTTTACCTTTTTCCCTTACTGCTTTTAGTATTTTCTCTTTGTTTTGTACATTTGATGTTTTGATTATTATGTGGCGGGATATATTTCTTTTCTGGTCTAAAGTATTTGAAGTTCTGTAGGCTTCTTTTATATTTATGGACATCTCTTTCTTTAGGTTAGGGAAGTTTTGCTCTATAATTTTGTTGAACACATTTACTGGTCCTTTAAGTTGGGAGTCTTCCCCCTCATCTATACCTATTATCTTTAGGTTTGGCCTTCTCATTGTGTCTTGGATTTCCTGTATGTTTTGGGTTAGTAGCTTTTTGTATTTTGTATTTTCTTTGACAGTTGTGTCAATGTTTTCCATGGTATCTTTTGCACATGAGATTCTCTCTTCTATCTCTTGTATTCTTTTGGTGATACTTGTGTCTATGACTCCTGATCTTTTTTTTTTTTTTTTTTTTTTAGATTTTCTTTCTCCAGGGTAGTCTCCTTTTGTGATTTCTTTATGTTTCTCCTTCCATTTTTAGATCTTAGATGGTTTTGTTTAATTCCTTCACTTGTTTTATTGTGTTTTCTTGCAATTCATTAAAGGATTTTTGTGTTTCCTCTTTAAGATCTTTTATCTGTCTACCAGTGTTATCCTTAAATTTTTTGAGAGTGTTATTTATGTCCTTCTTAAAGTCCTCTGTCATTGTCATTAGAAGTGATTTTAATTCTGAATCTTGCTTTTCTGGTGTGATGGGGTGTTCATGTCTTGCTATGATGGGGGAACTGTGTTCTGATGATGCCATGTAACTTTGGATTCTGTTGCTTACGTTTTTGCATCTGCCTTTTGCCATCTGGTTAACTCTAGTGCTACCTGTACCCATTGTCTCTGACTGAAGACTGCCTTTCCAGTTATCTTGCTTCTGTCTGATGTCCTCGGGGTCCAGATGTCTCTGTGATCTTCTCCAGCTGCTCTGAGTACAGTGATATCTCTAGGATGTCTCAGGATATGGTGCCTCCAAGGTAGCAGACCAGCTAGGTGTCTGCTGTTCTGGGTGCAGTGTCTCCTCTAGGATGTCTCAGGATAAGGTGTCCACTGCTCTGAGTTAGTGGTTCCTCTAGGATGTCTCGGGCTATGTTGTCTGTTGCTCTGAGTTCAGTTATTCCTCTGCCACTCTGGGTTCAGTGGACCCTCTACCACTCTGGGTTCAGTGGACCCTCTTGATTGTCTCAGGAGGAGTCTGGTGTCCACACAGGAGAGGACCTGGCATGGGTCTGCACCAGGCCTCAGATCCCAGAGAGGGCTAGAAGGGGAGCGCTACTCCGAAGTGGCAGGTTTGTGTTTCTGCTGGAATCTGAGCACTCCCCATACCCAGATATGGGCATAGGGCACGGTGTGGGTCTTCTTCCCTACAGCTCTGGGTTCAGTGGGCCCTCTTTGATGTCTCAGGAGGAGTCTGGTGTCCAGAAAGGAGCAGCGGACCAGGCACGGGTCTGCAACAGGCCTCAGATCCCGTAATTCTTGATCTTAATGTCTACACTATTGGTGTTCTATTTAGGAAGTAGTCTCCTGTGCCAATACTTTCAAGGTCATTTCCCACGTTCTTTTCTATCAGGCTCAAGGCATTTGGATTTGTGTTAAGATGTTTGATCCATTTGTACTTGAGGTTTCTGAATTGTGATAGATTTGAGTCTATGTAGGGCAGTGGGCTATGAGAAGCAGCTGTGTGTTTGGTTGAGCATGAGTTTCGTACCCTGGAACCTTTATTGGATGGCAGGAATTCAGCTCTGCTCCCAGGCCCTGGTTTTTTTCACTTAGCTTCAGTCCTCCAACAATCCCTCCCACAGAAAGGTTTATGACTGTTAGTCACGAGGAATGGTCCCTCAGGCTCTCCCACATGCAGATGAGGTATCTCCAAGCTCTCAGATCAAGCCAATAGACATTATCTGCTGTCTGACCCTAACCCAACCTAAAACTGTATATAAGGGCTTTATTTAGGAGAAGTAAAAAGCACATGCTCAAGAATCATCCTGGTGTCTGAGAGTTTTTGTCACAAGAGCTGTAACACTTGGGGAGAACTCTGCTCTTCCAGAACCTGCTGGGGACACCAAGCTGCCTCCTTGCCAGCTAGTCAGCTCCTTATTGGCCCAGCCTAGGCCTGGACCGGCTCAGCTTGAATAGACGGGTCAGGGACAGGGCACTGGAAGCAGTGGCAGGGACAGGCAATCTCTCCTCCTGCTCACACTCTGTGTCCTTTGGCTTCGACCTCCAGCATCAGGCTGGGCTGGAGACCTACAGACAGTGGAGACGAGGCGCAGGCTGGAGGTAGTGTGGAGACAGTAGAGAACCCTCCCTGTTCTCAACCTGTTCCCAGTCAGGAGATCATCATGGAACACCCTCCAGAACAAGGAATCCACAGGTCTATTTACATTCTTCTACATGCTAACATCTAGGTAGACCAGAACAACCATTTGTTGAAGATGCTCTCATGTTTTCCTTTGTCTATTTCTGGCTTCTGTATCAAAAATAAGGTGTCTATAGGTGCATAGATTTATCTATGTGTCTTTAATTTGACTCCATTTATAAAGCAGTCTATTTTGATGAAATTCCAAGCAGCTTTATTATAATAGCTCTGTGGTACAGCTTGATATCAGGGATAAAAATAGCTGTGTAAGATTTTCTATTGTACAGTATTGTCTTAGCTAACATAAATTTTGTTTTGTTTTCTGTATAAAAGAGAGAATTGCTCTTTCAATTTCTGGAGAAATTGTGTTGGAATATTGAAGGGGATTGTTTTCAATCAGTATATTGCTTTTGGTAAGATAGCCATTTTTACTGTGTTAATTCTGCTGATCCATGAGAGTGTAACATATTTACTGCACAATTTTACCAGACTTTCAAAGAAGAGCTAATATCAATACTTCCCAAATTATTCCACAAAACAGAAACAAAAGGAACACTGTCCAGCTTATTCTCTGAAGCCATAGTCACCCTGATACCTTAACCACACAAACACTCAACAAAGAAAGAGAACATCAGATGAATTTTGCCTATCAACACAGACCCAAAAATATACAATAAAATTTTCATAAACCAAATTGAAGAACACATCAAAAATATTGTTCACCACAATCAAGTGGGCTTCATCCCAAGGATGTCGGGATGGTTCAATATATGAAAGTACATCAACTTAGTGCATTATTAAACATACTGAAAGAAAAAAATTCACGTGGCCATCTTCTTAGATGCTGAAAAAGCCTTTCACAAAGTCCAACACTCTGTCCTGTTAAAGGTCTTGAAGAGAAGAGATTTAAGGACATACCTAAACATAATAAAAGCAATACACAGGAAGCCAAGAGCCAATATCTATTTAAATTGAGAAAAACTTGAAACAATCCAGCTAAAATCAGGGACAAGACAAGGCTACCTACTCTCTCCCAATCTATTAAATATACCATTGAAGTTCAGGCTGGAGCATAAAACAATAAAAAGATATCAAGGGTATACAAATTGGAAAGTGAGAAGACAAGCTATCACTATTTACAGATGATATGATACTATATATAAATGATTCCCAAAATTCTGCCTAAGAACTCTTACAGCTGATAAACAACTTCAGCAAAGTGACTGGATATAAAATTAAACAAAAGAAATCAGTGTCATTCCTTTATACAAATGATAAATGGGCAGAGAAAAAAATAGCTAAACAACACTCATTATAATAGCCACAAATAATATAAAATATCTTTGTATAACTCTAACTAAACAAGTGAAAGATCTATAGGATAAGCCTTCAAATCCTTGAAGAAAGAAATCAAAGAACTCAGAAGATGGAAAGATCTCCTATGCTCATGGATCAGTAGGAAAAACAGTGAAAAGAGCCATCTGACCCAAACAATCTACAGATTCAATGCAATCCGTATCAAAATTCCAATACATTTTTTAACAGACCTTGGGAGAGCAATTCTCAATTTCATATGGAAAAACAAAGAACCCAGGATAGCCAAAACAATTCTGAAGAAAAAAAAAAGAACTTCACGAGAAATCACCATTCCTGACCTACAGAGCAATAGTAATAAAAACTACACAGTAGAGTACAGAAACAGACAAATTGATCAATGAAGTGAAATCAAAGACCTAGAATAACTCACACTCCTATGTTGGGGGAAATAAAAAAAGCATCTTCCACAAATGGTGCTGCTCTAACTGGATGTCTACATGCAGAAGGAAAATTGATCCTTATTTATCATCATGCACAAAACTCAAGTCCATGTAGATCAAGAAACTCAACATTAAACCAGATATTCTCTCATCATTTTTACTTAATCTAGATTAGTGTGTGTTTATTATATTGATTTTTCTTAAAGCACTAATTCTTTGTTATACCGATTGTATTTTTCCTTGTGTCTATTGTATTGGTTTCATCCCTCCAGTTGATTATTTGCTAACCTCTACCATTATTGGGTATGCTTGCTTCTTTTGTTCTAGAGCTTTCAGATGTGCTTTCTTTATGAAGTCAATTAGAGCTATAAATTTTAATCTTAGCACAACTTTCATTGTGCCTCATGACTTTGAATATGTTGTGAATGCATTTTCATTGCATTCTAGGAATCCTTATTTATTTCAGCCTTGACCCAGTAGTCACTCAGTAGAGAGTTGTTCAGTTTCCATTAGATTGTAAGCTTTCTGTTGTCTGTGCTGTTGTAATACTGCTTTAACCTGTGGTGGACATATAAGATACAGGTGTTTACTTCAATTTTTTTGAACCTGTTGAAACTTGCTTTGTGAGCAAGTATGTGGTCAATTTTGAAGAAACTTCCGTGAGGTTCTGAGAAGATATTTTATTGTTGTTTACGTAAAATATTCTGTAAATATATGTTAGTTTCATTGTGTTTATATTGTTTGTTACTCCAGTGTATCTGTTTTGTTTTTGTCTAGATAACCTGTCTATTGGTGAAAGTGGAGTATTGAAGACTCCCATTATCAATGCATGGGTGTTAATGAGTGACTTATGATTTAGTAATGTTTCCTTTACAAACAAGAGTGCCCCTGTGCTTGGAGCATAGATGATAAGTAATGAAACATCTTCTCAGTTGATTTTTCCTTTCCCTTCTCTTTTGATTAACTTTATTTTCAAGAGTCTTTTGTTAGCTAATAGAATAAAGTTACACCAGCTTGCTTGTTTCTAAGGATAATTTTCTTGGAAAAGCTTTTCCAACCCTTTATTCTGTGGTGATGTCTAGATTTAATATTGAAGTATATTTCTTCTGTACACAAGAAGGATGAATCCTGGTTTTGCATCCATTTTTTACCCTGTGTACTTTTATGGGGAAATTGAGTTTGTTGATATTCTAAGATATTAATGACTAGTGATTGTTAATTTCTGTAACTATGGTGGTAGTGGTGTTAGTCTCCACTACCACAGAAAGAGAGAGAGAGAGAGAGAGAGAGAGAGAGAGAGAGAGAGAGAGAGATTTAGTTAATCTGCTTGGGTTGGAATTCTCCATCCTGTACTTTCTGTAGGAGAGCTGGACATGCATATGAACATCGTATAAATTTGCCTGTATTATAAAATATATTGTCTTTTTTCTTTATGATAATTGAAAGATTTTTTTTGAGTATATAGTTTGTACTGACGTCTGTGATCACATATGTTTTTCAATACATTAGTCCAGATCCTCCTGGTTTATAGACTTTCTATTGAGAAGTCAGGTCTAAATCTTATTGGTCTGCCATTATATGCTACTTGGCCTTCTTCATTTGTAAATTTAATATTTTTCTTTGTTCTGTGTGTATAGTGTTATGATTGCTATATGACAAGAGAACTTTCTTTTCAGGTTTAATTAATTTGATATTTTTAGACTTCTGGTACTTTGATAGACATGTACTTCATTGGTTTAGGAACAATTTTTTCTATGATTTTGTTAAAAATATTTCTGAGTGTTTGGGTTGGGAATTGTTCTTTTTATTCCTAAAATTCTTGGGTTTTGGCCTTTTCATGTTAGTCCAGATTTTCTATAAGTTTTGTGTTAAGGATTTTTTTTTTTTTTTAGAATTAACATTATCTTTGTCAGTTGTATTTATTTCCTTTATGGCATACTCAATGCCTGAGATTCTCTTTTCCATTTCTTGTACTCTGTGAGTGATATTTGAGTCTGGAGTTCCTATTTACTTACCTAGATTTTTCTACTTTCAGAATTCCCGTAGTTTCTGTTCTCTCTATTGCTTCTAATTTCATTTTTGTGTCTTGAAAAGTTTTATTTATGTCCTTCAAGTGTTTGTTTTCTCTTGGCTTTCTAGGGTTCTTTAAGGGATTTTTAATTTCCTCTAAGTTTTTTCCTTTATTGCTTTGAAGAATTCATACATTTCCTGCTTAAAGATTTCTATCATCTTTGCAAAGTTAGATTTAAGGTCATTTTCTTGTGTCTTAGTGGTATTGGATTATTTAAAGCTTAGTGTAGTCTGATGGCTAGGCTCTGGTAGCCCTGGCTGTTGTTGGTTGTGTTCTTACACCTGCATCCAGGCTTCTAAGTTTGTGGTAATTATAGGCGTACATGCTGACTTCTGAATTTATCTTTGTTAAATGGGTGGTTTTATTTTCCTTCATTTCTATTTTGTTTCTGGTCTTCTAGCTGGAGACTCCTGTGGTTGAGTGCTGGATCTCTGCCTAGTCTATGTGCTAGACTTCTGATGGCTGACTTGGACTTTGGTTGAACAGGGAGATTCCATCAAAGTTGGTGGGTGATGTTTTAGGAGCCTTCCTGGCTGCTAGTCTAACTGGGGTTCCTCTAGGTTTCTGGGTGCTGCTGTGACCTCTGAGATTCTCGCTACTAACATGCCTATGGAGACTTGGGTGCTGGTATGAGTTCTGGTGGAGCAGATATGTGAGATAAAATATGGTCATGAAAAGACAAGAATGCAGCTCCTGAGTTAGCCAGAAAGGGTTCTGGGTGACTGTTGGGGGTCCACAACAAGAGGTTTAACAGAATATCTGGGTGCTGGTGTGCCCTCTGGTGGAGCATGGATCATCCACTTGAAGAGTGAACCAGGATAGGGTTAGCAGGAGTAGGTTAGTAGTCTATTTAAATTGTTGATCGTAGTTCAGTTTAACTTTTCTAAATGGTACCTATCAGCAAAATTATTCATTTTATTTATATTTTCCAATATTAGCGAGTACAGATTTTAAAAGTATAAATCAGTCTTCCACAGATTTTTACAATATCTATTGTTATGGTTCACTCTTTATCTCTGCTTTTCTTAATTTATACATTCTTTCTTAATCTTTAGTTAAATTGGTTAGGGATTTGTCTATCTTGTTGATTTTCTCAAAGAACCTACACTATTTCATTTATTTTTTATATTTTTTTATTTTTCTTCTATTGTGTTAGATTCAGCCCTCAATTTGATTATTTTCTCCCATCTCCTCCCCTGTAGTATGCTCGCATCTTTTTTTTTTTTTTCAGAGATTTCAGGTATATTGTTAAATTTCTATTATAAGATTTTGCCATTTTTTTCATAGAACACTCAGTGCTGGGAACTTGCTTCTTAGCACCACTTCCATTGTGTTCTATTAGTTTAGGTAAGTTGTGCATACATTTTCATTAGATTCTAATAGGTTTTTAACATTTTTATTTATTTCTTTATTTCTATCTTAGCTCATTATTTATTCAGTAGAGATTTGTATAGTTTCCATGAGATCGTAAGACTTGTATTGCTCTATTGTTAAAATTCAGCTTTGATCTGTGATGGTCTGAGAAAACATAGAGGGTTATTTTAATTTTCATGTACCTGTAGAGACTTGTTTTGAGAACAAATACATAGTCAATTTTGGAGAAATTTTGAAAATGTGCTGACAGAAAGGTACAATCTTTTGTGTTTGGCTGAAATGTTCTATAGATACCTTTTGCAGTTTTTTAACATGCTAGCTCCAGTATTGTTCTGTTCAGCTTTTGTCTCTATCTGTTTCCTAGAGAATGGGACACTGAAGTCTCCCACTGTCAATGTGTGATTTGCTATGTGTGGTTTAATTTTTAGTAAGGTTTCTTTTACAACAGCAGATATTTCACTTTCCAGACATTAATGTTTAGAATTAAAAAGTAGTTTTGATGGATTTTTGCTTGGATGAGTTTGAAATGTTCTTCTCCATTTCTGTTGGCTAATTGTGGTTAGAAGTCTATTTTGTTATGAATTAGAATAGCTATTTCACTTGCTTTTTAGGTTCATTGACTTGAAAAAATAATTTTTCAACACATTACTCTGAGGGAATGATACAAGAAACATACCCTGGTATGATTTCTTGTATGTAGCAGAATATTGGTACTTGATTATGAATCTATCTTGTTAATCTGTTTCTTTTCTTGATTGATTGTAACCATTGATAAAAAAAGATATCAATGAAAAATTGTTAATTTCTTTTATTTTGGTTGTGTTGTAGTGGTTGTGGCCATGATCTGGTGGTGGTGTATATGTGTACATGCATGTGTTTATTTGTGTGTGTTTGTGTGTGTTTGTTTGTGTGTGTTTGTGTGTGTTTGTTTGTGTGTGTGTGTGTGTGTGTGTGTGTGTGTGTTGGTTTTACCTTGCTTGCTGTTATTGGTGTAAGATAATTTATTTCCTGTGTTTGCATAGGCATTGGTAACCTCCTTAGGTTGGAGTTTTCCTTCAAGTGTTTACTGTTGGGCTACATTTGTGAATAGGTATTTTAAAAATATTTTTCATGAAATATCTTTTTTTAAACATCTATCATGATTAAAACTTCAGTAAATATAATACTTTGGGCTGGCCTATGTAGTTTCTTAGAGTCTGGAAGACATCTGTACAGGCCCTTCTACCTTGTAAATGGTGTTTTAACTAGTCAGGTATAATTCTAATAGGTCTTCCTTTATATGTTTTTTGACCCCATTCTCCTACAGCTTTTACTATTCTTTCTCCATTCTGTGTGTTCAGTGTTTTGATTATTATGTGGCAAAGGGACAGTTTTTACAATCCCTTTACAATCCGTTTCTTGTTTAGTAAATCTCTTGCACTTTTACATGCATGTTCTTCTTACCTTTGAAACTTTTTTTATTATTGTGTTAAAAAAATTTTCTGGGCCTATGAGCTCTATTCTCCTCATTCTTCTATTCTTAATCTTGGGCATGATCTTTGATAATGTCCCAGATATCCTGGATGTTTGTCTTGTTTTGTTCTTTGACTTTCTTCAAGGGATTTAGATATTGTCTCTAATTTTTGATTCTCGTTTTCTTGATATTTTAAGGGGTGTATTTATTTTATCTTTCAGTAGTTCCATCATCTTCATAAGTAGGTTTTAAGGCCACTGTCTTGTGTTTCAGCTGTTTGAAAAAATTCAGAGCTTGCACTACTAGCATAGCTGGTCTTCAGTGCTAGCTGATTCTGACTGATCACTTTAGCCTCTGTTAACTGTGTTCGTTTAAATTCTATCTAAGGATCAAGTGTTGAGATAACTGAAGGACTAGGTGCTAGATTCTGAGTTTGGATTGGTTTAGGGTTTATTGTTTTGGGTTGGGGAGAATTTTGTTCATTTATTTGAATCAGAGAATATGGAGACAACAAATGAGAAGAGGTGGAGTGGGGGATATAATATTAAACATGTATAAAAAAGATAATGGGAAAATGGAGCAACTTCAAAGCAGACCTGCTAGACCTTCCTTGTCAGCACACCCAACTGGGAACCAAGAGTTCAGAAGCTAGAGACTATGGAGAAAACTTGTATACAAGTCAACACATGGTATGGAAAAATACATATAATATTAAGACAGTAAATTATCTGCATATATATTTAATCGAGTTACATTACATGAAGTTATGGTGCTCTCAACAAGAGCCAACAATAATCTAAGAAAAATGTCAGTGTCAGTCATAAAAAAAAAACAACTTTTTTTGGTCTCTTGCTTGGAGCAATACAGTTGTCTACAAAACAATGTAGGCTTTTATCATTGCATGGATGAATTTTAGATGTGTAAAAGGTCTGATATTTCTGAAGACATCAGTTTCTTTGTACATAGAACCTAATGTGCACAATCCATAACTAATCCTGGTAGCCTCTCTGAGGACTCTGTCTCTCTCATTGTATAGAAAAGTGTTATGCATCTGCCTTGTGAGAAAACAAATCAGTTGTGCTAACAAGCTGCATAACTGATAAACCAAAATAACAATTCATTCAGGAAGATAAGCCCAGCAATCCAATAGTGACACTTTTATATTGGGATTTATCAACATAGCTAGTTCATTATGGCTATCTAACTGGCCATAAGATACAGTTCATGGGAGGCAAGTAGTGTACCCTAGTCAACTTCTAATGATTCTAGAAGTCACAGACACTAGATGGGAACCTTGAACTGCCATTATTCCTATAACATAATATAATTGTATTCTAAATGATTATCTTTATACTCATTGATAAATATACTATCATCCCTGATCAAAACTGAAAACTGCTGCAAGAGATGGTGAGAATATTGCAGAGACCCAAAACTGATGAAAATGCAGAAAACAATCCATCAGGTGCCTAACCCTAATTGATACATTTTTAAATAGAGCACTTAGTTAAATGTAAGGCTTATGCAAATCACAGAAAGTGGACAAAAGTCTGTAAGAACCAGAAGAATGGAACATCATTTGCTCTAGAGGTGACAAAAAAACACCAGTCACAAAATCTCACCCATGTGAAAGCCGGAACAAGACCTCCACAATGGTACCACATATTGTCGTGCTGACCCAGATTGGAAACATGGTTGCTGAGGGAGATTCAATATCCTCCAATGTGGAGATTCTGCATACGTTGTTCACTTTCAAGTGTTTAGCCTTGAACACAGATTCATAGCATCAATGTTAAGTAGGCTCAATAAATTTTATATTCACTGGGAAGAGGAGAGGTTATGAATTTTGGAGAGAGAAGGTGGACAAAAGAAATTATGTATATGTAGTGCTTATATGTGAAGTTCAAAACAAAACAAAAACATTTTAAAACAACATCAAACAGGAAACAGTCTAATGCACTGCACTTAACAAACATAGCAGAATTATCCCATACAAAATGCAGGCAAATCAAATTCAAGAACATGTTTTCAAAATTAAACAGTACACTATGATCCAATTGCTTTCATTCCATAGGAGCAAGGATGTTTCAGTATGTGAGAACTAATGTATGTAATAAAGCTGTGATAGTTAATGTTAATTCTCAGCTTGATAGAGGTGATGGGCCTCTTTGGGGATTATTTTGACTACCTTATTAGATGATGTGGCAAATCCATTTTGATTATAATTGGGCAGGATTGTTCCATGAGCACAGTATACTGGTCCAAATATAATGGAGAAAGCAAACTTAAAGAAGCCTGCATTTGTACACCCACTTTCACATAGTGAATGTATTATAACCAGTATTTTAAGCTTTCTTTCTACTTAACAAGGAGCATTTATAAAGGAATTTTTAGAATATTGAAGCAGGAAACCATGTGCAGTTCAATGATCCATGTTGCTATAGGCTGTTATGAGCAAGGAAGCTTCTGCTGAAGTGATGTTGATGACTCCAGAATGCAAAACATCGAAAACTTCTCCAGCCAACTAACTCTTCCCCTCATGCCAAGTAAAGAAACAGTCTAAACAGAAAGTCATTGAAGAGAGTCCTTAAGAAGATTTTAATCATTAGGTAATAAAAAAAAATCTCAGAAAAACATACTTGATTATCAGGTGTTAACTAGAATAAATCTCTCATGTAAGATACTAGTTTAAAAAGATGAAAGGATACAAATTACAATACAGGAAAAATACATTATATATATATATATATATATATATATATATATATATATAGATAGATATAGATATATAGATATAGATATATAGATAAATGACTGTTACCTGGAACATAACTTCACACACCATGGAAATTAAGGCAAGTTTATAGCACAATAGGTATAAGTGTTTGGTTATGTGTAACAGTGACGACCTGTTCTTAAATGCCCAGAACCCACATAGAGGTAGATTCAACAGTATGAGCATCTATAGCCACAGTGTGCGCCTCCTGGGTGACAGGGGCAAGTATAAAAAGACATTCAGAGACAAGACAACATAATCCCAAACAACAATCTTTAAATATTTCTTACACTTACAAGTAAGAGAAATCTTCATTCTTCATCAAGGATGCTTTTCTTTGCACAGAGTCTACCACAAAAAATACGACAAACAACCAAAATGCAAAGTTGTGTAGACCAGTCCCCATGTAAGTCTCATAAAATATTATTTAGAAAAAAAAATGCCACAGGAAACTGAAAATTAAAAGACAGAAATGAAATTGTATCCATGTTTGCATGTACAAATTCCAAATATTAGACATCTTAATGCTGTGACTAAAATAGTACAATTTTAAACCTAATCAATTGTTGTTGGCAATGCAATACACACAGTTATTAGGAATACCTTTCAACAGTCTCTAATAAAACCTAGCAATGTGGTATTAAAATATGATCCAGTAAGCAAATCTCTTTAAATATACCTAAGGAATTTTAATATCTTCTCCTCACTAAAGCTTCTATATGGATATTTGTAATATCTTGCCTCATAAGAAGAAAAAACTGAGTTAAATGTATCACAACGAGAATATTAATCCCAAAATTTTGAAAGCCCTTGATATTAATAAGAAACTACAGGTACAAGGTAGAAACTTGTAGCAGGATAGTTTCTTGCTGCTGCTGCTGCTACATTGTTTGCAGTGGAGCTGACAGAGAAGAAGCTAATGTTGGAGGAGTGAAGAGAGAGACAGAGAGGAAGGGGAGGAGACGAAGGATAGTGAAGCAGGAGAGAAGATAGCTGGAGATGTCCCGAGTGTCTTCAGCAGTCTCAGGTAGTTACTCATATCTAGGTTAGTTAATTCAGTTAACAATTCTAATTGTGTGAGCATCTTGTTAACTGAGCATTACCAAATATATAAAGCCTGTGGATAATAATTAAACTTTGTATATAGTCTTCATTCTACTGGGAGCAGTGGGCATGGCAGGTATTGTCTGGGTTTAGCTGAGCATTGTAGCGTGGTGGATTGACAGATCTAGCCACCATCCTGGCATCTCATGGGTGCTAGGGCTAGCGTTTCTGACTGTTTCTGGGGTATCTTGGGTATAGTTGTGGTGCATGTGACCTCTACCTCTTGCAGCTGTGGTGTGCTTGGCTTCTGGCTGCAGAACATGGTGGCCTAAGCTAAGCAGAACCACCTCTACTTAGATAGTTGGCCCGCGCAGCTGCCTTTTTAAAATATTAACTGCAACAGAAATTTTTCTAAAAACCATGAAAAGGTAACTGAAATGTGTGCAATATTATCAGTGAAAAAATAAAGATGAGATTACACTTGCGATTTTAGCTTCCAGGAGAAAGTTTTCCAGTTGGCTACCTCAACTGAACTAGGAGAGGACATGCCACCCAAATATTTTCTGCTCATTTCAAAGTAACAAGTCTTTAAGTTTTGTCATCTCTCCAGCACACAGCTTTTACTCTTTATGGTACATATTTGTGTTCCTGCATCCATAGTTTCAACATGAGCTCATTATTAGTTTGAGAATTTCCACCTGGACTACCACATTATCCGGTGTGTTCTTTACAAAAATAGGAAAATACTTGAAAGGAAAGTTATTGGAAAGACAGAGCATGCATTTATTATTTTCACCCATCTTCACTATATATTACACCAATAATTTTATATATATGTATATATATATATATTGTTTTATATGCAGAGAAAATAAATAGTCATATTCACAGAGAAGTAAAAATTGTGTCAATTGCTAACAGGACAAAACACACTGTAACTAAGGTTGCCATATTGTGACCACAAGTTAATTGTAACATTTAAATGCTTTTCTAAATAATTTTTTCTAAAAAGTAAATATTTTAAATATATATGATTATAACCTGGAATTTAAAAAATTAATATATCTATGAAAGCTATTATGAAGAAATTTACTCATAATTGTATTAGACAATATTACTATACTCACAAATATCTTCCTTAAATAATCATTGAATGCTGGTTTGTTTGGTATGTTTTTAGCTCTGTGTGTATGGTGGGGTTGTAAAATATCATAATTCAGACTACTAATTTCTTATTTTGTATTTTTTCATTATTATTATAAATGAAGTCTTTTTATATAGATCAAGGTGAACCTGAACTCCTATTTCAGCTTATTGAATGATAAGACCAAAGGTGTACAATATCATTCCTCAAAAATTTATTTGTCATAAAACACATTTAAGTAATATATCCCTTTATTTTTATTGTAACTTAGTTACTGCGTTTAAGAAAATATGTTTTCAAGTATCCCATGTTAAAGAGGGACTGTCACCCTACTGGTAACCACTAAAATAAATAAAAATAATTCTACAACTGTTGCTGTCAAGATGAAATTGTGTTTTTCCTGCCTCCTGCCTAACGTTAATAATCCATTAGCAAAATATGCGTGCTACCTCCTTCGTCTTCAGCAGCTGAAAACTGTACAATGCCAATCTGACAGCAAAGTTGTGGCCACTTGTGTACTGATAGTATTATAGTTATGGGTGTGCTAACTGTTCTAGGATGGTATTTGAGCCCCATGCCATGGGACATAATTCATGCTTCTTACTTTAAACTTAGAAAAAAAAAAAAAAAACAACAACAACTCATGTTTGAAGGGAAATTAAGCCCTAGCAGAAAGCACAGTGTTACTATGTAAGAAAAATGACTTGACCACAATGCTTCTATATCTATATACTTATACTCTTGACAGTCAAATATGTGAGCACATGTTCTTCTCATCACAGAGCCTTACATTTGCAATAATACCAGAGGAGAATTATATTTGTTTATTGATGAAATAAATGTTAACTGAATGTATTATTCAGAGAAAATGACTTTACTAGTTAGACCCTGGCATAAACAAAACATTTGTACCATCTCTTCCAAGCACAGATAGCACTGTGGAAAAGCAGGAAAAACAAAAACATTGTAAGAACCAGGAATCAGGAGAAGAACTTCAAACACTATTCTAGTCAGACACAGTCACTGCAATTGTGACGAAGAGCAGTTGAGATTACCTTCAGTGGGCCTGTAAAAGAATGGGTGGGTCATTGGTCAGTCATGTATCAAAGATGTGTGCTAATACCCTCTGTGCCCCCTGCTAAAGTATTGCCTACTAGTGTATTCTGTGGGAGTAATAGTCATTGTCTTTAGTAGATGACATATACGTGAACCAAACAGGCTGTAATGAATAGTTACAAACAAGCACTCACATAAATGCATTAGTTAAACCCAGTGTGTGATAAAACGTAAGGATATAAATGTAAAAATTGTAGTTGCAGGGAAAGTGGAATCTGGCTCACAGCTTAAGATAGAAATAGATGGGGGTAGTAGGTGTGAGACCAAGTAGAATTCATCATATATATGTATGACTTGTCAAAAACACATGTAAAAAATAAAACTAAAGAAATAGGAACAGCAGAAACTTGCTATTTCAGAAATTAAGCAAAATATAAAATGGATTAAAATACAGGTAATATATATATAGTAAACCATATTTCTTAGTTTCTTTATTTTTAACAAAATATAATATAAAATGTTAAAATGGGAACCATCATAATGAAGTTAGACAAGCCAAGCAACCTGAAAAATAAAAGAGCCCCCAAAGACCTACAAGAGTCATATTTCACATTCAGGAGTCTTGTAAGTGTACTTTTTTGAAAGCCATATTATATATGCAGACAGAGGTCTTAGTGCAAACAGATGAAAATCCAGTGATTACTGCTTTAATTTCTGTGAGTTCACATGAGCCTTGGTCCTTTGAAATAGAGGAACTTGTACTCATGCACTCCATCCCCTCTGGATCATATCTTGATTAGAGTTTCCCTGCTGTGAAGAAACATCATGACCAAGGCAACTCTGTATTATAAAGGACAGCATTTACTATGGGCTGCCTTACAAGTTCAGAGCTTCAAGAATGCATGAGGCTGGAGGAGCTAAGAGTTTTACATCCAAAGGCAGATAGGAGAAGACTGGCTCCCAGGCAGCTAAGACGGGGGTCTTAAGCTAATGTCCTTAATGACTTCCTCCAACACTTCCTCCAACAAGACCACACCTTGAAATATTGCCACTCCCTGGGCAAAGTTTATTCAAATGATCAGAGTCTCCCAAACCCTCTCTCCCTCCCCTGCTTAAGAATTCCCTGTGCTCTGAGGGAGAAATTTGATGGAAACATCTCATTCTGAGTAGTATATTTTAAGATTGTTATTTATATATAGTATCTGGCTGAGGGTGCTGTATTTGTTCTTTTCTTTCTTTTTCTCTCAGATATAAATTGAACACAAACTATATTACCATGTTGTAATTGTTAAAGTACAAGATATACTTAATAACCAGTCCATCATTTTTGTTAACTAAATAGAACCTCTGCCATCTCTCTCAACTAAAAGACAGTTCTGAACCTGGCTTATGTCCTGTCTTCAGAATGAATAGTATCTAAAAACCATCCTCTCAAAGTAAATAGCCTGGGTTGGCTGTGAGACTATAAATCTACAACCTCATCAGAAATCTAGAATGACTTAATTAACTGGAGATATGGGAAGCACAAAATGTGGCTTCTAAAACTTAGCCAATTTATATAGACTGCTGAACACCTAAAAGGTTGGAGCATCTGGTCTTTAGCCTTCTGGCCCAGGATCATCTGACAGACCTGTAATGCTGAATTACTAAGGGCTGATTAATCTGTCTTGGCAGATATAATCAGTCGACTATTCTGCAAGTGTGTACTTTTCCTGCACAGTATTTCATCTGTAGATGAAAAGTCACTTGCCTAGTGACTGTCTCACCACAACTGGAGTAACTCCAAAGATGCTCAATTTCTTCTCAGAATCCAAGACAGGGAAGCTGTCAGGAGCAGACAGGTCTCCAACAAAATGAACATTTATACAGGAATGCTTGTAACATCAATTCTATGAACTTCTGATGTTTTTGAAAACCAACTATCTATGTAAAGCAATCTGAACTCTTGTCTGCTAATTCCTTTCCACTATTTCTAATTAAAATCCAAAAAACACCCTAACAGTAAGCTCTGAGCCATGCAATTGCTATAGGCCCTTGACTCACAAGCCAACCATCTCAAATCAGTTTTTAAAAAATGTCAAAAAAAGACTGGGTCTAAGCCTTGTGTTTCTAAATGAGTTATACAGGCACAATGTCTATATGAGAGTAAAAATACTAATCCCCCTTTTATATCAATAAGAAACTCACACCAGTGAAAACCCTAAATTTGTACAAAATAAATTCTATACCAATATAAGAGATTATAACATCAACCTTGTAACAATCATAAAGATTTCTACCAATATAAGATATACCTATGTAATTGTTGCTGCCAGAGCTGCCCTATGTTAGGCAACAAAAATGTTGAGAACCACTCTGCCTCACGTTTTGAGGCCAAAATGTCAGGGACTGCTCTATCAATGTTGAGACCTGCACTGTCAAAAGCCTTGGGGGTAAATTGTTAGAGCCTGCACTGCCCCAGGCTGCTCTGGTCCAAGGGTCGGGGTTCAGCAAGAGAGAGAGTGAGGATGGACGCAAGCAATGGAGACCAGACAGAGTGGGATTCAATCCTGTTTATTTTTCAGTCTCTCTTCTTAGTCCAAGTCCCAAGTCTTGAGTTCCTAGTCCCTAGTTCCTAGTCCCTAGTGCCTGTCTCAGTCTCAAGTGCCTACTACGAGTGCCTAATGTGTAATAATAATTTCTTCTGTCTGTCTTTCACCTTTTATATGTCTCACTTCTAGGTCTAATCTCTAAATCTGATCTCTAATTCACGCCCTTAAGTCACACACCTTTAAGTCTCACACACCCAAGGGAAAATCCTGGGTATCTAAAATAAGATGTTATCAGAGTGTGCTCAGCTGTTGTTGTGCTCAGGGTATATGGCTCAAGATGGCTGCACAGATGATAGCTGCCTTCTGTAGGCTCCCCACATGAAATGTTTCAAGTAAGAGTAAATTTGCTAACCTAACCCTATTTGTATATTTCTATGATATTACTATGTCTCCCTCTTTCTTTCCTCCCTCCCTTTTAACTAAGAAGGAAGGATAGCAAATAGGACAGGAAAGGTAGAAATCCCTGAGTTTAAGCTCTCTAGTTCCCTCCCTGTCTAAAGCTACATTTGTAATGTATCCTTTAAATGACAACACATGTATAATTTCTAAAGTAACCAGAACCATCCACCCCAACATAAGGATCTGGGACAATGATCTCCTTTTGTCTGCTTTCAGCTGAATTCGGGCAAAGAATTCCCATCTGGGGGCTCAAAGGGAAAATAGGAAAATTGGTTTAGTCAAAGGAGAGATAGCTTTGCCTTGAAGTCACTGAGAAAGTTCATTGCTTAGCTGACACCATGACTGTGACAGTCAGAAAGGCTGGACAGGAAATCTAGCTATTCTGGAAAAGTTCTGGAAGCAAGTCCTTAAAAGAAGCAGCTTTGATGTAGTTGCAGTAGAATCAAGCACAAAGCTGGAATAGAAGGTCCCTGAGTCTCAGCATTCCCAAGTATGAATCTTGCTAGGGCTGTCTTTCTCTTCTTTCATCCTGCAACATACAAAACTTAAAAGCAGCAGGTAATTTTATAAAGACATTCATGTGGAGCATGCATGGCATACAGCTTGCTCAATGAAGGTCAATAAAGAAAGGCAACTGCCCTTCTTCAGGTTAGTTTGATCACTTAATCAAACTATAATATAACTTTGTATACATGCCCTCATAAAGGATGGCATGTGTTAAGTCATGAAAAATTAATACCCAACTAAGTGTTCTTGGCTTTGTATAGACATTTTAGTCCCTGCAGATTCCAGAGCTGTCTCCATATAAAAGACACAAATAACACCATACATACATCACCTATTTGGTTGGTTGTGTTAGTCTCCCTTTTCTTCTGTGTTGTCAAGGTCTTCAGGAGGTTTCCCTTTGTCATGTCTGATTTTTATCAACTTGGAAGGAACCCACAGCTTTTCTTTTCCTGTGGAAACATAGGCATAACCTCTCCCCCAGCATAACACATTTCCCACTTTCAATTGTGATGTCAGAATATCCTTAATATGAACAGGTTGATTTAGTTCAGCAGTTTTTTCCATCATCCAATGTCTCTTAGCAGCTGTGGTGTTTTGTTCATTAGCATTCAAAAAATTTAAGGTTAACAAAGCACTAAGTAATCTATCTTTGGGGGTTCTTATTGATCCCTTTTGCCTATTAAGCATCTTCTTTAGAGTTCAATTAGATCTCTCCACAACTGCTTGTCCCATAGGATTGTGTGATATGCATGTAACATGTTTTATATTATGATATGTAAAAAACGTCTTCATCTTATTAGAGATATATGCCAGACCATTGTCTGTTTTAATTTGAATGGGTATTCCCATAATGACCACGACTTCTAACAAGTGTGTAATTACAGAGTCAGCCTTTTCTGATGCCAAGGCAGTTGCCCACTGAAATCCTGAATATATGTCTATAGTATGGTGCACATATTTCAGTTTACCAAACTCTGTAAAATGAAAGACATCCATTTGCCAAATGTCATTTCTTTGGGTACCCTTAGGTTAGTTCCTGTAGGCAAGGGAGTTTGGTTACATAATGAGTAAGTAGGGTATTGCCTCACAATTTCCTTGGCTTGTTGCCAAGTAATAGAGAACTCTTTCTTTAAACTTTTGCTGTTAAAATGGTGTTTTTTATGGAATTCTGAAGCCTCTAACATGTTTCCTATCAATAGCTGGTCGATTACATTGTTACCTTGTGCTAGAGGGCTTGGCAGACCTGTATGGGATCTTCTGTGTGTAATATATAGTGGGTAACTCCTATTTCTGATAATTTGTTGTAGTTGAATAAATAATGAGGTCAATTCAGAATCATCCTGAATAAGTTCGGCAGTCTCTATGTGTAAAACAACCCTTTCTGCATATTGAGAGTCAGTTACTATATTAAGGGACTCTTGAAAATCTGACAACACCATGGTTATTGCATATAATTCAGATTTTTGAACTGACTTACAGGAATTCTCAGCCACCTTACTATGTCTTCTGATTTATATCCTGCCTTTCCTGATTTACTAGCATCAGTATAAAATGTAGGGGCTCCAGATATCGGAGTTCCCTTTAATATACAAGGGATAATCCAATTAGTTCTTTTTATGAACTGAAGCCACTTGCTTTTAGGGCATCTAATTGTCGAAGTCTCATTTTTCCCTTTAGTATCAATTCAGAGACTTGTCAATGTAGGTTTTTAACTTCTTACTCTGTTTATAAGATAAAAATATCCATTCTAATGTATAATCTTCTCTCTGCATAAGAATTCCTATAGGAGAATGAGTAGAAGGTAAGATAACTAAGATGCAGGCCATCTTTGGATTAATATGATCTAGATGTGTATTCTGTAATTTTCTTTCTACAAAGGCTAACTCCTTCTCAGCCTCGGGTGTCAATTTTCTTGGGCTATTTAAATCTTTATCACCTTATAAGGTTTGAAATAAATTGCTCAGCTCTTGAGTGGCCAAGTCATTTGCTGGCCACAGCCAGTTGATATCTCCAAGTAGCTTCTGAAAATCATTAAGGGTCCCTAACTGGTTTCTTCTGATTTGTACCTTTTGTGGATTAACCCTTTGTAGACATATTTTATACCCTAGATAATTAATAGAATCCCCTCTTTGTATTTTTTCTGGGACTACCTGCAAGCCCCAGCAAGGCAAGGTTTTCTTTACTTCATCAAACATTCTTTCCACAATAGTAATATCTGGATCAGCCAACAAAACATCATCCATATAATGATAAATAATGGTTTTGGGAAATTGTTTGCAAATTATCTCCAATGGTTGTTGTACAAAGTATTGACACAAGATAGGGCTATTTACCATTCCTTGTGGTAAGACTTTCTAATGATATCTTTTTACTGACCGACCTCTATTGAAGGTAGATACTGAGAAAGCAGACCTTTCCTTATCACATTCATGTAGAGGAATCATCAAGAAACAATCTTTCAGATCAATCCCTATGATGGGCCATTCCTTAGGCAACAAGAAAGGCAATGGGATACTGGGCTACAAGGAACCCATAAGCTGAATAATCTTATTAATTGCTCTGAGATCTGTCAACATCCTCCATTTGCCAGTTTTCTTTTTAATGACAAATACTGGAGAATTCCAAGGACTGGTAGACTCTTCTATATGCTGAGCCCCCAGCTGCTTCTGGACTAGCTGTTCTGATACCTGTAATTTTTCTTTTGTCATAGATCATTGCTCAATTAAAATGGGTTGATCAGTCAACCACCTTAATAGTAAGGCTGTTGGTGTCTTGGCAGCAATGGCTCCTTGGGGTAGAGCTAAATTGTCAGCCTCTGCCATATCTTGTTTATGGAAAGCTTGGACAGTCTGTGACTGCCTTTGATAACGTTTCCTAACTACTTTTAAAGTTTTATTAGGAGCCTGATGGATTTCATGACTAGACACTGACACTGAGTGGATATTAATTTGGCTTTTTCATTGTGTAATAGATCTCTACCGCATAAGTTAACAGCTATATCAGCCATGTATGGCCTCAGTTTTCCTACCTGACCTTCTGGTCTTATACATTTAAGCCATCTGATGCTTTGGTTTATTTTGGATAAAGTCCCAAGTCCTTGAAACTGAATGTCTACTTCTTGAAGTGGCCAACTTTCAGGTCAAGAATTTGAAGAGATAATGGTGACATCTGCTCCAGTGTCAACCATCCCTTTAATCTCAGTATTATTCACTAGTATTCTTAGTTTTAGTCTTCGATCCTCTATAGAAGTTTGCCAAAATATTTGTTTTTGGCTCCCTGTGAGGCCTTCTGAATTGTCTATAAAACTTTCCTCAGCCTTATCTGCTCTCAGAACATCTATTTTTGAAGCAGTGATATTTAATTGTCCTGAGGAAGAGAACTCTCCCTGCCTGGCATTGGGGCCTATGAGAGTTCCTCCCCCCCCCCCGGAAGATTTTTGGCAGGGTATTGTCCCATTTGTCTGTTGTTGCTCTACATTTCCTAGTTAGATGTCGGCCTTTGCCATATCTTTGAGATATTCCAGAAGGCATAGGCCCCTGTTTTGTATTACTTTGGTTTTTTCTGCAGTCATTTCTGAAATGACTCCATTTACCACAATTAAAACATTTGACATCTTGGGTCATCTCTAGGTGTCATCTTCCCGGGATATTATGGTAATTAGTTTTAAAGGTTATTTAAAATATAACTTAAGAAGGTTTTTTTAAAAAAACGATTTTCATGGCAAAAATGTTCATAAGTTTTACAACAATGCTTGTTTTGTGGAAATACTATGCATAGTATGTCTATACAAGTCATCATTTGGAATAAATTAATAATGTAGGTTTAAAAAGGGAGTAAGTAAAATATACCTATATTGTATCTACAATGTGCCATGATGTATGACTATAATACATCCTTCCGGTCTGGGCCTGAGCACTGAGCAGATCCCCAGTGGTAGCTCTGCCCCCAGTCTCACAGAACCCAGAAAAAGGAGGGCTCCCAGTTGCTCTAACCCAGACAATATCTTAGGTAAGCAGACAGCAAAGCTCGCCCCAAACAGGGAGTAACTGGGACCCACTAGGACCCAGGAAGTCACTCCTGCCCTGGAGCACTGGTTCCTTCCCGTCTGCACCTGAGCACTGAGCAGATGTTGAGGCCCAGCTCTAACCCCAAAAGTAACACCGACCCCACTTGGTTCTGATAAAACCAAGATAGTAGGAAAGACAGGCTCCAGTCAGAGACAGGGCAGGTAGCACTAAGGAGATCCAGATGTCAAAAGGCAAGTGCAAGAACATAAGCATCAGCAATCCAGGGTACTTGTCATCATTAGAACCTAGTTCTCCTACACAAGAAAGTCCTGAAGTCCTCATAGTACTAGGAAAGCAAGATTCTGATTTAAAATCACTTCTAAAGATGATGATAGAGGACTTTAAGAAGGACATAAATAACACTCTCAAAGAATTTGAGGAGAATATAGGTAAACAGGTAGAAACCCTTAAAGAGGAAACACAAAAATCCCTTAAAGAATTACAAGAGAATACAACCAAACAGGTGAAGGAAATGAACAAAATCATCCAGGACATAAAATTGGAAATTCAAACAATAAAGAAATCACAAAGGGAGACTACACTGGAGATAGAAAACCTAGGAAAGAAATCAGGAGTCACAGACACAAGCATCACCAACAGAGTAAAAAAGATAGAAGAGAGAATCTCAGGTGCAGAAGATACCATAGAAAATATTGACAAAACTGTCAAAGAAAACATAAAATGCAAAAAGTTCTTAATACAAAATATCCAGGAAATCCAGGACACAATGAGGAGACCAAACCTAAGGATATTAGGTATAGATGAGAATGAAAATTCCCAACTTAAAGGGCCAATAAATATCTTCAACAAAAGTATAGAAGAAAACTTCCCTAATCTAAAGAATGAGATGTCCATAAACATATAAGAAGCCTATAGGACGTCAAATAGATTAGACCAGAAAAGAAATACCTCCCATTACATAATAATCAAAACACCAATTACACAAAACAAAGAAAGAATATTAAATGCATCTACTCTGACAAGTTGACCCTCAGATATCCCCCCATTCTGGGACACCATGTCTGCGAGTTTAGAGGCATCCTTTCCAACTGAGGCAGACGTGTTTGCCCAGGTCAAAGAATGTATGCTTTAGAGAGTCAATATACTTTCAGAAAACTCCAACTTTAGTTGTTCAGCTTCCCATAAACACAAAACTGCACCTGTACGCAGAGGTCTAGGTTCAGCCACTGTATGTGCTTTGATTGTTGGATCAGATACTGACAGCTCCAAGGGTACAGGCTAGTTGACTCTTTTGGACTTTCTGTGTAGTCTTATCACCTTCAAGGCCAGTAATCCTTCTCTCTACTCTTCCATAAGAGACCTTAAGCTCCATCCACTGTTTGGGTGAGATTATCTGCATCCCTATGAGTTAGCTGCTAGATGGCATCCCTCAGAGGGCAGCCAATTGCTGCAAATAAAAAAATTGTGATGAGGGGTGATGATTACACATATCAGTGGTTGTAAGAATAAGACCTATGACTCAGTAAGGAATAGTGCAAGTCTAACAATGTAGAGGTAGTAGCTGCTTTTCTATGTTCAAAACAAGACTAGCCCTGGAACATTGTTTAGGTTTCTAGTACCATTAATGAATGAAAACTAGATATAAAATCATTAAAATAGATAAAAATGATATGAGCACATGAGAATATTCAAACATGCCAGGAGAAGAAAACTAAAACCTTCATCCAAGAATAGCAACCTAACCTAAACTGGATAAAGAGAAGACACAGCATGGAGATGAGTGTCCCTCAGTTAATGTGTATGTCAACCTACAGACATGCTGATAATCGCTTAATGTCCTAGTGATTCTACCTAACATTAGTCTCTTCTGCTTCATGCCCTGTATCATCTACTAACTTGTTGTTCTATCCAGATTTGATCCTTTATCTCACCTCAGGGGTGTAAATTATTATCAGAGTCAGGTGTACTCTTTGTCCTTGTGATTGGGGAAATCCACCACCTTCAATGATGTGCAGCACCAGTGGTAGAATTTTATACAAGTCTATAGTTAGTGTGAGAAGCATCCGTACCTTCTGAACATTTTATGATCTTGACTTTTATACAAAGCAATGTAGCCTAAGATATTTATAATGTATTATTTAGTATTTTATGACACCATTTATGATCAAAATTGAGGCATGCCTCTATAATGCACCTGCAAGTCTCTCTATTGATGAAATTGCTATGTTGTAAAAATGAGACATAGGAAGTCTAGGTTTCAGCATGCATTCTGTTCAGATTACCCTTTTATAACCAGAACTAATGCTAGTAAGTATACTTTATGGTTCCCACTATGGATATTTGTGGTTATAAAGAAAATATTCCTAATTTAGGTTCTAACAAAAATCCAGAAAATAGTCCAATATTTAATAAAGACATGGCCAATGCCAACAATGTCTTCAGCATAGTATTGTAGATAGCATGGAGGTCAAAGAGGTTATACTGACTGACTTTTTCCAAGATCAGGAATGGGTGTCTTTGAGTGGGTGACCAAAACTATCTGGTACTTAGAGGTCCTATTTTTTTTTTCTAGACACCCCACAGTATTGTGATATTCTGGAGTAGAATTAAAGAAAAAATGAGAAGAATTAAGAGAGAGAAGAGGAAGACAAGGATGAGGAGAAAATTTTTTTAATGAGAAGGATGACAATGATGATTAAGATGATGATGATGATGATGATGATGATGATGATGATGATGATGATGATGATGACGACAGTGAAAATGACAGTGAGCATGAGAATGAGAGTAAGGGTGAGGATGATGATGATTTTAACCCAGTAAGCATTCTCCACATTGAACAACATGTATGCTTCATACATGCTTCCTGTAGCTCTTTATATTATTAACCTAGACCAACATGTTGCACCATAAACTCTGATGTAGAAACAATCTCTTTTCACCTATATATCAGCACTCATGGATGAATAAATCTATAATAATTCTAAATACAATGTTTTTGTATAGCTATGACCTAAAAATTTTAATGAAAAGTTATGACAGGCAGAAATGGATGCTCTCTTTGCCAAATATTATAAGAATGATGATGAGGCAAACTATTTTCATCTTACTCATCTGAAATCTTTTAGAATGGCTCATCAAAATTTACATTATATCTGTCCCGCTGTCCTCCATTCTCCTAATAGTTTCACAAGTTAAGGCCTTCATTCAATAGCTTTCTTAATTCAATGTCCAAGTGCACAGTCTGCCAATAAACAACATAGTCAGGTCTGTCACAGCAATACTGAACTTGTTCATTTATCCAAATTTGGTCTTAATCAGTGTACTCCCTGAAATTTTTTGTTAGCTGGAGAGAGGCTAAAGTCATCTGAAAGAAAGTAGCCTCAGTTGAGAAAATACTTCATAGGATTAAGCTGTAAGGCATTTTCACAATTAGTGATCGAATGGAGAGGGACCCTCCCTCATGATGGGTGTTGCCATGCCTAGGATGGTTCTCCTTGATTTATAAGCAAACTGGCTGATTCAGAACATTAAGCAAGTCAGTATGCAGAACTCCTCCATAGACTATCCATCAACTCCAGCTTGCAGATTTCTTCCATGTTCTGGCTTCTGTCCTGACTTCATTAGGTGATATATGGAATTTCAAACAAACTTAACAATTTTTGGTTGATTTTTTTTTTGTTTGTACCGTGCTTTCTGTTGTTGTTTCCCTTTTTGTTTGTCAAACTGTTTCCTTGCATCAAGCTTGAAATATGATCCTGGATAAACAAAGTCCATCCCTCTGCCAAATAAACAGCATATTTTTACTTTTATGTTGATGGGGTACATTAAGGATTCAATAATACACAATTTCTATGGCTAATTAAAGAGAAAGAAAATACAGTAGAGGGGATGGACGTCACTGGGAAGGGAAATTAAATATATACTTATGAATAGAAAAGGGTGTGGTGTGGGCTGAGTAGAATGGATCAGGATGATCAAAGTGGAAGGGGAAGAATCTGGGGTAAAAAGATAAATGAGTGAACATTCCTAAATCTAAGCCATGTGAAAGAGCAGATGGAGGCCTTTTTTAGAAAAAGCTGTTTAAAAGTGCATAGATCTGAAAGAAATTTAATCAGAATTATTATCTTACTTTATAATACTTCTTTGCTTTGTAAATTACTTTTTATTTTTCAATTGGAATGATTATGAAGGAATGTAGATTTGGGTAATTTGATGTGGAAAGGATCCAGAAAGAGTTTTAGAAAAAAGAAGAATTATTCTGTAGTATATGAAAATAATTAGTTCTCATTTTAAATGTTCTTAAAAGAATGTATATATACACATTTATTTATCCTACATAAATAATGTTTTCTCATAGTCTTACTTGCCAATCCTTAATTTGTTTACCTCTACTTCTAATGTACTTTCATCTTCCTGCATCTAATGCTGCTTAAATTATTCATCACTTACACAACCTCAATCATTTCATATCATATAAGATCTAAATTGACTTATTGGTATCAACTTAGTGTTTGCTGATGGCAAGTTTTGAGCATCGCATATCATTTTATTCTACTCTCAATTTTAAATAATCCTTTTTATTTATTTTTATTTTTTCTTTTGTTTTATTGGAGCAATCAATGAAACCCAAATGTAGTAATGATTATATATTGCCTATCACCTGTGATCCATACATTATATATGTCACACAATTAAAAGTAGAAAAGCTATACAACACAGCCATTCTACTACTAGGCATTATTTAATGAAATCAAATCAGCATTTACTCCTCATATGTTATTGCAGCAATGTTTGTAATATGATATATAATTAAAATCATTTCATCATATGAGAAATTTTTAAATGTATAAATTTGTTCTGTATTCAAAAATGCATTTTCCTTGGCCATTAGAAGAAGAGAAACAGATTCTCTTGCCTACAATGCAAGGGAGCCCTGGTGCACCAGTATCATTAAACCTCATGTTGTTACAATGAATCCCGTCATGTGAGTTTCTGAGGGATCATGTCCCCAAAAAATTGGATTTTACAGTCCAATATTTTGGAGGTTCCACTGAGATAATCTCTTTCAGAACCCCACGGCTCCCAGGAACAGAGGTCCACACTCGCTAGAGCAAGTCTGTGTGCTGTCATTTCTGTTCTTTGTTTTTGTGTCTGTGGAGTATCTGTGCCTGTGGCAGGGGTGACCATCTTTGTAGCCTGGTTTCTGTGCTCATGGCAGAGGCAAGAATTGGGCAAGCCATGGAGAGCAGTTTATGACCCTTGGGATAGGGTCACGGGTCATGGTTTCTGGGAAGGAGTTCATCTGTAGTGGAAGCAGCGAGATAGAGGTGTCAGCACACTGCAAGCCACAGTTCTCTGGGGGATGCCCCAGAGTTCATTTGTATGGAAGATAAAGTCAGAAATGACCCTTTTGAAGGTGGTCTTTGGCCACCACCGCCTGGGGTAGTATTTGTTGTCCTCTCCTGGTGGTGTGTCTATGTCTAATTCTGTTTGTGTTGTTCATTGCTGGTGATGTTAGAAATCTGTTATATTTTGTCCAGCATAGGCTGACCAAGTCATCTGAATCTTCTGGATTTCTTCCAGCATAGGCTGACCAAGTCATCTGAATTTGTTAAATTAGGTCCAGTGAAGGCTGGCCATGTCATCTGGTTATTAGAGTCTCCCATGAGCAGTTTTTTGATGTTTTGATTGTGTCTGTGCTCAGAACAAGGGTGAGCGGTTTGTGTTCTTTTCCTCTGTTTTCTTGGCGAATTGTGTGTTAGTTGTTGTTCTATGTGTTCTTGGACTTTGAATGACTTTATGTTTGACTGAATCTACTGTGTTAAACATCCTAATTAACTACTAGAAAAAAAGTTAAGAAAAGAGGTAGCATGGCCACCAGCAGAGAAGGAGATGTAGCCAGTACAGGAGAGCTTCCACAGAGCAGAGAGGCAGGTCCTTTTCTGAGCAGGCACTGTGGTTCAGGCAGCTGCCCACTCCACATAGGGTGTTCTCCAGGTTTCCCTCTACTCTCAGCAGAGGTGGCAGCTGGGCAATGCACTGCAGCTGCCTCTCCTGGTGTGCATGACTGGGCTGGGGACACCAGGGCTCTGCTATAGCAGCCCAGACGGTTCTCACCTGCTGCTTGTGGAGACCTTGGCTTCTGGCCCCTTCTGGTACTTGAACCCAGAGAGCAAAGAAGAGGAAGAGCCACAGCATAGAAGCTGATGTTCCAGGTCTGCTGTCTGCTCTCTGTGGCTGGTGCTAAAGTATCAGAGGGCATCCTCAAAAATATAAGCAGAACCTATGGGATTAAGGACCTGGCAGAGGAGATGGACAACTTCCCTGAGCCATGGCGGCTAGAAAAAACAACCCCAGTGAGATTATTCACCTGAGATTTATAGTTTTATTTTTTAAAAAAGAAAAAAAGTGTGAGTGTGAAGCACTGAGACTAGTCATGTGACTCCAGCTTGGGCACTCTGAAACAATGAAACTGCTAGCAGGCAGGTGGCCTGCTATAAAAAGCCACAGGCTGTCCTGAGTCAGAGAGCCAAAAGTTAGTTACACTCTGCTTAGAGTAGGCACCCATGAGGACCTTCGTACAGGTGATCAAAGCAGTAGAGATCTCTTGGGCACCTAGACCAAGTGCCCCTATATAGTTATCCAGATTAATCTAGTAGATAAACACCCTTCCCCGATATAGACCTTTCTTCCCCAAGACCCATGTAGGTTCTGGCCGTCAGATATGCTCTTCAGGACCAAAGAACAAGAGAAGATACCAGAAGGAAAGAATGTTCTCTCAGACCTGGGGACACTACCAGTTGACCAGGCTGTGGTCAACAGTGGGTTACTTCTGACCAGATCTGACTGAGACTTTCATGTGGTAGAAGGTAAGGGGCACCTGAAAGCCCTCGACAGATTCCATTGGCAGGTCTTGAGGGAGCTACATGAGACCCCACTAATTTTGACCAAGGCACATGAGGTTAAGCAGAGATAAGATGAGTTGCCCACAGCCTTTCTAGAATAGCTCACAAAGACATTCTGTTAGTATAGGCAAGGCTATTAGATACCAGAAAAAAAAAAAAAAGCTTCAGAGGCTAGAAAGACTGCAAAATAAGTCATTAATAGATTTAGTGTAAGTTGCTGAGGAAGTCTACCATATCAGAGGGAAAGAAAAGGAGCAGAAAAAGAGATAGAAAGAAGATAAAAGAGAGATGAGGAAAAAGAAAGGTGACAGGAAAGGAATTTACTGAAAAGCTTGGCTATAGTAGTTAAGAGAAAGCAGAGAAGAGAAACTCCAATTAAAGGGATGTAGAAAACTCCTTGAAAAAGACCAGTGTGCACATTGGAAATAAAGGAGCCAGCTGCTGAAACAGATAGTGCCCTAAACAAACAGAAGCCAGGGTCAAGAAATCCTAGGCCTTGAGAACTGCAACCCCAAATGATAAAATTATTAGCTCTGAGTGAAGACAGCAATTGGAGTAGATGCGGCTTGGACCCTCCCAACTCTTGGTGGACACAGGGACCCAACACTCCTCCTCCAAGATGATGGCCCCATTACCAAGAAAAGATTTTGGTTTTAAAGAGCCACTGATACCAATATATATTCATGGACTACCCGAAAATTGGTGGACCAAGAGATAGGCTGGTTTATTCATTTTTGGTCATCCCAGATTGTCCCTACCCTCTGTTAGTTTGAGAATTATTCCCCAGGATGGGAGCTGAGATACACTCCTACTCGAGGAGCTGTAACTAACTGGCCAAAAAGGAGAATCCACAGGTAGAGGGAAGCCTTCCTCTACTGTCCACTGCCAGGAGTCAAGACAACCTGCTTTACAAGACTAGAGTAGTTTTCTCCATGCTCGACAGGGACGAGCCAGTGCTGCTGTGGTGGACAGCACTGTAGAGTGAAAAATTATAAAGACCATTTTATGAAATATATATAGGCTTTTCCTTTACCCTGAGCAAAAGAATGCAGGCTCCAGAAGGCAGAATTGAATGTAAGATTTCATGCCTTCATTGCCCTGAGATATTCCGGGTGGAGGGCATTATCCCTGAATCAGAGGACACTTGCTGGGTTACATTCCTCAAGCCTCGGGGAAAAGAACCCACCTGTGGGCAAGGAAAGCCCAAAGCAAGAAGACACATTCCTGACCTCAAAAAGATGCAAGTCACCTAGGTGGGACTGCGACCGGAGCAAGTGAGAAATAGTTTAACCTGAAATAGTAATAACATGGCAAGACTACATTCGTGAGAAGAATGAGTGTGCAGAGTGATTTTCACATGATCCTGTATCATTTAGGTTTGGGCTCCTCTGAAATGTTTCAATATTCTTATGTTATATATTTTTGACAATCCCTCACCCCCCTTCCCACTCCCCTGGTTTGTGGTTTAAAAACCCTCCCCAGACTGCCTGGCGGGGTCAAACTGTACTCCTGTAAGAGTGTGCAGTTTGAATGCTGGCTGCCAGCTCCCTAATAAACCTCTGCTAATTGCATCCAGTAATGGTGTCTTGGAGTTTGTGGGTGTTCACGACTTCTTGAGACTTGAGTAAGGGTCTCCTGAATTTGGGGGTCTTCAGCACAACTGTCATCTGGGTTGAACTTCTACTCCCCACCCCCAGGCTTGTCAGCGCAGAAAGCAGCCATGGAATGTGGGGCTGAAAAAAAATCAACATCTACATGGACAGCCGGTATGCCTTTGCCACAGCACGTGTCCACAGGGCTATATACCAAGAGAGAGGACTGCTCACACCAGAAGAAATCTTAGATCTATTGGATTCCCTGATGAAACCAGCAACTGTGAGTAATTGTTGCTCAGGACACCATAAGGGAGGAGACTCAGTTGCCCAAGGCAATAAACAGACAGATCAAGTGGCTCAATAAATGACTACACAGGAGTCTGTCCTGGTTATGGGCCTGTAAGAAACTCCCTCTGGAGATGGAGACTAAATTAAGAGATGGCCTCACTTAAAACACAGAGAAAAAGAAAGAACTCAGATTGCTAGCCATCCTGCCAACCTCAAGAAAAAGGGGCAATTGTGCACACAAGAAGGGAGAACTATACTCCCTGGAAAACAAACAAAAGATACTAGGCTAAATACATAGGTAATGGACCCCAGGTTTTGGGTAGGAGAGATAATAAAACAGTGTAAGGTATGTCATCAAGCAAAAACTTATGAGGATTAGAATAAATAGAAAAAATACCTAGGAGAGAACAGCCTAGAGTATATTGAAAGACAAATTTTGTCGAAGTTAGGCCAAGAAAATATAGATACCCTTTAATATTTGTAGATGCTATCTCTAGATGGGTTGGGGCTTTTTCCCACCAAGCAGGAAAGAGCACCTTTATCTTCTTTATCTTTATCTTCTTGTGATAAACAAGAAGATATTAGAAGAAATCTTCCTTAGGTTTCTAGTGTAATTGAATCAGATAGCAGTCTTGCTTTTGTTTCTAAGAAATGACTTTTCAGCCTAAGAGGCTGTTCCTGGTGCTGTAGACCATCCCAACCTCCATTGAAGTAGATGGAGTAACTGCCTGACTTCACATAACTCAGACCAGCACCTGTGCCAGATGGCAACTGGAGAGCAGCCAGACACCTGAGCAACCCCCTCAAGCTCAAGATAACCTGCTGTTCTACAAGGTCAAACAGCAGCAGGCCTTGACTCCTGAGATATCCCCACCCTAGAGGTACAGGGGTAGAGATTACCCAAATGTTAGAGATGAGAGAATTTTGAATCTAAAACATGTCACAGATGCAGCCTTAGAGGGTGAGTCTTAGGGTGAATGACAGCTTTTGATTCCAGGATTGAAATAACCTACAAGACAAAAAAGAAATGTAGGACTTTTGGGTCTCGGTTTAAATTTAAGATTAAAAGAATCCCACAGTCCCAGGACACATCCTGGGAGGGGCACATTTCTTAGTCAGAGGACACTTGCTGGATTAACATTCAGAAGAGGAAGGGAGAGGTTGATTAACATTCCTCAGACCACAGGGAAGAGAACCCACCTGTGGGTAGGGAAGGCCCAGAGCACAGAGACACATTCCAGGATGGGAGGTTGTCAGGAAGAAAGTAATGTGTGAATCTGAGTCATCTATAAAGCAAGACCTGAGGAGGTCAGGCTTTGTGGTCCTTTGTGGTTGCCCTCGTGTACTTTGTATAAAAACCGCTCCCAGTTTTTGTTTGGATGTTCTCTTGCCTACAATGCAAGGGAGCCCTGGTGCACCAGTACCATTAATCCTCATGTTGTTACAGTGGGGGGGGGGGGGGGAGAAACATATTAGTAGCAGCATGAGTAAATTGAGTGTGAAGATATATATTTTATTTTATTTCTATATTTTTATTTATTCAATCTCCATCCCAATTCTATGTCCATCTAACAAGACTTCATCCACTCACCCCCTTTTCCTCAGAGCAGGAGGCAGCCCCTGGTAACCCCCCAACTTGGCACATGAAAACTCTCCAAGACAAAATTCATACTCTCTCACTGAGGACTAACAAAGTAGCCCAGCTACAACTGTACTCCAAATTTTAATTGAATTGCTTGAGTTTTTGGTGTCTAACTTCATTAAAAGTTTTGGATAATAGGCCTCTGAGTAATGTATGATTGGTAAAGACTCTTGACAATCTCTAGGTTGCCATTTTGTCCTCATGACAGTCTTTTGCATTATAGAAGCTTTGTAATTTCTTGAGATCACAATTATCAATTTTTGTTCTTAGAGCCTGAGCTAGTGGTGTTTTGTTCATAAAATCATCTCCTGTACAAATTTAATAATATTTCCCACATTCTCTACTTTAAGATTTAATGTATCTGGATTTATGTTGAGGTACTTGATCCACTTGATCTTTGGTTTTGTGCAGGCTGATAAATAAGGATATATTTGCAGTCTTCTACATGTAGACATCCATGTAGAAATGCAGCACCGTTTGCTGAACATAGTTTCTTCTCCCCATTGTAAGGTTTTTGTTTTTTTAAAAATATTGAAATGTACATAGGTTTGTGGGTTTATTTCTGGGTCTCAATCGTATTCAGTTGAACAGTGAGTCAGTTTCTATACTAACACAAAGCAGGTTTTAACACTATTGCTCTGTAGTACACCTTAAGGTTAGGAAGGTGAATTCTCCAGAAGTTTATTACTGTTCAGGGTTGTTTTCCTATGCAAGGTGTTTTGTATTTTCATATGACGTTGCAAATTGAACTGTCAAAGTATATAAAAAATATATTAAATTTTGATTGGGATTGTATTAATTATGTAGATTGTTTTTGGTATGATGGTCATTTTTCATTATGTTAATCCTATGTATTCTTGATCATGGGAGATCTTTCCATCTTCTGACATCTTCAGTTTCTTTCTTCAGGTACTTAAATTCTTGTCATACATATCATTCATTTGTTTGGTTAGAGTTATAACAAAATATTTTATATTGTTCATGGCTATTGAAAAGGGTGATGTACGATTAAGCTCCTGGCCTGCTTATCATTTGTACTAAAGAGGTCTACTAATTTCATTGTGTTAATTTTGCATCCAGCCTCTTTGTTGATGGTGTTTATTAGCTGGAGAAGGTCTCTTGCAGAATTTTGGGGGATGCTTTTTTATACTATCATATCATCTGGAAATAGTAATATTTCTTCATTTCCAATTTGTATCATTTTGATCTCTTTTCATTCTATCATCGCTCTTGCTAGAACTGCAAGTAGAATATTGAATAGACAGAGAGTTCATGGCAGCCTTGTAATGATCCTTATTTACTGGAATTGTTTGAAATTTCTCTCTAATTTTTGTTGTTGTTGGCTATGTACTTGTTGCATATTGGTTTGATTACACTTAGGTGTGTGCCCTATATCCATGATTTCTTTAAAACAGATAAAAATAAAGGGTAATAGATTTTATCAAAGGCTTTTACAGAATCTAGTGAGATAAACAGAAATAGAATCAGAGCCTTTGCACAGACACACATAAATATATACAATTCCACCATCAACATCAAAGTACATGGACTTAACAACATTTAGACATTAATATCTGTCAACATTAATAGGCTCAAGTTCTCAATGAAAAGATACGGGTAAACATATTGAATGCATTAACAGAATTCTTCATTCTACTGTATATAAGATATATCAGGGATAAAAGGCACATAGCAAAGCATAATAAAGGCAATATATGACAAGGCAACAGCTAACATCAAATCAAATGGCTAGAAATTTGAAGCTATTCCACTTATTTCTGGGATAAAACAGGGATGTCCACTCTCATACTATCTCTTCAATATAGTTTTTGAACTTCTAAACAGAGCAATAAGACAACCAAAGGAGATGAAGGGGACACAAATAAGATAAAGTAAGTAAAAATTATCACAGTTGACAGAGGATATGACACTCTCTACATAAGTGACTATTTAATTTTAGTAAAGAATTTCTACAGCATATAACTTCAGCAAAGTGATTAGCTTAAAATTTAACTCAAAAATATTCAGTAGCTCTCCATTATTTAAGTGGCATTCCTCTAGATGAGGAAGAATTGTGGAGACAATACACTTCACAATATGTACAGATAATATAAAAATATGATTCTGTGACTCTAAAAAAAATAAATATCTGTATGACAGGGACTAGAAGGCTGTGAAGAAAGAAATTGAGAAAGATGTCAAAAAAAAAGAACCCCCATGATCATGAGTATGTATAATTAATATAGTTAAAATTGCCATCTCACCAATATCAATCTACAGACTCAATGGAATCACCATCAAAACTCTAACACATTTTTTTTAGAGATCATAAAATAATACTTTATAACAATATGAAAAAACTAGAAACCCAGGATAAGTATAACAATAAAAGAAATTCTAAAGGAGTTACCACCCCTGACTTCAAGAACAAGTACCTTGGCAACAACTTTTTCAAGTTTTGAGAGAACTCAATGGACTTGAATAAATATGAGCATCCAATAGTTTTTGAAAGAGTCAAGTTTTGTCATTGTTGCCTAACAAAAGTCCCTTGATTAAGCCATGCTAATAAACCTCACTGTTTCCATTATTTGTAGTAACAATAAATATTAAATATTCAACACAATACATATGTTTTATAAGAATTGAATATTATCAGATATGTTTACTTTCAAAGAATATTTTTCTTTGTTGGAGTCAACTATTATATCATCAACATCTTGCAAGTCATTTCTAATATTTTTTTTTGTCAAAAGCCATTATGATGGAAGAGCAAATAACTAGGAGGTGATTTTCCTGAGATGGTCTGCATTAGATTATGATCAGTAACAGACTTTCTCCATTAGCTAGACCCAGAAGAAATTCTTTTTTGAAAAGTATGAATACTTGGAAGATACAATACTGAGTTACATGGAAAATAAGAAAATGTTTGAGATCTCCTAAGGTATACTTAATTCCTTTCACAGATGATTCTATCTATAAGAAAGAAAGTAATCCATTTAACTTCTTGTGACAAACAGTGCAGCTGTACAAACAAGAAAGGAGATGATGACTACTCTTAACACAGAGTGTCCTTGATATGAATTTGTTTCTTTGCATTCAGATACATGGCAATGCCAAAAAACTCAATTATTGTTGAGTCAGAGAGATTAAAATAAAGGGGTGTCAGGAAGGTACTTTGGTGAATATAAAGAAGAATAACTCTTTCCCAAACAATAGATGAGTCATTAGCAAGAAAACTGTGAGATATAAGTGAAATGATGGTTGGAATTTTAAAATAGAAGTAAATATAACAGGATTATGTACAAGATAATTTATTACACCCTTGGTCAGGAATGGTATGTTGTGAGCATGTGCTATATGAAAACAATCTTGACGTAATCCTTCTGAGCCATGCACATGGATATTTGAGGACACTACTGTTGTTGAGGCTAAGATTAAGTTCAGCAAAGATGCAAATATATGGATCACAACTAGAAAGTACAACAGAATTCTGTATTATTAAATAGAATTAAGCAAATACAACTGGTAAGTATACTGGCAAGTTAAAAAATATTTTTTTTCATGTGAATGTTTTGCTTTATTTATTTATTGAGATAGGGTCTTATTTTGTGTTCCAGGTTAGCCTTGAGTTTATAGAGATAGGCCTGCCTCAGTCTCCTGAGTGAGTGCTCACTTAATAGTGTGTGCCACCATATGGGGAGCCAACAGAAGATGGCTATCATCCTTGCAGCCATCTTGAGCCATATACCCTGACCAGAGACTTGGTTACAATAGCCTACAACAGCTTAGCACACTCTGATAACATCTTGCTTTAGATACCCAGGATCTTCCCTTGGGTGTGTGAGACTTAAATGTGTGATTTAGAGCTGAGACTTAAGAGCATGACTTAGAGATCAGATTTAGAGATAAGACCTAAGGGTGTGACTTAAGGGCATGCCTTAGAAGTGAGACATATAAAAGGTGAGAGGCAGACAGAAGAGTAGAGTACCACTTGGAGTCACGTGGCACTTGGAGGAAGAACTTGGAATTAGACAGTACAACTTGGAACAGAGAATTAGGTATTAGTCACTTGGCACTTGGAGGAAGAACTTGGAATTAAGTAGTACAACCAGACAACAGATTACTTGACCTGAGTACAAGTTGGAACAGAGAATTAGGTATTAGGCACTTGGCACTTGGAGGAAGAACTTGGAATTAGACAGTACAACTTGGAATTAGTTATTAGACACTTGGAAGATCATTAGACATTAGGCAGTTAGCACTTGGAAGAAAGAACTTGGAACTTGGAGGCACTAAGGACTAGGAACTAGGGACTTGGAGAGAAGAAGTGAGACTGAAGAATAAATGGGATTGAATCACACTATCTGGTCTCCATTCCTCGAGTCTATCCTCACTCTCTCTTTTGCTGAACCCAGACCTACGGACTGGACCGGAGCAGCTTGGGGCAGTGCGGGCTCTAACAACTTAGCCCCCAAGGCTTTTGGCAGTGCGGGTTCAAACATTGACACAGTGGCCCGCGACATTTTGGTCCCCAAATGTGGGGCAGCTCGAGCCTCGACACCACCAACCCTTTTTGGACTTTTTAATCATGTGTTGCAATGGGTGGCACAGTAAGCTTTGCATTTGCCAGAGCCCGGGTTTTTGCCCTAAAACTGCCATGTATAAACAAGGACAAGAAAGGTTTAGTAAAGGTGTGACTGGTAGCCAAACCTTCCCAGTCATCCATGAAAGTATAGCTCTTTTTTTCTTTTGAATTTATTGGCTACCTAGGGAGCTTCAGATGAATTCCTTCTCTTTTTTTTTTTTTTTTTTTTTGGTTTGTTTGTTTCAGAATTTTTAAAAATATTTTTATTGGATATTATATTTACATATCAGATGTTACCCCCTATCCACATTCCCACCTGCCCAGGAACCCCCTGTCTGATCCCCCCTACTCCTCCTGCTTCTATGAGGATGTGCCCTCACCTACTCCCCACACTCCCTCTTCCCCACCGTCTAATTCCCCAACACATGGTTTCCAGCCTTCATGGGACCAAGGATCTCCTCTGCCATCCATGGCCAACAAGGCCATCCTCCCCTCCATATACGGTTGGAGTCATGGGTTCTTCCCTATGTGCTCCTAGACTGGTGATTTAGACAGTGGGGAGCTCTCGTTGGTTGATATTGTTGCTCTCCTCATGGGGCAACAATATCAAAGGGGCAGAAACCCTTTCAGCTCCTTCAGTCTACACTCTAACTCTTCCATGGAAACCCCTTGATCAGATCAGGTTAGCTGTGGGCATCCGCTTCTGAGTATATAAGACTCTGGCAGACCTCTAAGGAGACAGCTATATCAGGCTCATGTCAGCATGCAATTACTGGCATCTATATCAGAATTTACTTTAGTGACTGCACATGGGATGGTTATCCAGGTGGAATGGTCTCCAGAAGTCTCCTCCTTCAGTTTCTGTCCCACACTTTGTCTCCATATTTGCTCCCTTGAATACATTGCTATTCCTTCTAAGAAGGACGAAAGGACCCCTACTTGGTCTTCCTATTTATGAGCTTTATATGGTCTGTGAGTTGAATATTGGGTAATGCAAGCTTCTGGGCTAAAATGAAATTATCAGTGAGTGAATACCATGTGTGTTCTTTTGTGATTGGGTTAACCCACTCAGGATGATAATTTCTAGTTCCATCCACTTACCTAAGCATTTCTCGAATTCATTGTTTTTAATATCTGAGTAATATTCCATTGTGTAAATGTACCATATTTTCTGTATCCATTCCTCTGTTGAAGGACATCTGGGTTCTTTCCAGCATCTGGCTATTTTAAATAAGACTGCTATGAACATAGTGGAGCATATGTCCTTGTTGCATGGTGGAGCATCTTCTGGGTTTATGCTCAGGAGGGGTATAGCTAGATCCTCAGGGAAAGCTATGTACAATTTTCTGAGGAACCACCACACTGATTTCCAGAGTGGTTGTACCAGCTTGGAATCCCATCAACAATGGAGAACTGTTCCATTTATTCTAAATCCTCGCCAGAATCTACTATCACCTGAGTTTTTGATCTTAACCATTCTGAATGGTGTGAGGTGGTATCTCAGGGTTGTTTTGATTTGCAGTTCCCTGATGACTAAGAACGTTGAACATTTCTTAAGGTGCTTCTTGGGCATTTGAGTTTTCTCAGCTGAGAATTCTTTGTTGAGCTCTGTACCTCATTTTTAATAGGGTTATTTGGTTGTCTGGAGTCTATTTTCTTGTGTTCTTTGTATATATTGGATATTGGCCCTCTATCGGATGTAGGATTGGTAAAGATCTTTTCAAAATCTGTTGGTTGCCATTTTGTCTTATTGACAGTGTCTTTTGCCTTACAGAATCTTTGCAATTTTGTGAGGTCTCGTTTGTCAGTTCTTTATCTTAGAACATAAGCCATTGTTGTTCTGTTCAGGAAATTTTCCCCTGTACCTAGGTATTCAATGGCCTTCTCACCTTCTCTTCTATTAGTTTCAGTGTATCTGGTTTTATGTGAAGGTCCTTCATCCACTTGAACTTGAGCTTTGTACAAGGGGATAAGAATGGATTAATTTGCATTTTTCTACATGATGACCTTGAGTTGGACCAGCACAATTGCAGAAAATGCTGTCCTTTTTCCATTGGATGGTTTTAGCTCCTTTGTCAAAGATCAAGTGACCATGGGTATGTGGGTTCATTTCTGGATCTTCAACTCTATTCCATTGATCTTCCTTCCTGTTTCTGTATTCATACCATGCAGTTTTAAAAAGTGTTGCTTTGTAGTACAGCTTGAAGTCAGGGACAGTGATTCCCCCAGAAGTACTTTTGTTGCTGAGAATAGTTCTTGCTATCTTTGGTTTTTGCTATTCCAAATGAATTTGCAAATTGCTCTTTCTAGCCCTATGAAGAATTGATTTGGAGTTTTGATGGTGATTGCATTGAATCTGTAGATTGATTTTTGGCAAGATGGCCATTTTTTTCTATATTGATCCTACCAATTCATGAGTATGGGAGATCTTTCCATCTTCTGAGATCTTCTTTGATTTTTTTTCTTCAGAGACTTGAGGTTCTTGTCATACAGATCTTTCACTTGCTTGGCTAGATTCACTCCAAGATATTTTATATTATTTGTGACTGTTGTGAAGGGTGTCATTTCTCTAATTTCTTTCTTATCCTGTTTATCCTTTGAGTAGAGGAAAGCCACTCATTTGTTTTAGTTGATTTTATATCCAGCCACTTTGCTGAATTTGTTTATCAGGTTTAGGAGTTCTATGGCGGAAGTTTTAGTGTCACTTAAGTACACTATCATATCATCTGCAAATAGTGAAATTTTGACTTCTTCCTTTCCTATTTGTATCCCTTTGACTTCTTTTTGTTTTCTAATTCCTCTGGCTAGAACTTAAAGTACTATATTGAATAGGCAGGTTGAGAGTTGGCAGTCTTGTCTAGTGCCTGAACTTAGTGGGATTGCTTCAAGTTTCTCTCCATTTATTTTGATGTTTGCTACTGGTTTTCTGTATATTGCTTTTACTCTGTTCAGGTCTAGAATTTAAATTTCTTATATTTCCAAGACTTAACATGAAAGGATATGTTGACTTTTGTCAAATGATTTCTCTGCATCTAGTTATATAATCATGTGTTTTTTTTTTCTTTGACTTTGTTTATATTGTGGATTACATTGATGGATTTCCAAATATTGAACCATCCCTGCATTCCTAGGATAAAGCCTACTTGATCATGATGACTGATTATTTTGATGTATTCTTTGATTCGGTCTGTGAGAATTTTATTGTGTATCTTTGCATCAATATTCATAAGGAAGATTGGACTGAATTTCTATTTATTTTTTTGGTCTTTGTGAGATTTAGGGATGAACAAGATTGTCACGATCGCTCTACCAGGAAGACGCACGATGATCTGTGTTCACTCGACCAGGAAGGAAGACGCCTGTGTCTGCTCGACCAGGAAGAAAGACGCAACGATCTACCCTCGCTCGACCAGGAAGAAGGACGCAATGATCTACGCTCGCTCGACCAGGAAGAAGGACGCGACAACCGGGATCTTCTCAACACGCTTTATTGCAGGAGCACCCCATCGTGAAGCCAGGACCCAGAGCAGCCAGAGAGTGCTGTTTATATAGAGGGGAGAGGGAGCGTGGCTTTCTCTGATTGGTCGCCCCATCGGACCTAATTTGAAATGTCTTCTCTGATTGGTCGCCCTGTGACCTAATTTCATACCCTCTCTGAATGGTCACTCTACCTGGACCTAATTAGCATAGACCTATTTGCATAGTCCCCACCCAGGGAGGGGTTGCCGTGCAGGGATTGGCTAAGGCACCAATACCTCATTTGCATATATCCACTCTGGAGGGGTTTGCACCAGAATCTGCTGAAGCATGCTCAGTAGACTTGTTTGCAAGTGGTGCAACAGGAAACCAGCGCCATGTAGTAATGCCGGATCGGGATCGGCGGGCTACACAAGATTGTAGCTTCATAGAACAAATTGGGTAGTGTTTCTTCTGTTTCTATTCTGTAGAATAGTTTGAAGAGAATTGTTATTAGATCCTTTTGGCTTGGGCAGACACCTGTCTTCTCGGCCTCTGTGGAGACACCATATCCTGAGACATCCTAGAGAGCCACTGCACTCAGAGCAGTGGCAGCTCAGAATCACAGAATCAAAGAGACTTCTGGAAACTGAGGTGTTCTGACTCAAAGGAGATAACTGGAAAGAGTCTACAGGCAGAGACAGTGAGTTCAGGTATCACTAGAGTTAACCAGATGGTAAAAGGCAAGTGCAAGAATGTAAGCAACAGAAACTAAAGTTACATGGCATCATCAGAATCCAGTTCTCCCATCAAAGTAAGCCCTGAACACCCCATCACACTGGAAGAGCATGATTCAAAATTAAAATCACTTCTCATGAGGATGATGCAGGACTATAAGAAAGACATAAATAGCTCCCTTAAAGAAGTACAGGAGAACACAAGTAAACAGGTAGAAGCCCTTAAAGATGAAACACATAAATCCCTCAAAGAATTGAAAGAAAACACAACAAATAGGTGAAGGAATTAAAGAAACCAATCCAGGGTCTAAAAATTGAAGTAGGAACAATAATGAAATCTCAAAGGGAGACTACCCTGGAGATAGATACTCTAGGAAAGAGATCACAAGTCATACATGCAAGTGCCTCCAACTGAATATAAGAGACAGAAGAGAGAATCTCATGTGCAGAAGATAACATGAAAAACATTAACACAATTGTCAAAGAAAATGTGAAATTCAAAAAACTCCTAACCCAAAACATCCAGTAAATCTAGGACACAATGAGAAGGGCAAACCTAAGAATAACAGGTGTAGATGAGGGAGAAGATTCCTAACTTAAATGGCCAGTAAATATCTTCAACAAAATTATAGAGGAAAAATTTCCTAACCTAAAAAAAAAAAATGCCCATTAATATACAAGAAACCTACAGAATTCTAAATAGACTAGACAAGAAAAGAAATACCTCCCATCACATAATAATCAAAATATCAAATATACAAAACAAAGAAAAAATACTAAAAGCACTAAGAAAAAGGGTAAAGTAACATATAAAGTCAGACCTATAAGAAGTATACCAGACTTCTCAAAAGAGACTATAAAAGCCAGAAGACACTGGACTGATATCATACAGACCCTAAGAGAACACAAATGCCAGTCCAGACTACTATATCCAGCAAAATTGTCAATCACTATTGATGGAGAAACAAAGATATTCCATGACAAAACCAAATTTACACAATATATTCCCACAAATCCAGCATGCCAAAGGATAATTGGTGGAAAACTCTAACACAAAGAGGAAAACCACAACCCAGAAAAAACAAGAAAGTAATCTTCCAACAACCCCAAAAGAAGATAGTTACACAAACATAATTCCACCTCTAATAACAAAAATAACAGGAAGAAACAATTATTTTTCCTTAATATCTCTTAATATCAATAGACTCAATTTTCCATTAAAAAGACGGAGACTATCAGACTGGATACATAAACAAGACCCAGAATTTTGCTGCATGCACAAAATGCACCTCAGTGAAAAAGACAGATACTACCTCACAGGAAAAGGATGGAAAACAATCTTCCAAGCAAATGGTCCCAGGAAACAAGCTGGAGCAGGCAATCTAATATCAAATAAAATCGACTTTCATCCAAAAGTAATCAAAAAAGATAAGGAAGGACACTTCATATTTATCAAAGGAAAAATGTACCAAGATGAGCTCTCAATTCTGAACGTCTATGCTCCAAATGCAAGGGCACTCACACACATAAAAGAAATTTTACTAAAGCTCAAAGCACACTTTACACCTCAAACAATAATAGTGGGAAATTTCAACACTCTCCTCTCAGCAACTGACAGGTCATAGAAACAGAAATTAAACAGAAATACAATTAAACTAACAGAAGTTTTGAACTAAATGGATTTAACTGATATCTATAGAACATTTCATCCAAAAAATATATATATATTTTATATATATATATATATATAAATATATATAAAAATGTATATATATATATACATTTTTCTCAGCACCTCATGGTACATTCTCCAAAATAGACCATATAATTGGTCACAAAACAGGCCTCAACAGATACAAAAAGACTGAAATAATCCCTTGCATTCTATTAGATCACCATGGACTAAGGCTGGTCTTTAATAATGACAAAAACATTCACGTAAAAACTGAACAACGCTCTACTCAATGATGACTAGGTCAAGGAAGAAATAAAAAAAGAAATTATTGAAAATGAGGACACATTGTACCAAATCTTGTGGTACTCCATTAAAGCAGTGATAAAAGGGAAACTCATAGCTCTAAGTGCCTACAAAAAGAAACTGGAAAGAGCATACACTAACAACTTGACAGCACACCTAAAAGCTTTAGAACAAAAAGAAGCTAATACACCCAAGAGGAGGAGACATCAGGAAATAATCAAACTCAGGGCTGTAATCAGCCAAGTAGAAACAGGAAGAACTATACAAAATATCAACGAAATCAGGAGCTGGTTCTTGGAGAAAATCAACAAGTTAGATAAATCCTTAGCCAGACTAACCAGAGGGCACAGAGACAGTATCCAAATTAATAAAATCAGAAATGAAAAGGGAGACATAACAACAGAAACTGAGGAAATTAAAAAAAAATCATCAAATCCTACTACAAAGGCATATACTCAACAAAATTGAAAAATCTGGATGAAATGGACGATTTTCTACACAGATACCAGGTTCCAAAATTAAATCAGGATCAAATAACCATCTAAACTGTTCCATAACCCCTAAAGAAATAGCAACAGGCATTAAAAGTCACCCCATAAAAAAAAAAAAGAAAAAAGAATAAGCATAGGTCCACATGGTTTTAGTGCAGAATTCTGTCAGACCTTCAAGAAAGACCTAATACAAATTTTCTTCAAATTATTGCACAAAAGATATCTTAAGAGGGCTTCCAAAAAATGCATTACATGGCAAAAATGCTCAAAATTTTTCCCACAATGCTTGTTTTATGGAAATACTTTGCCTATTATGTGCACATAAAACATCACTTGGAATAAATGTATGATGTAGATTTTTTTAAAAAAGTTAAAGGAATATGTAAAATATACCTATATCATGTTCTACAATGTGTACTGTTCTGTAAGTATTAAAGACACTGTAAAACTTGAGGGAAAGAAAGATATTTTGATTCCAATGTAATTGTTGAGTATGCTTTCAATGGAATATTTCTGAATGTTCACATTCAAATTTCTTGAATTTTTTTGTTTGTTTATATTTTCTCACATTAAACACAGAGTAATCATTTGGGAGTCACTGTTTTCATGATTTTGGTATGATTTGAGACTCTAAAACTTTATTTTCATTCATAATTAATTTATAATACTTTGATTCAGCATTATCTTTTATTTCTATTAAAATTCCTCCTTCCTTTAAATGTATATGTATATATGCATATATATGTATATATATCCATATACATATATATTTCTTTGTATAAAATTATTTATAGTGATGAATGAATTTATTTAGAAAAATGCCTTCATTAAAACACATCATGGAGAGTAAGAAATCATGCATCTGTGACTCTCTATTTTGAATTTCCTGAGAAGTATTTGCTTCTGGAGCATAAGTGATAAAGAAAGACACAATTACATATATACTGAACTAGAAAAATAGGTGGATAAATCTATTTTCTGTGAACAATATTGGAATTTATTGATTAGCAACAAATTCCCAATCAAATTATTTCATATGCCAAAATGATAAACGATCTCAATTTTAAGCATATTTGGCATGTGACTTAGGGCTTTTATTGATATGGGGAAATTCTATGGGGCCAGAACGGAGTCAGACAGGAGAGGGTTTATTTGTTTTACTTCCATTAAGTTAATCATCAAATAAAGGCCTGGCAGGAAATCAAATAGGGAAGGAACCTGAAGGAAAGAGCTTTTGCAGAGTCATGAAGGCACAGCTATACCACTTCTGAGCATAAACTCACAGGAAACTTTACAATACTACTAGAATAGTTGATCACTATCTTTCATAAGCCAGAAACTGGAAACATTCTAAATCTACCTTAACGCAAAATGGATAGAGAAAATGTAGGACATTTACAAAGTGAATTCTTTCTCAGACATTAAATTAAAGACATAATAAAATTTGCCAGCATGTGAATAGAACCAGAAACAATCACTTTGAGTAAACTAACACAGACTCAGAAAATCAAACACGGTGTATACGCACTCATAACTGACTATTAGCAGTAAAATAAAAGACAAATATACAAATATCCTCAGATGCAAAGGACCTAGGTAACCAATAGGCTTCAATCGAGAAACATGTAAATGTCATATAAAGAGGAAATTGAATTGACATCATCAGTAGATATATTGAGTGGAAGACTTATTTTTAGGGTATGAGGATGAGAACAGAGGGAATCCATTGTGGGAAGGATAGAGAAAGAGACTACTGTGGAATACAATTGGAATTTAATTGCAGCACATGGAAGGGGTAGAAACCTAGGTGAAAAGAATTTCCCTGAAATTAAAGAGGATGATGCCAACTAAGATTCCTAGCTATAAAGGATATGGAATCTGAAGAGTCTATCTGGAACCAAGCAAGATTTTCAGAAGAGGGATTGGAAGACAAACCCATGTAAAAAGAACTGACTTAAAATTTTCATGCCTTATAAGATGTGCTTGTATAAATGTGGCAAATAAATTGTGGGAATGATCAATCAATGACTCGTCTAAATTGAGTACCATTGCATAACTGGAAGGCCACCCCTGACACTTCTATGTGCAATATTCTGGACTTCCCGAAATCTAGATATATCAACAAACATGAATAGCAAATAATGTCGATGAAATGATTACCAATGATATTCTGAAAGAAAGTCTTCACCCAGCAACTGATGGAAAAAGATGCAGCCAGCAAAACTTTTGGTATGATTTGGAGAACCTGCAGTGAAAAAATCAAGGAAGCAAGCAAACAAACAAACAAACAAACACCCTAAACACCAAATGAAAACTCTAGTGCCAGGAATAGGTTACATTTAATTGAGTTGTTTACCAAATGGACATCATATAACTTCCTACCAATCCAGAATATTTCTAAATAGTCTCTCCAAAAATTTATGCTAAAGTCATATTGCTATGTTCAACATGTATGTATTCATTAAACATGGAAAATTTATTTGATGACTATCTAGAACTTCACCACTACTGAGTAATGATCATGGTACTTGAAGGTATTCAACACTGTACTAGAGGAGAAAGAGAAACTCGAACCCAACTACAAATCTTTGATCTATAGCAAGTGACCTCAGTACAAATTATTCTGGTGCAACAAAGGTACAGACATTATAAGAGTAACTAACAACTATTTGATTGGCTATAGTGCATACTGAGTGAGATGAAACTCATGATTAACATCACAGTGTTAGCCAAGAACCTGAGATGAGAAATGCCATGGGACCTTGGGTAAAAGCTTATACTCCTGTTCTGCCATAGGCTTTACCAACAAAATGTCTCCTAACGACATTTTGCTATAGTCATAGAAGACTACCTTGCTCAATCATCATTAAAAAGATTAGTTCTATAGTAGATGGAAACAAAAGGAGAGACCAACAGCTGAAACAAGTACAGAAAGTAATAACAATGGAACACTCAGTTCTCCAAGGAAAATCTCCATCAACTCCCTATCCTAATTCCTTAAGGAATGGTGGCAGAAGAGGGTTAAATTGTGTGAGAGCAATAGGATATAACAAAAGAAACAAAGTTTTATAGGCAGTACAGGGCTGTTACAGATATGAACACAGAGTGATTTCAGCCACCTAAACATGGGACGCAAATTCTAAGCCAGAAGAGAAGACTTACCATTAATGAGATGGCAATTTAGCAATCCCTAACCTAATCTCTAACTGATAACCATGCCAAAATGAAGAATTTTCCCATGAGTCTTACATAGCCTACAAATTATAGTTAAGATCAGACTCCAAGGCCTGGAAGAAGATGGCTAACATGAGTGAACTCAGTAATATATCTGGAAGTTTACGTTATCTATAAGGTTTTCTCTGTTAAATTTTTAAATCAATACTTACTTGGTTTATATTGTATTTTACATTTTGTATGTTTATGATATTTCCATAGGCCCAGACATTTATCTTTCTGTCTGTATTGACTTCTTGTAATTTGACTCTTCCATTTTTAATCTTTTTTATTTGCTTGTTTTATCTTTTGGAGATTGTTTTATTTAATATATTTTCTTACTTTATACATCTTGTGTCATTTTTTGGATGCATATTTATTTTCTAGTGAGAATAATTACAATAATGTAGATTTGGTTGATGGGATATGGAGAGGACCTGAGAAGAGTCTTGGGAGGAGAAGTAAACAATATACAATCTATAAAAAATCTATACCAAATTAAAATTATATGAAAAAGAAAAAACATATCTTTAAATTACAAAATACTACATTGTCACATGCTTATTTGACAATTAGTATGGGTATTATACTTATTCAGTTACAATAGAAAAATTTAAGAATAGCATTCACCACAACATAAGTATTTTTATTACTGTATTGCAGCATTAGGAATGGTGAAAACTTCAAGATAGAAGGAAAGCATATTTTACACCATAATGGACTGGACTGATGAATCTGTCATTTAGATACTTGTGTATTCACAAACACACCACTAGACAAAGAACCTTAACTATTCTAAGGCTGTCACTCAGTTTGTTAAGTTCTCTGATGGTCTTTAGGCTGGTTTGTATGACTAAAAACACTCCAAAGCACTTATCTCTGTGCATGCCTCTAACACCTCCTTACTATGGCTACCAGGTCCTGTGTCTTCCACTGATCCTGATACAATCTTGAGGCTAGATTCAGACACTGACCTTGTGACTTGGCTCTTCAGTGGAACAGATGAATCCAATAACTAATGTAAATACCACAGTAACATTTTGTTGTCCTTCTGTCAAATACCAGAATCGAGGACATATCCTACTTTGAGCTTCTTGTCCTCCTTAACCCATTTGTTGCCATTGTATAAACTACATAAACAACATCCATTTATAAAGGAAAGACAAAAAAGAGATGTGTGATTGACAATGTCTTATCTGGAATGTAGGGTAGTAACTAAACTTCAAATAAAACATGTGTGTTTACCAATGGTCACTTATGCTTCTTTAAAACACACACTAGAGTTATATGAAACTAGGAAACCTCATTTGAGACAATGGTCTCCAGTGTCTGCCAGTAAATAATTCTTTTAAATTGGTAATTAATTAAAAATGACCAAGCCCATTTTGAGTAGTTTCCTCCCGCGGTGGATTCTTTTGTCCATTCAGGTGTAAACAACCATCCCTGGTTTCTGCATCATATTCTTCCTGCAGGTTCCTGCCATATTTTGGATCTGAACTGACTTCCTTAGAAGATGATCAGTGATGTTGAATTTTTAACCAAATAATTTTATTCTCTACATTTTTTTTTTTGCCGTGAAGTTTCATTGCAGTAAAAGAAATCCAAAAATATGTTGGTACTAGGATTTTGGTTTATTGCTAATGCAGAAGAGACTGTGTTTTAGAAAGGTTTGTGGAATTTTGGTGGCAAATTAAGTATTGAGAGCTCAGTGAGGATTTTTGTGAGAATTTGAAATAAAAAGATATTAAAAATAGTGCATAATATAAAAGTTCAGATTATTAAGTTTTAAATGGGAGTTAAGGATTCTGTAGGAAAACTATTCACAATTAAAATGTTATATATATATATATATATATATATATATATATATATATATATATATATAGTTAACTTACAAAATGCTAGGTATTGGCTTATTTCGCAATCCTTAGCTTACTTACCTCAACTTCTACCACAAATTTCCTTCATCTTTTTGAATCAAGCCATTCTTAAATTATTAACCCCTGATATAACCTAAATTCTTTCATACCATGTGTTGTCTAAACCTCCTTTTTGATACTTTTACTAATTGCAAGGATTTAGAATTCCATATCATTTTTACACATTCTGCATTTCATTGGCCTTTTCCTTCCCCTTTTATAGCTGAACTTTTTTCTTTTGTAGTTTTCTGCACTGACAGAGGTCCTCTCCAAATTAATTTTACACAAGTCCTAGTATCCCACCATATTAACAAATATCCTCCCAAAATAACAAATGTAGTAAATTGGCTTCCTCCACATTTACTCTCATTTAATCACACATAATACATAAATTTATCAACACATATGAGAGAGAAAAGTTTGTGTTTTTGTCTTTATGCCTGGGAAATCTCATTCTGGATAATTTATATAAGTACTTTTCATTTCCCTTACAATTTCATTGCTTGGTTTTTTTTTAATATGTTCTAGTAATATGACATTGTACACATGTATCATATTTTAATATATATATTTCAGGAGATGGAAAGCTAAATTGATTCTCTTTCCTCACTATCATGCGTGTAAATGAAATTACCATGATTGCTCAAATATTGATACAGAGGAATACAAAGCATTTTGGGTATTTGGTCTAGATCATATGGTATTTCTATGTTAGGTCATATGGTATTACTAGATCATATGGTATTTCTAGTTTGATAATTTTTGACAACCTAGGGATTGATCTCAAAGTGGCTGCACATTAGCAATCTGACAACAGTGTTAAAGAGCACTGCTTCCAACATATTTGTTATCTTGTAAAGACTTTTCTGTCATTTAGATTATTGATGATGATAGTTATGCATAAGATCACAAAATTATTTTCTATATTTTAGTTCAAATTTTCACACACATGAAACTATTTTTACCCCCAAAACACCATTCCTACTTCTGCCATTCCTATTCTATTTCCTCATCACTTTTCTATGCAAATTTATATACTTACTATTTTTCCCTTTCCAAATGATAAATTCACTTAGTGAACTTGTATGCACTTGTGCATGAGACAAAAGGCATAATGCATATCTGTTGTAAAAATCCTGTTGTATATTGCTTATCACTATCTTCCTAGAGAATCATATCAGCAATACACATCAACTATGTTATTCACTTGCTTTCTATGACACTTACACCATTTTCACATAAGTATTCCAAGCTCCAATCCCTACAATGTACAATAGGGAAGAAGAACGTGGACATATTTGTCTTGTTGTTGAGAGATTAGTGATATGTAACTTCAATTTGTGTTCTAAATTAAATAAAAGTTGAAAATGATTCTTGCTGTGTACTGAAACACCACATTTTAATAAATATGTTTTTCTGAGGGTGAAAAATGTAGCATAAAATATACATATCAGAGTATACTGAGAGTATATGAGTTCATGACGGTATTGAGTAAAACCAAGACAGAGAATAAATTAACTTACCAGATGAACAAATCAAGTAAAAAAATTAACACCTACCCTGTACCTCTAATGGAACAGAGCTTATCCTTGTGGTTATAACTACATTAAATAACACAAAACAAATATCCTTCATATTAGATGTATACTAAAATTTATAACTAGGCAAAAGTATACTTAAAAGTTAAAAGAACTGTTTTCTTTTACTTTTAACTGTTAGATAAAAAGAACTAGCAATAAAATAGATGCAAATAACTAAGAAACAATCAAGACAACACAAATAGTTATAAAACAACAACAAAAAAAAGAAGTTAAAACAGAAAGTTTTAATAAGGATTTCACCACAATATGAGGATTTTAAATAAAGAAATGCAGGATTGGGGATGTTGAAAACTACACAGCTAACAGGAGAAGTATTTTACAATCTAATGGCCATTGCTCTATCAAACTGCCATTTAAATAACTTGTATATTAATTCGCAAACCCAGAGGCATAGAGCTGTAATTATCCTATGGCTGCTACTCAGTTAGTTAACACCCACTAGTGGTCTTAAGGCTGGAATGTATGGAGAGCTATTATTCTCCCAAGCACTTCTCTGTATGCATGCTTCTCACACCTCCTCACTATGGTTGCCAGGGTCTGTGCATTTTCCTGAAGCTGATGCAATCCTGAGGCCAGATCAAGACAAGGTTCTCGTGACTTGGCTCTTGAGTAGAGAAGCAGAATCAAATAATACCTAAAGTAAATATCGCATTGACACTTCTTTATCTTTATGTCAAATATTAGACTCAAGTGTATAAGCTTCTTTGAGCTTCTTGTCCACCTTAACCCCTTGGCAGCTGTTGTAAAGCCTACATACACAATATTCATTTCCATAGTAAATTCAGGATTTGATATGTAATTTGTAATGTCTTCAGTGGAAGCTAAATTAGTAACTAAACATTAAATAAAATAGAGGTGTTTGCCAGTGATCAAATATGCTACTTTACACAACAACCAGAATTATCTTAAAGGAAACCATATGTGAGAAAATGACCTCTGAGTATCTGTCTATGAATAAGTATTTAATCAAAAATTAGTGGAAAAAGGCCAAGACCATTTTGTTTGGTTTCCTCCCTGGGCTTGTGTTCTTGAATTCAGCAAAAAACAAAGCAAAACAAAACAAAACAAAATCCATCTTTTTCAACAAGTCATGAAATAAGCCAGTAATCAGCAACCCTCTGTGATTTGTGCATGAGCTCCTAGGTGCAGGACCTACCATGAAATGGTTCTCGTCTGACAATTTCAGATGATTATCAGCAATATAGAAGTATATATAAAATAAACCCATTTATCTGCAACTTGATTATTTTGGTGATTTTTCACTGTAGAAAGAGAAACCCTAACTAAAACTCCTTGGTAGGAAGGGTTTGGAGAATTGTTGTGACAGAACACACTGCATTTTAGGAAGAATTTCAGAATTTGGGGTAGAAAGTTATTGAGTGTTGAGAGCTCATTGGGGTTATCTATTTTAGTTTGAATGATAAGCATGATTGAGAGCAGTCTCATAGATGGAAGCCTAGATTATGAAGTTTCAGAGGGATGGTTAAAATTCTACAGGGCCACTTATTATTGATTTAAGATACTGTTAAGTGATTTGGTGCTGATGAAACAGCTATGATCAACAAGATACCATAAATACTAAGAGGATACCTTTGCTTTTCTGGAATACTAAATGCCTGTCACCTGGAGCTGAGAAATTAGCTATAATTAAGAAGAGACCAGAGTCACTGAGGTTATATCTTTTGTAATGTGTTTCCTGACCGCAGTCTCACTGAAGCCTTGTTCTAGAGATGACTAGCAGTTCTACCATACACTGTCAGCCGAACGTTGTTGTTAAATATTAGCCCAGGCAGTATTAGTCTTGAATGCATGACATGGTCATGGGAGCAGTTGAGTCTTGAGAATATGTATGCTAGAACGGGAAATTTTTGCAATTTTAACCTCAATGACAGTTGGAATCCCAAGAATGAAGAGGCCATGCAAAGGAGTTGAAGCTTGTTACCTTGATAACAGCCTATTATAGGCTAACATGTAAAATATTGCTCAAGGTTTTTGGAGATGCCAGTACTATGAGATGACACCAAAACAACAACAGCAGTGGAGAAGAGCCCACTCGAGCCTCAAAGAGAAAATGAATATGCTGCAAATGGAAAAGCTGGAAAAATGATAAAAGCTGTGTAAAGCAGCCCAGAATATCATGAACAAATCCTAGACAATTGGAAATTGAGTAATTAGTAGTGTTGAAACTTGGATTTGGTTGTTTTACATTGTGACTATGCCACATCTAAAAGACTTTGAACTTTTAAAAGAAATTTTTGAATTCTAGAGGGATTTTATTTTTAATATTTTATCTTATTTTACATTCAGACCACAGTTTCTCTACCCTCTTCTCCTTCTATTCCCATGTGAACCCTGAGTCAAACACTATTCCTCCTCCTTTTCCTTTCAGAATAGGCCAATTTCAATTGATATTGACCTGGCATGGTATATAAACTTGAAGAATGACAAGGTACTTCCTCTTCTACTAAGGCTGGAAAAGCTAACAAAATAGAGGGAAATGTCCCCAAAGAATTTTACAGAGTAAAAAACGACCCTTGCTTTCTAATAGAAGTTGTACAACAGCAACAGGCTACAGAACCATAACATGTATGCAATGGAACCAGGTCAGACCCATACACATTATGTTACTGTCAGTTGAATGCTCTGGAGTTCCTATAAGCAATGTATATAATATCCTCTTGGCTCTTTCTTGTGGTGCCCTTGACCTATCTGGTTCTTACCAATGTTCCTTATTATTTTGTAGATTCTCCAATCTCTATCAAATATTTTGCTATCTTTGTCTTCTTAGGGTGTCTGCATTGCTTTCATCTGTTGTTGTGTGAAGAATCTATGATGACCACTTGGGCTAGATACTAACCAGTGAGTATAGCATACTATATTTAGCAATCATTCCTTTTTTCCAATCATGTTTGGTCCTATAGTAGGTCTCTAGATTATTTTACACCTGGCTCTAGGATGTCCTAACAGTGTAAAAGTGGACTCACGTTCATATCATGGGTTTACGATGGACCAAGTATTAGTTGGTCACTCTAACATTTTTTAGAATTTAACTCATATATAAAAAAGGAAAATTTTAATGTTCAAGTCATTCTTTTGTGCTTTTTTTGAAAATAGGCCAAGCTTATTGTGAGTGGACCCATCCCTGGCCTGGTGTTTTTCTGTTCTATAAGAAATCTTGTTCAGCAAGTCAGTTGAAACAGGGCAGTAAGCAGCAAACATCTATGACTTCTACATGTGAACCTGATTCTCTCATAGTTTTGTTTGTTTAGATTTGTTTTGTTTTTGTTTCCTAACTTCCTTAGATGGTAATCAGTGAAATGCAATTGTAAACTAAATAGACCCATTCTCTGTCACTTGCTTGTTTGGGTCATAGAGTTTTGTTGCAACAAGAGAAACCTTAACTAGCATAGGTTGGTGTTAGAATTTATGTTATTGGTGTAACAGAATAAACTGTGTTTTAGGAAGGTTTGTTGAAGAATTTTGAAGTTTTTATTCTTTTTTGACTGAAAGTAACTAAGTGCTGAGATGCCATGTATGTGTGTGAGGGGGGTTGAGTTGTGAAAGATATGCATGTTGAGAACTGCACAGTGTTCATGCATCAATTATGAAGTTTGAGAGGGAAATTTAAAGGCTCTGTAGGACCATGTCCTATTTAAATTTAAGATTCTTTCAATCTAGTTATTTAGGGGTGAATAATTAGCTGTGATTACTATGATACCTCAGTTACTGAATCCTGTGCCACAGCCCTCTGCACTCCAATACTTTCCAGAGGATACTTGTCTTCCAGGAATATTGACAAACGTAAGCTCCCAGATGAGATCACCACTAGGACACCAATACTTAGCCCAAGAGGGACCCATTTAGAGCCTAGTGGATCCAGGAATCACAGCTGTAACCAGGAAAATGATCCCTCCAGTTTACTTCTTTGCTCATGAGGTAAAACTGTGCCACAGCCCTCTATACCACAGTAATACCCAGTAAGAGTTTGATCCCTAAAAATGAGGGCACACCCAGGCTCACAGGAATACAGGCCCACAGGAAAGAAAAGCTCCAGTCAGAGTCAGCAAGGCCAGCTAATACCAGAAATAACCAGATAGGGAGAGGCAAGCACAAAAATATAAGCATCAGAAACTCATGCTATTTGGCGTCATCAGAATCCAGTTATCCAGGACACCCCAACACTCACAAATAAAGCAAGATTCTGATTTAAATAACATCTCATTGTGATTATAGAAAATATTAAGAGAGACATAAATAACACACTTATATAAATACAGAACAACACAGGAAAACAAGTAAATACACTTAAACAAGAAACACATAAATGACTAAAAGAAATACAGAAAAATACAACCAAACAGGTAAAGGAATTGAACTAAACCTTCCAAGATCTAAAAGTGAAAATGAAAACAATAAAATAAAATCACAAAGAGAGAAAACCTTTGAGATAGAAAACCTAAGAAAGTGATCAGTAGTTATACATGCAAGCATCACCAAAAGAATACAAGGAATAGAAGTGAGAATCTCAGGTTTAGAAGATACCATAGAAAACATTGACAGAACAGTAAAGAAAAATTCAAAATGCAAAAAGGTTCTAACTCAAAACATTCAGGAAATCCAGGGTACAATAAAAGACCAAACTGAACAATAATAGGTATAGAAGAGAACAAAGATTCTCAACTCAAAGAGTCAGTAAATAGCTTCAACAAAACTGCAGAAGAAAACTTCCCTAACCTAAAGAAAGACAGACCCATAAATTCTGTTTCCCAGATGCAGCCTTAGAGGGTGGGGCTTAGGGTGAATGAGAGCTTGTGATTCCAGGATTGAAATCACCCATAAGAAAAATGGGGGGTGGGAATGTAGGACTTTTGGGTCTAGGTTTAAATTTAAGATTAAAAGAATCTCACTGTCCCAGGACACATTCCAGGAGGGACACATTCCTTAGTCAGAGGACACTTGCTGGATTAACATTCAGAAGAGGAAGGGAGAGACTGATAAACATTTTGCAGGTGACAGGAAAGAGAACCTACCTGTGGGTGGGGAAGGCCCAGGACAGGGTGACACATTGCAGGAGGAGAGGTGGTCAGGAAGAAAGTAGTGAGTGAATCTGTGTCATCTATAAACCAGACCTGAGGTCAGGCTTTGTGGTCCTTTGTGGTTGCCCTCCTGTATTCTATATAGAAACTGCTCCCAGTTTTTTGGGGGGTTCTCTTGCATTGGTGCACCAGTATCATTAAACCTCATGTTGTTACAGAGAAAAAGAAAAGAAAAAGAAGAAGAGAAACATATATTAGTAGCAGTATGATTGAATTGAATGTGAAGGTATATATTTCATTTTATTTCTATATTTTTAGTTATTCAATCTATATACCAATCACTGTGTCCATCTAACAAGGCTTCACCCACCCACCACCTTTTTCTCAGAGCAGGAAGGAATCCCTAGTAACCCCCCACCTGGCACATGAAAAGTCTCCAAGGCAAAATTCACAGTCTCTCACTGAGGACTAACAAAGCAGCCCAGCTAGAACTGTACCCCAAATTTTAATTAAATTGTTTGGGTTGTTGGTGACAAACTTCATTATAAGTTTTGGATAATAGGTCTCTGAGTAATGTATGGTTGGAAAAGACTCTTGATAGTCTCTAAGCTGCCATTTTGTTCTTGTGACAGTCCTTTGCATTACAGAAGCTTTATAATTTCTTGAGATCACAATTATCAATTTGTGTTCTTTGAGTCTGAGTTAATGGTAGTTTGTTCATAAAATTGTCTCCTGTACAAATTTAATGACATTTCCCACATCCTCTACTATAAGATTTAATGTATCTAGATTTATGTTGAGGTACTTGATCCAGTTGATCTTTGGTTTTTTGCAGGCTGATAAAGATAAATCTATTTGCAGTCGTCTACATGTAGACATTCATGTAGAAATGCAGCACCATTTGCTGTAGATAGTTTTTTCTCTCCATTGTAAGAGTTTTGTTTCTTTAAAAATATTCAAATGTACATAGGGTTGTGGGTTTATTTCTGGGTCTCAATCGTATTCAATTGAACATTGAGTCATTTTCTGTACCAACATTAAGCAGGTTTTAACACTATTGATCTGCAGTACACCTTGAGGTTAGGATGGTGGACTCTTTAGAACTTCACTACTGTTCAGCGTTGTTTTCCTATACAAGGATTTTTGTATTTTCACATGAATTTGCAAACTTAACTGTCAAGGTGTATAAAAATATATTGAAATTTTGATTGAGATTGTATTAATTATATAGATTGTTTTTGGTATGATGGTCATTTTTACTATGTTAATCCTATGTATTTATGATCATGGGAGATCTTTCTATCTTCTGACATCTTCAGTCTCTTTCTTCAAGGACTTAAATTCTTGTCATACATATCATTCATTTGTTTGGTTAGAGTTATAACAAAATATTTTATATTGTTCATGGCTATTGTAAAGGGTGATATACCATTAAGTTCTTGGCCTACTTATCATTTGTACTAAAGAGGTCTACTGATTTCCTTGTGTTAATTTTGCATACAGCCTCTTTGCTGATGGTGTTTATTAGCTGGAAAAGTCTTTGGCAAAATTTTGGGGGATGCTTTTGTATACTATCATATCATCTGCAAATAGTGCTAGTTCTTCATTTCCAATTTGTATCACGTTGATCTACTTTTTTTTCTCATTGCTATAGCTAATTGCTAGAACTGCAAGTAGAACACTGAATAGACAGAGAGTCCATGGTAGCCTTGTAATGACCCTGATTTACTGGAATTGTTTGAAATTTCTCTCCAATTTTGGTTGTTGTTGGCTAAGCACTTGCTATATATTGCTTTGATAATGTCAGACATATCAGAATTACAACCAACTTCCCAACAGAGACTCTAAATGCTAGAAGATGGACTGATGTCTTACAGACCCTGATACATCACATATATCATTCCAGACTACTACATCCAGCAAAAGTTTCAATCAGCATAGATGGAGAAACCAAGATATTCCATGACAATGGAATATAATATCACGAGGATACTAGAAGGAAAACACCAAGACAATTAGGCCACATACATATAAGAAAGTACAAAAAATAAATAATGTCACACTGCTAAAATAAATAGAACTGAAGCAATTGGATAGACACACAAAAACATATAAAATCCACCAACAACATGAACGTACAAGTAATGAAAAACACTTGGACATTAATACCTGTCAGAATTAATGCACTCAAGTCCTCAATAGAAAGACAGAAGATAACAGAGTGGATGCATAACCACAATTCTTTATTCTGCAATATACAAGAAAATTTAGGGGTACCAGATACATACTTAAGTATAATAAAGGCAATATATGAAAAGCCATTAGCTAACCTCAAATTAAATAGATAGAAACTTAAAGCAATTCCACTAATTTCAGGGATAAAACAGGGCTGTCCTCTCTCTTACTATATCCTCACTATGGCACTTGAAGTTCTAGATAGAGCAATAAGGCAACTGAAGGAGATTAATAAAATAGACATTAGAAAGAAAGAAGTAATAATATTGCACTTGGCAGATAATACAATACTCTATAAATAATTGCCTGCTCAATTTCTACTAGAAATTTCCTATAGAAAATAAATACCTCAAGCAAAGTGGTTATCTTCAAACATTGCTCATAAAAATTAAGTATCCTTCCTTATACAAATGACAAATGCAATGAGAAAAAAATTGGAGGAAAAATACTCTTCATGATATCTACCAAATATAAAAATGTCTTGCTTTGACACTAAAAAAGCAACAGAAAGTCTATTATGACAAGGACTTCAAAATTCTGTAAAAATAAATTGAGGAAGATATTAAAAAATGAAAAGAACTTCCATGCTCCTCAGTGAGTATAAATAATATAGTAATAATGAACATCTTTCCAATAGCAATCTACAGAATAACTGCAATTCCAAACAAAACTCCAACACAGTTCTTTAGAGACCTTGAAATAGCATTTCTAAACAATGTGAAAAACCAATAATCCTAGGATACCTAAAACAATCAAAAACATTAAGAGAAATACTGGAGCAGTTACCATCCCTGAATTCAAGAAAAAGTACTTTGTCAAAAATTTATTCAAGTTTTGATAGAACTCAATTGACTTGAATAAATATAACAGCTATCCAAGACTTGTTGTGTTATTCCACTTGGCAGAATGGATATCCTTACTGATATAGTGACTTCTCACTACTTGGTTTATCAACATTGAGTTATAAATGGGGAATGGTCTCATAGAACCAGTTTGCTCTCTATGAAGGCACTGAAAGAAGACAGCTGCTGAAGCAGGGGTGGCAATTATGTTCTGAGACATGGCCTTGGGTGAGTTGCATTGTTTCTGACGTCATTTCATAGACATGACCATGTGTGTACCCCTAGTTAAGCCCAGCCTGTCTAAAATAACAACAAAAAAAATGAAGAAAAAATTCCAAACAGAATTTATTGAGCAAAAAGATTATTATTCAAGAGAGATGAATGGAAATAAAAAAGCCTGAAATATGAGTGTGATGAAATCTATCACATACTTGTATGAAATCTCCAAGAATCACATAAAAGATGAAAATAAAACACACGATAATTAATACTGTGTAATTATAAAGATTCATAGTGTGAAGCAAAGTACGTTTTCAATCCAGTCTGATCAGTTTAAAGTATGTAAGACTGACAGACCCATGATGGTTTCACATGGAATCTTGCTGAGAATTACATGTGTACTTATGGCATTTGGTCTGAAACTGTTGGTAGCAACTCCTTTTGGGTCAAATGATCATTTTAAAGGAGTTGAAAAATCACCTATCTTCAATATCACAGTTTAACATTACAATTTATAACATTACAAAATATACAGTTATAAAGAAAGAATGAAAATGTTTATGTCTGTTCATTACTGCAACAGTAGTAATGTTAGTAAATTTTGTAGCATTAGAAATGTTGAGACTCTCTGTTTTAAGGTAGGGAAGATTAAGGTATTTATTTTGAAGTGATGCTAATTCTCGGCTTCTGGTACATTAATACACTATTTAGAAAGTTTTTTTCTGCCTGTACATGGAAAGAATAATTTTCTTAACATACTGAATTTGTTTACACCCTTCATTCATCATTTATTTGTGTGGTTAAGTAAAGAGAATGTAGCCATGATGGAGAATATACTAGAGGGCACTGTATTTAGGACATTAGACTACAATTTTATTTGGAAAGAGCTGAATACTCATTAATTTTAAGTGTTTGTTAAAGTAGTTTTTGAATGACAGAGTAAAGTTCTATTATTGTTGCCAACCACACATCCCTTGATTAAGCCATGTCAATGAAGGCCACAATGTCCATTACTTGGAGAAACAACATAACTGTTAGATATTCAAGGCAATACATATGTTCTATCAGCATTCAACATCATTTGGTGTGATATTGTAAACCATATTGTCTTTGTGGTCCTCAGGAAATAATACTGCAATAGTATCTATGATGTCTCTTCTAAATCCGCAATCAAAGAAGGCAACAGCTCTTCAACAGCTTTTAAGAGTGTCTTCAGAAAACCTTTCAAACCCTAAGATAGAGATAAGTTATTATCAATATTTACAGTAAGAACCATAAAACTCATTCCATTTTATTTGTACAGAATAAATAGTATAAAAGAGGCTGTGAGCTCAAGACTAATTCTAGACATCCATGGTGTACTGCCAAAGTCAATGAGGGTTTAACTCTAGGGACAATCCAAAAGGGAGGGACTTCCTTACTTTGTTACCAGGACTACTTCACATATTTGGAGCAAATATCCAGAGATTCTCCACATCCAACTTTCTGATACAAACACTAAAATATATTTCAGTCTGTTAAAGAAAAGTAAATTGATATAGAGAAGAGATTGCTTTTTGTTTTACTTATATTAGTAATAACTTAACTGATGGCCAAGTAGTTCTGGTACAAATTTATACATGATTTGTAAAAATATGCATATGGGATCAAGCTCAGGGTTCTAACAATGCTTGTAAATTGTCATAACTAAATCTAAGCTTGAATTTCAGCAACATTTTGGTGGCAAATGAGTAAAAGGAATATATAAACTCATGTAAAAGACATGGAGCCATTACACCTATTATCTGATATAGCATGTTGAGTTATTTATTTGACAATGAACAAATGTTAATTTTGTTACATTTCACAGGTCTGGACTCATACATCTCAACATATGGTATGGCCAAATATGTCTATATGTATATATTTTTTTACCTATTTTAAGTTCTCAAGAACAGGGATTATTAGACTGTGCCTGAGTAAATAGACTCAACTCACTTAACAGTTACATGTATAATGAAAGGGCATGCTACACATCTGTAAGTCTTGTCACTTTTTCAAAGCCAACATTGTCATCCTTTTTCTATTTCTATTAAAATCAATACAAAATGTAAAAAATAAAAAATCCTTTCAAAATTCAAGATCAGTTTTCAAGGGAGAAAAGGTATTAGTAATTTTCTGCTTCTTATACCATCTTCCTTTGTGCAGAAAATTTCTTTTTAAAATTTAAGTATTTATAATTACAATACGTTGAGTCTTTTTTAGGAACAAAAATTTAAAAAAAAAATACTGAGAATAATTTTAAAAATATGCCACTTTAACAAAATTCATACTTAGTGAACATTATATCTTCAATACCATTTAAAATTGTCTATATGCTACACAGCAAAATAAGGCTTATTTATCTCTTGAGATTGAGGAAGACTCCTTATGCTATAGAAGTTAGTGGATAATTTTGGCTGTTAGCCCTCTCATCAGCTGTTATACCTGAAATGATTCTCCATATTAAACTTACCTGTCCTTCAGTGACCACTAATGTCAACAGCAAAATGATGAGAAAATACGTCACTTGAAATGAAGCCATGGCTGAAACTAAGCAGAGACGATATCATAATTGCAGAAAGCAGTTTATGAGACAAAGAAGAAGACCAAAATATTGATAGAAGTTATTCTGAGCATCTATTTGTTATGAATTCTTTAAAAATATAAGGAGGAAAGAGTTACCAAAAAAGGTCACTGTAGGTTTATTGTGCTCACCTTGCCTCCAGTAGAACTGAAACATAAGCCAAAACGTTTTACTGATGCCTCACCTGTGTATTTTCAAAGGGAGAAGATTTCCAAGTTTCTTTTGTAGCATTTCTATTCCTCAGTCATTAAAAGGGAAATTTGAGAAATCAAAAAATTCCAAATTGTTAAAAGTTGCTTTCCTTGAGTATCATCTTTTGACTTACTATTATCTGTTTATAGAGTTCTATAAACAGATAGATATGGATACATTTGTCAGGGTAGTGATTATAAAGACAGAAACATACAATATTTTGAAACACATTGTATGAAGAAAAATTTAAATTATGCTATGTTTTTATTACTCAAGTCAAATTTCACTTTGCTCCTTCAGTAGAACATGTGTATATAATTAAGAAATTATAAATTTAATCTATTTGATGTCATTTAATGCATGCTTTGACAGACAGGAAATTTCATAGTTTTATTATGTTTTGAACACACCTGATCAATCTCATAGTGCTTAATCTCAGTGCTTGGCAAATTCTATTATTTTAGATTCTGATAAAAGGTTCTTAGTGATGATACATTAGATTTCCTGATGGAACTCATAGAAATAGTTGTTTTTATTGTAAATGAAACAGGTAATACCTTATATTGTATACTCTGTGTATATTGTGAAATTCATATTATTTTTTTAAAAATCATGGGATTTTTTTGCTTTTAATTTTTATCTGACTAAAAGACAATGTAGAGACATTATAACCAAGCATCTATAAAATTTTGCATTTGAACACCATTTATACTTTTTCTCTATTCAAATACTTCCATATACTCGATGATACTCTTTTTCAATTATGTGCCTAATTTGTCTTTCTAATTTATAGCAAAATTTGAATCAAAACCTCTCCATACATATTTGTAATATTATTTTATCCCTTGAACTTCGTACGTTCAAATAACTACAAATGACCTACAAAACATTCTGGTAATACTGAATCATCATACACTCACTGCTTTACCTTGGAGAGTAATGACATTCACTCCTCTACGTGGTGAACCATTAAATAGTGAGGTGATAGTAAGGCTTGTGTTTTTTCTGACACTTAATGATACTTTTGCTATTATTTCCTAATGAAGAATTGCACTTAAATTTGAGTTTTCTAGCCATCAGTGTGTTTTCTCTCTAGATATTGCTTCCTATTTGACTAGGTATATTTGTGAAGTTTGCTGGGTAGTCCCATAACTTCCACATAAATTTCCAAGTCTGAGGCTCTGATGTGCCTCTAGCCATAGTATTACTAGCATTGTAAAGACTAATATCTTTTCTTGAAACTTACTGCTGTGCTCTTTAGTCTTACCACAAATTGCTTGTTTCATATGCCTTCAGTTCAGATCAGCTCCTGTTTCAGCCTCCTCCTCTTCTTTGCTTTTCTGGATTTCCTCCTTTTCTTGTAGAAATGCATTTCAGAGATTTGACATTCAATGTGGCTGTGCTTTATTTGCTGCTCTTCCAAGCAAAGTAAATTGATTAAAAGGTTTCTCTTCGGTTCTGATTCTTGAGCAATAGATTATTTAAGATTGTGACCTTGTATAGTAACCTTGAGTATGTTCTTTCCATGTGATTGATGGGTCAATAATCTACTGTTTGTCTTTACTCATGGAGACTTCCCTATGTTCTTTTTCAAACAAAAGTCAGGGAGGGGAGAGTTACACCTACATTCAGTGAGTGTTTACCATTTTAGTTCACAGGTTTTGTTTTGTTGTGGTACTATTAACCTTAGTATTATTTCTGTATTCATCTACTCTCCTATTACGTGCTATGTTGTCTTCCCTTGATCTTAGTACTTTTGTTTATTTTTCTTTGCTTACATTCCAGTAAAAGCCCCCTTCCCTCCTTGAATCCCAATCTCCTCTTTCAATTCCCTCACCTTTTCTCCATTGCCTGGTCCTCAGAGAATAAAAGCAAATCTTTGGTTTCCACCATACACTTGTGCATCTATATGCAGAAGGACTATGTACATTCTCTCCCACTGAGACTCAACCATGGAGTCTAAGAAAAGGTAAAGAGAGCAAAGAGCAGAAAACATAAATATAGTCTGCCCCACTCTGTTTGTTATGGCTCCCATATGATGACCAAACAGAATATGTGCTACTAGTATGTAGGGGGTCACATTGCAGCCCCTGCATGATCACTGTTTGGTTGCCCAATCTCTGTGATTTCCCCATGGACACAGTTTAGTTGACACTTTATGTCTCTTCATGACAACCTGGACTTTAATACTTGCTCAGAACTTTATCCATCTCTTCTATAAGACTGTCTAAGTTCTGCCTTGTGTGTGATTGTGGGTGTACATCTACCACTGTTGCCTGCTGAATAATGCCTCTGAAGAGAAAGTTATACTAGGCTTCTGTGTGCAAGATAGCTGAAAATCATTAGTAGTGTCAGAAGTTGGTTATATTACATGTAATGGATCTCAAGTTGCAACAGTCATTGTTGGACTCTGCTATAGGCTCTGCACTGTCTATATCTCTTCACAAATTCAGGTTGAAGAAATTATGGGTATATTGATAACCTCAATCATTTTCTAGAGGTTTTGTCTGGCTAAAAGTGTTACTTACTTTTGAATCTCTATACTCCCTCTTATATAAATTCCAACTAACCCTCCATACATAAAGTCCCTGTACTCTCTTCAGTCACAGGCCTGCAGCTATATCAAGAAATGCTTCTCACTGGTGTTATTATGTCTCCCAGCCTTGATCTACCACTCCTCTACCCATATCTGATCAACACCTTCTTTCACAATCTCAACCACCCCCATTCCTAGTTCTCTTTTTCTATCAAAATTTGATGATGATTAACTTTTTCCTTATTAATTATATTCAAACATGTTCATTTTTATCATCTCCTCTTACTAACTTGTTTCTTTGTGTCTGTGAATGGGTGCATGTTATTATTAAATTCCATCCATTTGCCTGTAAAATTATTTTTTTAATCAAATCATAATTTTTACTTTTTTAACACAGGGGTTATAAACACAAAAATGCAGGATGTGGGAAAGGAGATGACATAGGAGCATAGGTGTTCAAAGGGAGTACAGATATCTTTCAGAACAGGGTATCAGCTGGGTGAAGGTTCAGGGGTCAAGTCACTATGACTCTTCCTATGATTTACTTGTCATTATCTAATTTGGTACTATCTGCCAAAGGCTGCCTATTTACAAGGTCTATGACTACTCAGGCTGGTAGATTTCAACAAAAGCTGCCTGTTTACAATAGTTTATGGCCCTCTGTTTCAGTGTTTTTCCATAGAGACCCAAGACTTTGTGTTAGCAGGCATGTACGTCAGGCCTATTGCTGATTTTAGGCTTATGGCTGATTTTAGGCCTTCAGTGTATAAGCACGGCTGCCCCTGACATCTCCTCCCTTCTCCAAGTATAGAAGGGCTGTGGTGATTCTAATCTTTCAGAGGCGGGGATAGAGGCCTGACCTACAGTAATTAAAGTGGACCTTGTAATGGCTCCAGCCCTCCTGTCGTTGTCCAGTGAGACAAATGGACCATACCCATCCTGATGTCTTTTTCCTGGAGAGGGGATACTTTTGACATCAACCCCTATGCAGTCAGGCTTATCCCCCAGGGATCCCAGAAACATATTTTTAACTTTTATTTATATTCCCTTGCAGTGCTTAGCCTCACAGCCTAAGCAAGAATTCACATCGCCAGACAGAGGGGGTTCTGGGTGGCCCCTCTCTGCTCGGTCTAGGGGCATGTCACCTCCTGATCTGACCAGCAGACAGAAGACAACAGACAAGGGTTCTTTTTCACAACATAGTTTATTCAGGAACTTTGAAATATAGTAAAAAGCCCCCGAGCTCTAGCTCCCAGCCCTTAAATCTCTGTGGCCTCTCCAATCAGAACCTGCCATGCAGTCATTCTTGATTGGTGTTGAGCACATATGTCACATGGCCCAATTCTAAGTAACTATGAACAAGCAGAATGCATGCACAGTAAAGCCTAGCCTACGTGCCACCCAGGCTTCCTGAAATGGTGAACCAACAGGCCAGGGGCGTCTGGCACCCTGTCAGGCGCCATCTTGAGTTCTGCTCCCCACATCTCCCCCTTTTTATATTGATTTGATGAGAAGTCTCACCGACCTCAGACAAAAAGAGGATAGGGTACTCATTACCATTTTCTAACAGGGGGTGGGGGGTGGGTAGCAGCCTGATCCCCATCAGGATGAAAAGTGTGGGACATTGTAATGATTTTCGGACCTCTGTCATTATGCAGTATGTCTACTAATCATACCTGTCCTGATTCCTTTTCATGGGGGAAGGATTTTGACGTCAACCTCCATGCAATCAGGCATATCCCTCAGGGAATCTACCTCGATATAATTCAAGGACGTCCCTTGCAGTGCCACCTGACACCCTGTGGTTATTGGTACACAGAGTCCTCCTCAAAACTGCTGGGCAAGGGTCCTTCTCATCAAACCATATATCCATATCAATTTTTTCCCATCATATTTAGCCATACTTGCAGCGACTGTCCCAGCTCCACTGCTGCAAATGCCTGTACCATCAGGGCTTGATCATAGGCATGTGTAACTCTCATGGGACACAGACACCAGAATGCTAGGCAACTGATAAATAAAAGACACAGAGCCAAAGTCACCAAGCCTGCCCATTCCTTCAGATGAGAAACTGTCTGTAGAATCCAATCAGCCATGCCAGATGCAAAGGACACGTCCACTCAAGCAGAATTGAAGGTAACAAGGGACTTTCACAACTTTTGAAGATCACCCATCGCCCTGGACCAATTCCCTGTAAGATACTGAGAAAGATTTCTTGACAATTATGGTTCATAGCTATTTTCAAACTTGACCATGGTCACACACAACCCAGAATACCAAAGGTTTAGGAATACTGATAAAATTCCCCAACAAAAATCCTGTCCTTCAATCAGGGGCATCATCATGGAGAGCATCAGTAGGCTCACCACTCCCATCATCTTCTTTATCTGAAGGTTCTTGCACTCTTCTGGTCAAGCACTCAGGGACCCAAATTGGTTGTTGATGATCCTGAGTAAATACACAAACAGAGTCTCTCACCCACACCAATACTGGGTCTGGTCCATACCATTTTCCAGTTATAATGTCCTTCCACATTACATGACCTTATAAGGTACATCCGATGCAACATGACTATCAGCCGCTGCATGCCCTTGCTTATCTAAATTCAAAAAATTAAGAGTAAATAAAGCAATGGCCAGCCTCTCTCAGAGGAGAACCCATGGGCTATCCCCCCTTTTTGTTTATCCAGACATTCTTTTAAAGTACGATGGGCTGGTTCTATGATGCCTTTTCCTTGAGGATTGTAGGGTAATCCATGTGTTATATGGATCCCCATCATTTGACAAAAACTAGAAAAAGAATTGGAAGTATATGCGGGACTATTATCTGTTTTTAAGCATTGCAGCTGGTCCCATGTAGCCCAAGTTTCAAAGCAGTGAGCTATGACATGACATGTCTTTTCTCCAGTATGGACAGAGGCATAAATAATACCTGATGTAGTATCAATGGAAACATGAATATATTTTAATCATCCAAAATGAGAAAAATGGGTGACATCCATCTGCCACAGATGTAATGGATGAAGACCTTGAGAATTTACTCCCAAGTACACTTGTGGCAAAAAGGGTACACTAACTTGACAAGTTTTCACAATTCCTCTTGCATCTGCAAGAGATAATTTAAAGCTTGATGCTAAGGTTCTGGAATTAACATGAAACCGTTTATGGAACTCTCTCGCCATTTCAAGAGCAGCACCCATCACAAAACCTTCTAATGCCTTGGAAGCTTTATCTACAATATCATTGCCCTTTGCTAAGTGACTTGGCAACCCTGTATGGGCTCAAATATGCTGCACAAAAAAGAGAGAGGTACAATTTCATATTAATTTTTTCAGTTCTACTAATAACAATCCAGTGGTAGATTTAAGCTTTATTTTTCCTACAACTTCCAAACATTTTAAAATAGTTACCACATATTGACTATCTGACAACAAATTAAAAGATTTATTAAACTGTTCAAAAGCTTTAATTACAATTTTAAGTTCTATAACTGTGGAGAAATAGGGGGAAATTGAATCACTACAGGACCTGATCCATACACCAAATAGGCTCCACACCCTGATTTAGAACCATCATTGAAAATAAGGGGACTATTATCTGATAGACATTGTCTGGTTATCTTAGGAAAAATTACAGGATGTGTAGTAACCAAATGTAAAATAGGACCTTTAGGTAAATTATTATTGATAATACCGTAAAAAAAAAAATCTAAAGATAGCCCAGTGATCTATGGTGGCTATTAATATTTCAAATTGTTCTGCTGCATAGGGTATTATTATTTTCTCTGGTTGACATCCAAAATACTGAATACTTTGTTGAAGTTCTTGCAGGGCAAGTTGAGCTACAGCAGTGGGATAATGGGAAAGTGTCTTAGCAGGAGATATTTTAGGATGTATCCATAATAAGGGAGCTCCTTGCCAAAGCACCCCTGTTGATTGTCTCTGGGTAGGTAATATGCATAGCCAAACCCCTTGTGTTTCTTCTTTGCACCCCAAAGCTGCCTTTTGTATACCATCTTCCACTAGCATCAAAGCTTTTCTAGCTTCACCCATCAATTGTTGGGAGGAATTCAAATCAGGATTTCCAGGAAGAATATCATACCAACGTTGTAATTGTTTATTAGATAAATGTAAGTAAGGTCTCAACCATTGAATATCTCCTAATAAGTTTTGAAAATCATTCAAGGTGCGCAAGGTATCTGCACGAACTTTTAACTTCTGAGGAGTAACACTTTCAGGAAATATTTTAGTCCCCAAGTAATTAACAACAACATCCTTTTGCACTTTTTCAGGGGCAATTATCAAATGTTTTTCTCTAAGGGCAAATACAATGACATGATAGGCATTCTCCAATAATTGATCAGTTTGTGTGGCAATAAAAATATCATCCATAAAATGACATATTTTCACTTTTAAAAATGTCTTTCTAACCTCTTTTAATGCTGCATCAACATACAACTGACACATAGTAGGGCTATTGGTCATGCCCTGTGATAAAGCAACCCACTCTCTGATATCTGAACCATATCTCTGATCTGGCTCAGCATGATTCAAGGAACAGTAAAAGCAAATCTCACAGTATCCTTCTCATGCAGGGGAATAGAAAAGAAACCATCTTTTATATCCAGCACAATTACAGGCCAATTCTTGGATAAAGTGGAAGGTAACAGAAGGCCTCTCTATACTGGACCCATGATCACTATTTGTTTATTAATTTCTCTTAGATCATGAAGCAATCTCCCTTTTCCTGATTTTTTCTTAATAACAAAAATTGGAGTATTCCAGGGGGATGTAGAAAGTTGTAAATGTCCCAATTCTAATTGTTCCTGGACTAAAGAATGCACTGCTTGCAATTTTTCTGAGGGAAGAGGCCACTGAGGAACCCACACCTGTTCCTCAGACTTCCATGGTATGGGAATTACTTCCACAGTGGCCCCTATGAATAACCCATTCCCGCTTTATCGTTCTTTGGAACAGCAGACACAGGTAAAATCCTGCCCTGCAGTTTTTTCCTAAGTCCTTTCCCAGGGATATAGCCCATATTGGACATCATTTTATATGTTTGTGGACTGTAATCTTTACCATTTGTGAGAACATAGCCCATTTCCTTCATAAGATATCTGCCCCAAAGGGAGATAGGAACCTCCAGAACATAAGGCTGAAAGATCCTTTCATGACCTTCAAAGGTCCTTTCATGACCTTATTGATAAACAATAAGTCCTTGCATAGTAACTGAGCTTCTCCCTTACACCAGCCCCACTGTATCAACAGGTAAAGGTCCTTTAAAATCAGTCTTATTAGCTGTGGACCCATTTGGGGTGTTAGGTGAGTCTGGTGGTGGAACAGAGATCGAGTCCTGCACTCCCCCTTGTACCCTCTGGGGTGGTCCCACTGCATTGGTGGTCTCAGACTGGGGCACTCCACTATTGCTCCATATATTTGAGGGCCCTGAGGGTGGGGGCCCTGCATCCCGTTTTATTGGACTCACTCCTCCTTGTCCAGAATTTAAAGGTTGTCCATTTATGTCCTTCACTGATCTACACTCATTAGCCCAATGATTTCCCTTTTTGCATTTCAGGCATAAACCTGGAGTTCGACTTCTTTGATCCTGATTATCCTGCAGCTGCGGGAATTGATGCTTCAGGTGTTCTGGTTGCTCACACTTAAAACACACATTATTATTTGCTGCACCTATACCACGAGTCATTTGCATCACCTCAGTCAGCGGCTAGTCCTGCATTAGATAAAAGTCCTCTTATTTCCCTACAAATTTCCATCCATACTTCAAGGCCTTTGCTCTTATATGGATTTATGGCTTGCCTACATTCTTTTGCACACTGCTCAAAAATCAATTGTTTTAAAAGTGGCATAGCTGTACTGGGATCTCCGAAAATCTTTTCTCCTGCCTCCAGCATTCTAGCCACAAAGTCTGCAAAAGGTTCCGCTGACCCCTGAGTGATCTTAGTGATATTGCCAGAAACCTCTCCCCTATTAGGAAGCAACTTCCATGCCCGTATCCCCATTTGATTGATCTGTTCATAGACTTGTAAAGGATACATAGTTTGATGGTCGGCCCATCTACCCTGCCCTAAAAGCATGTCCCAGTTCCATTGTTGTTGTCCGGCTGCCTGATTTTGAGCCACATATTCAGCTGAATATTCTATGAAACAGGCTCTCCAATCTAAATATTGGCCAGATGTCAAGCAGGCCCGGGCAAGATTTTGCCAATCACTGGGGGTCATGACATATCTATGCAGAGACTCCAGCTGAGCCACCACATACGCTGCGCTGGTTCCATATGCCCACACCCCTTCATCCAGCCTTTGAGTAATCTTCCAATCTAGGGGCTCATAGTAATGGTTCCCTTGGGCATCTTGAAATACTGGAAAGCAGCGTACTCCTGAATCACTTTTGGCCCTCAACTCTCTCCACGCCTCTGGATTGAAACTCCTTCCCAATGACAACGGGGCATATGGAGGTGGCCAAGGCGGTTCCGGTGCACTAGGGGGGGAATTTTAGTTTCCATTTACTTAAGCTCTCAGCCATGCTTTCTAATTCATCCTCTGAAATTTCCTCACTCTCCGAATCATGCCTTGCCTCTGATTTTTGGAATCTCTCTTCTTTTAATTGTTCTAAGGCTGCATTACCCTTTTCTACTTCCACAGCACACATCTCTTCCTTATTCTCTATACAAAATCATACCAGCTTCCAAACCAGAAGTACGCCAATAGGCAGCACACCCTGTTCCTCAGCAAACTGAAGATCCTTTCCTAGTTTTTCCCAGCTCAGCAGAGTGAGAAGCCCTGACACAGAAAACCAAGGTGCAACTTCATCCACTACCTGCAAAAACTTCTCTATAGTTCCTCTCTTCAATCCTACTCCTTTTGCTTTTAACAACCCTCGGAGTGACTGACTGAGTGAAATTGAGGAGGTTGAATTCCCCATGGTGCTTGGTACAGCTTGTCCTGATCCTCAGAAACTTTATTGTCTCTTCCAAGAACCTTTCCTGCTTAACTTGTCCCCAAACCAGGAACTTTATAGTCTCAGAACCGAGAACTTGTTCTGATCCTCAGGAACTTTATAGTCTCTACCGAGAACCTTTCCCTCATCCCAGTTACCTGGGATTTTACCAGCTAGCTGCCCTGACCGTGATGGGTTCCGAAGGTCCCTGTACAGGCCACCACTTGTTGCCTCCTGATCCGACCAGCAGACAGTAGACAACAGACACGGATTCTTCTTCCCAACACGGTTTATTCAGAAACTTTGAAGTATAGTAAAAAGCCACCTAGCTCTAGCTACCAGCACTTAAATCTCTGTGTCCAATCAGAACCTGCCACGCAGTCATTCTTGATTAGTGTTGAGTGAGTGAGTGCATGCCATGTATGTTCTTTTTTGATTGGTTTACCTCACTCAGGATGATATTCTCAAGCTCCATCCATTTGCCTAAGAATTTCATAAACTCATTGTTTTTAATAGCTGAATAGTACTCCATTGTGTAAATATAGCACATTTTCTGTATCCATTCCTCTGTTGAAGGACATCTGGGTTATTTCCAACTTCTGGATATTATAAATAAGCCTGCTATGAACATAGTGGAGCATGTGTCCCTGTTGTATGTGGAAACATCTTTTGGGTATATGCCCAGGAGTGGTATAGCTAGGTCCTCAGGTAATATTATGTTCAATTTTCTGAGATACTGCCAGACTGATTTCCATAGTGGTTGTACCAACTTACAATCCCACCAACAATGGAGGAGTGTTCCTCTTTTTCCACATCCTTGCCAGCATCTGCTGTCACCTGTGTTTTCAATCTTAGCCATTCTGACTGGTGTGAGGTGAAATCTCAGTGTTGTTTTCATTTGCATTTTTCTGATGACTAGGGATTTTGAACACTTCTTTAGGTGCTTCTCAACCATTTGAGATTCCTCAGTTGAAAATTCTTTGTTCAGCTCTGTACCCCAATTTTTAATAGGGATATTTGATAGTCTAGAGTCTAAAGTCCCTCACTCAGGATGTTATTATTAAATTCCATCCATTTACATGTAAAATTCTTGATTTCTTTTTTTAATAGATGAATATGATTCCATTGTGCAGAAGTACCACATTTTCTTTATCCATTCTTTAGTTATTGAATATCTATGTTGATTCAAGTTTCTGTCTACTACAATTCAAGTTATTATTAACATAGAAAATCAAGTACACATGTTGTATAATTAGGCATCTTATGGGTATATGTCCAGAAGTGATATAACTATTTCTTGAGGTAAAACAATTCAGCTTTTTGAGAAACCACCAAATTGATTCCCAAACTGGTTGTTCAGATTCACACTGCTTCTAACAATGGAGGAGTGCTCTTATGGTCTGAATCCTCTCCACATCGTGCTTTCACTTGAGTTTTTTTTTAATTTTTATAGAGAATGGCCTTCATGAATGAATACTTGCAATTTTCAGTAGTAAGTTACATGAAATTGAGAAATATTTGATCTCTCCTAATGTATAGTTAATTCATTTCACACATAGTTCTATCATTTAGAAGGAAATTAATCAATTTGATGTGTTATGAACAACAGTACATCTATAAAAATAAGGAAGAAGATGATGACTGCTCTTATGAACAGTGTCCTTCTTATGAAATTGTTATATTTGGCAGTGTCAGTACACTGCAATGTTAGCCATCCAAATTATTATTGATTCACAGAGATTAAAATAAAGAAATATTGTCTTGTTGCCCTATAGAGAAGGTTTGTCAGGAGAATAGTTTGGCTATTGTAAGGAGGAAGAACTCTTGCCCAAACCTATGGAAAATTTAGTTGCAAGAAATCTATGGAATATCAGTGAAGTGATGTTTGGCATTTTAAAATAGGAGTAAAGATAACAGGACTATGTATAAGACAATCTATTGCACCCTTAGTTAGGAATGGTATCTTGTGAGCATGTGCTTCTTGAAAACTGTTTTGCTGTAATTGTGATGAGATGTACACATGGATATTTGTTGACACTGCTCGTTTAAGGGACTAAGAGAAAGTTCAGAAATGATGCTAGAAATGTGGATTATAACTAGAACGTGCAAAAGAATTATGGTTTGTTACACAGAATTTGGTAATTACAAAACTTTTTTTAATATTCTGAAGTATTTTATTCTTCATTTTGCGTTTTTTTTTTTAAATTAAAGCAAGTATTTTTATTTGTGTACATGGAGAGTCAGGGCTAGATCCCTTTAAAATATAGTTGGAGGGTTCAGGATTCAATGTTATAAATACAAGAGTTTTATAGTCTAGTGGTAGTTGGTTTCTAAATGAGAGATTTGCAGGGTAAAATATGTGAGGTTACAGTCTTTCCTAAAACAAAAGTCATGGTTACAAGGTGGATAAGAGACTAGACTCATAGTCAGTCACATAAACTTTTGAAACAAAGGTAGAGTCTTAAGATGGTTATAAAAACTTTTTGAAAGAAAGACACTATTACCATTCTTGAAACAGGCAGTATACTATCATTCATAATTTAGGTTACAGTTGTGGCATAGTCCAATACTTTAGAAAGAGAGGTTTAATCATAAACAGGAATGAACTAGCTTGTTTTTACTATAAGATAATTTTTAAGCCTAAGATGGAAGACCAGTTCTTCAATGATTGAATATATTTTTTCTTCATTATGTTATTGCAGTACAAATACATTTAATGACATGTATATATTCAAAATACTATATTTGTGTTCATCAGAAAAGACATGTTTGTTATAGTTATGAATGTTTTTGTAAAGTTGCTAATTTTGGTAATTTTTAAAATGTTAATCAAAGGCTTTATAAGTTTGGTGATGCTCAACAACAAGATGCATATACAATCAGAAGTATAACCCAATACCCAACCTAGATATATCAAATATATTTGACTGGCAGAGACATGTGAATATCCACCTCCATGTTCCCCCTCTTTCCACCCCCTCACTCTCATAATCTAGCTTCTTTTTTCCTCCTTCTCTCCTTACTCCTTCTCTTCCTCTCCTTACTCCTGCCACTTTAGCTCCTTCTACATATCAACCTTCCTGTTAAAGTAAAACTTTTCTCTCAAAATACAATTAGAGCATAACTATAACAATTTGTGTCAGTAAGGTGCAAGATAGACCTATTACCCAGTCCATCATTTTATTGATTAACCAGAACCGCTCTCATTGCTCCTAACTAAATGACTTATTTCTGAACCTGGCTTTTTTCTTGACTTTAGAATGAGTGTCAGCTGAAAACCGTCCTCTCAGATCTTTTCTCTCAAAGTAAATACCCTAGCAAGGATTGGCTATGAGACTATAAATCTTCATCCCCATCAGAAATCCAGAATTACTGAGTTAACTGAAATTTTAGGAAGCACAAAGCATACCTTGTAAAACTTAGCCAATTTATAGAGACCGCTGAACACCTGGACAGTCCCTATACTACAAAACATTGGAGCATCTGATCTTCATCCATCTGGCCCAGGATCATTTAACAGACCTAGTAATGCAGAATTACTAATGGCTGATTACTTTGTCTTGGCAGATATAATCAGCCAACTCTTCAGCAATGTGTCCTTTTCTGGACAGTAATTTTTCTGTAGGTGAAAAGAGGCAATTCTTGCCTGGTAGCTCTCTCACCACAACTGGAGTAACTCCAAAGATGCTCAATTTCTTCTTAGAATCCAAAACAGGAAGCTGTCAGGAGCAGACAGGTCTCTAGTTGAAATAAACCTTAATACAGAAATGTTGTAATGTCAGTTCTGTGGACTTTTGACATCTTGAAAACCAAGTATCCATGTGAGGCAACCTGTTAACTCCTCTCAGCTATTTCTAAATAAAATATAGAAAACACCCTAACAATAAACTCAGACCATGAATTTGCTATAGGCCCTTAACGCATAGGTTAACTATCTCAACTCAGTTAAAATGTTAAAGAAGGACTGGGTCTAAGCCTTGTATTTCTAAATGTGTTATGTAGGCATAATACCTATTAGAGTAACAATATTAATCTCACTTTTATATCAATAAGAAGCTCGTACCAATGAATACCTTAAATTTGAAATCATAGTAAATTTTGTACCATTTAAGCAATTATAACTTCATCTTAATAACAATTATACATATTTCTACCAATAGGTTATGGCTATGCAATAAATCTTAGCTAATCCTCACTGTTCCAACAAAACTGATACTTTTACTTAGAAAGACAGCCCAATATTAACCACCTCAGTCCCCAAGTTCAGGGAATAGGGGCGTCAACTCTTCATTAACTTCTTCAAGCTGATTATGGGCATTGAGATATGAGAAGAGGGGCAGGGGGAAGAGTAAATTGATCAACTTCTGATGCTGTGTCTTCACTGCATCCAGCTGGAATTCCAGGACATCAGAGGTTCGAGCTGGTCTGCTCAGCTTGCTTGATGAGTAGATACACCAAGGCTGTGTATACTACAATATACAATTCTCAAAACAAATTTTAGTATCAAGATAGTTTTGTGTTTGAATTCTGGAATCTAGTCTTCAGGCAGCCTGCCTCTGTCATGTCTAATCCATATAATTCTGGGAGTTCCTATGAGGGTGTGCTCCCACCATCCTCCCATTCCTGCCTCACAGATCTCTTAATTCCCCAACACTATGGAATCCAAACTTTCAGGCACTAAGGCCATCCACTTCCACTGATGCCTGGCAAGGCCACACTCAACTACCTATACTGGTGGAGCCATGAGTCACTCCCTTTGTGTTCTTGGGCTGAAGTTTTATAATGGCTACTACATCTTATTTCTTGGGACCATTTGCTTGAAAAATTGTTTTCCAGTCTTACTCTAAGGCAGTGTCTGTCTTTGTCACTGAGGTGGGTTTCCTGTGTGCAGCAAAATGCTGGGTCCTATTTACATATCCAGTCAATTAGCTCATATCTTTTAATTAAGGAATTGAGTCCATTGATGTTATGAGATACTAAGGAGCAGTGATTGTTGCTTCCTGTTATTTTTGGTATTGCATGTGGAATCATCTTTGTGTGGCTATCTTCTTTTGGATTTGTTGGAAGAGGTTTAATTTCTTGCTCTTTCTAGGGCATAATTTTCCTCCTTGTATTGGACCTTTCCTTCTATTATTTTTTGTAATGTTGGGTTTGTTGAAAGATATTGTGTAAATTTGGTTTTGACACAGAATATCTTGGCTTCTCCATCTATGGTAATTGAGAGTTTTTCTGGATATAGTATCCTGGGCTGGAATTTGTGATCTGTTAGGGTCTGTATGACATCTGTTCTACATCTTCTAGCTTTTATAATATCTGGTGAGAAGTCTCGTGTAATTCTGATAGGTTTGACATTATATGTTACTTGGCCTTTTTCCCTTACTGCATTTAATATTCTTTCTTTGTTTTGTGTAATTGTTGTTTTGATTATTAAGTAATGGGAGGCATTTCTTTTCTTGTCTAGTCTATTTGGCATTCTATAAGCTTCTTTTATGTTTATGGGTATCTCTTTCCTTAGATTAGGGAAGTTTTCTTCTATAATTTTGTTGAATATATTTATTGGCCCTTTAAGGTGGAAATTTTCACTCTCATCTATACCTATTATCCTTAATTTGGTCTTCTCCTAGTGTCCTAGATTTCTTGGATGTTTTGTGTTAAGAACTTTTTGCATTTTGCGTTTTCTTTGACAGTTGTGTCAATATTTTCTATGGTATGTTTTGCACCTGAGATTCTCTCCTCTATCTCTTGTATTCTGTTGGTGATGCTTCTGTCTATGACTCCTGATTTCTTTTCTAGATTTTCTATCTTGGGGGTAGTCTCCCGTTGTGATTTCTTTATTGTTTTTATTTCCGTTTTTATGTTCTGGCTAGTTTTGTTCATTTCCTTCACCTGTTTGGTTTTGTTCTTTTGTAATTCTATAAGGAATTTTTGTGTTTCCTCTTTAAGGGCTTCTACCTGTATACCTGTGTTCTCCTTAAATTCTTTGAGAGTGTTATTTATGTCCTTCTTAAAGCCTCTATCATCATCATTAGAAGTGATTTTAAATCTGAATCTTGCATTACTGGTAATATTGGGAATTCAAGACATTTTTTGTGTGTGGAAGAACTAGATTTTAAAGATGCCAAGTACCCTAGGTTGCTGATGCTTATGTTCTTGCACTTGCCTTTTGCCATCTAGATCTCCTTGGTTGTGCCTGCCCTGTCTCTGACTGGAACCTGTCTTTCCTATTATCTTGATTGTATCAGAACTGTGTGGGGTGGGTGTTACTATTGGGGATAGAGCTGAGGCTCAAGATCTGCTTAGTGCTCAGGCGTAGCCAGGAAGGAACCAGTGCTCAAGGCCAGGAGTGACTTCCAGGGTTCTAGTGGGTCTCAGTTACTCCTTGTTTGGGACCAGTGTTGCTGTCTCCTTACCCAAGATCCTGCCCAGGTTAGAGCTCCTGGGAGGCCTGCTTTCTCTCGGTTCTGTGATATTGGTAGCAGAGCTGCCTCCTGGGTAATTACAATTCTTAAAGCTTATTTAAAATATATCTTAAGAAGGTTTTAAATTTTTTTGATTTTCATGGCAAAAATATTCAAAAAATTTTACAACCATGCTTGTTTTGTGAATATACTATGTATAGTATGTCTACACAAATCATCACTTGAAATAAATTTATAATGTAGATTTTAAAAGGAATACATAAAATATACCTATATGGTAATCTACAATGTGCCATGTTGTATGACTATAAGAATATAATACTGTAAAACTTGAATTAAAGTAAGGCTTTTTTATTCAAATTTTATTTTAAAATATGAATCAAATGTATTATTTCTCTAATTACATGTTTAAATTTCTAGATTTTGTCTATTAATTTTTTCATAGAAAACACAAAGATATAAGTGAGATTTTAGTATGTTTTGAGAGTCATAAATATTATTGTTATTCATAATTTGCCCATAGTCTTTTGATTCAGCATTATTTTTAATTTCTATTAAATTTTCTCATGTATTTAAAGTAATGTATATATAATATATATAATATATATAATATATATTTAATCATATATAAGATTAAAAATGTAACGTGATGTGTAAATTTATTTGAAAGAATGACTTCATTAAGACACTTCCTAGAGTTTAATAGATCACTCCTCTGTCTCTGTCTATTTTCAATTCCCCAAGAAGAATTTACTTCTGGAGCATAAGTCATGCAGAAAGACTGAGTTATGTATATATTTATCCAGTAAAATAATTTGCAAATATTTATTTGTCAAAAAAATTCAGAATTTATTGATTAGCAACAAATTACTGAAACAAACTATTTCCAAGACCATAATGACAAGGAGTCTCAATTTGAACCATAAGCAGAATCTGATTTAGAGCTTCTACTGCTCTAATGAAACTCCATGAAGCCACAATAAAATCCTGCAGGAAAGGGTTAATTTGCTTATATTTCCATTAACTACACTATCAAAGTAAGGCCAAGGAAATACCTGTTTCAGAGACATAGAATGATGGTGATGACTGGTTTGCTTTACCTGTCTTTCTCAGCTGATTTCTTATGCAACATAAGAAGTCTATACCACACATTGGTACCTCTCATATCAGTAAGTAACTAAGATAAAGTTTTCCAGATGGATATTTTTAGGCATTTTCTCAAGTGACTTTGTTTCATTTCAGGCATATAACCATTCAGGTATATAACAGCTATAACCATTTTGAAAAAAGATATGGTGATTTCTCTGTCAATTGTGAATCTATTGACCTCAAGACCCAGCAATATTACTTCTGCTAGTATACCAAAAGCAAACTTCACCATAATACTAGGACAGTTGCTTAATAATTTTTGTCAGGTCTTTATTGATAAGAGCCAGAAACTGGAAACATTCTACATCTACCTTAACTGAAAAATGGATGGAGACAATGTGGTATATTTACACAGTGAATTCTTTCTCAGTTACTAAGACCAATAACATGATAAAATTTGCCATCGTAAAACTATTTTGAGGAGGCTAACACAGACTCAGAAAAACAAGCATGGTGTATAGTCACTTATAACTGAATATTAGCAGTAAGGAAATAATAAACATCCAACATTCCACACATCCTTAAAAAGTAAGCCACCAGTAGGCTTCAAGTGAGGGACATGTAAATCTCATTTAAAGGTGGAAACAGAATTGACATCATGAGTAGATATGGATAACATATGGGTGTGGAGTGAAGAAGGGAACAGAAGGAGTCAGGTGTGGGAAGGATAGAGGTAGAGACTACTGGGGAATAAGATTGGAATTTTATTGCATCCCTTGGAAGAGGTAGAAACCTAGGTCAAAGGAAACTCCCAGAAATTGATGAGGGTAATACTAAGTAAAACTTAGAGTTTTAGAGATTATGGCATCAATGCTGTCCATTTCCTGTTACTAAACAAGATATTGAGTGGAGGAATTGGAAGATGAACCCAGGTAAATAAATTTGACTTACAATTTGCTCTGCTTATAAGATGTGTTTGTATAAATGTGGTAAAGAAATTGTGGAAATGCTCAACCAACTACTGGTCTATCTTGAGAACCATTGCATGATTGAGGTCCCACCCCTGACAGTGCTTAGTGCAAGTGCCCAGATATCCCAAAGCCCAAAAATAGCAACAAACATGGATGAAAAAAAATCGTTAATGAAAGAATTCGCAGTGATGTTCTACTTAACTCACATAAAGCTGAGAGAGACTTCAGAGAGACTTCACCTAGCAACTGATGAAAATGATGCACAGAAGTTAAACAGATGCAGACAGCCAGACTTTCAGTGGAACCTGGAGAATCTGAAGTGAAAAAAAAAACTTTACACACCATATAAAAGCTTTACTGCCAGGGGTAGTTTACACTCAATAGAGTTGTTTGTCAAATAGACACCACAGAAATTCCTAAGACCTTTTGTTTTCTTGGGAACATTTGCTTGGAAATTTTTCCATACTTTTCCTTTGAGTTAGTGTTTATCTTCATCACTGAGGTGTGTTTCCTGTAAGCAGCAAAATGCTGGGTTCTGTGTAATGTATCCAGTATTTTAGTCTATTATTTATATTGGGGAACTGTGTTCATTTATGTTGAGAGATGTTAAGGACCAATGATTGTTGATGCTTGTTATTTTCCAGTTGGTAGAGATGGAATTTTTCTTGTGTGGTACTCTTCTCTTGGGTTTCTTGCAAGAAAATTAATTTCTTGCTTTTTCCTTCCTCTTGGAGTTTTCCTTCTATTATCCTCTGTAAGGGTGAACTGGTGGGAAGGTATTGTTTAAATTTGGTTTTCTAATGGAATATCTTGGTTTCTCCATCTATGACAATAGAAAGTATTGCTGAATATAGTAGCCTAGTGTGGCATTTTTGTTTTTAGGGTCTATATAACATCTACCCAAGATCTTCGGGATTTTGGAGTCTCTGTTGACATGTCGGTGTAAATCCTGTAGGTTTCCCTTTATGTGTTACTTGACCTTTTTCTCATATGTCTTTCAATATTCTTTGTTTTGTGCATTTTTTGTGAAAGGAGGAATTTCTATATTGTTCCCATCTGTTTCATTTAATGTAGGTTTCTTTTATTTTTATGGGCATCTCTTTCTTTAGGTTAGGAAAGTTTTCTTCAATACTTTTGTTGTGATATTTGCTGGCCCTTTGAGTTGTGTTAAATATGTAGATTGCTTTTGGTAAGATGGTAATTTTCACTAGGCTAATCTTATGTATTTCTGATCATAGGAGACCTTTCCATCTTCTGACATCTTTTCCAGTTTCTTTCTTCAGGGACTTAAAATCTTAACATAGAGGGAATCCATGGGCAGCCTTGTGTTGACCCTGATTTACTAGAATTGTTTGAAATTCCTCTCCAATTTTTTGATGTTGTTGCCTATGGAATTGCTGCATATTGGCTTGATTACGTTTAGGTATGTGCCCTCTATCCCTGATTTCTTTAAAACAGGTAAAAATAAAGGGTAATGGATTTTATCAAAGGCTTTTTCAGTATATAGTGAGATAAACAGAATTAGAATTGGAACCCTTACAGAGACACACAAAATATACACAATTCCACCACCAACATCAAAGTAAATGGAATTAACAATATGTGGACATTAATAGACTTAATAGACTCAAGTCCTCAATGAAAAGATACAGGTTAACATATTGGATGCATTAACAGAATCCTTCATTCTACTGTATATAAGAGATATCTGAGATAAAAAGCACATAGCAAATCACACTGAAGGCAATATAGGACAAGCCAATAGCTAAAATCAAATGAAATAGATAGAAAATTGAAGCTATTTCACTTATTTCTGGGAAAAAACAGGGATGTCCACTCTCATACTATCTCTTCAATATAGTCTTTGAACTTCTAAACAGAGCAATAAGACAACTAAAGAAGATCAAGGGGATACAAATTAGAAATAAGTAAAAAAAATACATATCCCAGTTGACAGAGGATATGACACTCTATACTTAAGTGACTACTTAGTTTTACTAGAGAATTTCTATAGCATCTAATTTCAGCTAAGTGATTAGCTTAAAAGTTAACTCGAAAATCTTCAGTAGCTCTCCATTATTCAAGTGGCATTCCTCTGAATGAGGAAGAATTGTGTAGACAATATTCTTCACAATAGGTACAGATAATATAAAAATATGATTCTGTGACTCTAAAAATAGCAAAATAAATATCTGTATGACAGGGACTTGAAGACTGTGAAGAAAGAAATCGAGAAAGATGTCAAAAATAAGGAAGAACTCTCATGATCATCAGTATGTAGGATTAATATTGTTAAAATGGCCATCTTACCAATATCAATCTACAGACTCGATGGAATCACCATCAATACTCTAACACAGTTCTATAGAAATCATAAAATAATACTTTATAACAATAGGAAAAAACTAGAAATCCAGGATAACTAAAACAATAAAAGAAATTCAAAGGAGTTACCACCCCTGACTTCAAGAACAAGTACCTTGGCAACTTATTCAAGTTCTGAGAGAACTCAATCGACCTGAGTAAATATGAGCATCCAATAGTTTTTGAAAGAGTCAAGTTTTGTCATTGTTGCCTAACAAATGTCCCTTGATTAGACCATGCTAATAAACCTCACTGTTTCCATTATTTCTAGTAACAAAATAGTTCTTAAATATTTAACACAATACATATGTTTTATAAGAATTGAATATTATCAGATATATTTGATTTCAAAAATATTTTGCCTTTGTTAAAGTCAACGATTATATCATCAACATCTTGCAAGTCATTTCTAATATTTTTTTTGTCAAGAGCCACCATAGAAAGAGCAAATAACTAGAAGGTGATATTACTGAGAGGATCTGCATTAGATTATAATCTGTAACAGACTTTCTCCATTGGCTAGACCCAGAAGAAATTCTTGTTTTTAAAGAATAAATACTTGGAAGGTTCAATAATGAGTTACATGGAAAGTAAGAATATGTTTGAGATCTCCTAAGGCATATTTAATTCCTTTCACAGATGGTTCTATCCTTAAGAAGGAAAGTAATCTTTTAACTTCTTATAACAAACAGTGCAGCTGTACAAACAAGAAAGAAGATGATGACTACTCTTAAAACAGAGTGTCTTTGATATAAATTTGTTTCTTTGCATTTAGATACATGGCAATTCCAGAAAACCCAATTATTTTTGACTCAGAGAAATTAAAATAAAAGTATGTCAGGAAGTTGCTTTGGTGAATATAAAGAAAAATAACTCTTATCCAAACAATAGATGAATCATTAGCCAGAAAACTGTGGGATATAAGTGAAGTGTTGGTTGGAATTTTGAAATCGGAGTAAAGATAACAGGATTATATACAAGATAATCCATTACACCTTTGGTCAGAAATAGTACATTGTGAGCATGTGCTATATGAAAACAATCTTGAAGTACTCATTCTGAGACTTGTACATGAATATTTGAGGACATTATTGTTGTTTGAGGCTAAGACCAAGTTCAGCAAAGATGCAATAAGTATTGATCATAACTAGAATGTGCAACAGAATTCTGTATTATTAAATAGAATTGAGCAATTACAACTGGTAAACATACTGGCAAGTTAAAAGATATGGGTTTTGTTTATTGTGAGGATTTTGCTTTATTTATTTGTTGATATAGGGTCTTATTTTGTGTCTCAGGTTGGCCCTGAATTCATAGAGTTAGGCCTGCCTCAATCTCCTGAGTGAGTGCTCATTTAATGGTGTGTGCCACCAGCCCTTTTTGGGCTTTTTAATCATGTGTTGCAATGGGTGGCACAGTAAGCTTTGCATTTGCTAAATAACTAACTTAATTACCACAGTAACATTTCGTTGTCATTTTGTCAAATATCAGAATTAAGGACATATGCTACTTTGAGCTTCTTGTCCTCCTTAACTCTTTTGTTGCTATTTTTCAAACTACATATTCAACATCCATTTATAAAGGAAAGACAAAAATTGATGTATGAGTGATAATATCTTATATGGAAGGTAGGTTAGTAAGTAAACTTCAAATAAAACATGTGTGTTTACCAATGGTCACTTATGCTACTTTAAAACACACTCTAGAATTATATGAAACTAGGAAAACTCATTTGAGAAAATGATCTCCAATGATCTTCCAGTAACTAATTTTTTAAATTGGTAATTAATAAAAAATGACCAAGCCCATTGTGAGTTGTTTCCTCCCTGAGTGAATTCTTTTGTCAACTCAGGTGTAAACAAACATCCCTGGTTTCTGCATCAGATCCTGCTTGCAGGTTCCTGCCATATATTGGACCTGTAGTGACTTCCTTAGAAAATGATCAATGATGTGGAATTTTTAACCAAATAAATTTATTCTCTACACTTTTAGCCATGAAATTTCATTGCAGTAATAGAAACCCTAAAATAAGTTGGTACTAGGATTTTGGTTTATTGCTAATGCAGAAGAGACTGTGTTTTAGGAAGGTTTGTGGAATTTTTGGTGACAAATTTAGTGTTGAGAGCTCAGTGAGGATTTTTGTGGGAATTTGAAATATAAAGATATTAAAAGTAGTACATAATATAAATGTTAAGCTTATGAAGTTTTAAATGGGAGTTAAGGATTCTGTAGGACAACTATTCACAAATGTTGTATATACATTTAATTAACATATATGTATGCATATGTTTAATTAACTGAGAAAATGCTAGGTTTTCATTGGCTTATTTAGCAATCCTTACTTTACTTACCCTAATTTCTACCACAACTTTCCTTCATCTTCTTGAATCAAGCCATTCTTAAATTATTAATCCCTGATATAACCTGAATTCTTTCATTCCATGTGTGGTCTAAACCACCTTTTTGTTACTTTTACTAATTGCAAAGATTTAGAATTCCATATCATTTTTACCCATTCTGCATTTCATTGGCCTTTTCCTTCCCCTTTTTTGCTGAACTTTTTCCTTTTGTAGTTTTCTGCACTGACAGAGGTCCTCTCCAAATTCATTTTACACAAGTTCTAGTATCCCACCATATTAACAAATAACCTCCCAAAATAACAGATGTAGTAAATTGGCTTCCTCCACATTTACTCTCATTTAATCACACATAATACATAAATTTGTCAACACATATGAGGGAGAAAAGTTTGTATTTTGGGTTTTATGCTTGGGAAATCACATTCAGGATAATTTATACAAGTACTTTTTATTTCCCTTATTATTTCATTGCTTGTTTTTTTCTATATGTTCTAACAATATGACTCTGAATACATGTACCATAGTTTAATATATATTTTTCAGGAGATGGAAAGCTAAACTAATTCCATTTCCTCACTATCATAAGTGCAATAGAAATTATCATGATTGTTCAAATATTGATACAGAGGAATACAAAGCATTTTGGGTATTTGGCCTAGATTATATGGTATTTCTATTGTAGGTCATATGTTATTAAGAGATCATATGGTACTTCTAGTTTGATATTTTTCACAACCTAGGGATTGATCTCAAAAGTGGCTGTTTTAGCAATCTATCAAAAGTGTTTAAGAGCACTGCTTACAATATATTTGTTATCTAGTAAAGACTTTTCTGTCATTTAGATTATTGGTGATGATAGTTATGCATAAGATCACAAAATATTTTCTATATCTTTGTGCAAATTTTCACACACATGAAACTATTTTTTCCAAAAATCACCATTCCTACATCTGCCATCCCTATCCTATTCCCTCATCACTTTCACATGCAAATTTATGTACTTACTATATTTCCCTTTTCAAATGCTAAATTCACTTAGTGAACTTGTATGCACTTGTGCATAAGACAAAGTCATAATGCATATCTGCTCTAAAAATCCTGTTGTATAGTGCTTATCACTACTTTCCTAGAGAATCATATCAGCAATACACATCAACTATATTGTTCACTTGCTTTGTATGACACACCATTTTCCCTTAAGTATTCTAAGCTTCAATCCCTACAATGTACAATAGTGAAGAAGAATGTTGACAAATTTGTCTTTATGTTGAGAGACTAGAGATATGTAACTTCAATATGTGTTCTAATTTAAATAAAAGTTGAAAATGATTCTTGTTGTGTACTAAAACACCACATTTTAATAAATGTTTTTCTGAGAGTGAAAAATGGAGCATAAAATATACATATCAGAGTATATTGAGAGTATATGCATTCATGAAAGTATTGAGTAAAACCAAGACAGAGAATAAATTACCATACCAGATGAACAAGATCAATTAAAAAAAAAAACACCTACCTTATACCTCTAACAGAACAGAGCTTATCCTTGTGGTTGTAACCACATTAAATAACACAAAACAATTATTTTTTCATATAAGATGTATACTATAGAATTTGTAATTAGGCAAAATTATAGTTAAAATTTAAAAGAACTGTTTTCTTTTACTTTTAAATGTTAGATCAAAGAATTAGCAATAAAATATATGCAAATAGCTAAGAAACAAGCAAGACAACACAAATAGTTATAGAACAAAAAAAGAAGTTAAAACAGAAAGTTTTAACAAGGATGTCACCTCAACATGAGGATTTTAATTAAAGAAATGCAACGTTGGGAATGTTGAGAACTACACAGTTAACAGAAGAAATATTTTATACTCTAATGGCAATTACTCTATGAAACTGTCATTTAAATAACTTGTATATTCATTAGCACACCCAGAGGCATAGAACTGTAATTATCCTATGGCTGCTACTCAGTTAGTTAATAACCACTACTGATCTTAAGGCTGGAATGTATGGTGAACGATTCTCCCAAGCACTTCTCTGTACACATGCTTCTCACACCTCCTTACTATGGCTGCCAGGATCTGTGCAATTCCCTGAAGCTAATACAATCGTGAGGCAAGATTAAGACAGGGAACTCATGACTTGACTCTTGAATAGAGAAGCAGAATCAAATAATAATTAAAGTAAATATCATATTGACATTTTTTAACTTTATGTCAAATATTAGCCTCAAGTGTATAAGCTTCCTTGAGCTTCTCGTCTGCCCTAACCCCTCAGCAGCTGTTGTAAAACCTACATGTACAATATCTATTTCCATAGGAAATACAGGATTTGATATGTAATTTGTAATATCTTCAATGGAATCTTAATTAGTAATTAAATATTAAATAAAATAGGTGTGTTTGCCAGTGATCAAATATGCTACTTTTCACAACTACCAGAATTATCTTAAAGGAAACCATATGTGAGAAAATGACCTCTGAGTACCTGTCTATAAAAAAAATATTTAATCAGAAATTAGTGGAAAAAGGCCAAGACAGTTTTGAATGGTTTCCTCCCTGGCCTTGTGTTCTTGAATTCAGAAAAAAAAAAATCTTTTCAACAAGTCATGTGAAATTATCCAGTAATCAGCACCCTCTAAGATTTGTGCATGAGCTTCTGTGTGCAGGACCTACCATGCAATGGTTCTATCCTGACAATTTCAAATGATGATCAGCAATATAGAAGTATATATAAAACAAACCCTTGTGTCTGCAACTTAGTTATTTTGGTGATTTTTAATTGTAGAAAGAGAAACCCTAACTAAAACTAGTTGGTAGGAAGAGTTTATAGAATTGTTGTGACAGAACAGACTGTGTTTTAGGAAGAATTTTTGATTTGGTTGCTAGAAAACTATTGAGTGTTGAGAGCTCATTGGGGTTATCTGTTGAAGTTTGAATGATAAGCATGGTTGAGAGCAGTCTCATAGATGGAGGCCTGGATCATGAAGTTTCAGAGGAATGTTTTAAATTATATAGAGCCATTTATTATTGATTTAAGATACTGTTAAGTGATTTGTTGCTAATGAAACAGCTGTGATCAACAAGATACCAGAAATACTAAGAGGATACCTTTGCTTTTCTGGAACACTAAATGCCTGTCAGCTGGAGCTGAGAAATTAGCTATAATTAAGAAGAGACCAGAGTCACTGAGGTTATATCTTTTGTAATGTGTTTCCTGACTACAATCTCACTGAAGCCTTATTCCAGAGATGACTAGCAGTTCTACCACACACTGTCAGCTGAACATTGTTGCTAAAGATTAGCCCAGGCAGTATTAGTCTTGAATGCATGACATGGTCATGGGAGCAGTTGAGACTTGAGAGTGTGTAGGCTAGAAGTGGAAATTTTTGTAATTTTAATGTCATTGCCAGTTGAAATCCCAAGAGTGAAGAGGCCATGTAAAAGTGTTAAAGCTTGGTACCTTGATAACAGCCTATGATAGGCTAACATGTAAAATTTTGCTTAACATTTTTGGAGATGCCAATATTATGGGAAGAAACCAAAACAACAACAGCAGTGGAAAAGAGCCCACCCAAGCCTCAAAGATAAAATATATATGCTACAATTGGGAGAGCTGAAAAAATGATAAAAAGCTACTTAAATGAGCCCAGAATATCATGAACAAACCCTAGATAATTGATAATTGAGTAATTAGTAGTGTTGAAACATGGATTAGGTTGTTTTGCATTGTGATTATGAACTTTTAAAAAAAATTTGATTCTAGAAAGATTTTATTTTTAATTTTTATACCTATTTTATTTCTAGTCCACAGTTTCTCCACCCTCCTCTCCTTCTTTTCCCATGTGAACCCTGTGTCAAACACCATTCCTCCTTCTTTTCTCTTCAGAATAGGCCAATTTCAATTGGTATTGACCTGGCATGGTATATACACTTGAAGAATGACTAGGTACTTTCTCTTCTACTAAGGCTGGACAAGCTAACAAAATAGGGGAAAAGGTCCCAAAATGTTGGGGACCAGAGGCCCCTAGGCTGCCGGGGTCAGCCAAAGGACAGATGGCTTCACAGAAAAGGCTCAACCATCACAGTTCCAGTAATGTCCCAGCCCGGCCTCAGAATGTTCTAATGGTGAAGATAAGCAACAGCTGCGAGCCATAGATAACCGGACCTAGGACACTGGGCAGAGATGGGTGTTTTTACTTCTCTGTTTTAATTTTTGCTTATATACTGCAAGCCTTGCCTCTAGTAAATGATACCTTGACACCAGCAAGACTAACTCTGTCGTTCTTCGCCGCTTGGTCTCCTTTCTCTCTCCCACCCATGTCTCTTTCAGGTGGTGGCTACTCAGGGACCCTGTAATAACTTTGCCTGCTGGACTGGACAAGTGGCACCCGAACAGGGATCTGAAGTACAGCTGACCATCAGATGACAGAACAAGGATCCTAGAAAAGGACGTAGTGACCCGCACTAACAGTCTTGCTCGAACCCTTGAGAGGTCAGGATTTGACAGGTACCTAATCATTGTCATTTCATAGACTTGGGTCAGAATTTAACTAGGGAGGAAAAGTTTTTACACGATATAAAGAGTTCCCTCAGGGAGAGAGGAGTAAGAGTTAAGAAAAAAGATTTGTATAATTTCTTTTGCTTTTTCAGTGAGGCCTCTCTGTGGTTGATTGTGACCAGCCCTCAGATTCACTTAAAAATTTGGGACAAGGTCGGAACAGACTTGAGTAAGAAATACCAGGAGGGAGAAAATATCTCAGAAAGTGCCTATAGTCTTTGGGCCCTCATCAGAGACATTTTGGTGGACAAAGATGATAAGGAGGACAGACCATGCGTCCTCACACTTCTTACTGAATTTTTAGAATCAACAAAGAGTGATACAGCCTCGGGGGGGGGGGTGTTCCTTGAAACCCCCATTACCCTGCCCATCAGTTGTTTTAGACATGCCTGAGGATGGGGGAGAGCGGTGAGAAAAGATAGCCAAATCTAAAGGGGAAAGTAGACCTCCACACATATACCCGTCCCTTGAGGATTTTAAAAATGAAACTAAAAGCCGCTCACATCGTCGGCGTACTGATGGCTCTCTGCATCCTATTTCTGAGGCTTCCCTAGATGGAGAGGTCGCCCAATGTGAATCAGACCGTTGTGGAGAAGGCCCCCTAGACAACTACCCGGTTTGGCAGTTGCACCCGCCACCCTATGTTCTCCCTCCACCGGTGCCGTCTTCTTCGATCCTCTTGGTGCTACCTGCGTTGTTCCTTAATAACTCAGCCCAGACAAAGACTGCCTTAAAAAGTCAGATTACTGAACTATTATATCCAACAAATCTTTGAATCACTACAGATGGACAAAACAAAACATTTCATGACAAAATCAAATTTAACAATATCTAACCATAAATTCAGACCTATGAAAGATTATAGAGGGGAAATGTTAATGTAATGAGGATAATTACAGCAAAGAAACCACCATAAATATTTTAACAGCATTAATACCAATAGGTTGAAGGCACATACAAAAACACAAACTGAAACCCCAGACAAATACATACATACCCACACACTAACAATACCTATATCAAAATAACAGGAATTAAAAACCTTTTCTCATTAATATCTCTCAGCATCAATATCCTCAATTACCTAATAAAAGGATTCACTCTAGTAGCAAAAATGAATGCAAAATCAGGATCCATCAATTTTGTATATTTAAGATACAACCTCAATATCAAAGATTGAGATTCACTCAGAGAAATTATTAGAAAGAGATGTTCCAAGCCAACAGAACCAAGAAGGAAGATATAGTAGCTATTCTAATATATAACAAAATAGACTTTCAATCTAAAATATTCAAAGGAGGTGGGAAAGGACACATTATATTCATCAAAGAAAAAATCTGCCAAGATTAAAACATTTTATTTCTGAATATCTCAGTGAAAGTGGCCTTACACTAAAATACAAATATTAATACAGGTTAAATATCACATTGAATCACACAGTAACCGTAGGCAACTTAAATATTTGCCTCTCACCAATAGACAGGTCATCTAAACAGCAATTAATGATAGAAATTGTGGAACTAATAGACATTATACCTCAAGTGAACCTACAAGATATGTACAGAACATTTCACTCAAACACAAAGGAGATACTTTCTTTTCAGCGTGTCAAGGATCCTTCTACAAAACTGAGCATATATATATATGGATATTTTATATTTACATTTTAAATGTTACACCCTTTATCACTTTCTCCTCCATAAACCCTCTATCCCATCCTTCCTCCCCCTGCTTCTATGAGAGTGTTCACCGACCCACCCACTCCCAACCCACTGGCCTGGCATTCCCCTACCCTGGGCCATCGAGCCTTCACAGGAATAAGAGTTTCCCCTTGCACTGATACCAGGTAAGGCCATCCTCTGCTACATATGCAGCTGGAGCCATGGGTCCCACTATGTGTATACTTGGTTTGTTGTTTAGTCCTTAGGAGCTCTGGTGAGTTTGGTTGATATTATTGTTCTCCCAATTGCAATGAAAAACCTTTCAGCTCCTTCCGGCCTTTCCCTAACTATTTGAGTTTATTGCAAAGGAGTGTTTCTTCTCTCATTTCTTTCCCATATATATTCTCACTTGAAGACAGGGAGGCTCCTGGTATTTTTGTTAATTTTCTACACAAATACTTTGTTGGAAGTGTTTGTGAAATATAGGAGGTTGGAATGTAAAATTAAGGCTCACTAATGTATACTATCATATTGTCCACTGATGAAGATGAGTAGATTTCTTCCTTTCAAACTGTCATCTTTTCATCTCCTTCAGTTTTCCTATTGCTCTAGATAAAACTTCAAGTTCTATATTGAATAGGAATGGAAAATCTACACGATATTATATTGTTCCTGGTTTTAATAGAATGATTTGAGTACATGCTGAATCATAGAATTCCCACTAATCATTGTTTTAATAAAGCAATCTCATCCAGAAAGAGATTTTCAGGCCCACTGTACATTCCTGCCTCATTCACTAACTCAGAGCTGATCCACTCCCCCAATCATATATGGAGTATTCCGATGCTTATATTTTAATGGTGTGAATTGCATCTTTAATAATTGGCAATTTCCATATCCAGAAAGAATAAATAAATAATATGGGACTACAGTTGATAGGATATCCATAGAAAGGAGACAAAAATAGATAATTAAAGATGGAAAAGAGTGTCATGTGGAGTTGAATAGAAAAGATATGGATAATCAAATTGGAAGGCAAAGAATCATAGGCATAAAAGAGAAAATATGAGGAGACATACCTAAATATATGAGCCATTGGAAAGGTCATATAGAGAACTTCTATAGTAGATGCTACTTAAAATGCATGCAATAGTGAAAGTTATCTAAGTGGAATCATCCTATAACAGGAGTAACAAAGATACAACCAAACATTTCTCAGCATGAAACAAAATCTCCAGTTCAAATAGTAGGTTTCACCTAGTTGAGTTATTTTCAAAGGGGACACCATCGAAATTCTAAAAATACAGGATATTTATAATGCTATTACATCCTTTCCAAAATCTCAAGGTAAGTCCATATTGCTAATGTCAACACCTTCATATTCATTAACTGTGGATAATTCATTTTGGTGATGACATAATGCTTCCCCATACTAATGTTCCAATTGATAACCAATCCAAAATTATGAATTTTGACAAGAGTCTCACAGACTATAAAATCTATACTTAAGAACAGGTTCTACTCCACTTTTTGTCCCTGCATTTCTTTTTGACAGGAGGAATTCTGGATAATTATTTTTGAGGTGGGTATGTGGCCCCATCTCTCAACCAGCAGCTGTGCCAATCCACTGGATATGGTCTCTACAGTTTCTATCTTGCCTTTGTTGAGTATTTCAGTTAATCTCTTTCCCAAAGCTCCCAGGAACTAAACCACCAACCAACGAGTACACATGGAGGGATCCGTGTCTCCAACTGGATATGTAACAGAGGATTGCCTTATCTGCCAATATCAGTGAGGTGTCCCTTCATCCCATAAAGGCTCAATTACCCAGCATAGGAGAATTCTAAGGCACTAAGGCTGAAGTATGCTGGGAAGTGGAAGAGCACCCTCAAAGAGGCAGGGGAGGGAAAAAAGAGATAGGGTATTTGTGGAGGGGAAACTGGGAAGGGGACAACATTTGAAAAATAAATTAAAAAATAACTAATAAAAAGAGCAGATTCTAGGCCTAAAGTAGGTGGTTAACACAAATGAACTCAGTGATACTTTGGGAAGTTTATGTAATCTCAAAACACTTTCTCTGAATATGTAATTATGTTCATTGCTCATGCCCTTTATATTAAGCTTCCCCATTTTGTTTATTATAGGATTTCCTTAGGCATGAATGTGTGACTTTGTTTCTATATGTGCTTCTTATATTTGGATGCTTCCATATTTTTCTGTTCATTTGATTCTTTTGTGTTATTATGGTTCGTTTTAACTAATTTAATTTTATATATTTTTATATGTCTTATTTACTTTTCTTTTTAGACACCTCTTTATTTTCTAATTAGACAGATAGCAAAATAGAGTGGATTTTGGTAATGAGATGTGGAGAGGACCTGGGAAGAATTTTGGGGAAAATACTAATTCCTCTTCCACCTATGAAAAATATCTCACCTTAGTTAAAATATCATTGCAAAGTTATATACATTTAATTAGTTTACAAAATACTACATTTTCCCAGGTATATTTTCCAATCTTTAGTTTTCTTATCACTACCTTTACTGAATCTTACTTCTATCTTCCTGAAACAAACTCCACTTAAATTTTAATTGTGGTTATAACCTCAATTGTTTTCATACCATATGTTTTCTAAATCTACATTGTTTTCTGATTGGAAGGTTTTAGAATTCCATATTATTTTAATTCACCATGCATTTACAAAGCACTTTGACTTTCCCTTCTTTCCCTATATCTTTTCTTGATTGTATCTATCTGCAGTGAGATAGGCTCTTGCCAAATTCATTTTACCCATGTTTTATTATCCTACCTTCATTACTGCATCACCTCCCAATATACCATTTGAATTAAATCGGCTTGCCACTTTTAGTCTAACTTAAACTCAGATAATACATAAACCTATCATCACACATGAGAAAGAAGCATTTACATTTATCTTTCTATGGCTAAACAAATATTCTCACTCAGAATATTTTATTCAAGTTCCTTCAATTTGCCTACACATTATATAGCTTATTTTTGTTATATTTTAGTAATATTAAATTTAGTACCATATTGTATTATTCACTCTTCAGGGCATGAGCATCAAGATGGATTCTATTTTGTCACTACTGAGGGTAGGGCAGAAATAATCACTGATGTGCAAATATAGATGCAGAGGAACAGAAAGTCCTTTGGTATTGGTGAAAGGTTATGACACTGGATTACATGATATTTCTAGTTAATATTTTTGAGAATAGAAGTACTGACTTAGCAAGTAGCTGTACTTTCACAGTCTATCAACAGTGTTTAAGATTATGGCTTCCAACATATTTGTCATCTATTATTGTCTTTCCTGCCACTTATGTACCAATTATGGTAATTTTGAATAAGTAAGATAGGTTTTTCTCACTTTTTTGCTTAAATTTTCAAACATAAAACTAGATTTCTCAAATATACTTAATTCTATTCCTAATTCTCCTTTTGCTATTCTATTCCCTCAGTATATTCCCTTTAAAATATATGTACTTGTAGTCTTTCCTTTTTAAAAATGCTGAATCCATTAGTGCACTTTTATGTGCATGGTCATAGGACACAGATACACTTATATGCTTTAAAAATCTTGTGACATAAACCTTATGATCTCCTTCCTATAGAATCATATGGGAAAGTGGAGATCCTCTAAATTCTTCTTTTTCTACATATGACTTCTATTCTTTTTTCACACAATTGTTCTAAGCTTCAATCCTTATAATGAACAGTAAGTAGGCAAGAAAGTGAACAACCTTGTCTTGTTGCTGAATTTATTGCGGATACTTAAGTTCATCTTGAGCTCAAATTTTAAGGAAATGTGAGGATCTTCTTTGTTGTGTATAAACACATCAGAGGTTCATAAATTTCTGTTCCTAAAGGGGAAATATACATAAAATTCATAATTCATAGTAGATTGAAGGTACATGAGTACAGGAGAGCACTGAGTAAAACCAAGACTGAGCGAACATTAACACACAAGCCAAAAAACAAAGTAAAAATTTAATACCCACACTATGTGTGTCAAAGCAGCAAATCTCAACATATGTATTGTGACACCTTTTAACAACACATATTAAATACACTGTATATCAGATACATACATTATATTTCATAACTTGGTGAAATTATAGTTATGAAGTAGCAACAGAAATATTTTAAATTGATGGTCACCACATCCTGAGGAATGGTATTAATTTATTGCATCATTAGGAATGTTCACAACCTCTGGATGGTTTCTCCTCCAGTTTCTGCCCCACACTTTGTCTCATACTTGCTCCTGTGAGTATTTAGTTACTCCTTCTAGGCTAGAACAAAGAAGTAATTTCAGACAGAATTCTAAATTTTAAGCTATAACGAAGAAGTAAGCTTCAGACATCAAAATGACCTTGGGCTAGGACAGGGAAGTAAACTCAGATACTTTGGTCATCCTGGTAAGCCCTTTAAAAAAGTGATCATGGAAATGTTCATGTAATTGGGTTTAATGCCTTGCTTTTTCTTTGACTATTTGTGTATATTGTATTGCTTTTTTCTTGATTATTTGCATCTATTGTATTGCTAGACCCTCAACCTAAAACTGACATTAATACATGCATGCAATCAAAATGGTATAAAAGCATAAAGGATGAGGGGAGATGGGATTTAATGTCTACTTTAAATGGTAATTTCATGTGAATTTTTAAATTCTTAACACAGAGATTCATATGTTATGTTATAACAGGAAATACATTGGAAAAATAAAAATTAAAGATTTCAAACCTGCTAATAGTAGCTTTCTTCAAATAAATATGAAGTAATGTGTATTTTATGAGTAAGACTATGTTACAAAGATGATACTTCTCATTCTAAAACATAACTCACATTTTTTTCAGAATGTAAACATCTTTTGTTTTTTTTATATGAATACAACTCAGCCTCACAACTTTTCTAGACAAAATGTAGAAGCAGTTTGGATCTCTTTCAAGTGGGAAATGGTTCAATGAGCAGGGGTTAGTCTAAACAATTGAATGTTATTCAGTGCTACACCAAATATAGTGCTCATGCTAAGGAAATACAAAGAGTATTACATGGTCATGATTAAGTAAAAGATTCCAGTCTGCAGAAGTGACATACTACACTGATTTCATCCAATGCACTCACTATCACATTGGTCAAAACTGTAGAAATGTAAAATGGGGCAGTGAAATGGGAAAAAGAAAAGTAAGGGAGAATTTATGTGATTTTAAAGGCAATAAAAACATGTTTCCTGTTACTTGTCCAGTGCAAACAATTAACACACATATCAAAAACCATTGACTCTATGACACTGGAGGTAAATTTTATTGCACAAGTAAGAGATTTAGATGACAGTACAGACTCACTGATTACATCAACTTTACAATTTGTCAAAAAGTACTGATGATGAAGTTGGATCATGTATTGGTGGGAAGGAGCAAAATAGAAATGGTTATATTATGAAATTTTATATGCACTTAAAATACTCATTATCAAATTTATTTAATCCCAATTTATAGCAGTAGAGAGATGGAAATTCTAAGATAGAATGTCTTCTGATTTCTATACATGTGCTATCGAAAATGCATGCATGTATACAGTCAGACAGCCCAACTCATTAAATGTCATGATTCTCATGAACATTTGAAATACTGACAGATCAAAAACCTAGTGAAAAAAATATAATCACTTTAATGTGAAGAAATATTAATTTTAAAAATTTTAAATCATTTTGAATTTTCATTTGAGATTAAAGAGTGATTTCTGGGGCTAGAGAGACTTTGTCCTAAATAAAATGAAAGGATGGCAGAAGCTTATGAATCATTATCGGACACAGAGAAAATAAGGATGAGACTACACTTGACCTTTCAGACTACTAAAGGATTCTACTTCATGGGCAAGAAATGGTAACAACATTGAACTTCCTGGCCTCCTAGAGGAGGACATGCCAAACCAAATATTTTCTGCTCATTTCAAAGTAATGAGTCCTTCCACTTTATTGTCTTCTAAGTATTCACCATGCAGTCTTTATCATATATTTCCATGTTTATCCATCCCTGTTCTTAACATGAGCTAATATTGGTTAGAGGATTTCCAACTATGCCACCACATTATCTAGAATATTCTACTGCTCCTTTTACTCTTGCAATTTTAGAGTCTGCCACAGAGGAGTGGCTGACTCCTGGCGATTGGAATACATTAGTGAGAGTAGTTCTTAGCACTGATGACTATCTTATTTGGAAATCAGAGTATCATGAGAATTGTAAAGAAACAGCTAGGAGAAACACTCAGGTAGGCAATGGTTGGTCCTTTGATGCTTTAGTAGGAGGAGGGCAATTTGCTTCTAGAGATGATCAGATGCAATATGACCCAGACTTATTTGTTCAAATTCAAAACCCAGCCATAAAGGCTTGGCACAAACTCCCAACAAAGGGAGACCCTGGTGCATCCTTATCAGCAGTCAGACAAGGACCTGATGAACAATTTTCTAATTTTGTTCATCGATTAATGACAATAGCAGGGAAGAATTTTGGTAATGCAGAAGCAGGTATAGATTACGTGAAATAGCTTGCATATGAAAACGCCAATTCTGCCTGCTAAGTGGCCATTAGACCCTTCAGGAAAAAGGCAGACCTTACAGAATATATCAGACTCTGTTCTGACATAGGTCTCTCTTACCAACAGGGCTTAGCTATGGCGGCTGCCATGCAAGGACAATTAATAAGAAATTTTTTTGGCAAGTAGAATCCAAAAGGCCTGTTTTAAATGTGGCAAGCCTAGGCACTTTGCAAGAGATTGCAAGGCAGAAAATGAACTAACCCAGAGACAGCCCAGAAAACAGCCTGGGCTCTGCCCACTTTGCAAATGTGGAAGGCATTGGGCTAATGAATGTAGGTCCAAAAAAGAGGAACAAGGAAACATCCTTTCCCATAACCAGGGAAACGAGAACAGGGGCCAGCTCTAAGCCCCAAACCAATACAAGCCAAAACAGGCTCATGGAGCAGTCAGTTTCATACCAGCAAACAACAGTCCCTTTCAGAACTTAGTCAAGCAACACCAGGAAGCGCAGGACTGGACCTCAGTTCTGCCACCCACACAGTATTAACCCCAGAAATAGGACCTCAGGCCTTACCCACTGGAGTGTTTGGACCATTCTATCCAAATGTGTTTGGCCTGATAGTGAGAAGAAGCAGTACTACTATTCAGGAACTACAATTATTTCCTGGAGTTATAGACAATGATTATCAAGGTGAGATTAAGGTAATGGCACAGGCAATTCAGAATATAGTCACCATTCCTACAAGAAGGAGGATTGCTCAACTATTGTTACTTCCATTGTTCCCTACTAATCACAAATATAAGAGTCCTAAGAGAGGGGATCAAGACTTTGGTTCCTCTGATGCATACTGGGCACAGCCTATAAACAAAACCCTATGATGACACTATGACTGGATGGAAAGGCATTCCAAGGCTTGGTTGACACAGGAGCTGATGTGACTGTCCTAAAACAAAGTGATTGGCCTGCCACCTGGCCTCTGACCCCAACCTTAACCAATCTAAGGGGTATTGGCCAAAGTCAAAATCCACAACAAAGCTCTAAGGTGCTGACATGGAAAGATAAAGAAAAAAATACAGGAAATATACAACCCTATGTCATCTCAGGCCTTCCCATTAATCTCTGGGGTAGAGATCTGTTGTCCCAGTTGGGATTGATTATGTGCAGCAGTAATGAAGTAACTATGGCTCAAATGGTAAACTCTGGATTTTCCCCAGGGAAAGGATTAGGAAAAAGTGAAGAAGGGATTATTCATCCTGTTGAGGTCCATCCACATCAATGTCCACAAACCCAAACACAAACAGAGTCATGCTGATGTAATTGCAATCTTTTTTAAAAGAAAGAAGTTGACAGGTTATGGATATGGATTTGTTCTATTCACTGGAACTTTTAAAGAACTCAGACAGTTTGTTTCTGTTCCATTAGTAAATTTTTGATTTTGAAATTAAGACATAAATGAATGGGTCTTTCAGAATAGTTAGGAAATTTTGAGAAGCAAAGAGTTAAGATTTTACCTTTCTTAACTATTTAAAATATATTAAAGACTTCTCAAAAAGACTTTGAAGACTGATTTAATAAATTCTTATATGTATGAGGTAACAACATGAAGTTGGAAAAATGGAACAGTAGTTAACAAAACTTGCTGTTCTTGCAGAGTATCTGAGTTTGATTCCCAACACCCATGTAAAGTAGGTCATAAACACTTTTAACTCCAGGTCCAGGGGATTCAGTGCCCTCTTCTGGTCTTTGTGGGTATGTGCACATACATAAACTGATCCATAAAAATAAAGTTTTGGGAAAATAGCCACTGGACTGGTCATTGTTAAAACTTTACAGGAAGATAAATTTGTAGATTATTTTCTCCCTTGACAGCTCCATAGCATCTTCTAATACTATGAGAGCTACTCTGCAGGAAGCAGTCTTCTAAGTCAGTTCTAGTTCACTTCCTCTACCTCCTGTGTCTGAAGTGTGTGTTTTCAGCAATAGGGTCTCATGTTCAAGTCCTGAGAGACAACCAAAAGTCTGTATTGCTTTGGATAAAGAGCTCTGAATAATCATGGATGTTGAGAAAGAGAGTCTCCAGGGTGGAGACTCCTGATAGCCTATCCAGTACAAAGTGGTCCACACCAAAAACTTATATATAAGTGCAACACTAAATAAACTCAGTGGTATTGTATGTGTGTTATATGTACAGATGTGCATAGATGTGTGTTATAATATATGTATACATGTATGGAACATATGTATGTGACAATAACATTTAAAGATGGAATAATAAATTTGAGAAGAAATGTGGGCATTTAAGATTGGGAGGAAGAGAGAGAAGGGTGAAAATTATGCAATTCAGTACTCCTATATGATATTCTCAAAAGATAAATAATTATAAGAAGAAATAGCATACTATACAATCAGAAGTAGGATTAGTTTAATGGAAACACTACAATCAATATCTTGTTATTCACTAACGCTCACTCCTGCTCTAGTATCAACAGATTTCTTTGTAAACTATAAACATAACAATATCTATGCTTTATGGTCACCGTGAGTCTAGAAAATTCCAACTGAGTGGGGAAGAGAAATAATTTTTAGGTATAGGGTGAAAGTTTCTGAGTGTGATTTATTGAATTGATGAGCTGACCATTTTAACAATTTTGTATAAGTTTCAACTATGGGAAGTATTTAAAATTTTGTATTTCGCTTTCCATGTATAATGTTTTTACACTTCAATCTTTTTACACTACGATAATTAAAAATATTAAATTACATTTCATGTTGTTGAAAATGAACTCTAAATTGCATACTTACCCAGGACAATACTGACAAACATATAAGAATATCAATGAGTTTCCAGAGCATTTAGCAAGTCCACATGCAACTTGGAATGTTGAATTCAAAACAGCCTGCACACCCAGGAATGACTATGGAGCATGTGTCAGAGAGAAAAATAATGCAGAAAAAGAAATAGAAAATGTAAACTTAAAACACCTTTAGTATACTTTGTTTCTATATGCCTTCTGGACATACATAAATTATTGAATCAGACTACAAATATTAAAAGAGCCCTCAGGGCCTGATTTTGGTCAGCTAGTCCAACAAAGTTTACAGGAAGCAGCTAGGGAAGATTAGGGAGGCTGACAACTGCTTCAGCCCTATTTCAGAGACTCTTGCTATTTCGATCACAAAAAGTTTTTAGCGTAGGTACAAGGCTCGTACTCAGCTTCTACTCTCTTTAGAGCATTAGATGGTAGACCTGTGATGTTTGAAGTTTTTTGTTGTCTATATCTTATGCCCATTTTATTTCATTTAGAGGCAGTACTTTGCCATTATCTATTGATTTTTTTTTTAATTTCTTGTGGTTTTTTTTTTTTAACATGAGTAGGGCAAGGTATCAACTACCAAGCATTATTCTGCAGTAGAAACAGTGAAATCTGATTTAATTTTGTATTTAAATTGCAGTTTCAAACACATTTTTAAATTTTTAACATAAACATTTATTATTTATGACAGGAAATAAACTGGAAAACTAAAAGTTAAAGGTTTTAAATCTGCTAAAATTCCTTTTCTTCAAATAATTATAGAACAATAAAATTTATCAGTAGGATTAAACTATATCTGAGATAATTCTCATTCTAAAATTTAACTCAGAATCTCTTCAGATTGCAGAAATCTTTGACCATTTACTTAAATACAAGTCAGCCTCACAGCCTTCCAATTCAGCATAATTGGGTAAGCATGTTTTTGCTGAAAATCTGTGATTTTTTTTTGTCTTCTCTGAGAGCATGAGCTACCTTAATTTCTTCATGTGATAATGCCTTTACCTGTCACCTTACTTCGTTACTTAACACTAAAGTACATTTTATAGTAAAATACTAAACCATTGGGTTTTGTCTTCATTGTTGTGTGTTTTGGGTTTTTATTTCTAATTCTTTTAGAGTTGATTATCAAAGAGTACTACTCATATTTATTCCAGGACAAGTAAACTAAAACATTTGTTTAAAATATCAATAAATCTTTATCTGTGCTCAGGGCTTCAGAAGTTTCAGTCCAGTCGCCTTAGAATGGCAGACTGAGCTCGATCTCTGTAATGAAGGGAAGAAGCATAATGAAGATGAAATCAAATCCTTCCTCTTTCTTTTCTCTATTAATGCCCCAAACTGCCACTGGTGTCATGGGTTAGTCCCTGCTCAAAGATGATCCTCATTTTAAAGACCTAGTTTTCACGGTACTAATTCCCCTGGGGCCCTCTATGTCATAAGTAGTAACTACCTTCATTTCAGAATTAATACAGAGAACAACTGACTCTCTACCTCCTCGTAAACACGAAAGCCATTTCTACTTAGATCACCCATGAGAGAGAGAATGATAAATAACTTATTCTTAAGTAAAATAACATCTTTACACGTGATAATATTCAAAAGATGTCGGGAAAATGAAGCTGAACAACAGATACAGGAAAACAAAGCAACCTCACCTAGTTATCTTAAAGAAGATACACAGAACTGAGATGTCCATGGCCCCCAGTCCATGTGTATGTCAATAGACAGACATGCAGGTAATTCCTGATTGTCTTAGGGACTTTTGCTCACATTAGTCCCCACTGATGACAAGTTCTAGTGTAGCTGTTAATCATTTACTTAATCTTAGTCCCATCCAGATCTAATGCTGTATCTCACCTCTAGAACTGAACTGAACTTTGGGGCAGGTCAACTTCTTGGCCATGTCTTGGAAAAACCAACAAAGAAAAAAAATGTGCAAGACCAGAAACAGACATTTATAGATACAAGATAATGGAAAGTGATTAGGGCACATACTCCATAGCTCATAGCACGTAGACAACATTAACTGTGGTCTACTTTTGTCCTTTGAGACAGGTACTTCCCTCACTTGCCATTGCTGCAAAGGTCATTTATACCACTTTGTAATTGAAAGTGTAGCCATTAACATGAAATTAAAAACAAACCACATGTGTGGAGACAAAAGTGATATATTCTGTACTTCTTGAAAAATCATGAGTCTGTCTTTGCTTTTATTTTTTCATATATATGAAATATATATATTCATTTATATGAAAAATATATATTCATTGATATATATGTATACACACACACATATGAAAAAGGGAAGGAAACCTATTACCATAGGTTTATAATGCCTGATCTGAGAATCATATTAATAATTATCTTCAAGTTACTTTTATAATCTCATCTAAGAATTATAAAATATATTAATGTTCAATGGAGAGGGTGACTAGTAAAGAAAAAAGAGAAAATATGGCAGAATAATAGGTAGCAATGAACTGTTTTGCTAATTTTTCCAACAAAGCTATAAATTATCAAAGTTTTAACTGGCAAGGAACATTCATGTTTTTCCTATGAAAACAGATTAAACCTAAAAAGATGAATTGAAAAATAGCACATCAAGTCCATTGTCTACAAAAAGTATTATTTTTAATTTATTATTGTCTATGGGTGTTTGTTTAACCAAAAACTGGCATTCAAAATATAAATAATATTATATTTTTATCTGATAACACTTTCCTACAAAATGTCTTAAATTTCCTCTCAGGGTTCTTGCACATTTTTCAAAATTATCAACTGAGTTGCTGTTACTCTGTCATCTTTTTCATGAGTTTTTGAGATAATGGCAGAGAAGTTTCAAATATGACTTATGTAACTGCAAATACACTGAAGATTGCAAGGTACCCTGGCCCATGGGGAATTCAACAAACACCTAGGGGGAGGGAATGGATGAATGAAAGGACAAGAGACACAAAGAAGGAGTCCAAGTCTTGAAAGTCCAGATAAAGCGCTCAAACTTTATTGTTCAGGCTACCATTATAAAGACAAGCAGGCGGGAAAGTCATCTAACAGTCAGGGTCCAGGGCCATCCTGCAATTGCAAAGTTCTCTATGCCCACAAGCATTCCTTAGCCCAAACCACTTAGCTAAATATTTTCTCACAAGCAAGAGGGCAATAAAACATTTCTCAGCTCAAGATGCTTATCTGGCTAATATTTTCTCTCAGGCAGGAGGGCAATAAACATTCCTTAACTCAGGCTGTTTACCTAACTGGTATTTTCCCTCAGGCAGGAGAACAATAAAGTCTTGGCTCCCAGCACCAAGGAAAGTTAATTTTTGTATTCAATAAGTAACACAGAGACAGAAGATCATTGAGAACATTGACTGAAATAACTACCAATCAGGGTTACCATAACAAGAAAGGCCATTACTCTTAATTAAAGAAGAAATGGAAATATATTAAACTAAAAAGGAATTCAATAAACTCAGGATCAGTTATGTAACATTCAAAATACGATTTATGGAATTCTTAGAAAAAGAGAAAATAACAATAAGCCCTAAGTTGTATAAGTTAATGAGAAGTGGGAAAAACTTTGACTAGAAAACATAAAAATGGAGGCAGTCACGGTAGAACACACCTATGATTTTGGAACTTGGAAGATACAGGCAGGAAGATGAAAAATTCAAGGCTTGCTTTAGCTACTAAGTGAGATGAAAGTGATGCTGACTGACAAAAAACTCTTGATTTATTCACTGCCTATAAGAAACATTGTTTTTTGTTTGTTTGCTTGCTTGTAACACTCACAGAAAGAAAGTAAATACCTTATAGTCTAAGTAACTGAAAAGCAAAATAAAGCAGAATCATCTTTAATCACAACCAGCAGAGCAAATTCAAAGCCTATTATGTATTGATAAAAAGAACAATAGTAAGAAAAAAAGACAGCAAACTGGTATGCAATGAATGTTGGTGCAAACTATGCCACAGAACAAACATAAACATCACCACCCAACTATAATTAATCATATAAATACCATATTGACACCAAAATTAACAAATATATATCAGAATAAAACTATATTATAAAACAAATAGCCTTACCAGGTAAGTATAGAGAGATGATTCCACTCAGCAACAGCAGAATAAATATATCAGAAACTCATAACTTTCTCCAAAAGGAAATATGTTCTAGATGGCCATTCAAATACAAAAAAAGAGAATGACACTAGAAATTAAATTGCAGAATGTACAGAATATATAGAACCATGTAGAAATAAATCCACCTTTTGAAATGATACATAGGTCACTGAAGGCATCAAAGGATCCCTAGGTATGGTATGTGCATGCAGTGGAATTTTACTCTGCTGTAAAGGCAATTGAAATCATGACTTTTACAATTAACTGATGAAACTAGAAAATGTTATAATGAGTGAAATTAATTCTGACTCAGAAAACCAAATATCAACAAATTCTCTCATATATAGACACTAATTCCAAACCTTTAGTTTTCAGTGTATAACGTGAAGTAACATAAGAAGCTAGGAAAGTAGAAATGGTTCATAAAGACAAGAAGGAACAAAAAGCTCTGTAGTGGGGCATAGGATGATGCTGGTACTTTGAAAATGATAGTAGCAATCGCCCCTTAACAGGAAGGGGCGAGAAGAGTAATGCAGGGGGTGTGGGGAGGAAGTGGGGACAGACAACTATGTATATATAATATGTATGTTTTTAACTTAGTCTTCATTCATATATTACATACTGACAGCAGTACAGGTTAGGTAAAGGAATCCAGGAAGAGAAAATGGTCTCAAGAGTAAGCAAAAGAGTTAGAGACACCCCCATTTTCAATGTTAGGAGTCCCAGAAGAACACCAAGCTACCCACGTAAGACACAGAGTACCTAGTTCAGACTCATACATGCTCTGTGATTCTTGGTTGGTTTCTATGAGCCCCTATGAGCCCAATTTAGTTGACTCTGTGTGCAATGTTCTTGTGAAGTCCTTGTTACTTCTGGATCCTATGATCCTTCTTTTTCCTCTTTTGCTGGGTTCCCCGAGCTCCAGCTCTGCCCTAATGTCTGTCTGTGTGTCCCTGCATCGGCTCCCATCAGTTGCTGAATGTCGCTTTCTGGTGATGATTGGCCGAGGCTTCTGTCTATGAGTACAGCCAAATATAAGTAGGACATTTTCTTGTCTGTTCTTTTCTGGTCTGTCTTGTTTTCCCCCTGTTCTGATCTGTTCTGTTCTGTTCTGTTCTGTTCTGTTCTGTTCTGTTCTGTTCTGTTCTGTTCTGTTCTGTTC
>JANHMN010000017.1:45868651-45971672 GCA_030674055.1 Rhabdomys pumilio
TGTTCTGATCTGTTCTGTTCTGTTCTGTTCTGTTCTGTTCTGTTCTGATCTGTTCTGTTCTGTTCTGTTCTGATCTGTTCTGTTCTGTTCTGTTCTGTTCTGTTCTTCTGTTCTGTTCTGTTCTGTTCTGTTCTGTTCTGTTCTGTTCTGTGCTGTTCTGTGCTGTGCTGTGCTGTGCTGTGCTGTGCTGTGCTGTGCTGTGCTGTGCTGATCTGTTCTGTTCTGTTCTGTTCTAACATGATCTGTTCTGTATTTTTTTGGTTTGTTTGTCTGTTTGCCAACACTTGGTTTTATGGAAGAACTCTGGGATATCCAGCCTCTGATTCCTGGCCAACCAGGCAGTATCGGGCATGGTATTCACCTCATAGTGTGAACCTCAAATTGGACCAGTCATTAGTTTCCCACTCCAAGATAATCTTCACCATTACCCCAGTATATGTTACAGGTACAACAAATTGTAGCTCCAAACTTTTTTTTGCAGGGTTAATGTCCTGATCCCACAACTAGAAGTCTTGCATGGTTACATATGTTTGGTGAAGGTTCCTTATTCCCCTTACTTGGAATCTTCTCCTAGTTAACCTTCATATATTCCAGGAAGTTTTCATTGCACTGTTTCCATATCGTACCCTTCCAAAGCCTCCTCAGTTCCAGTGGTCTCTTCGAAGACTCTCTCCCTCCAAATTTCCTGCCTGATCTTGTCACCATTCCCACCTGGCCCAAGTCTATCCACAAAATCTATTCTATTTCCTCTTTCCAGATAGATCTATGCATCCTCCCTTGAGCAGCCTTTGTTTTTGCCTCTCTGAATTGTGGCATGATGATTGATTACACCAAATCAATACTATACCCTACCGCATGCAATCATATGCATAGCAGTTTTATTCATTTATTTGGAAACAGAAAACAGTCTAGATGTCCCTTAATCAAAAAATAGATTTAAAAAATGTAGACCATTTACATAATGTGATGCTACACCATCATTTTTTTTAAATAGCATCATGAAATATATAGTCAAATGGATGGAATTTAAATAAAAAAAAAAACTATTGAGTTGAGGGTTGAGGTAGTCCAGAAAAAGAAAACCAAAAATAACATGTGTTCACTTACAAGTGGATATTAGGATATCTGTATTCATTACTTTTTATCTTAGTGACAAAATGCCACTATCAAGGCAACTTACACAAAAGCAGTTTATTAGGATGCAAAAGTCCTTGATGGCAGAGCAGAGGAAACAGACATGGAAGATGAACTCAAGCAAGACACAGGTAGAGATCACTGTAATGATGCCAGCCTTTGATACATCAAGTCCTGGCTCCAGTGAATTATGTTTTTCACTTTAAAAACCTCTCTAGTGAGGACCACCAGCTGGAAACCAAGAGTTCCTAATCCAGAGTCTATGTAGGAAACTATTATTCAGACTACCACAAGGTTGGAAAAAATCATACATACATTTACATATGTACAAATATATTTAATGGAGTTACATTTAAATGAGGTTATGGTGCTCCTAACAACAGCAGTGAACTATCTCAGGGAAATTTCAGTGTCAGTCTTAGAAAACCTTCTCTCAGGAACTTGGAAGAATACAGTTGTCTCTCAATACAATATAGGTATTGTCATTGCATGAGTGACTTTCAGATGTTAGAAGGGATTGGTATTTCCAAAGACACCATGTTCTGTGTACACGGAACTTGAAGGAATTGATCTGGAACTAGATGTGGTAGTCTTCTCTCTGAGTACTTTCTCTCATGACAAAGAAAGTGTTTTATAAGCTGCCAAGTGTGGGGGGAAAAGTGATTGTCCTACCCAGCTGCATAGCTGATAAACCAAATTAATGATTGGTTAGGCAAGATGTGACCAACAATCCAATACTGACACTTTTGTACTGGAATTAACCAACAGCTGTCTATTGGGTCATAAGGCAGAATTGATGGGGGTAATTTATAACTAGTAGTATACCTTAGTCGTCTCCTCATGGTTCTAGAGGTCATAGATGCTAGAAAGGAACAAAGAATGAGCATTTCCCTAACATACATAATTACATGCTAAATAATTATTTTATTTCCACTGATTAGTATAGTATCATCCCTGATTAAAACTGAATATTGCTGCAACAGATGGTAAGACTATTATAGAGATCCAAAACAGGTCAGAATGCAGAAAACTATTCATCAGGTGCCTAAACCTAACTGATACATTTTTAATATAACCACCTCATAAATGTAAGACTCAGGCAAAATTAAAGAAAGAGGAAAGAAATATTGTAAGTGCCAGGGTACCAAAACATCTCTTCACTCTGTATATTACAGAAGTATTCCAAGCACAAAAATCTCAACAATATGAATTCTTGAACAGGACCTCCTCAATGGAACTACAATGACTTGTGGACATGGAATTGGAACACGGGGTCCAATCTCTTTTTGAAAATCTACAAGTGATGTCTCCTGAGGGAGAATCAATGTCCTTTAAAAAAGGAACTCCAGCAGAGGTCATTAACTGTCTTGTGTACAGTGCTTGACACATGTTTAGACATCAGTGCTAAATAGCTTCAGTAAGTAACATATTAATTAAAAAGAGGAAAGGTTATGAATTTTGGAAGGGGAGGGTAAATACGAAGAAAGTAGAAAGGGCAGGAATGACATAGATGCAGTACTCATGTGTGAAATTCTCAAAAAATATTTTAAAACACCTCCAAGAGCAACAGTTCCAATGCATTTGACAAACACAGTAAGATTTTCTGGTACAGAATGTCAAAACATATTCAGTAACAACAGATCTTTTAAAAGTGTAGACTATAACAAAGGTGTTTTCATTCCAAAAAAGGATGTTCCAACATGTCATAATTAATGGATGTAATAAAACTATGATTAGTTAGTGTTATTCATCCACAAGACAGAATCTAGAATTACCTAGGTAATGGGTCTCTGGGCATGCCTGTGACAGATTATTTTAGCTACATTAATTGATGTGGTAAAACTCGTATTGATTATTGGCAGGACTTTTGCCTGGGCATAGAGAACTGATCACAAGCTTTCATGTTTGCCTTTGTACATCCTCAGTTTCCACTTAGTGAATGTTTTATATCCATTATTTGAATGTTTTTTCCTCATTAATTATAAAGGTATGTTTTAAAATAATTTTAAAAAGATATAATCAGAAAACCATGTGAAATTCAATGACTCATGCTGCTACGGGCTCTTTGGGCAAGGAAGCTTTTGTTGCTGTTGTATTCACAACTCCAGACTCATAATTGAGAAGGAGAAACTCTGAAGGCTTCTGCAACAACCTTCTCCTCTCACCCCCAGAAAAGAAACAGTCTCAACAGGAAGCCATTGAAACCATAGATTGTATGATTGCAGGAGTGAACTCTAACAGCATAAAAACCTTAGATGACAGTAAGTATGGACTCATTGATTTCACAAATTTTAGAATTAGGTAAGAATATTGATGATGAAGTGGCAACATGTTTCAGTGGGCAGGGGTGTATGTGAATGATTGATTATACCATGAGTTTTCATATGCACCTAAAGTACTATAATAATAAAATATATTAGAACAATATTTTAAAAGGACATAGGTTGAAATGCTAGGATAGACACTCAAAAATTTTCCTCTAAATTCTATACACATGTTATGGGACATAGGTTTGCATCCAAACACAGGAACATACCCACATACACACACACACACACACACACACACACACACACACACACACAAAGAGATAGAAAGAGAGAGAGGAGAGAGAGAGAGAGAGAGAGAGAGGGGAGAAAAACATACACACAAGAGAGACACTGTGATAAATATAGTTCTGTAGAAATATATGAAACTATAAAAAATAAAGGCCAAATGAAAATGTTTGTCATTTAAATGTGGCACAATAGGAATATCAATGTCAAAAATTTAAAAGGCCTTTGAATATTTACACAAATTTAATAAGGATTTACAGGAACTAGGTACAATCTTACCTAAAAACTACAGAAAAGATGGCTGAAACTTGTGAGTTGTTATTGACAGAGAAGAAATAAACATGAGAATACACTTGCTCTTTTGGCTTCCCAGAAAAAAATTTTCACTGCATGGGGAAGAAAGGGCCATTTCAATGGACTTGCTGGGCTCCTAGGAGAGGGCATGCCAATCCAAATATTTTCTGCTTCTATCAAAGTAACAACTTGTTCCAATTAGTCATTTTCTAAACACTCAGCTTTCACTCTTTGTTGTATACTTCATGACCTGAGTCCCTATTTTTTATATTGAACACATATTATTTTTAATATTTCTATCTGAACCACCAAGTTATCTGAAATATTTCTTACATTCCAGGAAAATAAATTACTCAAAACTAAAGTCAATGTAAAGGCAGAGGCTGCATTTTTTTTATCCATCTTCACTTAATACTACTGCACAAATAATTATTTTAATATATAATTTGTTTTAAGTATGTAAAAACAAATGATCAGTTATATCCAAAGGGATGTAAAAACTGAGTTAATTGCAAGCAGGGCACAACCACTACACACACTCAAAGTAATGTTGCCATCTTGTGGCTACATGTTAATTGCAAATTGAAATTTTAAAATCCTTTTTTTAACATATTAAAAAAAACAACTAAATATTTTAAATGTATACAATTATAACCTGTAATTTAAAACTGAGTACAATTATGTACACCATTATATGTAAATTTTGTACATAGTCATATCTAATAATATTAATATGCTCACAAATATTTTTTCTAAAAATACACAGAGGCTTAAGCACTGGTTCGGAACATGATGTTGCTGCATAAGTAAGTTGACATGGTCCCAGTTCCTTCTAAATATTGACTTTCTTGCCACAGCCAAATGTGTCAGTACATGCTCTTATACTCAGAGGGTGTTCCTTTTGCAATAAACACCAGAATACACTTATAATATTTTAGTGCAGATAGTTAATGATGACTGAGTGTACAGCCCTAAAATAGACATATACACCATCTCCTCCAAGTCTCAGGGAGCATTGTGAATGAGGACAAAAGAAAACAAAACATTTCTAGAAACACAAATCAGGAGAAAGACTTAAAAATGTGACATTATGGTCATGCACAGTCACTGTAATAGCAACCCAAAGCAAGCAATGCTGATCTCAGTTGGGCCTGGATATAAAAGAGCTGGTCACTGGTCAGCCATGTATCAAAGATGTGACATAATACCCTCTGCATAACTTTGCCAAACTATTATTTTCTAGTATATTCTGGGGGAAGCCACTTATTAAGACTCATACATGAACCCAACAGTTTTAAATGGCCAGATTCAAAGCTGCTGTCAAACAGACTACTGTGTAATAAAAGACAAAGATATGGATGTAAGGAAAGTGGTTGAAGAGATGGTGAAAAGGTGTCAAATGAGTGAAAAAGTAAACAGACAAGTGCAATGGGTTTGAGAGTAATTAGAATACACCATATAGGTATAGGAAATTAGCCAAGAACACATGTAAATTAAATAAAATCAAAATAAAGGAAATTGGAACAATAGAACATTTATAATCTCAAAAAAAATAAAACTGGATTAAAACAGAGAAAAATATACCAGATAATATGTCTGAATTTCTTAATGTTTTAACAAAATAAAATATACTAATTAAAGCACAAACCATGAAATAGAAATTACATAAGCAAGCCAACAGAAAAATAAAAGATCACCGAGAGAGGTAGAAGAATCAGAGACCCAATCTTTTATATGTTCAGGTGTTTTGTAAGAGTATACTATACTGCAAGCTATAGTATATATGCAGAGGTTCTTAGTGGACAGATGTAGGGTCTCTGATTGTTGCCTCAGTCTTTGTGAGTTCATATGATGTAGAAGACCTTGTTTTCATGATGTCATCCACTCTGTGTCCCAACTCGTTTTCTCTCCTCTGCTAAGGGGATCCCTATACTCTGAGGGGAGCAAACTGATCCAATTTTGAGAAGTTTGTTCCAAGATTTCTATCTATGTGTAATATCTGGCTATGGGGTCTGTATTTGTTCTAATCAGCTCTGATAATAGTTAAATCAGGCATCATCTTTAAGTACATTACCAATAGAATCAATTTAAACTTACTGAATTTTTTTATACAATACTATGTGGATTGACTCTACATCTCTGTGTTCTCTGGTTCTTGGTAACCCAAGCAGTGTCAGGTATGGATTCTAACTCAAGAAGTGGGCCTTAAATAAAATAGATATCAGTTGATTACTCCAACAAAGTTATTGCCAACATTACCCTAGTTTCAGGTTGTAGATCTAAGATTTGATGGTTGGGTTAGTATTTACTATTTCTTTTTGTAGCCTGTAGTATATATTTCCATGTCATAGACACTAGAACATGTGAGTGAAGATTTTGTATAGGCTCCATGTTCAATGAGTTGTGTGAGTGTTAACTTTTTCAAAGAACCTTGCTAACCATGGATTGTGGAGAGCTACCCATTGTCTTGGCAACACACTCGGGTGTTTGGGGATTGTTATGGGAGGCTTGAGCAAACAACTCCATTGGTTAATACATAGCCTCAGCCTGTATCTTATTTGGTGACAAGATGGCCACTTCCATAAGATTATCTTCATAATTATATGAAGGTTATAATTATAGAAAGTTTCCACTGCTCTAACGTTCCATAGGAGTCCTTCATATGCTTTCACTACTGGCTGTCTCACCCCTCATTATCTCCCTGAATCCTATTTCCTTATTTCTTTCCACTTGATCTGCTCATTCTAGTTCCCCTTTATGGTTCCTAGGCCACAGAACTCTGTAAAATGATTATTATATTAACATAGATTCATAAAATTAGTATGGTTTTTTATTCCTTAACATAGTTTCCCAATAACCACACAGACAGACTAAGATTTATTAAAATTGCCTTGAGTCAAATGCTGAGCAACTATTACTCCATTCTAAGCCTCCAAGGTTGTCAGGCTTCCTCCTAAGCAATATTTCATTTTACTTGCATTTTTTCATCTTTTCTTGATCCAGCTCTCTTCTCCTCATGATTTCTCAATCATGCCTCATACATTCCTCTTTCACTTACTGTCTATTTCTCCACTCCCCTAGAATTGGAAGTTTCACCTTATTCTCCCTAAAGCTCGGTATTTGCACATTGGCATATATTGGAAAGGCAGAGAATGAGTGAGGAGCAATGTTTATACAAATGAGATAGAGCACATAAGAATAAACATAGCAAAATCATTCCCTGATTGAAGCAAGATATAGGGGACAGAGAAAAGAGGATTTAAATAACACAAGAATAAAATTTACATAGCACACAGAAACATTATGCCTACAGATCTTAGCAACATGTGTCTTGGATTCTAATCATGGATCTACAAAACTGATAATTTTTCTATCCACATTTGCTCTCTCCTTGGTTTGATTCCTTCATGCTATTTTATTATGTCTTTTTTGGAATAAAAGTATTTTGTAAATAGTATTTTATTAAAAGAATATGTGACAATTATAGTTTTTTTTTAATGGTACACAATTATGAGCTTTCCTTGTGTCATAAAAGAGACTTGCATCTTTAAAAAATATGGAAATTTTTTATATCATGATGATTCTTAGATGTTGATAAAATCTTTCTTTTTCTTTTGCATTGTGGGTTCTCTGAAAACAATATCACAAGAAAACCAAAGATACCTGAGAAACAATTGCATGGACCACTGACATCAACACAGATTCCAGTAGTATTTTGAATGACAATGGTCCTTTGATGTGGTCCAATACAGAAAAGGATCTTTCCTCTTTGTGCATATCTGGAGCTGAATCTGTGTCTACTACATGAACTCCAGGTTGATCTATATCATCTTGTCAACCTGAAGTGATGACCCCTCTGAGCAAGGACAGCATGTACCCCCTCAGTCTTTTTATCACCTTTCTCCACAACTCTAGATCCACTTCTTTGCTGAGCTCACTCCCTACCTATTCTGTTTTGCTATCTTTCCTACCTCTCCATCACATGTTTGTTCCTTGTAGTTACCCTTGGGGTACTTACAACCATCCGTCAGAAGGAACTCTTATGTTGCTATATGTCATATTTTATTTTCAATATGTATCCAAAAAACCCACAAATTTTCTGCCTTCCTAATGAAAGCTCTACTGAAACTCAATTGAAAACACATCTCTTCAGAAGAATTTACATGTATAAAACAAGAAAGTATATAAGTAGAAAACTATGATTACCTTCTCACAGAAAACTCATTTTTGATCTATGAACTGTATTATCTGTCAAGTTTGTTTGAGTTTAATTGTATAAGGGAAATTGTAAATATATAGCAACCTTGTCTTAGAGAAAATGTGTAGCATGTGCATTCATTCTACCAGGTATCCCTAACTTTCTCAGATCTGTTTATTCAAACACTAAATAATGGTTCTTGTTCCTAAAATATAAAAGAGAAGATAGGTAGAGCCATAACGTAGACAACTGCCATACATTATTGTGGAGGTCTATGAGCACAGATCTCAAAAATAAATTTAAATAAATCTTTGGATAGACCTTATGTTCTTACTCTAAACCTGTTATAAACAATTTCCTCTACCTCAGATCCTGAAACATACTCAAAAAGAACCCAACATATCCGCTGATTACAGACAAACTGCAAGGCTAACTGAGACAAGACTGACTATCAAATTGAGCATACCCTAATACAGCCCTTGGAGGGCATGCTCTGTCCCTTTCATCAAGACCAAACATTGTTTGATGACTTGGATGATGCTAAGAAACAGAAGTCAAAACTAGTTAAAATCTTGACTGCCCTCAAAAGCATCAAGGGTATAGACTAATTGTCAGAGGACATTACAGTAGGCATATAAAGACCAAATGTATGACCCAAGACATTTTTATAATGTAACTCCTCTACTCTGTCAAGGAATACTTAAACTTAATGACAAATGAGTTGGTTTCCAAATATGGCTAACTAGGATGCTCATGGTATCACCTGCAGTGCCTCTAACTAGGCATGCTTTCAAGTCCTATATCATTTTTGGTTAACCACCCAAATACAAGAAGAATGTAGAGTGTAAATAAATACAATAAGCTAGTCTCATGTCTCTACAGTTAAATACCCAAAATGGCCACAGGTAGCAAAAAATTATTCTGACCCAGCTGTGCAAAAAGTAGCCAGCTATAATTAGAATCACTGTAGAACTTATGGCCTAACCTTCCTTTCTTTAAATGCACATGTTATTTTAAGGCAACATTCTGAGTAAATTCATTTTGGGTCACTCAGTCTTCCTCACTATAGTCTGATCAAATGTGAATGGAAATGTTTTGTTTTCTGAACTAGGAAGCTTTGTAGTTATAAAAATATTGAGTAACGTTGTTATTTCCCCTTTAATTTCTGTTTTAGAATTTCATAGAAGCACATGATATATTTTGATCTCACTCACAACTCACACTCTCTTAATTCCCTATATATCCCTAAACTATAAATCTTCTTCCCAAACAGTCATATTCCTGCTTCCTGTCTTTTTGGTTTGTTGTTTAGATGCTCACTGGGTTTAACCATGGATACACACATGTGTATGTGTATATACCACTTCACATGACAAAGTGATCAATGGAGCAAAGGCAAATCAACAGTGGTTAAGTCATTGAAGATAATCATTTCCCCTGCTCCTGCAGCTCTCCACTGCCAATGCCTCCCTAGAGATAGACAGCCTTTGTCTTTTCAGACTCTCCCCCATCTATGACTGAATTATGACAAGATCAGTTGCTTGCAGTCCCTCTTCATGCACATCTAAGTCCATTTCTTCATATAAAAAAGAAGGGTAAGCTGATCTTATATTGAATAGGGTGTTCCTATTCAATCAATCATCTAAGCTTTTAAAAACCTCATATAAAGGGGTGGGAAAGCACTTGTTCTTGGATACAGGCCTTTGTAAATAGAGCAGCCCTCACATTTAAATTTCAAATGGCTGCACCTTTGCCAACAACAACCTCTTCTAGAGTCCTGGTACAATAATAATGCCCCGCAAAACTTCACTGGGCATACCTATTAAAGCACTTGAATGTTAGGATTGAAAGTGCCAGGGTCTCCTCAGAGAAGGACTCTCCTTGATATTTTTATCACAGAAAGTCCAGAAAGAAGATGTCTAGTACTAAGTCAGAGTCTAGTACTGCTTCCTTCTATTAGCTTGTGATGTTGAAGCCATGTTATTTAAATTTGTTGTTCTATGTGTCTTGTGCCCCATTTGTAGACAAAAATTGGCTATAATGTTTTGACTTTTTGACTTGATTAAGACTTTTGTACTTAGCTGACCTGAGTAATCTAACAAGTTTGATTATACAGAAGAAGACTGTGCACTCTCATTTAATCATATATCTTAAATTGTAACTTCATGTGCATTTTTACATATATATATATATATATATATATATATATATATATATATATTTTAACACAGAAGTGACTGTTTATTCAGATGAAAGTTAACATGGGTGCAATAATATTTGAGATTTCTGTTTCCCACTTTTAAGGTTTTAAGGAAGCTTATGCAACAAGGCAGAAAATACGTTACTGAGGCAGGTTGAGATCAGCAACGCTTACCTTTTGAGGTAAGTATTGTTTTCAAATGTTCTTTTTTTAACTCGAAATATTTTATTTATCAGTATTTGTATATACATATATACTTATACATGTATACATATATATACATATATGAGCAATAATTAAATAATAAGATGTATTTGAAAAGTATGAGGGGTTGGGAAGAGTGGGAGGAAGGAGAGAAAGGGAAAATTATGTAAATACAGTGCTCATATATGAAATTATCAAGAAGGAATCCAGTTTTTAAAAATGTTCAACAGAATAACTAGCATTTTACAATATGAAGATAAATATGACCTATAATTATGTTAAGGACATTTTAACTCACTACAAACTTTGAAGTTTAAAATAAAATCAATAAAAATTATTTTACCCAGCATACTAACAAAAACCACAATAACATTTTATAATTCAAAGTATTTCTGAGAACAAGAAAATGGATTGTCAGAAGCTAAGGCAGCAGAGCCAGGGGGACACTGTATGTTCTTTCTTTCTTTTTTTTTTTTTTTGCATTTTTATATTCTTAACACAGATATTTATATGTTATATAACTGGAAAATAAAAATTAAAGATTTTAAATCTCAAACAGTAGCTTTTTCAAATAAATATGAAGCAGGATTTATTTTTTCAGTAAGATTATATTACATGGAAGATACTTCTCATTTTAAAACATACCTCACATTTTGTTCAGAATTCAAAATTATTTGCCTTTTATATAAATACAACTCAGCCTCATAACCTTCTAGGGAAATGACAGCAGGCTATTCTGTAGCACCATTTTTATTAAAACTCTATAATTTGCCTGTCTTCTCTCAAAGCATGAACCACATCAAGTTTCTCACATGAAGAGATTACACTATCTGTTCCACTATAGATTCTCTGTTGCTTAAAGTTCTTTTTTTTTTCTAAAATTCTGCAAAAATGGGATTGTGTGTGATGGGAAATTGGTTTTCATATCTAATTCTTTTTGATTGCTAATAAACGACTGTCATATTTTATTCTCCTCAGGAAAAAAAAATGCTCAAAAGTAGTTTAGAGGAAATAAATTTATCTTTCTTTGGTCTCAGTGTTTCAGAACATTCAGACTAGTTCTGTTCTTCTAGATAATATTAGTTCCTAATGCTGACATCACCTAGGAAAGCAGTCAGTCATGTACTAGTTGAAAATTGAAAAAGTGACCACTGGCTGCTGAGGGAGTTAGTGTTCTCTAATGTAGAGATTCTGCTGAGATTATTCATATTCATGTGGTCAGCCATGGACATGTGTTCATAGAACCAAGGCTAAATAAACTCAATAAGTTGTATATTCATAAATAAATGTAGAGATTATGAATATGCAGGGGAGTGCAGGGACATCAGGTAATTTTAAGGGGCAGGAATGATGTACATGTAGTATTCATGTGTGTAGCTATCAAAGTATTTTTAAGCACAAAAAAAAAGGTCAGTGCTCTGACAAATAGAAGGATTTTCCTGAGCAAAATTCTTGAAAACCAAATTCAAGAACACATTTAAAAATTATACACCATGGTTCAGTAGGTTTCATTCCAAAGAAGCAAGAACATTTTAACATGTCAGAAATAATGGATGAAATAAACCTGAGACAGTCAGTGTTAATTGTCAACGTAACACTCTGGCACCTTTGGGCAGAGAGCTTGTGTGGGTTTATTTTAACTATATTAATGATGGAAGACGCATTTTGATTATGGGTAGGACTATCCATGGACACGGAATCCTGAACTGCATAAAATGAAAAAGGCAAGCTACACAGGATCCTACCTTTGTACTTGCTCCTTTCCTCTTAGTGGGTACGTTGTGTCCTAAGTTTTATATACATTATTCTACTTAAAAATGAATGGTTTTAAAAAAATTTAAAATAGAGCTTGGCACATTAAAGGATTTAAAGATTTGATTCTACCTTATTAAATGAAATATCCAATTTCACCTCTATATTGACCTCTACATTTAGATAAGAAAACACAATACACCAAAAATTGCATAGACATTTTTACCAAGACATGCAAGTATACACACACACACACACACACACACACAGAGAGAGAGAGAGAGAGAGAGAGAGAGAGAGAGAGAGAGAGAGTCTCACACATAATTTCCAAAAATATAAGCACAAACAGAGAAACACATATATTTTCACAAAACACAAAACATTATAAGAAGGCATTTAAGAACAGTACAGCATATTCCCTAGCAATGATCTATAAACTTTAGTTCTTTTACCTACAAATAAGAGTAATCTTCACTCTCCATTAAGGACATGTCTCTTTGCAGAGAATCCACTATAGAAAACAACAGATGATTAAATGTACAGTGATGGAGCCCAGTCCCACATCTAAGGATCAGAGAATACTCAGAGAAAGTGACATGGGGAATTGAAAACTAAAAGAATCAAATGAAAGGGCATGCATTCTTGGATGCACAAAATCCAAATACTGCCCTCCTAAATTCTGGGAAGATTGTAATACAACAGAAAAATTAATTCATTTATGTTATTGCAAAACATAAAGTCATTTGTGGATACATTTGGCAATCTCTAAGTAAAACTACCAAAGTAGTCTTACCATATGATCCAGAAAGCACTCCTCTTGGAATACACCCAAGGAATTTTAATATCATCGCCACACTAAAGTCTCTATGTGAATGTTTGTAATATCTTGGCTCACAACTGACAAAACTTAAAAGCAGTGTGAATATCTTTCAAAAGGCAAAAGGTTTAATAAGCTGTGGTTACTCTAAGCAATTGACTGTTATTCAATGATACACCAAATACAGTGCTCATGCTTTGAAAATACAGAGTGTTACATGTACATTATTAAGTGAAAGATTCCAGTCTGCAGAAGTGATAGACTACATTTTATTCTGCATCAGAAAAAAACACTGTGAAAATTTAAAAGAATTTGAGACAGTGAGATGGGGAAAAGAAATCTAAGGGAGAACTTATTGGAATTTAAAGGCAATGAAAACATACTTCCTGATATTTGACCAGTAGATGAAATTAACACACATATCAAAAACCATAGACTGCATGGCACTGGAAGTGAATTCTATTACAAAAGATAAGGGCTTTAGATGACAGTAGGTGAATACAGACTCATTGATTATACCAACTTATTTGGTGAAGAGTACTGATGGTGAAGTAGGACCATTTATTGGTGGGAAGTAGCAAATAGTGATAGCTATATATGAAATTTTATCTTCACCTAAATACTCATATTAAATCTATTTAATCCCAGGTTTTTTTTTAAAGTAGACAGGTGGAAGTTCTAGGACAGATACCAAAAAATTGTTTTCTGAATTCCATACATGTCCTATGGAGCATGGACATTGCACCCACATAAAGAAACATGCACATGCACACACACACACACACACACACACACACACACACACACACACCACTATATATTATATATACATTTTTTTTTTGGTTTTTCGAGACAGGGTTTCTCTGTGTAGTCCTGGCTGTCCTGGAACTCACTCTGTAGACCAGGCTGACCTCGAACTCAAAAATCTGCCTGACTCTGCCTCCCAAGTGCTGGGATTAAAGGCGTACACACACACACACACCCCACTATATATTATATATACATTATTATATATAATATATAAATATACATGTGTATATATATATATATATATATATTATACACAGAGACCCTCATATATAACACATGCACACAGATTATAGCACAAACTCCACATACATACATACAAACACACACACACACACACACACACACACATATACACATAAACGCATACACAAACACTACATACCTACATGTATATATACATACATATACCTACAGATAGACACTCATTAAATATTATGGTTCTGCATGTGTATTTTTGAAAGAATGACAAATTAAAAGCCAAATGAAAGTATCTAGTCATTTTAATTGCCACAGAAGTATACTAATCTCAAAATTTAAAATCCTTTTGTATTTTCACTTGACATTAACAAGGAATTGCAGGAACTAGGTCAAATCTGTCCTAAAAACAATGGAAAAAATGGCTGAAGCTTGTGAATCATTAGCAGACATAAAGAAAATAAGAATGAAGCCACATTTGATGTTTCAGAATCCTAGAGATTTCTAGTTCATGAGATAGGGGAAGGCAACATCATTGGACTTCATGAACTCCTAGGAGAGGACATGCCAATCCAAATTTCTCCTCCTATCAAAGAAATTAGTCCTTCCAATTTGTCATCTTTTAACTTCACCTTTCAAATTTTATCATATATTTCTGTGTTCCTGCATCCTTGTTTTTTAACATGAGCTCTTATTATTCTGAAAGGTTCTAACTGAGCTACTACACTATCTAAAATGTTTTTTTATAAATATAGGAAAATACTCAAATGTAAAATTAATGGAAAAACAGGGCCTGATTTTTTTAATTTTATCTACTTGCTTTTCTAATGTTGCACTAATAATTATATAATGTAGATAATTTGCTTCAAATGTGTAGACAAAATTCACAATCATACTCAAAATAAATAAAAACTGTGATAATAGGTAACAAGACAAAACCATTCCACATAGTGAAAATCTTTTATTTGAAGACTTCAATAGAACTGCCTTCAGATAATATATGAAGTTTTCACACTAGGTTTCCACACTTCTTCTCTGTTGAAGGAAGTATTGAAAATGAGCAGCTAGTTCCTGTGTTACTGCAGCCAGCTCTCCTCTCTCAGCCTCTGTGTGGTCCCACTGGGCTACTCTCTCTAGCTAACCCCTGCTGTGCCCTCTCTGTGTTCCCAGCTGTGGTTAGCCCTGGCACTAAGCTCAACACTAGCGGGTCACATGGCCCTGGCTAGCCAGGTGTTCCCATCTTGCATACCTTCTGGCCCGGTGCCCCTGAGATGGCATGGTTGCTGCCTTCACCCGCCAACTCTGCTGTCTCCACTGCTCTAGGCCTAGCCCCATGCAATTACCGCCAAACTCATGGTTAGATATCACAATACCCAATAACCTGGTAAAATCAAAACTCTTAAGCTTATAGTTAACCAGTCAGATTTATATATAAATAAATTCTCAATACACAAATTGTGGATACATTTGGCAATCTCTAAGTAAAACTACCAAAGTAGTCTTAACATATGATCCAGAAAGCACTCCTCTTGGAAGACACTCAAGGAATTTAGACAATTTAGACAAGTTATCCCAATTATTCTAAACCTATAACATCTTCATAATGACCCGTGGCTACTTAAAGCCATGCTCGTATTGAAACATCCTATACGTCTTCCACTGTATGTCTTCCATCCTGATTCTCATTCTCTCTCTCTCTCTCTCTCTCTCTCTCTCTCTCTCTCTCTCTCTCTCTCTCTCTCTCTCCCCACTCTTACCTCTCTGCAACTCTTAGCTGTGCTTCCCTTTTCCCTGTCCTATCACAGGTCACCTGCTGCTGCACTAACATTTAAATAAATTGGACAGGGAAAATCTTGCCATACCCTCAAATGCCTTTCAAGTCTAGCTGTCTCTCCCCTCACCCATTACCTCTCCAATCCTATTTTTCTTCTTTCTTACTATTGACCCTCCCATCCTTGGTTCCCCTTCATAGTTCCTAGGCCACAAATATTAGAAGCATAAACATTGGGTACTAACCATGGGGCTACAAAATGGAAGATTTTATATTTAGACTTTGGTGTTTATTTGGTGTGGTTCCTTCTTTCTATTTTTTTATTTCTTCTTTTTAAAACAAGTGTATTTTGTTCTTGGTATGTTATTGAGTAAATATGATATATTCACAATAAACATTTCAAGGGTTTAAAACTACAAATTTTCCTTGTGTCTTAAGAGAAACTTGGACTCTTGAATAATGCTGGAACTATTGATATCTTGATGATTTGTTGATACAGAAAAAAAGGGACTTTTTTCTGCATTGTGAAATACATATGAGTTTTGCTTGCCCAAACACAGAAAGGCATAAAAAGTAGAAGTTAAGATGATTACAAGGTACTGGGATTTCATAATCTACATATGCTCCAGTCTACAACTTTGTGGACAGTGAAAAAGGCAGAAAGATCTTGCAAAGTAAGGCGAGTAAAATGAATCTATCAATTTTGAATTATCAACAGTCAATAGCAAAAGCTTCAATGCACACCTGTAGCATAAGAGTAAGAGATTGTGGCATTTAAGAAGTTGAGATAAATTCAAGATGTCCTTGTTTTTGATACATAAATAGTATTCTTTTGGATAGAGGTTCCACATTTTCTTTATCCACTCTTCAGTTTAGGAACATCTATTTTGTGTCCAGTTTCTGGCTATTATGAATAAAGCTGCTATGAATATAGTTGAGCAAGGATTCTTCTGGTATAGTGAAGTATATTTTGGGTACATGCCCAGGAGTGGTATAGCTGGATTTTGAGGTAGAACTGTTCTGTTTTTTTTTTCTTTTAAATGATGCATTTATTTATTTTATTTTATACACTGTCACTATCTTCAGAAACACCAGAAGAGGGCATCAGATCCCATTACAGATGGCTGTGAGCCACCATATGTTTGCTGGGAATTGAACTCAGGACCTCTGGAAGAGCAGTCAGTGCTCTTAACCACTGAGCCATCTCTTCAGCCCAAATTCATTGGGGTTTTTTTGGTGTTTTTGTTTTGTTTTGTTTTGTTGTTTTGGGGGTTTTGTTGTTGTTGGGTTTTTTATTGTTGTTGTTGTTGTTCTTTTTGTTTGTTTGGTTTTTCGAGACAGGGTTTCTCTGTGTAGTCCTGGCTGTCCTGGAACTCACTCTGTAGACCAGGTTGGCCTCAAACTCGAAATCAGCCTGCCTCTGCCTCTTAAGTGCTGGGATTAAAGACATGAACCACCACTACCCAGCCCCTTTTTTTCTAAATAAACCAACACATTGATTTCCTGAGTGGTTGTACAAGTTTGCCCTCACAGCAGCATTGGAGGACAGTTCCCCTTGCTCTACATCCTCACCAGCATATGCTGTCACTTGAAAATTTTATGTTTTAGTCTTAAATATTCTGACCTGTGTAAGATGGAATCTCAGAGTTGTTTTGATTTGCATTTCCCTAGTGACTAAGACTTTGAACATTTCTTTTTGTACTTCCTGGCCATTTGAGTTTCTTCTCTTCGGAATTCTCTGTTTAGCTCTGTACCCCATTTTTAATTGGATTATTTGGATTTTTGGTGTGTACCTTCTTGAGTCCTTTATAAATTTTGGATATTGGCCCTCTGTTAGATATAGGGTTGGTGAAAATCCTGTCCCAATCTGTAAGCTGACATTTTGTCTTATAGCCAGTCTCCTTACCTTACAGAAGCTTTGCAGTTTCCTGAGGTCTCATTTATTAGTTGTTGATCTTAGAGCCTGAGCAATTTGTATCCTCTTCAGGAAACTGTCTCCTGTGCTAATGCATTCAAGTCTACTTCTCACTTTCTCTTCTATGAGATTTAGTGTGTCTGTTTTTATGTTGAGGTTCTTGATCCACTTGAACTTGAGTTTTGTGCAGGGTGATAATGAGGAATCCATTTGCATTCTTCTACATGTAGATATCCATTGGGTACTCCCAGAGACTGTACCATCAATCAGGGAACACACATGACCTGGTCCTTGGCCCTCTGCACACGCCTGGCAGATGTGAAGCTTGGTCTTCATGCAGATCTTCCAAAACTGGAACTGAGCTGTTCTTTACTGTAGTCTGCTTGTTGATCCTGTTTCCCTAACTGGGCTGCCTTGTTTGACTTCAGTGGAAGGGGATATACCTAGTCTTGCAATGACTTGATGTCCCAGAGTAGGTTGGTCCACATGGAGTCCTCCCCCTAATCAGAGGAGAAAGGGAGTAGAGGGACTGAAAGTAAGGGGTGAGATTGGGATATAAAGAGAGTAAAAAATAAATGAAAAGTATAAATCAATATTTAAAAATGTAATTCACACTCAGTTCAGAAAGTAAAAATATTCTCCTTTTACCTAAATAAAACTCAGCCTCACAAGCTTCCAGCTCAATAACTGCAGACTAATGTGTAGCACTATAATTATTGAAATTCTATGATTTTTTTGTCCTCACTGGAGGTATCAACTACAACTATTTTCTCACATGAAGTCAATATCTGTTCTAGTATATATTTTTTATTGCTTAGACTAAAGTCCATTTTGGTAAAGTTATAAACCACTAGTTTTCTTTGCCATTGTTTGGGTTTGGACTTTTATGATTAATTCTCTTGACTGATAATAGAAAAGTATTAGTCATACTTCAATCTTACCAGGACAAATGCCCAAAACCAGTTCAAAGGAAATACGTACATCTCTATTTGGTTTGCATATTTCAGGCCAGTTGTGTTTCTCTAGCTAGCATTAGTCATGACCCAGTAAAAGCGTCAATCACCCTTTCTCTCCTGGGTCTATCTAGATCTGATTCTTTTCTTACCTCTGGAGCTGAACTTAACATACAGGTCATGTCAACACTTTGGTTCTTGGCTTGGTAACATCAAAATCTCAAAACATCCAGACATTTACACAGGACTATAGCTATTCCTAGAAACGTACATATCACCAGCAAATTTTATGATCTTTTCATTTATACAATGGAATGTAGCACATGGATGGTATAAGATAAGAGAATGTGACCAGGGGATGCACCCCATAGTACAGACAGCCTACCTGAACTAAGATCCCAATGCCAAGACATTTGTACATCAGGACATGCACTTCCCTTTTTCCTATATCTGTGTAGGTCCTGCATCTCAGTTTGTCTCAACCCTGAGGCCAGATTCATTGACCTGGTGACTTGATTCTTGACTGAAACAGCTATCCAGCCAGAGTTACTAATATCTAAAATAAATATGGCAGTGGATTTTTTTTAACAGCAATGTTAGCTATAGAGATCAAGAGCAGCAGGTCCCTGTAATTCTGGTCTAAATTAGTTTGTCCAGTAGATAGCATATAACCCTAATCATTTTGATCTAGTGACAGGTCAACTCATTTTAGTTTTTTTTATAGAAATGAGAGTGTCTATAGATCAGTAGGTAGAAAGTTCTCTATATTCAGCTTACCTATAAGAATACATTGCTATTTTCCAATAGACTATCCGAAAGCATTTATAAAGCCAATTTGTTTTCATATGTTTCCATTGCTATAATCTTGCATTATTTTAACTGAAATTAATTTCATATGGTTGTAGTGTGTGTGTGTCCTGAGGGCTTAGCCAACAGGCTTCCCTTTCCAGACATTATTCCTTTCCACAGGTATTTTATCTCAGGTCCAACCTGACAAGTTGGTGTGGTACCGTAGGGCATGCATTCATTTTCCACCATGAACAGTCAATGAAGAGTCTATACCCCCATTACTGGACAGTCAATAAAGTGTCTCATCTACTACCACCATGGGGAACGTGTAGAAGGTCTTCACTTACAGAGATGCAACTTAATTCTCCCATAGAAGGCTTCTCTGAGCTCCTAGCTAACTGCCCCCAAGTTAAAAACAATCATTGCTGAACTAAGCTGGAGCTCTCCTTTCTTCAGCCTGTGGCCTGGACTCATTTCTAAGCACTTCTGAGACTACCAGTGGCACCCGGATCTTCAAAATTCTGAGAACCCCACAGCCACAGTCTTGCCACAGGTTCTGAAGACCAGCGAATCAGCTCTAACTTTCTCAAATCACATACTGTGCTTTCCCACCCTCAGAGCGTTGTCTTTGGGGCTTCCCTATAGCCCAGCATCTTCCCAGGGCCAGCTTGGGATAGGCATAGTTAAGCTTCCCTGTTCCCACTCCCAAGAGGCTATGCCCTGAAGCAAGTACAGTACAGACCCACAGATATTGCCCTAATTATAGGTTTGTGAATGCCCGGCCTGGTTGAATTCTACATTAAAACCATTTGGCTTTGGGTTTTACTGTTTTTCTTTTGATGGTTTGGTTCGGTTCCGTTCGGTTCCGTTTGGTTCAGTTCGACTCGGCTCGGCTCGGCTCGACTCGGCTCGGCTCGGCTCGGCTCGGCTCGGCTCGGCTCGGCTCGGCTCGGTTCGGTTCAGTTTGGTTTGGTTCGGTTTGGCGGGACTTGTGGGAGAATTTTAAAAACTACTTCTATTTCCTTTGAAGTTAGAGTCCTATTTTTTTAATTTTTTCTTTATGTTTAGAAATCTCTTATGTATTATATACTGACCACAGTTTCCCCTTCCTCCTCTTCTCAAAGTCCCTTAACTCCTGCTACCTCTACTCTCACCCATATTCACTCCTCTTCCTTTCTCTTCAGAAAACTGCAGTCTTTCAGAGATAGCAACAAAACTTGGCAAATCAAGTTAAACAAGACTAGGCCTATGCCCTCATATTAAAGCTGGACAAGGGAATCCAGTGGGAAGAAAGGGTTCCAGAAGCAGACAGCTGAGTCAGAGACAGTCCCAGCTCCCATGGTTAGTAGTCTTACAAGAACATTAAGCATAAAATATACGCAGAGGACCTAGTTCAGATATATACAGGCTCCGTGGTTGTCACCTTTGCCTCTCTGAACCCCTAAGAACACTATTTAATTGATTCTGCGTGCTGTGTTCCTGTGGTGGCCTTGATCCCTCCCTGTGGTACCTACAATCATATCTCACTCTTTTTCTGAGTTTTGGGGTTGGGATTCGTTCCTTTTATTCCTAAAATTCTTGGGTTTTGGTCTTTTCATGTTAGTCCAGATTTCCTATAAGTTTTGTGCTAAGGATTTTTTAGAACTGACATTATCTTTGTCAGTTGTATTTATTTCCTTTATGGTATACTCAGTGCCTGAAATTCTATCTTCCATTTCTGTTCTGTGAGATGATGTTTGAGTCTGTAGTTCCTATTCACTTACCTAGGTTTTTTTACTTACAGGATTCCCACAGTTTCTGTTCTCTTTATTGCTTCTAATTTCATTTTTCTGTCTTGAAAGTTTTATTTATTTCCTTTAAGTGTTTGTTTTCTATTGGCTTTCTAGGGTTCTTTAAGGGATTTTTAATTTCCTCTAAATTTTTTCCTTTATTGCTTTGAGAATTCACACATTTCCGTTTAAAGATTTCTATCATCTTTATAAAGTTAGATTTAAGGCCATTTTCTTGTGTTTTAGTGGTGTTGGAATATTTAAAGCTTAGTGTAGTCTGATGGCTATACTCTGGTAGCCCTGGCTGTTGTTGATTGTGTTCTTACACTGGCATCCAGGCTTCTAAGTTTTCTGGTAATTATAGGCCTACATGCTGGCTTCTGAGTTTATCTTTGGTGAATGTGTGTTTTTTTCCTTCATTTCTATTTTGTTTCTTGTCTTCTAGCTGAAGGGTGCTGTGGTTGAGTGGAGGAAATTTGCCCCATCTAAGTGCTAGACTTCTGATAGCTGACTTGGACTTTGGCTGAACAGGGAGATTCTATCAAAGTTAGTGGATGGAGTTTTAGGGGCCTTCTTGGTTGCTAGTCTAACTGGGGTTCCTCTAGGTTTCTGGGTGCTGCTGTGACCTCTGGGATTCTCAGTACTGACATGCCTATGGAAACTTGAGTGCTGGTATGACTTCTGGTGGAGAAGACATATGAGAAAGAATATGGTCATGAGAAGACAAGAATGCAACTCCTGAGTTAGCCAAAAAGGGTTCTGGGTGACTGTTGGGGGTCCACAGCAAGAGGTTTAACAGGATATCTGGGTGCTGGTGTGCCCTTTGGTGGAACATGGGTCATTCACCAGAGGAGTGAACCAGGATAGGGTTACCAGGAGTGGGTTAGTAGACTATTTCAATTGTTGATCATAGTTCAATTTAACCTTCCTAAATGGTACCTATCAGAAAAATTATTCATTTCATTTATATTTTCCAATATTAGTGAGTAGAAATTTTAAAAGTATAAATCAGTCTTCCATAGATTTTTTTACAATGTATTGTTATGGTTCCCTCTTTATCTCTGCTCTTCTTAATTTATACATTCTTTCGTAATCTTTAGTTAAGTTGGTTAAGGATTTGTCTATCTTGTTGATTTTCTCAAAGAACCTACTCTATTTCATTTATTCTTTGTATTTTTTCTTTTCCTTCTATTTTGTTAGATTCAGCCCTCAATTTGATTATTTTCTCACATCTCCTCCCCTTTAAAGTGCTTGCATATTTTTTTCAAAGATTTCAGGTGTATTGCTATTATAAGATTTTGCCATTTTTTTTAATGGAGCACTCAGTGCTGGGAACTTTTTTCTTAGCACTACTTCCATTGTGTTCTATTAGTTTGGGTAAGTTGTGCATACATTTTCATTCAATTTAAAAAGGTTTCTAATATTTTTATTTATTTCTTTATTTCTATCTTAGCACATTATTTGTTCAATGGAGATTTGTCTAGTTTTCATGAGATTATAAGACTTGTATTGTTCTATTGTTAAAATTCAGCTTTGGTCTGTGATGGTCTGAGAAAATGTAGAGTTATTTTAATTTTCATGTACCTGTTGAAACTTGTTTTGTGAACAAATACATAGCCAACTTTGGAGAAGTTTTTAAAATATGCTGACAGAAAAGTATAATCTTTTGTGTTTGGCTGAAATGTTCTATAGACATCTTTTATGGTTTTTAACATGCTAGCTTCAGTATTTTTTTTTTGTTGTTGTTCAGCTTTTGTCTCTACCTGTTTCCTGGAGAAAGTGGGATACTGAAGTCTCCCGCCATCAATGTGTGATTTTCTATGTGTGGTTTAATTTTTGGCAAGGTTTCTTTTACAATAGCAGATATTTCACTTTCCAGGCATTTATGTTTAGAATTAAAAAGTAGTCTTGGTGGATTTTGGCTTTGATGAGTTTCAAATGTTCTTCCCCATTTCTGTTGACTAATTGTGGTTAGAAGTCTAGTTTGTTAGGAATTAGAATAGCTATTTCACTTGCTTCTTAGGTTCATTGACTTGGAAAATAATTTTCCAACACATTACTCTGAGGGAATGCTTATCAGTGATACAAGAAACTTACCTTGGTATGTTTTCTTGTATGTAGCAGAACATTGGAACTTGTTTATGAATCTATCTTGTTAATCTGTTTCTTTTCTTGATTAATTATAACCATTGATAAAAAGAGATATCAATGAAAACTTGTTAATTTCTTTTATTTTCGTTGTATTTTAGTGGTTGTGGTCATGGTTCTGGTGGTGGTGGTAATGTATATGTGTGCATGTATGTGTTTATTTGTGTGTGTTTGGGTGTGGGTGTGTGCGCTCGCTCGCTTGCGTGTTAGTTTTCCCTTGTTTGCTATTATTGGTGTAAGATAATTTATTTCCTGTGTTTGCATAGGTATAGGTAACCTCCTAGGGTTGGAGTTTTCCTTCAAATGTTTACTGTTGGGCTACATTTGTGAATAGGTATTTTTAAAATATTTTTCCTGAAATATCTTTTTTTTCCTATATCTATCTTGATTAAAACTTCGGTAAATATAATACTCTGGGCTGGCCTGTGTAGTTTCTTAGATTCTGGAAGACATCTGTTCAGGCCCTTCTGCCTTGTAAAGTGTGTTTTAACTAGTCAGGTGTAATTCTAATAGGTCTTCTTTTATACAGCTTTTACAATTCTTTCTCCATTCTGTGTGTTCAGTGTTTTCATTATTTTGTGACAAAGGGACAGTTTTTAGATGTGTAAAAGGTCTGATATTTCTGAAGACATCAGTTTCTTTGTACATAGAACCTAATGTGCATAATCTGGAACTAATCACAGTAGCCTCTCTGAGGACTCTCTCTCTCATTGTATAGGAAAGTGTTATGCACCTGCCATATGAGAAAACAAATCAGTTGTGCTAACCAGCTGCATAGCTGATAAACCACAATAACAATTGGTTCAGGAAGATAAGCCCAACAATTCAATACTGACAATTTTATTGACATTTTATATTGGGATTTATCAACATAGCTAGTTCATTATGGCTATCTAACTGGCCATAAGATACAGTTCATGGGAGGCAAGTAATATACCCTAGTCAACCCATCATGGTTCTAGAAGTCACAGACACTAGATGGGAACCTTGAACTACCATTATTCCTATAACATAAAATAATTGTATTTTAAATGATTATCTTTATACTCATTGATAAATATAGTATCATCCCTAATCAAAACTGAAAACTGCTGCACAAGAGATGGTGAGAATATTGATTGCAGAGACCCAAAAACTGGTGAAAATGCAGAGAATGATCCATCAGGTGCCTAACACTAATTGGTACATTTTTAAATAGAACTCTTAGTTAAAGGTAAGGTTTATGCAAATCACAGGAAGTGGACAGAAGTTTGTAAGAACCAGAAGAACAGAACACCACTTTCTCTAGAGATGACAGAAGAACACCAGCCACAAAATCTCACCTATGTGAAAGCCGGAACAACACCTCCACATTGGTATCACATATTGTCATGCTGACCCAGGTTGGAGACACAGCTGCTGAGGGAGAATCAATATCCTCCAGTGTGGAGATTGTGCACACGTTGTTCGCTTTCAGGTGTTTAGCTCTAAACACAGGTTCATAGCATCAATGTTAAGTGGACTCAATAAATTGTATATTCATTGAGAAGAGGAGAGGTTATGAATTTCGGAGAGAGAAGGTGGACAAAAGAATTTATGTATATGTAGTGCTTATATGTGAAGTTCAAAACAAACAAAACATAAACATTTTAAAACAACATCAAACAAACAGCCAACAGTCTAGTGCACTGCACTTGACAAACATAGCAGAACTATCCCATACAAAATTCAGGCAAATCAAATTAAAGAACATGTTTTCAAAATTAAACAGTAAACTATGATCCAATTGCTTTCATTCCATAGAAGCAAGGATGTTTCAGTGTGTGAGAGCTAATGTATGTAATAAAGCTGTGATAGTTAATGTTAATTCTCAGCTTGACAGACAGTAGTCACCCAGGTGATGGGCCTCTTTGGAGATTATTTTGACTACCTTATTAATTGATGTGGCAAATCCATTTTGATTATAAATGGGCAGGATTGTTCCATGGGCATAGTATGCTGGTCCAAATAAAATGGAGAAAGCAAACTTAAAGAAGCCTGCATTAGTACACCCACTTTCACTTAGTCAATGTATTATATCCAGTATTTTAAACTTTCCTTCTACTTAACAAGGAGCATTTATAAAGGAAATTTTAGAATATTGAAGCAGGAAACCATGTGCAGTTCAATGATCCATGTTGCTATAGGCTGTTATGAGAAAGGAAGCTTCTGCTGAAGTGATGTTGATGACTCCAGAATGAGAAACATCGAAGACTTCTCCAGCCAACTCTTCCCCTCATGCCAAGTAAAGAAACAGTCTAAACAGAAAGCCATTGAAGAGAGCCCTTAAGAAGATTTTAATCATTAGGTAATAAAAAAAAATCTCAGAAAAATATACTTGATTATCAGGTGTTAACTAAAATAAATCTCTCATGTAAGATACTAGTTTAAAAAGATGAAAGGATACAAATTACAATACAGGAAAAATACATTATATATATATATATATATATATATATATATATATATATATATATATATAATGATAAATGATTGTTACCTGGAACATATGATTAATTTCACACACCATGGAAATTAAGGCAAGTATATAGCACAATAGGTAAAAGTGTTTGGTTATGTGTAACAGTGACTGAGTTGCTGTATTATGGTATTTTTTTTATTTTCTCATGGACATTTTATATTATGACAATGACCTGTCAAATATGAATCAAATGTCTACGAAGTATCCAGATTTCCTAATAATACCAGGATTAGTAATACTGTATTTCAAGAATTATGTGTTGATAAAGATAATAGAATTGAGGCAAGCAATATTCTACTAAACCATCTTCAATCAGAAAAAAAGGAAACAAAAAAATCCATATAATGAAAATCATTAGAAGCATTAAAAAGCAAGGAGGCACTGCAATAAAAAGCATAATAAGAAAAACTAGGTTAATATACAAGTATTGCTTAATATAGATACAATGGGAAAAGCAAACTGTAACTGGAAGTGCTAGACCAAAAGGGTAGGCAAGAGGGGAACTCTCTCCACAGATCTTGCTTTAAAGGGGGAAAAACAAAATCCACTGGAGAAAAATACGGCAAAATTAAATAGTCGATAACTGACCCACCAACCAGGTTCTGATAAATTATTCAAAGGTGTTATCCCATGTCACTCTGTTAAATATTCTGATGAGAAAGAAGCACAACACAAAAGATACTCTGAACTCAAAAAACTCTGCTGGGAACACTAGCCAATGAAGCAGAACCACTTCTGGCCTCAAACATTACAAGTCCCCACCCCCCAACCAATAAAGCAGAAAACTCTCAGAAGCACAGAAAAGGGCACAGGAGCCTGCAACTGGAGCAACCTGATATGAAAGGCTATCAAAAAGTAGGTGTTAACTGTACTTAAAATGTGTTCTACTAGCTGGGCTGCCTTGTCTGACCTCAGTGGGAGAGGAAATGTTTAGCCTCCCAGAGACTTGATGGGCCATGGTGTGGGAAAGGGGATACCCAGGGAGGCCTCTAATGGCCCAGAGAAGAAGGGGAGGGGGAAGCAAAAAAAAAAGGGTTGTGAGAGGGGGTGACTAGGAGGGGGACTTGAGCCAGATGTATAATGAATACATTATTTAAAAAAAAAAAATTTAAGCCAAAGTTGTTGATTGTGAGAACAAGTTCCGTGGTAAAATGAGTGTATATACAATGATGAGATTACAGTGACTAGTGACACATCAGAGAAATTGAAGAACTCACAGGCAAAGATAAAAAAACAAAACTGTTCAAGTGATGTCATATCGAGGAACACAGGAGCCTGATGACTGGAATATTCAAATGCATTTCTTCATCTGCCTATGACTAACACAGTGAGGCCACATTTTGCCTAAATTTAGACTCTAGGTGTCATGTGAATAAAAAGCATTATTTCCAATTCCAACTTTACTGGCCCACCATGAACAAGAATAAAGACTAGCACTCAGAAAGTTATTGGCAGTGAATGCAGGATGATCCAGTTGGAGCTGGGTGTTTTCTAGATGCTGGGCAGTGATTGGTGACTATGAGGGAAGACAAACAAATAAGACATTACAGTTCCCTGTGGGAATGTTTTTTCTCAAAATTTGATCATAAATGGCAATGAAAAACCAGGCAGTAAACTTGAAAGAGAATTACAGAGCACCTGGGAGGACTTGAAGAAAAGAAAGGGAAGGAAACGATATAAAATATATAAAGTATAGGAGGTCAATGCTGATAATGATTCTCCATTATCATTGCTAAAATTTTGAAAAAAATATATTTAAAAGTTTTTTGAGAACTTCTAATGTATACACAGACTGCAAAATGAAATTCCACACCTTTAATATGCAAAGTATGTCGTTTATGTGTTAAAGGATAGGAGAATGTGTCATTAAGTGGCCTTTAGCAGCCTCTAAATGATGGAAAACATGACTAATTGAGAGGGATATTATGTACAATAAGCAGTGGGTATTTAAACTGAAATGGAAAAGGAGACAACACATCTAACTAAAGATGGAGTTTAAATAGATGAGATATGCAATTCACTGGTTTTGTATTTTATTATTGAAGGGGAAAAGTGAAAACAAACTCAAATGTAAGGGAAAATATTGGCAAATCATGCAATTGCTCTTCACAAAACACCAAACTTCTAAGGCTTGCTTTATAATTATATCTACATAATCACAACACTGGCACCCTGATTTGCATCCAGTACAAAAAAAATAAATAAATGAAATAAACAGTGAACAGGCAATAGCAAAAATAAGAGATGTCACAGCAAAAAAAATAAGAACTGAATCTTTTTTTTTTTTCTCCCACATTTTCCTCTGAGGACAGGGGAATGAACTTGTGCAGAAAGAAACTAGTGATTCTTTATCCTTTGCAGGTACATCAGTGATATTAGTCAGATTCTTTAGTTTATTAATTAGAGACAAGGTAGGCATAATGAAATTATATCAACCTCACAGTTAAAGAATTTATTAACCAGAGTTGTTTTGGCATATATTCTATCAGTGTGTTGGTTACCTCTGAGTTCCATACATGGCTTGATTTAATCAGGTCTTTTTCTTTGCTTAGTGTCAGCCATGGCTCCTTTACGAGTGATGTTATGTCTCATAACTCTGCTGCTACCATCAATGCACACTGAAGGCAGGGTGAGTGTTATTAAACATTTATCTCAACTCTACCTGACAATTTAAAAAATAGTATATTAAATAAGAATACATAAATCCATATAGTATAGTGGGTTACAGTATTCTCATTTGGCCTGGGAGCATATAACAGGGCTACAGAGATATCAAGTAAGGTTTCACTTTCTAGCATTTATTGCTATAATACCCACTAACAGCATAAGGGAACTGGACACTTGAAGAGGCAGATATGCTACAAATATAAGACAATTACAAGGCTTCAAATTTGCACGTTATGGGACTTAAAAGACATGTCAGTGAGTAAAGAATTAAGAGGTGAGTTCATCTATTGATCTTATCTTTAGTTGCAATTATTCCACTGTGAAATGTAAGACTGGAGTAGAAGAATCCATCGCCCAAAGAAGGACCCTTTCTAAAATAAAGTTGAATATAAGGACCAACAGCCAAAATGATCTGCTAATCACTATAACATGTGAAATGTGCCTAAATCTCAAGAGATAAATAACCATTTCTTCCTCTGTTCATGCATTTGGTTCCTAATCAATGTGATGACATGTTGTTCACTCATATTGAACTCTTTTTTATGATCCTTTTAGCATATAGTTATTGGTTTGATCATTTATTTATTTTTATTTTTCTTTGTTTGGGAATCTCATATCATGACCACCATCATGCTCATCCCCCAGTCTTCCCATGGTTGCCCCCTTTTCCCATGATCTCCCCCTCTGCTCCCCCTAAAGAAAAAACTTCCATTTTATATGGTCCATATACTCAATGGAGCATTGTCAAACTCCTAGTCACCCACCCGTAAAGGAAGGATTAGTCTCTGCCTCCATCTAAGCTAGAAGCCATCAGCTAAGGAGAGCTGTGAGGTAGACTAGGAGCATGGAGCTAGCTTTCTGTCCCCTACCTGAGTGCTGTGGGCTGCTACATGGTGATCCAGCTCTCCCATAAATATTATGGCTTCAGACAACAGTCCTGATAGTGGCCATCCACATGGACTTTGTTAGAAACATAGGCTGCAGACATCAATAGTAGTTGCTCAATTCCACAAGGCTAGTTGTTTCAACTGGTCTTTTGTATAAGCTGAAACCCTGAAGAAGTAGGTTCCCACAGATGCTCATAAGTAAGTACAAGCAGGCAGCCTAGAGTGAGTCTACCTTTTTCAATGTCCTTCTGTAGTCCTGCAGCAGAAGGATTGGCCCAAGTTAAAGGTGTGCATTTAAAGGACTAAAGGGTTTGGAACTTGCTTTGTCCCAGACTGACCTTGGATTTAGAGATCTGCCTGCTTCAAGTACTACCTTGCCTGTGCCTAAGATATTATGAGCATTATGCTTCAAGCTCTCCATGTCAAGATCCAGGTAATAAACCTGTGTTTTCCATTCTTAAGATCTGGATGGTCAGTGTGCCCTTCATGTCTAGATTTTAGTTCATTCCAGATGTAGTCAAGTTGACAACCATGTAGAGCAATCAAAAGTGGCATCATGGCCTACAGTGGTTCTTCAAGGTTATCCAATCTAGAAAGTGAGCTCTTCCTTATATCATGGAGCCAGGAATTATCCTGCAGCTGAGCAGCAGGTTCTGGAGCTGAGTCTGTGTCTCCATGAGCTCTAGGCTGTTGTAGTTCATTTTGCCAATCCTACCAATGAAAGCATGGACATCACAGTCTTCTCTCTCTCTCTCTCTCTCTCTCTCTCTCTCTCTCTCTCTCTCTCTCTGTGTCTCTCTCTCTCTGTCTCTCTCTGTCTCTCTCTGTCTCTTTCTCTCTCTCCCTCTCTTTCTCTGTCTCTCTGTCTCTCTCTCTGTCTCTCTCTCTGTCTCTCTCTCTCTGTCTCTCTCTCTCTCTTTCTCTCTCTCTCCTCTTAGCACCATCGTGTCTCTAGTCCCACCTTTCTCCATAGCTCACACACTGTTCTTTTTCTATCTCTCCTATGTCTTCATCACAGGTTTCTCTTTTACACTGGAGCTACACTGGCTCCCAGCCCACACTCAACCAGCACCATTAACGTGATATCTTTTACATATTATAGTTAATATTTTTAAATGTCTGCACTCCTAATAAAAGCTCCACTAATTCCCCTTATACAACATCTCTTCAGAAGAATTTTTAATACAAATCAAGATAGCATATGAATAGAAAATTACTGTTATAATTTCTATCAGAAAATCATATTTGGAGCTTTGAAATAAATTGTATTTATATTTCATGTGAGTTAGATTGTATATAGGAATTAAATGTGTATGATAACATTGGCATAGACAAATCACAGTGGTTCTGCCTTAGAAATGTCTTGCATGTAAATTCTTTCTATAAGGAATCGATAAGTGTTTTAGGTTTATTTGTTCAAGCACACACAAATGGTCCTTGTTATGGGGAACATATCAGATGGTAGACATAGACATATTTCCATGTAGTATGGTGAGGTCTCTGAGTACAGAAATAAACATAGTTTAAAAAAACTTAATCCTAAAACATGATGGAGGGAATAATAATAAATCGTCTTGAAATATCAGAGAAAATATATAATAATTCTGTGATTGTTTAGATGGGCTTAGAGTATTACTCTTTCCCATATAGGAAATTCAAATTTCCTTAGATGTTGTTCAAACAATTCACAAGCAAGGTCCTATCCTGTACCTGGTGTCCACATACACAAATCTACAAGGCAATGCGTCAACTTGAAATAGCTCATTAGTTGAACTTCAACCACTAAACTGAACAAATGAGAAAGTTGCATTATTAGATCGATGTAATCTCCCCAAATAAAAATATATTTTTCTGCTAATATCAGAAAGTTGTGTGTTAAATAGCCCTGGAGAATTGTTCTAAAAATGAAAATTAGTACTTGTAGAGTATTGAGTAGGATTCTTGCATTAGGCTATCCCACACTAACTTCAATGACATTCAGGCAAGTACTCACTGTGAAGTCTAGAGTAAATTATGAGCTCACAACCTCTTCTCATTTTTGCATCTTGTGTAAATACAAATGTATAAGTCTTAGGTTTCTTACTAAAAACTTATAAATAATTCCCCTCTTTCAGGTACTGACAGAGACTCAAAAAGACTCCACCACATCTTCTAATAATAAGACAAATCACAAGACTGTCTTGGACAAGACTGACCACCAAGGTGATGGAAATATACAGGACTCTGAGAAGGTATTCTCTGCCTTCAAGCAAGATCAAACATTGTTTGAAGACTTGGCCAATGTTAACGAACCTGAGTTAAACCCATCTAAAGACATGATGGCCCTGAGCAACTGTCGTACTCAGAAGCATCAAGTGAACCCTGTAAACTTCAATCACATGGACAACAGGCTCCAAGGGACCAGAGCTAGGCACCAAGGAGACAATTTTAAACGCAAACTCATCCATGATCTAAATACATTTTTGTGTTTAGTGGAAAAGACATTGGTTTCCCTTTAAATTTAACTACAAGTTTACTGATATTGTACATGTTGTGGCTCTTAGAAATCTCCCTTTTTATGTCCCATTACCTCTTTTTAACCACCCAAACAAAGGGGATTAGAGAGTGTAAATAAACAAACAAACAAAAAAAACCCTCTCTCCTACCTCTTATTAAACACTAAAATTGGCCAGAGGCAGCAAAAAACCAGTTTTGGACTAGCTGTAGGAGCATGCAGACAGGAATTAGCATCACTTTAGAACTATAAGCCTAAACTTCCTTTCTTTAAATGAATGTGTTATTTCATGGCAAGACTCCCAGTAAAGTCAAGATGGGCCCCTCACTCTTCCTCACTCTAGTCTGATCATATGGGAATGGAAATGTCATATGCTTTTAACATGAACCTTTGAAGTTTTAAAGTATTAAGTATATTGATTTTGCCCATTGCTCACAGTCACACTTCACACTCTGTTCATTACTTCTCTCTCCCATGAACTATAAGTTATCATCCCAATAAGTCTCTCTCCTGCCTTTATTGTCTTGTTTCCTTGTTTGTTCAGCTGTTTGCATTTTTGCTTTGTTGTTGGGAAGTTCACTGGGTAGAACATATGGTCATAGATATGAAGTGATCCCAGAAACAAAGCAGATCACCAGTGGTTAAATGACTCAAGAAAATGACTTCCCCTGCTGCTATCTAATGCCAATGACTCCCTACAGATAAATTTTGTCTTACAAGACCCTCTATCATCTGTGACTGAATGTTGATATGACCAATCTTCTGCAGGCTATTGTTCATGCAAACTTACGTCCACTTCTCCACATGAAAAGAAGAGAAAGGCCTAGCTGGGTGTTCACATTCATTCAAGTCAGTTAAGTTCTTAAAACTTCTGATAAGGGACTGCTAAGGCACTTGTTCTTGAAGACAGGCCTTTGGAAATAGAACAGCCTTCACACTGAGATTTCAGATGGCTGCTCCTTCACCAACAACAACTACTTCTGAATCCTTGTAAACTAATACTGCCCCTAACACTCAATTAGGCTTACCTGTTTGAGCACATGAATATCAGCTTTGAAATTGTGAGGGTCTTCTCAGAGACTGACTCTCCATGATATTTTTATACTGGAAAGTCCTCAAACCAAATGTAGGATTGACAGTTTAGTACTGCTTCTCTTAGAGCTTTTAATGGTGAAGTCTTATTATTTGAGTTTGTTATTCTTTGTATCGTGTCTCCCATTCATAGACAAAAAATGGCCATGACGTTTTAACTTTTTAAGTTGACTGAGAGTTTTATACTTGGACAAGATGAGTATTAGCTACCAAGCTTCAATATACAGAAGATTGTGAACTCGGATTTAATGTCTACTTTAAATTGTAGCTTCAAGTGCATTTTTAAATTCTTAACGTAGATATTCATGTTATGTAATGACAGGAAATAAATTTGGAAAAGAAACATTAAAGATTTCAAATCTGCTAACAGTATCTTCAATAAGTATGAAGCAAAGTGTATTGTGTAAGACTATCGTCCATAGAAGATACTTCTCATTCTAAAACATAGCTCACATTTTTTCAAAATGCAAACATTGTTTGCCTTTTACATAAATACAACTCAGCCTTACAACCTTCTCGTAAAATAACAGCAGGTTAATCTATAGCACCATTAATATTAAAACTCTGTAATTTTCCTGTCTTTTTTCAGGGCATGAACTACATACATACATACATCAATTCTTCTCTCAGATGAAAAGAAGTTCCAGTATAGATTCTCTGTTGCTTAAGACAAATTCTTCTTCTTTTTTTTTTTTTTTTTTTTTTTGCTAAAATTCTACACCAAAAGGATTGTTTGTAATTCTTTGGTTCTTAGTTTTTATGTTTAATTATTTTTCATTGCTAATTTAAGAGTATCTGTCATATTTTATTCTCACCAGATCAAATGCCCAAAACTAGTTTTTTGGAAATCAATAAATCTTTCTTTGGACTCAATGTTTCAGAACCTTCAGAGCAGTTCTGTTCTTCTAACTCACATTAGTCCCTGCTGCTGACATGACCTAAGAGAGTTATCAATCTCACACTAGATGAGCAGCTAAAAGTTGGTCAATGGCTCCTGAGGCAGAACCAACGTCCTTCAGTGTAGAGATCTTGCTGAGGTTATTCACGTTCATGTTTTCAGCCCTGAACACATGTTTGTAGTATCAATGCTAAAGGAACTCAGTAACCTGTATATTGATTGAAGGAAGGAGAGGTTATGAATTTGGAAAACGGGGAACAGTGGGGAATTTCAAGGGACAGGAATGAGGTAGAAGTTCTTGTGTGTAGCTATCAAAACCATTGTAAAACAACAACAAAAGAAACAGACCAAGGCACTTGAAAAATATGAGGATTTTTCTAAACAAAACACTTGTAAAACAAATTACAGAACACATTTTAAAATTGTACATCATAAACCAGTAGGTTTTATCCAAAGAAGCAAGAACATATTAACATGTCAGAACTAATGGATGTAATTGAGTTTTGATGGTCAGTGTTAATAGTCTACTTGACACTCTGAAACCTCGAGGCATGCCTGTGTGGGATTATTTTAACTACATTAATATGGGAAGACTTGTTTTGATTATGGGCAGAACTGTCCAAGGACATGGAATCCCGAACTACATAAAATGAAGAAAGTAAGCTGAGCAGAGCCTGCCTTTGTACTTTCCCCTTTCCTCTTAGTGGGTTTTTTGTATCCCATGTTGTAAAGATATTTTTAAACAAAAAAATTTATGTACTTTAAATGAATTTTAAAAACTATAACTGGACACACTAAAGGTTTTAAAGAATTAATTCAATCTGATAGAATGAATTACCCAGGTTCACTCCCATGTTGTTCTGTACATTTGAGTAAGAAAATACAAGACACCAAAAGTCACATAAACATTGGTACTCAAACATGGAAGTATGCACAAACACAGACACACACAGACACACACAGAGAGAGAGAGAGAGAGAGAGAGAGAGAGAGAGAGAGAGAGATTATAAACATTATAAAAAAGCCACCCAAGAACAGGACAGCATATTCCCAGCAATCTAGAAACGTTAGTTCTTACACCTACAAATAGCAGTAGTTTTCATCCTTCATTCAGAAAACCTCTTTTTGGACAGATTCCACTACAGAAAAACACAACAAACAAATATGTACAGTGATGAAGCACAGTCCCACACCTAAGGCTCAAACTATATAAACAAAAATGAAGTAGTATATGTGTTTTAATGAATGAACTATATATACTGCCATGCTAAATGTTGTAAAGAATGTAGTACAATAAGAAAGCTAACTGATTTATAATGATATTGCAAAACACAAAGCCACTCATGGATAAGTTTAACAATTCTCTGATGATACCTAACAATATAATCATAACATGTTATTCAGTAAGCAATTCTCTTTGAAGACACTAGAGCCTCTATGTGGATATTTGTAATATCTTGGCTCATATAAGACAAAATGTAGAAGCAGTCTGGATATCCTTCAAATGGGAAACGGTTCAATGAGCAGGGGTTAGTCTAAACAATTGAATGTTAGTCAGTGCTACACCAAATATAGTGCTCATGCTAAGGAAATACAAAGAGTATTACATGGTCATTATTAAGTAAAACATTCCAGTCTGCAGAAGTGATATACTACATTGCTCTCCAAATTGGAAAAAAAAAACTGTGGAAATATAAAAAGATTTGGGGCAGTAAAATGGAAGAAAGAAAAATAATGGAGAATTTATGTGACTTTAAAGGCAATAAAATTATGTTTCCTGATACTTGTCCAGTGGAAGCAATTAACACACATGTCAAAAAAAAACGTTGACGGTATACCACTGGAGGTAAACTTCATTATACAAATAAGAGCTTTAGATGACAGTAGGTGCCTACAGACTCATTGAGTACACCAACTTTAAAATTTGGTGAAAAGTACTGATGATGAAGTTGGGTCATTTATTGGTGGGAAGGAACAAATAGGAATGGTTATATTATGAAATTTTATTTGCACTTAAAATAATCATAATCAAGCTTATTTAACCCCAGTTTTTAAAACAGTAGACAACTGAAGTTTTAGGATAGACACTAGACATCTAAAGATTGTCTTCTGGTTTCTATACAAGTGCTAAGGAACATGGGAATTGCACTTAGATACAGAAACATGCTCACACATACACACCCACATACACACACACACACACACACAAACCTGCCCCACATACACATATATATAATAAAAAGAGACTCACACCAAACCATACCATATCACCAAGGAAAGCACACACACACACAAAACACTACATGTGTACATGCATACATACAGTCAGACAGACAGCCCAACTCATTAAATATCATGGTTCTCATGAATATTTGAAAGAATGAAAATCAAAAATGAAATGAAAAAATCTAATCACATTAATGTGCCACGTGTGGAATTTTAATAGTTTCAATAATTTTAAATAGTTTTGAATTTTTATTTGAGATTAAAAAGGAATTGCAGGGACTAGGTAGAATCTGTCTTAAATAAAATGAAAAGATGGCAGAATCTTGTGAATCATTATCAGATAGAAAAAATTAAGGATGGGACTACATTTGACTTTTCAGAATACTAATGAAAAGTTTCTAACTCATAGGCAAGAAAGGGTAACATCATTAAACTTCTTGGGCTCCTAGGAATGGACATGCCAATCCAAATATTTTCTGCTCATATCAAAGTAATGAGTTCTTCCACTTTGTTGTCTTCTAAATATTCACCATGCACTCTTTATAATATATTTCCACGTTTCTCAATCCTTGTTTTTAACATGAGTTAATATTGGTTAGATGATTTACAGATAGGCCATCACACTACTTAGATCATTCTTAATAATGATAGGAAAATACTCAAACATAAAATTAATGGAAAGATGGTATGAATACTTTAAGTTTCATCCATCTTACTTTTTTAATGTTGCATATTAATTAAAATTGTGTATCCATATAAAGTATATGGATAACTTTACTTCCAAGTGTAGACAAAATAAAAAATTGTATTCAAAAATAAGTACAAATTATGTTTATAGGTTCCAGGACAAAAACACTCCACACAATAAAAGAAATGATGCTGTGACTACAGGATAAATGCAACTTTTAAATTCTTTCCTTTAACTGATAAAAATATTTTTTGAATATATTTAAGTGTAACCTGTTATTTAAAAAATGATATAATTAAGCAAGACATTATGTATCAATCTATACATAATGATATCAATTGATATTAACATATTCACAAAGATCTTTCCTAAATAATCATTGTATTCTAGTTTGTTTAGTATTTTTTAATGCTTTGAGGTGTTTTCTTGAACAAACATTATATTTTTGTACATCTATTATGATCCAGGTTACTATTTTTTTTGAGGTGGAATATTTTTATGCAGCTCAGGCTAAGCGTGAACTCTAAGCAATTCTCCATTTTTGGCTTCTGGAGTGATGAGATTAAGGGTAAATGCTATCAAACCTACCTATTTGTGGAGAGCTAGACATTGTCTTTGCAACAACTGTGTTCTTGAGATACATTCACAGGACCCTTGAGCCAACATCTCAATTGTATGAAACTGATTCTCAGAGCATGACATTTTCTTTGCTGAAAAGAAAAGAAACTTTCACTAGTGAGTTACAAAATGGAAATTTATCTATTTTTTTTTGTTGTTGTTGAAACAGGGATTTTTTTGTAAACGGTGTTTTATTGGAAAATATATAACAGTTATTATAAAGTTTTCAAGGATTTAAAACTGTGAATTGTACTTGTGTCCTAAAAGAGATTTTGACCTTTGAATAATATTTGAACTGTTGATATCTTCGTAATGCATGGATATGGATAAAAGACTTTTTTTTTCCTTCATTGTGAAATGGAGATGAGCTTTGGTTGTTCAGGAACAGAATTCCTAAAAGGAGAAATTTTTAAGACAAGTGGAGTGGACTAAAGTTTGATAATCTGTCAGGTATCATCAAGAAGAAGCTAAAAGATAGCTAAAGATCTTCCTGAGACGGTTTCACCATGGACTGTAAATCATGTTGAATGAGCCCTTTTCTGGCTCAGCTAAAAGTGACTATATTTTAGGAAAATTCTTGCTATTAATACACTTTTGCTCTTATTATTAAATATATATAACAAAAGGATTTAGCACTTTAGGATCAACAAAGATGTACTGTCCTATACTGATGCTATATAGACAAGCAGATGATTTCTTAATTCTTAATGATGATCCTATAATAATTCCTAAAATTATACTAGTAATCATTAACTCTTTTATAGTAGAACTGCTATAAAAGCCTCCTTTGATATGAAAAATGCAATTAGAACTCAGTCAGTCTTCACATGCCAGGAGTGAACTGCTTCTGAGGTAGAAAGCAGGCATTTACAACTTCTACACACATTCCTTAGGCTGTAGAACAATTAACCAAAGGTCATATAAGGAAATTAATGATTTATTGTAGGGGCTAGTACAGAAGATAATATATTGACTGACTTTATCTGTACAAAACATCAAAGCTAACTTACTCACTAAAATTACAGTTTTAGACTCTCAGTGAACATGTAGAGCTATTGCCAGATAACGAATGCCTAGTTAGATAACTAGTCTTAATGAAAACACGTGTAAACCTGTCTATTGTAAATTTCTTATTCAATTTATGATTTGAATTTGTGTTTGAACTTTTAGTGGACTTTTGTTTAGAAAATAAAAATATGCTTGTAAAAACCCTGTGATCTATTCTCCTAGAAAAGGTACAAAAACCAGGAACTGTTACATTATAGCAGAAGGAGTTAGGCAAGAAGTTAGAAGGAGAGAGCAAGATTAGAAGAAGAAGACAGCAGAGTAGAGTAACTTATAAATTAAGATAGCGTATATGTTGATAAGTCTTTTTCCTTTTTTACTTTTTCTTAGAATTAAAGATTATAAAGTAATCTTTTTTTAAAATGTCTCATTTTTTTCTCTTCCTGGGAGAAAATTTCCCTAGCTAATAAGGAGTTAAATAAACACTCATCCTTAGGTCCTGGAAGATAATTCTGCTGAGAAGAGAACAAAATGACCTTTTTACTTAATACTCAGCTGTTTAAAAACAAAAACAAAAGTGTGTCAATAGACAAAGAGGCCCGTGGCTTCTGCCTCAGAGTAACTTACCTCAGGATAGGCATCTTTATTATTAAATAAAAGCAACTCTAATCTCTCCCAAGATTAAGTCTTGCCCCCATCCAATGATTTTTTTCCGTTTGACTATCTTCAAGAAATGACCAGAGCTCTAGAGCTGGCCTCTAACAAAAATCTCTGTATGCTCCAGTCTATAACTTAGTGAATAGTGAAAAAAATCAGAAAGACATTTCTAAGTAAAGGTAAACAAAATGGATGCTTTCTATACTGAATTATTAAGAGTCTATATTCAAAGCTTGTGTGCACACGTATAGTATAGCTTGAAGGTGTTGTGGCATTAAAAAGTTGAACTACCTAGAAAGAAGTGAAATTATTTGATGTATGTATTAATATTGGACCCCTGATCCTACCCTGTGACATTGATTCCTAATCACTATGATGGCAATAGATTTGTTCTACACTGTAGCTCCACAATAACTTTTTGCCCCACTGTTTTATGTAATTTTATTTTAATATACATTTATCTAACTTCACTGGTAATGGTGTGAAATATGTGGGTTTATCCATATGTTACACGTTGCCAGGTTTGCCAACACTTTATTTTAAACTGTTTACCAATGCCTTTACACTGCTTGCTCATACTGTGGCAATTTCATTGCATTGCATCAGTTAATTATGTCTGTTCTACAGTACATTAACTGTTTGAAAACAAAACAGGAAGCCCATATAGGAGATAGCATAGAAAGCTATATCATTTCTCTGTAAATTTACTCAGCTTCTAATTCAGGTACTTCAGAGCCTGAAGTAATGTGAGTCTAATCATGAACTAACAACATCACCCATCCTCAAATTGTGGGATTTTCTATAAAACTATACTGAAGCATGCAGGTTCTATAAAAAAAATAAATAAAAGGAAAACAAAACAAAACAAACAAACAAACAAAAAACAACTAATGCATGCAAATAAGGAAATCTGAGGGAAAAAATCCCAGGCAACTAGAGACTAAGACATGACAGTTGAATGTAATGATTGTGTCAAATTATGGAGGAGAAAGATAAGGAGAAAAAAATTAATAAAATATAACTGAAATGGAAACTGTTTTGAGTTCTGATACTAAGTCCTCAATGATAACAAATACTAAGCTAAAGTAAGATCATATAACCAAATAAGATGTAGCTAAATGAAAAGTGTTTTGGATTTCCATGTAGTGTCTGGTGAATTTCCTTTAAAACAAAGACAAATGTAAAATGATAATGGTATTTTAAAATCTTTCTACTATGAAAACAATTTTCTTAGCTTGATAAGAACATTTCATTTATCTCTGCAATATATTTTTTAATTATTTCTCAGAATTTTTCTGTAAGCTCCAACTCCCTCCATTGAGATGCAGGTTTATTCTGTTGTATTCTCCTATGGGCCCTAATATTATCACAATGAACTGTCAAATCTGAATCACAATTCTATGCAGTGTCAAGAATTACTAATAATATCAAGATACATAATTCTTTCTTTCAACATATATTTAATATGTTCATATATATGTGTGTGTGTATATATATATATATACATATATATATATGATGGCAAAAAAAATATTCTTCTAAATCCTCACAATCTGAAAAGAAAACACAAACTATCAAAACTGCAAGAAGCATTGAAAGGCAAGAGAATATTGAAATAAAAAACAGAGTAAGAAAGACTAGATAAAGTACACAAGTATTGATTAACACAGCTACAAATTGGAAAAAGAAAAATGTGTCCTAAAGTGGTGGAGAAAACGGGTGCAGAAGAAAGCAAATCTGCTCTCTACATACCTTGTACTAAAGAGAGCAAAGGAAAATTCCCTGGAGAAAAGTCAGCAAAAATAAAGTCGTGGATTAATGATACACCAAGTGGATGCACAAAATTAATTAATCAAGGCTATTGTCCCATGTCACTCTCTTAAATATTCTGATGAGCGAGAAGCAGAATGCAGAAGGAGCTCAGTGTATTGAGATACACTCACTTGGACACAGCAGCCAGTGCAGCATAACCACTTCTGTACTCCAAACATTGCAAGTCTCACCCTCTAACCAATAAGAAGGATGAACTCAGAGAACCACTGAGGCACTGGAGCATTCATCAGGAGCTGAGCCTAATTCAAAGAAATTTGAACTTAGACTGTACAGTGTGAAAACAAGTTGCATGGTAAGATGACAATATTTACAAGGGGTGACGTACCATGTGCTAGTGACAAATCATATGGGAAATTGTGGGACTGTGAGCCATCTTGAAAACATGAAACTGATGAGCTGAGAATATAGAACACACCGTGCAGATGACTGGAAATCTCAGCATGAATGCATTTCTTTATCAGCCCATGACATTAAAAATAGTGACACCACATTTTGCCTAATCTTTAGGCCCTATATGAAGTGTTATGTGGAAGCAGAAACATCACTTGCTGATTTACTACTTATTGATGCACCTAGTATCAGAATAAAGGCTGTCACTCTGGAAGATATGGGCACTGAATGTATGAAGGCTCAGGTTGATCTGAGATGTTTTCTAGATCCTCGGCAGTGATTGGTGTCTGAGGGAAGACCAACAAACGAGACATTACAGTCTTCTGTGGGGATGATTTGACTCAAATTTTGGTCATAAATTGTAATGACAAAGCAGGCAGTGGGTTTGAAAAAGAGCATTACAGGGTGCATGGGAGGAACTGAAGGGAGGAAATGAAAGGGAACAATATAGAAAAATGTAAAGTTTAATAAATCATTGCTGATAATGCATCTCCATGGTCATTTAGAAAGATACGATTTTTAAGGAAATTATATTTTTTTAAAAAGAGATTTTCAGTATTTTGAATAAACAAAATGAGACAGCACACCTTTAATTTGCAGGGTTATTCATTTTCATGAGCATTTTATTACTGAAGAAAGAATTTAAAATCTTATTCAATATAATTTTAAAAAGACTTGCAATACTTTTCACAAAATAACACTTAAATTGTTTTTGTATATTCAAACCTGCATAATACCAACTCTGGAACCAGGATTCATGTCCAGTATAGATGAAAGCTATAAATAGGAAATAACAAAATAAGAGATATACACAATAAAATACAAAATAATTTTTCAAAAAATTTAAACTGGATCTTATTTTTTTTCCACATTTCCTTTTAAGGATAGAGGAATGTTCCTGCAGAAAAAGGTAGAGCCTCAAAACTCTATAGCCTTTACAGTTACACATCAATGTTGTTACTCAAGTGATTTTCTTATGTATCAGGCCTTCTGGAGACAAGGTGGGTACAATGAAAGTACAGCAGCTCCACATGACAACTTTTCCTCTGTTTTTATAATGGATTTGTCGGTCAGAGCTCCTTTTGCATTACTTCTACCAGCATGTTGGTTACCTCTGTATCCCATGAACATTTTCTTTGCTCAGTTTCAGCCATGAATTCTTTGCCAGTAATGTCATTTCTAATAACTGGTACTGCCATATATGATCCCTGTAAGAAGGATAAGTTTTATATGGATAATTATCTCAGATATAGAAACATGCAATATAAACACACACACCACACACACATATATGCCACACATACACATACAAACACACACACACACACACACACACACACACACACACACACACCAAAACTACACACATATAATAAAATAACACCATATACATACATACATACATACATACATACAGTCAGTCAGTCAGTCAGTCAGACACACAGACTAGTTATATGTTATGGTTCTCATGAACATTTGAAGGAATGACAAATTAAAAACCAAACAAAAATATCTAATAACATTAATTAGCTTCAGAAGGAATATTAATCTCAAAAATTTAAAATCATTTGGAATTTTCACATGAGATTAACAAAGAATTTCAGGGACTAGAAAGAATCTCTCCTTAAAAAACAACTAAAACATGGTTGAAACTTGTGAATCATTATCAGACAGAGAAAATAAGGATCAGACTATACTATTTAACCTTTCAGCATCCTAGAAAAAAATTTCTAGTTCATGGGGAAGAAAAGAGCAACATCATTGGATTTCCTGGGCTCCTAGGAGAGGACATGCCAATTCAAACATTTTCTGCTCATATCAAAGTAATGAGTCCTTCCACTTGGTTGTCTTCTAAATATTCACTTTTCAATCTTTATCATATATTTCCGTGTTCCTCCATCCTTGTTTTGAACTTGAACTAACATTGGTTAGAAGATTTCCAACTAGGCCACCACATCATCTAGAATAGTCTTCATAATGATAGGAAAATATTCAAGCATAAAATCAATAAAAAGGCATGGCATGAAATTTGCAAGTTTTATCTATTGCCATTTTCTAATGCTGCACTAATTATTACGTGCCCATATAAAGTGTATAGATAACGTTGCTTCCAAGAGTAGAAAAAATGGGCAATTGTATTCAAACATAAGTACAAATTATGTTAACAGATACCAAGAAAAAACCACTTCATACACAAAAAGCAATGCTGCTATCTGTGGCTACATGATAAATGCAACTTTTAAATTGTTTCCTTTACCTGATAAGAAAAAAATAGATTAATGTATTCAAATACAACTTGTTATTTAAAGATTAGTATAATTAGGCAAGATGTTATATATCAATCTACAGATCATGATATCAATTGATATTAATATATTCACAAAGATCTTTCTGAAATGAACATTGTGTTCTAGTTTGTTTATGGTTTTTTAATGCTGTGAGCTGTTTTTTGAACAAATATGTTTTGATACAACTATTATGATCCAGGTTACGGAATCTGCTTTGTTTTAGATGGAATATTTTTTATGCAGCTCAGGCTGAGTAGGAACTCTAAGTGATTCTTCATTTTCAGCTTCTAGAATGATGGAATTAAGGGTGAATACTATCAAACCTGTGGGAAGCCGACAGAAGGTGACTATCATCCTTGCAGCTATCTTGAGCCATATACCCTGATAAGAGATTTGATTACAATAGCCTACAACAGCTGAGCACACTCTGATAACATCTTGATTTAGATGCCCAGGATCTTCCCTTGGGTGTGTGAGACTTAAAGGTGTGATTTAGAGCTGAGACTTAAGGGCATGACTTAAGATGTGGTTTAGAGATAAGACCTAAGGGCATGACCTAAGGGCATGATTAAGTACATGACTTAGAGGCATGGCTTAGAAGTGAGAAGAGGCAGACAGAAGAAATGACCAGACAACAGATTACTTGACATCAGTACAACTTGGAGTTAGTATTAGACACTAGGCACTTGGAGGAAGAACTCAGAGGCACTAGGGACTAGGAACTTGGGACTAGGAATTTAAGACTTGGGACTTGGACTAGGAAGAGAGACTGAAGAATAAATGGGATTGAATCACACTCTGTCTGGTCTCCATTCCTCCAGTCTGACCTCAGTCGCTCTCTTGCTGAACCCCAACCCTTGGACCAGAGCAGCTTGGGTCAGTGCAGGCTCTAACAACTTAACCACCAAGGCTTTTGGCAGTGTGGGTCCCAACATTGACAGAACAGCTCTCGACATTTTTGGCCCCCAAGTGTGGGGCAGCTCAGGTCGCAACAAAACCTGACTTAAAGTCAACATTGTTTTACAGAGTCATTACTTACTTATTTCCTCCTTCTAACACTATTTAATATTTTGTAGTGGAAACCCCTGAAGTTGATTTTTACATGTTCTTAGTCAACTGCTGTTACTTGTTATATTACTGTCCTCCTACTTATTTTTAGCTTCTCACATAAGGACAAAACATAGAATAAGAATGTCAGAAAGGTAGTGGTAGAAAAAGTGGGAGAATATCAACACGGATAAGATGAAGCACATGAGGATGTGAAGTTTGAGACTGCATAGAATGCATTATACACACAAACACACACACACACACACACATGAAATTGTCAAAGGACACATGTAAGAAAAACATAATTAAAATAAAGGAAATAGAAAGAGCAAAACAGTTGTCATCTCAGAAAATAATACAAAATTTAAAAAAAATGGGTTAAAATGAGGTAAAATATGAAAGAACATATTTTTGAATTGCTTAATTTTTTAAACAAAACAAAAAGAAAATCATCCTATTGGAATTGGAAAATCCAATCCAACAGAAGAAGAAAAGACACCCCCCCAAAAAAAAAAGAAGGCACAAGAATCACAGACATAATCATTTACATTTGCAGAAATGTTGTAAAAGTACTTTACTTAAAGCTAAAGTATGAATGCAGAGGACTTGGTGCAGACAGGAATAGACCCTGTGACCGCTGTTTCAGTCTCTCTGAGTTCGTCTGAGCCTTGTTCAATTATGATGGATGACCTTGTTCTCCATCTCCTCTTTCTTTATCATTTATTCTTTCTTCTCTTCTGTGTCATATTCTTTCTTTTCTTCCTGAGCTCCAAAGAGATGGATATATCATGTTTTGAGATATGCATTCAAATGACTCTCTCCATCTGCATGATATCTAGCTGTGGGTCTCTGTATTTACTCCCATCTGATACAGAAGGAACCCTCTCTGATGTGGCAAGAATAAGACACAAAGATATGGGTATAGCAGATTCTTATTAGGAATCATTTTAGTGTTGAGTTTTTTGCTTGTTTGGAAAGTTTTACATGTATAATTGTTTCAGAGCTACCTGACAACTTTGTGAAATAATACACTATATGAGAGGACAGAAACCCAGAGGCTCAGTGAGTGACAGCATTCCCAAGGGACCACTTGGACCGCTTAATGGGGCTATGGAGATAAGAAAATAGGGTTGTATTCTGCACCACTGGCAGCTGTAGAAGACAACAGTGACAACTGTGTGGTAGTCACTTCAAAAGGAGATGTACCACAATGTGGCTCATACCTTTAAGACTTGAGATATGATGTGTATCAATGAGGAATGCTTATGGAAATATCTGAAAGCTGGGTATTGAGCAGTCAGGTGTTTCAAGTCTGTGAGTTATCCCTGGTAGCAGACTGAGTGGTACACTTACTCTTACATTCTGTTTTCTACATGAAATGACATGAAGGCTGGATTGTTTGTTTGTTTGTTTGTACTCTAAGATAACTAAGTCATGAGCTCACTGCCTCTTCCCATTATTGTGCATTCTGTGAAAGTAAAGATGGATAGGTGTTAAGTTTTTACTACAAACCATGCTATAAAAAATTAGGTCTACCTCAAGCTTTGACATATACTCTAAAAGAAACTACCTTATCTGCTGATAAAGAGACAACTCATCTGGCTGTTGTGGGTATGATTTGATTGCCAACATGAAAGAAATAACAGAGAGGCCTTGGAGAAGATACTCGGTGCCTCCCATTCAAGAGCAAACATTGTTCAAAGACCTAGTCAACGCTAATCAACAAAACTCAAATTTGTCTAAGCTTTTGATTGCTATGAGCAAATGCTCTGCTCAAAAGAATCAAGTTTACCCAGGAAATCATGAGTAGCATGACTCATAGGCTGCAAGTGACCAGAGTTGGGCACCAATAGGACAATTATGCAGGCCAAGTCCCCTACCCTGTGTATGAAATTATGAACTTAGTGAAAAGTGCCTTTCTTTCCAGATATGGTTAACAAGGAGGCTCTTGGTGTCCTACCTGCTGTACCTTTTATTAGGCTCCCTTTCAAATCCTACAACATCTTTAGTTAAGCACCGGAGTGAAGGAGAGTGGAGATTCTAAATAAACACAATAATCTATTCTCTCCTCCTAGTAAATCTAAAATCCCCAGAAGCAGCAAAGAAAGTGTTCTGAACCAGCTGTGGAAGAATTAGGCTGCTAGAAATTAGCATCATTTAAGAACCAATGGCCTGGCCTTCTTTTCCTTATATGCTCATCTCATATTTTGTAGCAACATCCCCAGTCATGATAACCCACTCACTGTACCTCACTCTATTATGATCACATGTGAATAGAAATATTTTTTGTTTCAGACTATGAATATTTATGGTTAAATAAACTTTGCCTATCGAATTTTTTTCTTAACTTCTTTTTTGATAATTTTATACAAATATATGATACATTTTGATCACACTCACAACTCAGACTCTTATTTCCCTCCATTTCCTGTGAACTAAAAACACAGTTCCCAATGAGTCACTCTCCTATAATGTTTATTTGTATTGTTATTTTTGTTTATGTTTTGTTTTTTGTTTTTTTATGTTGTTGCTGTTGTATATGTTTTAGATTTCAGTGGATTTAACCACTGATAGACATGTGATTATGTGTATGAAGTGATTCCTGGAACAAAGGCAAATGAGCAGTGACTAAGCCACTAAAGATAATGACTCTCCCTGTTCCAGCAGCTATCAAATGCTTTTGCTTTAGTAGAGAAGGGCTTTGTCTTAGAGACCCTCTCTCATCTAAGACTGAATGTTGGCAAGCTCAGTCTTGTGCAGGCCCTTTACTTGCAAATGTTATGTCCCTATCTTCATGTGAAATAGAAGAGTAACTCTTAGCTTGATGTTCATATTTCTTTCAGTTAGGTTCATTTCAATCACTGAGGTTCTTCAGAAATCTCAGATAAGGGGTCTGAGAATGCACCTGTTCTGCCGGGATCCAAGACTTTATTGTCTTCCTGAGGGAAAATGCCAGTTAAGTAAACAGCCTGAGCTAAGGAAGATTTTATCACCTTCCTGCCTGGGAGAAAATTTTAGTCAAGATAAGCAATTTGAACCAAAAAAATGTTTTATTGCACTCTTGCTCATGAGAAAGTTTGGAATAAGTGATTTGGGCTAAGAAATGTTTGCCAAGAAAAATTACAGTATAGCCCTGGACACTGACTGATTAGATGAACCTCCTGCCTGCTTGTTTTTTATAAAGGTGACCCAAACAATAGAATTTAAGCACTCGATCAGACATTCAGACCTGTGCTTCCTTTTTGTGTCTCTTGTGCTGTCATTCCTTAGAATCCCCCTCAGGCCAGGGCACTGTTCTTCATGCCAGGCCTTGGAAAATACAACAGCCTTCACTCATATCTCAAATGGCTCCTGCCCCTCCTCCTGCCCCTGCCCCAGCCCCATCCCCTGATCCTGCTCCTCCACCAACTTCTACAGACCCAGTTGCGCTATATCCCTCCTAAATCTTCACAGTGCTTACTTTGTAGAACAATTTAAGAAGATTTTTGCAAGTGCTGGGGGGTCTTCTCAGAGGATGGATCTCCTTAATTGTCCTTTGTTGTTGTTTTGGTTTATTTTTTAAATTCCTTTTACATGAAAATCACAGCCCCCATCTCTCCTCTTTTCCCTGTCCCACCCTTATGAATCACTCTCCCATTGGCCTCTCTTTTTCCCCTGAGAAAAGAGAATGTCCCCTCTATACTATCATTTTGGGTTGTGGGCCCATGTCTGCTCTGCCACTTAACATAGCCACTTAGGGAGGCAGAATGTGGGGAGTTTGACTATGCTTATCCCAGGACACTGCCTGAAGAGATAGGTGCTGGGCTGTGGGAAAGTACCAAGGCACCCCTCCAGGGGTGGGAAAGCACAGTTTTAGGTGTGGGAAAGCTGAATTGGTTCTAGGGTCTCTGAAGCCTTGGGGTTCTCAGGTTTCTAGACATGCAGGTGGCACTAGGAATTACAGAAGAGCAAAGAAAGAAGTTGGGGGCTGGGCATTGGGGAGAGGTGGAGAGGACTTTTGCAAGTCTCATTGGTGAGAGTCCTTGGCTTGATGGTGGTAGCCTTGGCGGTGGTTGTGGCTGGGAGCACAGAGATGACTTCTATGGGAGATCAGGCCAAGGCTGGGTACATAAAGGCTGCCTTTGTACCTCCCACATTAGATCGTGTTGAAAAAAGATGGTCCAGGGTTCCAAACAGTTTATTCCCATGGCAGAAAGTGGGTATGTAAAACCATACCCTATTTCTAAGGATGAGCCTGAGATTAAATACTTTTTGCAGGGAGGAATGTCTGGGAAGGGGAGTTTATTGGTTATGCCCTCAGGGCCTCTAAATACCTCATTAACATGGAGAACTATGTTTTGAACCTACTTGACCTGAGGTCACTCCTCTTTTACGTGAGAAGCATTTTATGACCTGTTTCAAGTCAAGAATTTAGCAGGGAGCTGGGAGTCACCTAAGCCTTAGCTGTGTGCCCACCTACTTTCCAGGTCTTGACCTGCTCTACCTTACCAAACTTTCTGGCATGGTTTTATGTCCCAACCCTCCCCACCCTAGGGCTACACTTGTAAGGGACACACATGAAGAACAAGCTGTACATTAGTTACTAATCTGTATGGGTTCTAGGTCCAGCTTCTGCATGACCAGTGGTTAGTGGCCCAGTTTCTTTGAGCCCCTATAGCCCCAGGTTAGTTGAGTGTGTGGTTCTTCTTCTGATGTCTTTGACTCTTCTGACTTGCTCACTTCGGTCCCTGACTCCTTCACAGAACTCCCCAGACTCCACCTGATGTCTGGCTATAAGTGTCTGCATCTGCCTCCATCCCCTGCAGAATGAAACCTCTCAAAAGACAGATATGCTAGGTTCCTGTCTGCAAACATAGCAGAGTAATTGTGTCAATGGTTGCCTCTCTCACATTGGATAGTACTAAAGTTGAGGTAGTCATGTGTTGGCTCTTCCCTCTGTCTTTGCTTTATCTTTATTCCTACATACCTTGCAGAGAAGACAAATTTTGGATTAAAATGTGGTGGATGGATTGATGTCCCTCTCCTTCGTTTGAAAGTCTTCCTGACTACAGGAGATTGCCACTTAAGACTTTATATCCCTCCCTGGTAGGACTCTCAGCTAAGGTCACCCCAAAATAGACATCCCAACTAGTTACCAGTGATGTTCACATGTTCATTCTCAATCCCAGTCCTCTCCATCTGACAATCTTTCCACACCTGATTGCTATATTTATTCACCTCCTCACCTCCTCTCCTACCAAGTCCCTCTCTCCACCCAATGTACCTAAACATAATAAAAGCAATATACAGCAACCCAATAGCCAACATCAAATTAAATGGTGAGAAATGAAAAGCAATTCCACTAAAATCAGGGATAAGACAAGGCTGCCCACTTGCTCTCCATCTATTCAACGTAGTACTTGAAGTTCTAATACAGCAATAAGACAAGAGATCTTGTGTCTATGAAGTATCTAGATTCACTAATATTATCAGAGATAAGTAATTCTTCTTTTCCAAAATTATTTGTTGATAAAGATGGTAGAATAGAAGCAATCAATACTCTACTAAATCATCACAAATCAGAAAAAAATAAACAAAAAATCAATGTAATAAAAAATACAAGAAGCACTGAAAAACAAGGGTGCATGGCAGTAAAGTATAGAATTAGAAAACTAGATAAAATACACAAAGACTGCTTAATATAGCTACAAAGGGAAAAGCAAATGGGGACTAGAGTGCTAGACCAAAAGGGTGGACAAGAGGGGAATTCTCTCCACAGATCTTGCTTTAAGGGAAGCTAAAGAATCTTCACTGGAAAAAAACACAGCAAAATTAAATAGTGGATAACTGACCCACCAAGCAGATGCTGGGATATTACTTAAGGGTGTTATCCCATGTCACTCTATTAAATAATCTGATAAGAAATAAGTATAACACAAATGAAACTGCACTCAAAAAACTCTGCTGAGAACAATAGCCAATGAAGCAGAATCACTTCTGGCCTCAAAATATTACAAGCCCCGTCCTCTAACCAATAAAGCAGAAAACTCTGAGAAGCTCAGAGAAGGGCAAAGGAGCATACAACAGGAGCAATCTGATATAAAAGCCTATCAAAAATGGGGTACCGAGCTAAAACAAAGAGTTCTCAACTGAGGAAACACGAATGGCCGAGAAGCACCTTAAGAAATGCTCAACATCCTTAGTCATCAGGGAAATGCAAATCAAAACAACCCTGAGATACCACCTCACACCAGTCAGAATGGCTAAGATAAAAAACTCAGCTACTAGTAGCTCTCTCCTTGAAGGTCTGCCAGAGTCTGACATATCCAGAGGCAGATGCTCGCAGCTACCCATTGATCTGATCAAGGGTTTCCAGTGAAGAAGTTAGAGGACTGAAGGAGCTGAAAGGGTTGGTGGCCCCAAGAGGAGAGCAACAGTGCCAGCCAACCAGAGCTCCCTAGGGTCTAAACCACCAGCCCGGGAGCACAAAGGGAGGCGCCCATGACTTCAGCTCTATACTTAGGGGAGGTTGGCCTTGTTGGGCATGGGTGGGAGAGGAGATCCCTGTTCCCATGATGGCTGAACACCAAGAGGGGAGAAATCCGAGGGTGGGGAGGGGATAGTGGGGTTAGGTGGGGGCACACCCTTGTGGAGGCAGGAGGGGGGATTGGATAGGGAATTCCTAGGTGGTGGGGGGAATGAGGTGAGGGGATAAAATCTGAAATGTATTTTAAAGAAATAAAAAAACACAAAAAAAGAGGAAAAAAAGTAGAAACTTCAACTTAAAAAAGTTGAAGCAATTTGTTGGGTCAAAACAAATAAGATCTTAAAGATTTGAAATATATACACAATATACCAAATCATACAAAACACCTGTAATTTACAATGTAATTCATTTGTACGTGTTTCATAAGGAAAAAGAGTGCACCCCATACTAAGTATCTTTAGAAGCATCTGCACAATTCAGGACATGATGTGACCAGGGATTGTGTGTGCAGTTAGCAGAAGGTCTTTAAAACTTAATGAAATCATGAAAAAAAATCTAATGAAAGATAGATTGAGTTAAATAAACTAGATATGCTAGTTATTAATTGCAATTATATTTCCTTACTGAAGGGAAAACATGAAAATATATCCAAGTATAGGGAAAAGGTTTATATAACTAGCATTTGCTCTTTACAAACTGCCACTTCTTGTTTTTTGGATTTTTTTTTATTGGATACTTTATTTGAATTTTGGATGCCATCCCCTTTCCCCATTTCCCCTCCCTAGAAACCCCTATGCCGTGCCCTTTTTTCCTTTTTGCTTTTATACATTTTTTTAAAATGTTAATCAAAGGCTTTATAAGTATGATAATGTTCAATCAGAAGTGTAACCTAATACCAAACTTAGATATATAAACTATCTTTGACTGGTGGAAACACGTGAACATCTGCGTTCATGCCCCCCTTCTCTTTCTCTCTCTTTCTCTCGCTCATCACCTGGCTTCTTCTCTACTTCATCTTCCCCTCTCCTTACTCCATCTCTTCCTCTCAGTGCTCCTTCCCCATTAGCTCCTCCTACATATCACCCTTTCTGTTAAAATAAAAGTTTTCTCTCAAAATACAATTAGAGCATAATTATTTCTATTTGTACCAGTGAGGTACAAGATAGTCTTAATACCCAGTCCATCATTTTGTTGATTAACCAGAACCTCTGTCATCTCTCTTGACTAAAACATTTAGTTTTGAACCTGGCTTTTTTCTTGGCTTTAGAATGAATGTCAGCTGAAAGCCATCCACTCAGATCTTTTCTCTCAAAGCAAATAGCCAGGATTGGCTATGAGACTATAGGTCTTGAACCCTGTCAGAAATCCAGAATGACTAAGTTAACTGAAGTTATGGGAAGCACTAAGCATAGCTACTAAAACTTAGCCAATTTATTGAGACTGATGAACACCTGGACAGTCCCTATACTACCGAACGTTGGAGCATCAAATCTTCAGCCTTCTGGTCCAGAATCATCTGACAGACCTTAGTGATGCAGAATTATTAAGGGCTGATTACTCTGTCTACGCAGATATAATCAGTCAACTATTCTGCAAGTGTGTCCTTTTCTGGACAGTAATTTGTCTGTAGATGGAAAGAGGCAATTCTTGCCTAGTGGCTGTCTCCGCACAACTGGAGTAGCTCCAAGGATGCTCACTTTCTTCTTAGAATTCAAGACAGGAAGCTGTCAGGAGCAGACAGGTCTCTAATCAAAATGAACATTAATATAGAAATATTTGTGATGTCAATTCTATGGACTTCTGACTTTTTCAAATCCAACTATCCATGTAAGGTAACCTGAACTGTTGTCTGTTAACTCCTCTCAGCTATTTCTAAATAAAATATTGAAAACACCCTAACAATAAACTCAAAGCCATGAATTTGTTATAGTCCCTTAACTCACAGGCTAACCATCCTAAATCAGTTTAAAAAGTTAAAGGACTGAGTCTAAGCCTTGTATTCCTAAATGTGTTATACAGGCACAATGCCCATGAGAGTATCAATATTCATTTCACTTTTATATCAATTAGAAGCTCATACTAATGAAAACCTTAAATTTGAAATCCAAGTGAATTTTGTACCATTTAAGAAATTATAACTTCATCTTGATACTAATTATACAGATTTCTATCAATAGGTTATGCCTATGCCATAAAGCCTAGCTAATCCTCCCTGTTCCAACAAAACCACTACTTTTACCCAGAAAGACACCCCCATATTAACCACCTAAGTCCCCAAGCCCATGGAATAAGGGTGCTGACTCTTCTTTAACTTCTTCAAGCTGATTACGGGCATTGAGATATTAGAAGTGGGGTGGGGGAAAAAGTAAATTGATAAGCCTCTGATGCTTCACTGCATCCAGATGGAATTCCAGGACATCAGATATTTGAGCAAATCTGCTCATTTTGCTTGATGGGTAGATACACCAGGGCTATGTATTCTGCAATATACAATTCTCAGAACAAATTTTAGTTTCAAGAAAAATTTTTTTTTCCTACAGGGCTGACATTTTTTAAAAGATGTTGGTTCTAACAACTTTTCTTTTTTATTCCCCCTTTTTAAATTGGTTATATTTACATTTCAAATTTTATCCTCTTATCCCATTTCCCCCACCACCCAGGAAACCCTTATCCCATCCCCTTTCCTTGTGCTTCTATAAGGGTGTGATTTTCCAGTTTCTATGATTCTGTTTCCATTAACATAAACTGCCTCCTAAATTTCTAAATCCTTTCATTTGTGTTACTAAATCTCTTATTTTTCTTTTTTTTCCTTTATTTTCTTTTTTCTCTTTTTTCTTTTTATTTTATTTTTTGTCTCTTTTTTTGTTAATTGGATATTAGATTTACATTTCAGATTTTATCCCCTTACCTCACTTCCTCCCACCACCCAGAAACTACCTATCCCATCCCTCCTCCTCATGCTTCTATGAGGCTGTGCTGGCACCTACCCCTAACCCCCCCCCCCCCCCCCCCCCCCCCCAACTCCCCCCCCCCCCCACTCTGTGTTTGTTTTTCATGAGACCAAGAATCTCCTTTCCCACCTTTGCCAGACAAGGCCATCCTCCCTTACATATACCGCTGAAGTCATAGATCCCTCCCTATGTGCTCCCAGGCTGGTGGTTTAAACCCTGGGGGGTTCTGGTTGTTTGGTATTGTTGCTTTTCTCCTGGGGTCACAAACCCTTTCTGCTCCTTCAGTCTTCTCTCTAAGTTCTCCATTGGGAAACCCTTGATAATATCAGTGGTTAGCTATGAGCAAAGTCCTCTGAATGTATTAGTCTTCGTCAGTCCTCTACAGAGACAGCTATATCATATTCTTGACAGCATGCACTTCCAGCCATTCACATCAGTGTCTAGCTTAGGTGACTGTATATGGGATGGATACCCAGGTGGAATGGTCTCCTGATGGCCCCTCCTTCAGTTTCTGTCCCATGTTTTTTTCCATAATTGCTCCCTTGGGTATTTTTGTTACTCGTTCTAAGTAGAACTGAGGTGTCCCCTCTTGGTCTTCCTTCTTCATGAACTTCATGTGGTCTGTGGGTTGAGTCTTCGCTATCCCAAGCTATTGTGCTACCATCCACTTAACAGTGAGTAAATACGATGTGTGTTCTTTTGTGATTGGGTTAACTCACACAGGATGATAATTTCTAGATCCATCCATTTACCTAAAAATTTCTCGAATTCATTATTTTTAAGAGCTGAGTAATACTCCATTGTGTAGATGTACCACATTTTTTATATCCATTCCTCTGTTGAGGGACATCTTGGTTCTTTCCAGCTTCTGGTTATTATAAATAAGGCTGCTATGAACATAGTGGAGCATATGTCCTTATTATATGTTGGAGCATTTTCTGGGTATATGCCCAGGAGTGGTATAGCTGGATCCTCAGGTAATGCTATGTCCAGTTTTCTGAGAAACAGCGAGACTGATTTCCAGAGTGGTTGTACCAGCTTGCAATCCCACCAAAAATGGAGGAGTGTTCCTCTTTCTCTGAATCCGTTGATGAATATGAAGTGACCTTCTTTATCTATTTTGATTACTTTTGGTTGAAAAACAATTTTATTTGATATTAGAATCGCTACTCCAGCTTGTTTCTTGGGGCCATTTGCTTGGAAAACTGTTTTCCAATCTTTTACTCTGAGGTAGTGTCTGTCTTTTTCACAAAGGTGTGTTTCCTGTATGTGTCGGTAGCCGACATTAGAAGATGACGCTTGCCTCTTCAGATTTTACTGGTAAACAGGTATTCTGCACATGCGTCTGCATGATTCTGGTGTGTGCCCCTCCCGAGTGGGCACATGCTAACAAGGTACTGTAGCCTTAGCCAATCCTTACATTGTTAACATCTACTCCTCTATATAAGCAGCACCCTCCGGCTGAACGGGGTCCTCCTCCATAGTATTATTATTAGTTCCTGCAATAAAGGCTGATGAGAAGAATCCAACTGTGTTGTGTCTGCTTGCTGGACAAATTGGATGCAACAGTATGCAGCAAAATGTTGGGTCCTGTTTAACCAGTCTGATATTCTATGTCTTTTTATTGGAGAATTGAGTCCATTCATATTAAGAGATATTAAGGAAAAATAAATGTTGTTTCCTGTTATTTTTGTTATTGGCAGTGGAGTTATGTTTGTATAGTTACCTTCTTTTGGGTTGTTCGAGGATTACTTTTTTGCTCTTTCTAGGTCGTAGTTTCCCTCCTTGTGTTGGAGTTTTCCTCCAATTATCCTTTGAAGTGCTGGATTTGTGGTAAGATATTGTGTAAATTTGGATTTGTCATGGAATATTTTGGTTTCCCAATCAGTATTAATTGAGAGTTTTGCTGGGGTATAGTAGTCTGGGCTGGCATTTGTGTTCTCTTATGGTCTTTATGATATCAGTCCAGGATCTTCTGGCTTTTATAGTCTCTGGTGAGAAATCTGGTGTAATTCTTATAGGTCTGCCTTTATATGTTACTTTGCCTTTTTCCCTTACTACTTTTAGTATCTTCTCTTTGTTTTGTATATTTGATGTTTTTATTATTATGTGACAGGAGGTATTTCTTTTTTGGTCTAGTCTATTTGGGGTTCTGTAGGCTTCTTGTATATTTAAGGACATCTCTTTCTGTAGGTTAGGGAAGTTTTCCTCTATAATTTTGTTGAAGATATTTACTGGCCCTTTAAGTTGGGAGTCTTCACCCTCATCTATACCTATTATCCTTAGGTTTGGTCTTCTCATTGTGTCCTGGATTTCCTGGATGTTTTGTGTTAGGAGCTTCTTGCATTTCACATTTTCTTTGACCATTGTGTCTATGTTTTCCATGGTATCTTCTGTGCATGAGATTCTCTCTTCTATCTCTTGTATTCTTTTGGTCTATTACTCCTGATCTTTTTCCTAGGTGTTCTATCTCTAGGGTAGTCTCCCTTTGGAATTTCTTTATTGTTTCTACTTCTGGTTTTAGATCCTCGATGGTTTTGTGTAATTCCTTTACCTGTTTGGTTGTGTTTTCTTGTATTTCTTTAAGGACTTCTACCTGTTTACCTGCATTCTCCTCAAATTATTTGAGAGTGTTGTTTACGTCCTTTTTAAATTCCTCTATCATCATCATGAGAAGTGATTTTAATTCTGAGTCCTGTTTTTCTGGTGTGATGTGGTGTACCGGACTTGCTATGTATGATAGGGGAACTTGGTTCTGGTGATGCCAAGTAACCTTGGTTTCTGTTGTTTGCCTTCTTACGCTTGCCTTTTGCCATTTGGTTAGCTGTAGTGCTACTCGAACTCACTCACTGGTTCGGACTGGAGTTTGCCTTTCCAGTTATCTTGGTTGTGTCAGAACTCCTCGGGGTCCTGGTGACTCTATGATCCTGAGCTCCAGCTGTTCTGGGTACAGTGGCTCCTCTAGGATATCTCAGGATATAGTGTCTCCACGGTAGTAGACCAGCTAGGTGTTTGCTGCTCTGAGTGTAGTTGCTCCTCTAGGATTCTTCAGGATATGCTGTCCCCTGCTCTGCAGCTCTGCAGTCTGTGACCTGGCTAGGATGCCACTGGATGCAGTTTCCTCAGGGGAGCATATCAGCTGTGTGGCTGCTCCATACTCCAGGGTCCGGGCAAGGGGCAGAAGGGGCATGGTTTTCCACAGGAGTGGGTTCTGGGTGCCAGGTGTGCTCTGGGTTCTCCCTGCTGCCAGTTGTGCTTCTGGGGCTTAGGGAGGTGTGCGGGTGCTCCTGCCTACAGATCTGTGGTCCGTGACCTGGCTAGGATGCCACCGGATGCCGTTTCCTCAGGAGAGCAGATCAGCTGTGTGTCCAAAATGCCACTTCTATAGTGTTTCTATATTTATGTCTGCAAAATCAAAACCATGGTACCCTGATTTACAACCAATATAGATTAAAGGTATAAAGAGAAAATAGCAAAATACAGGACAGCTTGCAGAAAAAAAAAATGTTTTCAAAAAATAAAAACTGAACTTTTCTTCCCAGGTTTCTTGTGAAGACAATGTAATAGAACCTGCACAGAGTAAACTAGCCTCTGCAAGTCCACATCTGGGATATAAGTCAGGTCAGGTTTTTTAACTTATTATTCTACCAATTAATGGCAAGGTAGACACAGTGACATTACCCCAAAGTCACATGTCAACTCTTCCCTTATTTTATAAATTAGTTAAACAGCCATAGTTGCTTTGGTATTTCTTCAATAAATGTATTAGTTACTTCTTTGTCCCATGCACTGCATAAATCAACCAGAACTTTTCTTTTGCTTAGTGTCAGCCATGGTTTCTTTCCCGGTGATGCTGTTTCTCATAATTCTGTTGCTGCCATCAATGTGCCCTGAAGGAAGAGTAAGTTTTACGTGGATAATTATCCCAGATACAGCTGATATTTTATAACATTAAATAAGAGTAAAGAAATCTTGGTGGTATGTTAGGTTACAGCATTCTCTTTGAGTTATGGTAGCACTTACCAATGCTATGGAGACAGAGAGTACGGTTGCACCCCACACACATAACTGTCAGTTATATTACCCATTAGTTACAGCTGGGAACTGGACACATAAAAAAGGGAAATGTGCAACAAATAAATATATGACACTTATCATGCAACAAAGATGCACATTTAGGGGACTGAGATATATGTGAGTGAGGAAAGCAATAAAAATTGAGTTCAGATATAAATTTTTTGATTGGGTTGTGGGACTGCACCTGCTCTACTAGAGGGCATGACTGCTTGAGGAGGCATAATACAGTGAATTTGACTGCATTTATGCCAGGCCACATGCCAGACAAGTGCTAGGCACCACTCCAGGGGTGGGAGAGTGCAGTCTGAGGGATGAAAATGCCAGAGCTTACTTGGGGGTCCCGGGGCATGCAACAAGGCCAGAACCATGGGGTTCTTAGGTCCTGGACATCTAAGCAACTCTGAGAGTTGCAGAAGAGCAGAGAATGGAGGTGGGAACCCACAGGCTGGGAACAGCATCTTGTTCAGAGCTAGGGCTAGGAGATGGGGAAGGGGAGCTCCAGCTTGTTGGGATTGAGGAATCCTTGGCTAGATGGGCAGCAAATTTGGTAGTGGTTGGAACAGGGAGTTCTGAGAGGCCTTCTACTGGAGACTAGACTTCTGCTCTGTAGAAAAGAAATGTCTGGGAATGAAAGCCTATTGGCTATGCATTCTGGGCCTCTATATACCTCATTAACATAGAAAAGTCTGCCTTGAGCCTACATGACCACTAGTCATGTCTCTTTTATGTGAGAAGCATGACACTAGTTCCAAATCAGGAGTCTGGCAGGAAGCTGAGAGTCACCTAAGCCTCAGGTATGTAATCACTGAGTCTCGGGGTCTTGACCTGCTCTATGTTACCAAGCTTCCTGGCATGGTTTTAAATCCCACAGCTTGTCTTTAGTTTCAATGATTCTAATAAGAAATGGGAAGCAGGGCAGAAGAATATAACAACAAAGAAAGGATGTTGTCTCAGATAAAATTGTATATTAGGACCAACAGTCAAAGTTATCTGCTAATTATCTGTTAGAGCATGTGAAGTTGTCCTCAATCTCAAAAGATAAATAACCCCTTCTTCCTCTAAGCATGTACATGGTTTCTAATCAAGTTTGATGACATATTGTTCATCCATAATGAACTCTTTTTATAATTCTTTCAGCATTTATTTATTTATTTATTTATTTATTTATTTATTTATTTTTACTTATATTGATTATTTGGAATCACATTTCATTCCCCAGTTAAACTCATGACCCAGTATTTTCACATCTGTTTACTCTTCCTCTGTGACCTATCCACTTCAGAAAAATTATAAAGTCTATTTTTTTGTGGGCCATACATTCACTGATGAATAGTGAAATTTGTAGTGGCTAGCCCATCAAAGGAGAATGAGGTTTTCTCTGTCTTCACTGAACCCAGAAGTAATCAGCTGGGAGAGCTCTGAGGGAGCCTGAGGTGGATGTGTCCTGCTCTCTCCTGCCTATGGCCTCCCTTATATGCTATCGGGTGGTGTGTGCTGGGGTCAGCTCCCCATAAACTTGGCTTTAGGTAGCAACACTAACCAGGGGCCTCCACAGGGGGTTTTGGTGGTAACAAGAACTGCAACAACATGGCCCACATCCATATCAAGACCACTGACTCACTCATTGTACACAGGGGCTACACAAGCCATGAGCCCCAAGATAGTCTCAGGTTTGGTGACACATGCCACTAACATCAGCATAGTGAAACACAGCAGCAAAGTCTGAGACATCAGTGAAGAATTGGACAGCTACACAAATGGCAAGCATCCACATAAATCTCAAGCTCCACTGAAGTCTGGAGCAGCAGCAACGACCACTAATACAGATATGGACTCCAGTGGCATCATGGAATAAATTATTCTTAGATGTGGTCCAATCCAGAAATGGACCATTTCTCTTTTCCCAGAGCCAGGTGATCCCAAACCAGGCAGGAGGTTCTGGGGATGAGGTTGTGTCTTCATGAGCTTAGAGCTGATGTATACCATCCATGCAACTCTAATGTGCAATGACAGGAGGAACCTCAGTCCTCTCTTACCTGTCACCAGCATGTCTCTAGCTCCACCTTGTCTCCAGCTCACACCCTGCTAGTTTTTCATCTTTTCTACCTCTCCATTAAATATTTGCTCCTTGTAGTGGCACTTGGGGACTACCAACCAGGCAACATAAGGAACTCTTGAGTTCACCTTTTTGTCAATAATTTCTTATTGCTATATTTATATAGTATTAATGATTTTTAAAATATCTGCACTCCAAATAGAATCTCTACTGTTACCTAAGAAGAATTTTTATATACAAAAGAAGATCTCATATAAGTAGACAATTACTATCACCTTTTATCTCAGAAAACTCATTTATCCGTTTTGAAATAAATAATCAGTATATTATGTTGAAGTATAATTATATGGGAGAAATTGTATGTGTATGACTACCTTGGTTTAGATAAAATGTGGTAGTTCACTATTACATGTCTAGCATGTGCATTCTTTCTAGTAGAAATTGGTAAGTGTCTTAGGTCTATTTGTTCAAACATATAGATGTGTTCCCTGTTCCTAGGAACATAAAACAGAAGATAGGCATAGACATAGAGCACTTAATTACCATATAGGATGGTGAGGTCTATGAGCACAGAACTAAAAACAAAACAAAATTGTTTGTCATGGTGGAGTGAATTACTCACCTTGAAACATCAGAAAAAATATATATAATGATACTGTGGCAGATTATATGTGCTTGATATATTGCTTTAACCCAAAAGTTGCCACACTGCTGAATTTAGTAAAATTTAGCCTTAGGTCTTGTTCAGACAATTCACAAGAATTGCCTTCCCTGAGCTTAATCCCCACTTGCACTTATCACAATGTTTGAACCACTGGTAGTAGCTCAGCATTTGCATTTCTATCAGTTACCTGAAAAAATTTAAAAAATAGCCACTTCACTGGATCAATTTACTCTCACCAAATAGACTGAAAGATTGTTATGTTAATATTGGAATACTGGATATTAAGAAGTCCTGGAGAATGTTGTTCAAATCTGTGAATTAATAATGGTAGAGTACTGAGTGAGATACTGCTCTTTTTTTTTTAACTCAAAACACTTTATCAGTATTTGTATATACATATATACTTATACATGTATACATATATGAACAACAATTAAATAACAAGATGTATTTGAAAGTATGGGAGGTTCGGAAGAGTGGGAGGAAGAAGAGAAAGGGGGAATTATGTAAATACGGTGCTCATATATGAAATTCTCAAAAAGGAATTCAGTTTTTTAAAATGTTCAACAGATTAACTAGCATTTTACAATTTGAAAATAAATATGACCTATAATTATGTTGAAGGACATTTTAACTCACTACAAACTTTGAAGTTTAAAATAAAATCAATAAAAATTATTTTACCCAGCATACTAACAAAAACCACAATAACATTTTATAATTCAAAGTATTTCTGAGAACAAGAAAATGGATTGTCAGAAGCTAAGTCAGCAGAGCCAGGCAAACACTGTGTGTTATTTCTTTTTTTTTTTCCGTTTTTTCCTTTTTTTTTTATTATTATCAAATCATATTTTTACTTTTTAACAGAGGGGTTACAAACACGAAAATGCAGAATGTGGGGAAGGGGATGACACAGGAGCATAGGTGTTCAGGGGAAGTACAGATATCTTTCAGAGCAGGGTATCAGCTGAGTGAAGGTTCAGGGGTCAGGTCACTATGACTCTGCCTATGATTTACTTGTCCTTATCTACTTTGGTACTATCTGCCAAGGCTGCCTATTTACAAGGTCTATGACTACTCAGGCTGGTAGATTTCCACAAAAGCTGCCTGTTTACAATAGTTTATAGACATCTGTTTCAGTGTTTTTCCATAGAGACCCAAGACTCTGTGTTAGCAGGCATGTATGTCAGGCCTATTGCTGATTTTAGGCTTATGGCTGATTTTAGACCTTCAATGTATAATCAGAGCTGCCCCTGACATCTCCTCCCTTCTCCAAGTATAGAAGGGCTGTGGCAATTCTAATCTTGCCATGTCAGGATAGAGGTCTGACCTCCAGTAATTAAAGGGGACCTTGTAATGACTCCAATCCTCCTGTCTATGTCCAGTGAGGCATGAGGGCCATACCCATCCCTATGTCTTTTTTCTGGAGAGGGTATACTTTTGACATCAACCCCTATGAAGTCAGGTTTATCCCTCAGGGAACCCAGAAACATATTTTTAACTTTTATTTATATTCCCTTGCAGTGCTTAGCCTCACAGCCTAAGCAAGAATTCAAATCGGCAGACAGAGGGGGTTCTGGGTAGCCCCTCTCTGCTTGGTCTAGGGGCGGAAGTCCCTTCTTTTAGGTTGGGTGGAGATGGGACTTGGGAGCACCCTGAATAGAGTAACAACCTCATCTAGAGTTTCATGGTCCTCCATAGCTAACTTATGAAATAGATTTTGCTATCAGATTAATTATCTGTTGTTTTACAAATTAGTCAGCCTACTTAAGGCCCAGGGACCAAAGGAAATAAGCAAAAATGACCCAATTAATGATCCCAGGATGGAAAGAAGTAGGGTTAATAATCATGGAGAGGTTGAAGACCAATTCTTGTGCAAGCTCTCATTTTTCTCTTTCTCTCTCTGTCTTTTCTCAAGACCTTCTCTTGCCTTTTTCATGTTTTCTTTAATCATCCCTGTTTTGTCTATGTAAAAGCAGCATTCTTCTTTAAGGGCTGTACACAGTCTAGAGCTGTACACAGTCTTTTCTATTGTAAAAGAGAAAATCAAGTCCAATAAAGTCCTTTGCAATTTTGGGGGATCGCATCAGACAGCAAAACGAGGGATTTCTTCAGATTAGTGATGTCAATCTATAGTTGTTTGATGTCTTTGTCAAAGGCCCATCAGAGGTCTAAGCACTATAAGTTTGGAGGCCAGCGTCAGGACTAGAATTCCTAATAGCAGCCATCATGGGTGATTAATTTTTACCTGAAAAGGAAAAAAGAAGGGAATTCTCAGGGAAATTTCTCTTCCCTGGATGTCAATTGTTACTCATCTTATTTATAATTGGGCCTGGTTTGTGTGAGTATCTATTTAATTCATTAATCTTTTTGGTGGCCATTTAGCTGTGCCTTCTGTGGTATCAAACAGGCATATCAGTCCTCAGCCCCATATAGGAACTGGGTCCTAGCCATTTCATTTAAGGTTAAAAGGGTCCTCCCACATAGTTGTGGCATAGTTTTTATTGGTCTCAGTGATGCCAGAGGCAATCAGTGGCAGTTTTGCTGTGAGCTTTCAGTTTTAGAAAGTTAAGAGTAAACAAGGCCTGCTCCTTCCACCCTCAGAGAGTCATGAAGACAATATTTCTAAGGAGCAGGTGTGGTGGCTCAGCCAGTTAAAATGGCACCTGGGCCAAATCTTATGAATGGCACCTGCCAAATCTTATGAATGGCCCTCGAGTGCTGCTTCCTGGCGGAAAGGCAAGCCTTTCCCTGAGTCACAACCGCAGAACTACTGTGCAGACTCACTGCCACAATAATCGGGCTGTTTGAGGTGCACCAATGAGGCATGCCCACGAGGCAGGTGCTGATTGGGACAGGCTGGGGTATAAAAGCCGTTAAGGGGCTGAGGAGAAGGGCTTCCAGAGAGAAGGGTTTCCAGAGAGGAGATTGTAAAGGATCCTGAATAAACTGCGTTGAGAAGAACTCTGACTTGTGTCGTTCCTGTCTGCTGGTCAGATAGAGAAGTGACAACTATTTAAAGAAATAAAATTTTTATTAATAATTTCTTTTATCAGAGGACTATTATAAAACAGCCACCAATAATTAATCTATATAATATATCAATTAATGAGAGCTTCTTCTACTTTTTGTAAAATTACTCCTCTTTTTTCAATTAATTGTTGAGGGAAATTAGGATTTGCATCTCTCTTGAGAATACTGAACACAGACATAAATTCTTTTGTGAAGAGCTTAAAATAAGATCTTAGCCAATAAGCATCTCCTGGAAACTTTTGAAAATTGTTTGAAATAAGTAAACTATCTTTTTTTTTCCAGACCCATTATGGTTTTCTTTATTGGATATTTTACATATTTGCCTTTCACTATTATCTCCTCTTCTTTTCTCCCCCAAAACCCCTTATCCCATACCCCCTCTTCCAATTATTATGAGTGTGTGCACCCACCATTCTCTCAATCCCCCTCTCTGCTCTTGCACTCCCCAACACTATGAATCCAATCTTTAAGGGACCATGGCCCTCCACTTCCAAGGTTGCCTAATGAAGCCACCCTCAGTTACCTATAGAAGTGGAGCCATGAGTCCCTCCTTTTCTGTTCTCAGGCTGGAGGTTTAGACCCTGGGAGCTCTGGTTGAGTATTTTGCTACAAAAAAAAAAAAAACAAAAAAACAAAAAAAAAAAAAAAAAAAAAAAAAAAAAAAAAAAAAAAAAAAAAAAACAAAAAACAAAAAACAAAGCACCCACACTCTGGTCTTCCTTCTCCTCTTGAGTTTCATGTAGTCTATGCATTGTGTCTTAGGTATTGTGAGCTTTTGGGCTAATATCCACTTATCAGTGAGTGCATGCCATGTATGTTCTTTTGTTATTGGGTTACCTCACACAGGATGATATTCTCAAGCTCCATCCATTTGCCTAAGAATTTCATGAACTCAGTGTTTTTAATAGCTAAGTAGTACTTCATTGTGTAAATGTACCATATTTTCTATATCCATTCCTCTGTTGAAGGACATCTGGGTTCTTTCCAACTTCTGGCTATTATAAATAAGGCTGCTATGAACATAGTGGAGCATGTGTCCCTGTTGTACAATGAAACATCTTTTGGGTATATGCCCAGGAGTGGTGTAGCTGGATCCTCAGGTAATACTATGTTCAATTTTCTGAGGTACCCCCAGACTGATTTCCATAGTGGTTGTACCAGCTTACAATCCCACCAACAATGGAGGAGTGTTCCTCTTTCTCCAAATCCTCGCCAACATCTATTGTCACCTGTGTTTTCAATCTTAGCCATTCTGACTGGTGTGAGGTGGAATCTCAGTATTGTTTTCATTTGCATTTCCCTAATGGCTAGAGATGTTGAACACTTCTTTAGGTGCTTCTCAACCTTTCGAGATTCCTCAGTTGAGAATTTGTTTATATAGTGAATTAAGTTGATGGAATTCCATATATTGAACCAACCCTGCATTAGTGGGTTAAAGCCTACTTGATCATGATGGATGATTGTTTTAATGTGTTCTTGGATTCTGTTCCCAAGAATTTTATTGAGTATTTTTGCATCGATATTCATTAGGGAGATTGGTCTGAAGTTCTCTTTCTTTGTTGGGTCTTTGTGTGGTTTAGGTATGAGCGTGATTGTGGTTTCATAGAATTTTATTGGGTAGTGTTCCTTCTACTTCTACTTTGTGGAATAGTTTGAAAAGAATTGGTATTAGGTCTTCCTTGAAGGTCTGATAGAATTCTGCACTGAAACCATCTGGTTCCGGACTTTTTTTTGGTGGGTAGACTTTTAATGACTGCTTCTATGTCTTTCACGGTTATGGAACTGTTTTGATGGTTTATCTGCTCCTGATTTAACATTGGTAACTGATATTTGTCTAGAAAGTTGTCCATTTCATCCAGATTTTCTAATTTTGTTGAGTATAGGCTTTTGTAGTAGGATCTGATGATTTTTTGGATTTCCTCATGTTCTGTTGTTATGTCCCTCTTTTCAAATCTGATTTTATTAATTTGAATACTGTCTCTCTTGACCTCTGATTAGTCTGGCTAAGGGTTTATCTATCTTGTTGATTTTCTCAAAGAACCAGCTCCTGGTTTTACTGATTCTTTGTATAGTTCTTTTGGTTTCTATTTGGTTGATTTATTTCAGCCCTGAGTATAATTATTTCCTCCCGTCTACTCCTCTTGGGTATATTTGCTTCTTTTTGTTCTAGAGCTTTCAGGTGTGTTGTCAAACTGCTAGTGTATGCCCTCTCCAGTTTCCTTTTGTAAGCACTTAGAGCTATGAGTTTTCCTCTTTCATTGTGTCCCATAGGTTTTGGTATGATGTGTCTTCATTTTCATTAAATTCTAAAAAGTCTTTAATTTCTTTCCTTATTTCTTCCCTGACCACATTATCATTGAGTAGAGTATTGTTCAATTTCCATGTGAGTGTGGGCTTTCCCTTGTCTTCCTGTTTGCATATCCAGCCCACTATCCTATGTCTTTTTATTGGGGAATTGAGTCCACTGATGTTAAGCGATATTAAGGAGAGGAGATTGTTGCTTCCTGTTATTTTTGTTAACAATGGGGGGCATTGTTTGTGTGATTATCTTCTTTTGGGTTTGTTGGAAGAGGCTTACTTTGTTTCTCTTTCTGGGGTATAATTACCCTCCTTGTATTGGTGCTTTCCTGCTATTATTCTTTGTAGTGCTGGGTTTGTGGAAAGATATTGTGTAAATTCGGTTTTGTCACGAAATATCTTGGTTTCTCCATCAATGAAACTTGAGAGTTTTGCTGGGTATAGTATACTGGGCTGGCATTTATGTTCTCTTAGGGTCTGTATGACATCTGTCCAGGATCTTCTAGCTTTTATAGTCTCTGGTGAGAAATCTGGTGTAATTCTGATAGGTCTGCCTTTATATTTTACTTGGCCTTTTTCCCTTACTGCTTTTAAAATTCTTTGTTTTGTGCATTTTGTGTTTTGATTATTATGTGACAGGAGGTATTTCTTTTCTTGTCTAGTCTATTTGGCGTTCTGTAGGCTTCTTGGATGATTATGGGCATCTCATTCTTTAGGTTAGGGAAGTTTTCTTCTATAATTTTGTTGAAGATATTTATTGGCCCTTTAAGATAGGAATCCTCACTTTCTTCTATGCCTATTATCCTTGGGTTTGGTCTTCTCATTGTGTCCTGAATTTCCTGGATGTTTTGTGTTAAGAACTTTTTGCATTTTGTGTTTTCTTTGACAGTTGTGTTAATATTTTCTATGGTATCTTCTGCACCTGAGATTCTCTCTTCTATCTCTTGTATTCTGTTGGTGATGCTTGCATCTATGACTCCTGATTTCTTTCCCAGGTTTTCTATATCCCTGGTAGTCTCCCTTTGTAATTTCTTGATTGTCTCTACTTCCATTTTTATGTCCTGGATGGTTTTGTTCAATTCCTTCACCTGTTTAGTTGTGTTCTCTTGTAATTCTTTAAGGGATTTTTTGTGTTTCCTCTGTAAGGGCTTTTACCTATTTATCTGTGTTCTCCTCAATTTCTTTGAGGGTGTTATTTATGTCCTTCTTAAAGTTTTCTATCATCCTCATTAGAAGTGATTTTTAGATCTGACTCTTGCTTTCCTGGTGATATGGATAATTCAGGACTTTCTAATGTGGGAGAACTAGGTTCTGATGAAGCCGAGTACTCTGGGTTGCTGGTGCTTGTGTTCTTGTGCTTGCCTTTCACCATCTGGATCTCCTTGGTGCCACCTGAGCTGTCTCTGACTGGAGCCTTGTCTTTCCTATTATCTTGGTTGTGTCAGAACTGTTTGGGATGAGGGTTGCTGCTGGGGTTAGAGCTGAGGTCCAAGATCTGCTCAGTGTTCAGGAGGAAACAGGAAGGAACCAGTGCTCTGGGCCAGGAGTGAATTCCTGGATCTCTGTGGGTCCCAGTTACTCCCTGTTTGGGAAAAGTATTGCTGTCTCCTGACCTGAGATACTGCCCAGGTTAGAACTCCTTGGAGCCCTGTCACCTCTGGGTTTTGAAAGGTTGGGTACAGAGCTGCCTCCTGGGATCTGCTCTGTGCTGGGGTCCGGACAGGAAGGAACCAGTACACCCGCCCAGGAGTGAATTCCTGGGTCCCAGTGGGTCCCAGTTACTTTCTATTTGGTGTGAGTGCCCGGCTTAGAGCTCCTGAGAGCCCTGCTTCCTCTGGGTTCTGTGAGATTGGATGCAGAGCTTTCTCCTGGATCTGCTGAGCGCTCAGACCCAGACTGGAAGGTAACAGTGGTCCTGGCCAGGAATGAATTCCTGGGTCCCTGTGTGCCCTGGTTACTCCCTGTTTGGAGTGAGTGTTGCTGATTCCCTACCTGAGATACTGCCCTGGTTAGAGCACTGGTATCCCCACTTCATCTGGTATTTGTGAGGTTGGGTACAGAGCTGCAGAAGGTGATCCACTCAGTGCTCTGGCCCAGATCGGAAGTCCGAGATACTGCTCTTGCATTAGCTAAATCCTCTCTAATGACAAACTTCATAGAGGTCAGTGTTCTTCTTGGAGTCTGAGACAAGTCATGAGCTCACTGCCTCTTCCCATTATATTGTACCATGAGTAAATAAAAGTAGACAGATTGATTTTATGTTTTTTAACATATACCTTGAAATAGAAAAGTTTTTTCTATCACACTTTCTGAAACAGACTCAGAAAGAACCCACCATATCTGCTCAACATGAGAAAAATCTCGAGACTGTTGTGGACAAGATGGACAGCCAAAGTGGAATAAACATCTCAGAGTCCTTGAAGAGGACATTCTCTGACTTCCATCAGTACCAAACATTGTTTGAAAACCTGCCTAATCAACCCAAGTTAAACCTTTTTAGAATGTTGAATGTCCTGAACAAAGGTACTCAGAATCATCAAGTGGACACAGTAAATTTCAGAAGAATGCCCCATAGGATTCAAGGTACCAAACTTAGGTACCACCAAAACAATTATAGAAAGCAAGTCCTCTACTCTGTGGCTGAATTCATGAATTTAGTGAGAAATGAGTTGATTTCCAGATACATATACCAAAGTGCCCCTGATCTCCTACCTGCTGAGCCTATTATTAAGGTCTCTTTCAAGTCTTATATCCTCTTTAATTAACCACACAAGTAGAGTGGAGATTATAAATAAACAAAAAATGTAGTCTCTCCTCCCTCCAGTTAAATATTAAAAATGGCCAGAGGCAGCAAATAAAGGCTTCTGAATCAGCAGTGTGCAGAACAGGAAGCTAGGAATCAGCATCTCTTCAGAAGAGAATGGCCTAACCTTCCTTTCTTTAAATGTACATGCTATTTTCTGGCAAGATTCTTAGTAAATTCATCATTGACCCCTCACTCTTCTTTACTGTAATCTGATCAAATGGTAATGAAAATGTTTTACATTTCAAACTTTGAGGCTTTGTAGTTATAAAATATTATATATCATGTTTTCCCCATTAACTTCTTTTTGTAAGAGCTGCACACACATATATGATACATTTGAACTCACTCACAACTTACACTCTCTCATTTCTCTCTATCTTCCATGAATGAAACTCTTACTGATGTATTACTCCTTGTCATTTTTATTGTGTTGTTTGTGACACACTGGGTTTACCAGGTTATACACACATGGTCATGTATGTAGTAGAGGACTTGAAGGTCAGATCTGAAAGTTCGAGAGTCTCCTCAGAAAATGGCTCTTTCTTGATAGTTTTATCTCAGAAAGTCTTCAAAGTAGAATTAGATTCATATTTTGGTAGTGTTTTTCATGGAGATTTTGAGGGTGAAGCCTTCCCATTTGAAATTGTTATTGTCTATATCTTGGATTCTACTCTTAAACAGCAATTTTCCATGATGTGCTGAAAATTTACAAGGTCAACTAACCTGGAACCTTGAGGAGTCTCAGAAACTAAACCACCATAAACTGAGCCTGCATGAACTGGACCTAGCCTGTCCCCCCATTTGTAGCAAATGTGTAGTTTGGTCTTCATGAAGAACCCCCAAAACTGGAGCAAGGCCATGCCTAACTCTGTTGCCTGCCTCTGTATCCTAACTGGGCTGGCTTCTCTGGCCTCTGAAAGAAAGGATATACCTATTCCTGTATTGACTTGATGCCCCAGGATGGATTGGTTCCCCTTACTCAGAGAAGCAGGTAAGTGGGAGTTGTGGAAGGAGTTATGTGAGGGGGTGACTGGAAGGAGGAGTTGTGATCAGTAAGTAAAGTGAAATTAAATAAATAAATAAATAAATAAATAAATAAATAAATTTTTTAAAAAAACTGTAACTCACACCCTCTTCAGAATGAAAAAAAAAATCATCTTTCTCCTTTTACCTAAATCCAACTCAGCCACATAACCTTTCAATTCAACAATAGCAAACTGATATATAGCACTATTTTTATTGAAACTCTAATTTCACTGTCTTCTCTGATGACATAAACTACAATTGTATATTCACATGGAAATAGACCGTTATCACTTCCAGTATAAATTGTCTGTTGCTGAAACTAGATTCCATTTTTTGGTAAAGTTGTAAACCACTGGATTCATATGTCATTGTGGAGGTTTTGATTTTTCTGTTTAATGCTTTTTAATTGGCAATAAAAAATACTAGTCATATTTTAATCTCACAAGGACAAATGCCAAAAAGCAGTTTAGAGGAAATAAGTACATCTCTCTTTACTTGGGCTCAATGTTTCAGAATCTTCAGGACAGTTGTGTTCTTCTAGCTCACTTTAGTCCCCACTGCTGGTGTGACCAAGTAAAGATGTCAATCAACTACTTCTCTATGGGTCCACCTAGATCTAATCCTGTTCTCACCTCGTGAGCTGAATGTAATTTAAGGGTCATGTTAACATTTTGGTTCTTGTATTGACAACATCAAAAATCTCAAAAAAAATGCATACATTTATTCAGGAATACAGCTAGTTCTAGAAGAATTCTTATCAGCAAATTGTATGATCTTTGCATTTATACAATGGTATATAGAGTGATATAAAATATGGATGTTACACCCTTTAGCACAGAAAGCCTACCTAAACTAAAATCCCAATGCTGAGACAAATGTCCATCTGGACATATACTGCTCTTGTTTTGATTTCTGCAAAGGTCCTGAATCTCATTTCATTCCAGTCTTGCGACCAGGTTTAATGTATTGAAGTTGATTTAGGAGTGGAGAAGCTATCCAGCTGGAGTTACTAATACTTAAAATAAATGTCAGTGAATTTTCTTTGACAACTATATTAGCTATGAGAATCGAGGACATCAGAACTGTTCAAACTCAGCTTGAAATTCTTTAACCTCATTTTGTTCAATCGATAGCATCTAACAATTGTCATTTTGATCTATTTTCAGATTAGCTCATTTTAGTTTCTTCATAGGAATGGTAGCATTTGTAGATCAGGATATAGAGAGTTTTCTATATCTAGCTTATATATAACTGTTTGTTTCTATTTTCAAACTATGCAAAAGCTCTCATGAAAACAATTTTACCTCACGGTTCCAGTGTTACAAACTTACATTATATATTTATTCTCTCTGTGTGTGAGAATGTTTACATAGTTGTGTTTGTAAGTGTAGAGTTCACATTTAAAATTGCCTGTCTTCTTTTGTTCCTCTCTAGCTTGCTTTTAGAGATAGGGTATCTGTTATAATTAGATGTTTGTAAATGGCCAGACTGGTTGACTTTTGTACTAATACCTTCTGGATTTGAGTTTTCCCTTTTATTTTTGTTGTTTCTGATTTTGGTTAATTGGTTGGTTATTGCTTGGTTGTTTATCATCTGCCTCTACTTCCTTTGGAGTTAGGGTCATATTTTTAATACATTTTGTATATTCTTTGTATATTCTCTTATATATTACATCTAGAGTGCAGTATCCCCTCTCCTCCCTCATTTACTCCCAGCTCCTTTCCCATCACCTCCCTTCTCCCCAAGATCCACTTTTTCTACTTATCTTTCAGAAAACTGAAGGCTTCTCAAACATATCTACCAAACATGGCATATCAAGTTATAATAATAAGACTAGACACCTCCCTTCACATTAAAGCTGGACAAGACCACCCCATAAGGGGAAAGTCCCCATAAGCAGACAACAGAGATGCAGACAGTTGCAGTTCCTACTATTAGTAGTATCATAAAAATATCAAGCTACAAAACCATAATATATATGCAGAGGATCTAGCACAGACGGATAAAAGCTCCTTGATTGTCTCATTGGCTCTGTGAGCTCCTATGAACACTATTTAGTTTATTCTGTGTGCTGTGTTTTTGTGATGTCCTTGACCCAACCCTCAGGCACTTACAACTGTTTCTCCCTTCTTCTACAGGATTGCCCTAGTTCCACCTCACATTTGGCTGGAGATCTGCTCCAATCGGTTGCTGGACAAATCTATATGATAATTATTACTCAAGGGTCATGTTTAAAAGAAACTATCATTAGGAATCATTTCATTAACTTTTTTGTTTAGGGTTTTACTTTTTCATGTTTTTGTTTGTTCAGTTTTGTTTCCAGTCTTGTTTGGCTCCATTCTAGGACTCAGGGCTATTCTGACCTCTGGATCCTGGAACTTCAGGGAACGTTAGGCATGGACTCCCTCTTGTGGCATGGATCTTACCTGTGACTAGTTCCTGATTGGCCACTACCACAAGTTCTGTGGACTTTCTTTTGTGGCATGGGTCTCAAGTGTGACTAGTTACTGATTGGCTACTACCACAAGTTCTGTCTGACATTTACCACAGCACATCTTCTAGGTAGGACAATTTGTAGGTCAAAGGTTTGTGGCTAAGTTGGTCTCAATCCCTCCACTAGAAGCCTTGCCTGGTTACAGAACATTGCCGGTTTATGCTCAATATCCCCTGTTACTAGGAGACATTGGCTATAAGCTTCATTTAAATTGCCTTTATTATATTTAAGTATTTCCCTTGTATCCTAATTTCTCCATAATTTTTATCATGAAAGGATGTTACATCAGACTTTGTCAAAGGCTTGTGTTTTTTGGCATCTAGTGAAATGATTATATAGGGTTTTTTTTTTTTCCCAAGCAGGTTATGTAGTGAATTACACCAATTGTTTTTTTTTTTTTTTTTTTTTTGTACAATATTTGGATCTCTGTATTGAAGTCTACTTGAGGACGGTAAATTATCCATTTAATATGTTCTGTGATTTAGTTTCTGAGTATTTTGTTGATTGTTTTTGCATCTATGCTTATATAGAGAATTGGCTCATAATTTTCTTTGTTCATTGAATATGTTAGATTATTAGAGTGACTGTGTCATTGTAACATGATATGGCAATGCTTTTTCTTTTTCCATAGGGCTTATGGGTCTCATGAAATTGTTTATCTGATCGTGATTTAGTTTGTTATGTGATATCTGTCGAGAAAATTTTTCATTTCATTTAGATTTTCTAACTTTGTGCAGCACAGAATTTGGAAGTAAGACATAAAGATTCTTTGGATTAACTTGGTGATTTTTTTCTATGTTCCTCTTTTCTGAATTTTTTGTTGTTGTTTTGTTTTGTTTTGTTTTTGTATGTTTTTTTTTTGTTTTCTTTTTGAGACAGGATTTTTTTGTGTGTGTAGCCCTGGCTGTGCTGGAACTCACTCTGTAGACCAGGCTGGCCTGGAACTCAGATATCTGCCTGCCTCTGACTCCCAAGTGCTGGGATTAAAGGCATGCGCCACCACTGCCTAGTGTTTTTATCTGATTTTGTTAATTTGGATATGCTCTCTTGTGTTTTAACTCATTTAGTTAAGGATTTGTCTGTCTTGTTGATTTTCTCAAAGAACAAATTATGTTTCATGACTTCTTTGTATGGTTCTTTATATTTCTATTTCAATAATTTCTGCCTTGAGTTTGATTATTTCTTTCTGTTTCCTTCTCTAATGTGTGCTTACTTCTTTTGCTTCTAGAGCGTTCATGTGTACTGTTAAGTTGGTAGTATGAGATGAAACTTCTGGATTTCAAGGCCTCTGATCCAGCATGGTGCCTCTGCTGGAATTGGGGGCCAGTTTATGAAGATGAGGAATGGAAAGGTAGTTGGGGGTATGATAGATGGACACTGAGAGAAAAGGCAACATACCTGAAGTTCTGGACCATGTTAATATCTGCTCTAGAAGAATAACTACACTGGGATTGAGAATTGATGAATAGTATGGTAGCTATGAGAAGGTTAGATTGATGTAAGAGGTACTATAGAGATAGAAATTAAAAGCACAAAGGAATTATTTTGTGGAAAAATAAAATTTTGCCCTTCTTACAAAAGATTTAGAAATCTAAGTGGACATGTGGAACCCCCAGCAAATATAACCAAGAGAGTATCTTATGTGCTATAAGATAATTGCAATCACAAGAAGACTGAAAAAGCAAACAATATTGAATGGTATACATACCTAACTTATAATGCAAACTATCTGTATGACAGTAGATATCTCAATAGGAACACAAAGGCAGAAGATCATTGAGAACATTGAATGAAATAACTACTAATCAAGGTTACCATAACCAGGAAATCCATTTTTCTTAATTAAAGGATAAATAGGGACATATTACGGTAAAAACAAATTCAATAAATTCAGGATCAGTTATACAGCACTCAAAAAATTTATGGAATTCTTAGAAGAAAAGAAAATAACAATAAGCACTAAGTTGTATAAGTTAATGAGAAGTGAAAAAAATTCCACTTCCTTTTGACTAGGAAACATCAAAATGGAGCCAGTCATGGTAAAACAAACCTATGATTTTGGAACTTGGAAGATATGGGCCAGCAGATGAAAAATTCAAGGCTTACTTTAGCTACTAAGTGAGTTGAAAGCTCTGCTGACTGACAGGAAACCCTGATTTATTCACTGCTTCTAAGAACCTCTGTTTTTTATTCTAAAACACATACACAGAAAGTAAATACATACAATCTAGGAAACTGGAAAGCAATAGCAAGCAGAATCATCTTAATCATAACCAGAAAAGCAAATTGAAAGTCTATTATATATTGATAAAAATAACAATAATAAGAAAAAATGACAAAAATTGGTATGCAATGAATGTTGGTGCAAACTACGCCACAGAACAAAGAGTATTAGACATGAACATCATTACCCAATTATAGTTAATTATATAATTACCATATTGACACAAAAAATTAACAAATATATTACAGAATAAAACTACATTGTAAAACAAATGTCCTTACCAGGTAAGTTTAGAGAGAAAATTCCACCTAACAACAGCAGAATAAATATATCAAAATCTCATAACTTTCTCCAAAAGGGAATATGTTCTATATGGCCATTCAAACACACACAGAAAAAGAAAATTGCATTAGATTGCAATTAAATTGTAGAATGTATAGAATATATAGAACCATATAGAAATAAATCTGCCTTTTGAAATAATACATAGGTCACTGAAGTCATGAAAGGAACATTAGGTATGGAATGTACATGCAATGGAATTTTACTCTGCAATAAAGGCAATTGAAGTCACAAATTGTATGGTTAATGGATGAAACTGGAAAATGTTATAATGAGGAGATTAATCCTGACTTAGAAAGACAAATATCAACAAATTCTCTTATATATAGATACCAATTCCAAACCTTTAGATTTCAGTGTACAACTTGAAGTAACATAAGAAGCTACGAAAGTAGAAAGGGATCATAAAGACAAGAAGGAACAAGAAGCTCTATAGTGGGGCATAGGATGATGCAGGTACTATGAAAATGATGGTAGGAATCTTTGGGCACCTTAACAGGAAAGGGAGAGAAGAGTAATGCCGGGGGGAGGGGGGAAAGAGGAAGTAGGGACCAACAACACCAATATGTATGTATAATATGTATGTTTTTAACTTAGTCATCATTCATATATTACATCCTGACATCAGTACAGGCTAGGTACGGGAATCCAGTAGGAGAAAATGGTCCCAAGAGTAGGCAAAAGAGTTAGAGACAACCCCATTTCCACTATTAGGAGTCCCATAAGAACACCAAACTACCAAATGAGGACAGAGAGTACCTAGATCAGACTTGTACATGCTCTGTGATCCTTGCTTTGGCTTCTATGACCCCCTATGAGCCCAATTTAGTTGATTTTCTGTGCAATGTTATTGTGAAGTCCTTTGTTCCTCTGGATCCTATGGCTCTTCTTCTTTTTTTGCTGGGTTCCCCCAGCTCCAGCTCTGTCTAATGTCTGTCTGTGTGTCCATTCATCTGCTCCCATCAGTTGCTGAATGTAGTTTTTCTGGTGATGATTGGCCTAGGTTTCTGTCTATGAATATAGCCAAATATATGTAGGACATTTCCTTGTCTGTTCTTTTCCAATCTGTTCTATTCTGTTTTCTTCTGTTCTGTTTTTGTTCTGTTCTGTTCTGTTCTTTATTTGTTTTGCCAACACTTGGTTTTATGGAAGGTCTCTGGGTTATCCAGTCTCTGGTTTCTGGCCATCCATGCATTATCAGGCATGCTCTTTGCCTGATAGTGTGAACCTCAAATTGGACCAGTCATTAGTTTCCTACTCCCACAAGATCTTTACAACTGTTACCCCAGTATTTCTTGGAGGCAAAACAAATTGTAGGTCAAAATTTTCTGACAGGGTTGATGTCTCAATCCCATGAATAGAAGCCTTGTATGGTTACAAAGGTTTGGTGAAGGTTCCTTATTCCTCTTACTTGGAATCTTCTCATAGGTAACCTTCATGAATTCCAGTAAGTTTCCATTTCACAGTTTCTACATCACACCCTTCCAAAGGCTCTTCAGTTCCAGTGTACTCTTCCAGCATTCTTTCCCTCCACACTTTCTACCTGATCTTGTTACCATTCCCACCTGCCGCCAGTCCACGCAAAAAAAATCTATTCTATTTCTTCTTCCCAAGTAGATCCCTGCATCCTCCCTTGAGCACTGTTTGTTATTTGCCTCTGGGGATTGTGACAAGGTAATCGATTCCACCAAATCAATGCTCTATCCTAGCACAAGCAGCCATTTGCAAGGAATTTTATTCATTTTATTTGGAAACACAAAACTGTCTAGATGTCCCTTAATCCAAGAATGGATAAAGAAAATGTGATCAATTTACACAATGGAGTACTATGCCATCATTTTTAGACTATCTGGTTTTATTGTCTTGCTTGTTCCTTGACTATGCGCAACTAGTGTATTGCTAGATCCTCAACCTAGAACTGACCTTAATAGACCTTAATACATGCATGTAATTAAAATGGTAGAAAAGCAAAAAAGAGGAGGGGGATGGATAAGGGCATTAATGGGGGGAAATGTAGAAAGGGGATAACATAAGAAATATAAATAAATAAAAATAGAATAAAAAATTTAAAACAACATCATGAAACATGTTGTCAAATGAATAGAATTGGAAAAAAGTATCCTCCTGAGTTGAATTAGCCCAGAAAAATAAAACCAAAAATAGTATGTATACACTTACAAGTGGATATTATGATATATATTCAATACTTTATACCTTATTTATGAAATGCCACAATCAAGGCAACTTACACTAAAACAGTTTATTAGGATTTAAAATTCCAAAGATACAAGACTTCATGATGGCAGAACAGATGCAGCAGGCATAAAGAGGGAACTCAAGCAAGAGGCAGGTAAATATAACTGGAATGATGCCAGTCTTTGATCAAACTCTTGCCCCAGTAAATTATTTTTTCCATAAATAGCACACTTAAAAGATCTCCCCAGTCAGGTCAACCTACTGGGAACCAAGAGTTTATAATTCAGAGACGGTATAAAAAACTTTTACTAAAACCAACACAGGGAATAGACATATCATACATATAACATACATACAGTTACATATGTACAAATATATTTAATGAAGTTACATTTGAATGAGGTTATGATGCTCCTAACAAGAGCAGTGAACTATCACAGGAAAATGTCAGTGTCAGTCATGGAAAATTTTCTCTGAGGTACTTGGAGGAATACAGTCGTTTCTCAATACAATATAGGTATTGTCATTGCATGAGTGACTTTCACATGTTAAAAGGATTGATATTTTCAAAGACATCATGTTCTTTGCACGTGGAACTTGAAGGAATTGACCTGGAACTAAATCTGGAGGTCTTCTGAGTACTTTTCCTCATGGCACAGGAAAGTGATATGGAAGTTGCTAAGTGTAGAAAAAATTGCTTTTCCTACCTAGCTGCATAGATGATAAACCAAGATAACGACTGTTTAAGCAAAATATTGACAACAATCCAATATTGACGCTTTAATATTGGAATTAACCAACAGCTGTCTAATGGGTCATAAAGCAGAGTTGACGAGGGTAATTCATATCTAGTAGTATACCTTAGCCAGCCGTTTCCTCATGGTTCTAGAGGTCATAGATGCTAGAAGGGAACGCGGAATTAGCATTTCCCAAACATACATAATTGCATGCTAAATAATTACTTCATACTCATTGATAAGTAGAATATCATCCCTGATTAAAGCTGCATGTTGCTGAAACAGAGGGTGAGACTACTATAAGATTCAAAACAGGTCACATTGCAGAAAACTATTCATCAGGTGCCTAAATCTAACTGATACAATTTTAATATAGCCACCACATAAATGTAAGACTCAGGCAAAATTAAAGAATGAGGAAAGAAAGATTGTAAGTGCCAGGGTACAATATCTCTTCCCTTTGTATATCACAGAAGTATTCCAAGCACAAAAATCTCAACAATATGAATACCTGAACAGGACCTCCACAATGGAACTACAATGACTTGTGGACATGGATTTGGAACATGGAGAACAACATCTTTTTGAAAATGTACAGGTGGTGAGTGTCTCTTGATGGAGAATCCAAGTCCTCCAAAGAGGAGCTTAAGCAGAGGTCATTGATTTTTTTTCAAGTGTACAGTGCTTGACACATGTTTATACCATCATTGCTAAATAGCTTCAATAAGGAATATATTAATTAAAAAGAGGAAAGGTTATGAATTTTGGAAGGGGAGGGTAAATATGAAGATATTGAAAGGGCAGGAATGAAATAGATGCAGTACTCGTGTGTGAAATCCTCAAAAAATATTTTAAAACAATACCGAGAGAAAACAGTCCCAATGCATTTGACAAACACAGTAAGGATTTTTTGTACGGAATGTTGTCAAACAATATTGAATAATAACATATATTTTAAAAAATGTAGACTATAATAAAGGTGCTTTCATTCCAAAAAAGCAAGAATGTTCCAACATGTCATAATTAATGGATATAATAAAGCTATGGTAGTCAGTGTTAATCATCAACAAGACAGAAGAAAATTACCTAGGGGCCTCTGGTCATACCTGTGCCAGATTGTTTTATCTACATTAATTGATGTGGTAAAACTTATATTGATTATTGACAGGACCATTCCATGGTCATGGATCCCAGACTGTATAAGGTGGAGAAGGAGAACTGAGTACAAGCTTGCATGTTTGCCTTTGCACATCACTAGTTTCCAATTAGTGAATGTTTTATATCCAGTATTTTGAATGTTTTTTCTCATTAATTGAGAAGGTTTATTTTAAAATAATTTTAAAAAGATATAATCACAAAACCATGTGAAATTCAATGACCCATGCTGCTGCAGGCTCTTTGGGCAAGGAAGCTTGTGCTGCTGCAGTATTTGTTCATAACTCCAGACTCATAAGTGAGAAGGAGAAACTCTTAAGGCTTCTGCAACAACCTTCTCCTCTCACACCCAGAAAAGAAACAGTATCAACAGGAAGACACTGAAACCATCAATTGTATGATAGCAGGAATGAAATATAATAGCATAAGGACCTTAGATGACAGTAAGTATAGGCTCATTGATTACACCAATTTTAGAGTTAAGTAAGATTATTGGTGATGAAGTGGGAGCATGTTTCAGTGGGCAGGAGCATATGTGAATGATTATATCATGACTTTTCCTATGCATCTAAAATACTCTAATAATAAAATATATTAGAAAAAAATTAAAGAAGACACAGGTAGAAATGCTGAGATAGATACTCAAAGGTTTTCCTCTAGTTTCTACACATGTGGTATGGGACATAGGTTTGTATCCAAACACAGGAACAGTAACACACACACACACACACACACACACACACAATCACACACACACACACTAAAAGAGAGAGAGAGAGAGAGAGAGAGAGAGAGAAAGAAAGAGAGGGGAGAGAGAGAGAGAGAGGAAAGAGAGAGAAAAACATACACACAAGAGAGAAACCCTGTGATAAGTATAGTTATAAATATTTGAAAGTATAAAAAAAAAAGGTCAAATGAAAATGTTTGTCATTTAAATGTGCCACAATAGGAATATTGATGTCAAAAATTTTAAAGTCCTTTGAATATTTACTCAAATTTAACAGGGAATTACAGGGACTAGGTACAATCTTACCTAAAAACTACAAAAAAGATGGCTGAAACTTGTGAAATGTTATCAACAGAGAAGAAATAAACATGAGATTACACTTGCCCTTTTGGCTTCCCAGAGAAAAATTTCCACTTCATGGTGAAGAAAGAGCCAATTCAATGGACTTCCTGGGCTCCTAGGTGAGGGCATGCCAATCCAAATATTTTCTGCTCATATCAAAGTAACAAGTTGTTCCAGTTTGTCATCTTCTAAGCACTCAGCTTTCACTCTTTATCATATACTTCGTGGCCTGAATCCCTGTTTTTATATTGAACACATATTGGTTTTAATATTTATATCTGAACCACCAAGTTATCTGGAATATTTCTTATATTCCAGGAAAATAAATTACCCAAAACTAAAGTCAATGGAAAAGCAGAGGCTGCATCTTTTCATCAATCTACAGTTAATACTACTGCACAAATAATTATTATAATATATGATTTGTTTTAAGTGTGTAAAAAATAAATGATCTGCCATATCCAAAGGGATGTAAAAACTGAGTTAATTGCAAGCAAGGCACAACCAGTCCATACACTCAAAGTAATGTTGCCATCTTGTGGCTACATGTTAATTGCAATTTTATAATCCTTTTCTTTAACATATTAAAAAAAACCACCTAAATATTTTAAATATATACAATTATAACCTGTAATTTAAAACTTAACACAATTATGCACACCATTATATGTAATCTTTGTCCATAATCATATCTAATAATATTACTATATTCACAAATATTTTTCTAAAAATACACAGAGGCTTAAACACTGGTTCGGAGCATGATGTTGCTGAATAAGTAAGTTGACATGGTCCCAGTTCCTTCTAAATATTTACTTTCTTGCCACACTCAAATGTGTCAGTACATGCTCTTCTACTCAGAGGGTGTTCCCTTTGTAATAAACACCAGAATACACTTACAACTTTTTAGTGCGGATAGTTAATGATGAATGAGTGTACAGCACTAAAATAGATGTTTACACCATCTCCTCCAAGGCTCAGGGAGCACTGTGAATGAACAGAAAAGAAAACAAAACCTTTCTACAAATATAAATTAGGAGACGGATTTCAAAATGTTATATTATGGTCATGCACAATCATTGTAATGGTGACCCAAAGCAATTGATGCTGCTTTCAATTGGGCCTGGATATGAATGAGCTGGTCACTGGCCAATCATGTATCAAAGATAGGTCATAGTACCCTCTGCACAACTTTGCCAAACTATTATTTTCTAGTATATTCTGGGAAAGCCACTTATTAGAAGATGCATACCTGAACCCAACAGTTTTAAATGGCCAGATTCAAACCTACAGAGAAAACAGGATTTAAATAACACAAGAATAAACTTTACACAGCACACAGAAGCATTATGCCTACAGATCTTAGCAACATATGTCTTGGATGCTAATCATGGATCTACAAAACTGATGATTTTCTAACCAGGTTTGCTCTTTCTTTGGTGTGATTCCTTCATGCTATTTTATTATGAGCTCTTTATGCAACAAGAGTATTTTGTAAATAGTATTTTATTAAAAGAATATGTGACAATTATAGCTTTTTAATTGTACACAATTATGAGCTTTCCTTGTGTCCTAAAAGAGACTTGCTTCTGAAAAATATGGAAATTTTTGATATCATGAGGATTCTTAGATGTTGATAAAATCTTTCTTTTTCGTTGTGGTTTCTCTGAAAAGAATAACACAAGAAAACCAAAGATATCTGAGAAACAATTGCATGGACCCTGATATCATCACAGACTCCAGTAGCATTTTGGATGACAATGGTCTTTTGATTTGGTCCAATACAGAAAGGGACCGTTTCTCTTTGTGCATATCTGGAGCTGAATCTGTGTCTTCATGAACTCAAGGTTGATCTGTATCATCTTGCCGACCTAAAGTGATCACCCTTCTGAGCAAGGACAGCATGTACACCTCAGTCTTTTTATCATCTTTCTCCACAATTCTAGGTCCAACTTTTCCCTAGCTCACACCCTACTCTGTTTTTATATCTTCCCCGGCTCTCCTTCACATGTAGTTACCCTTGGGGTACTTCCAACTTTCCTTCAAAAGGAACTCTTATGTTGCTATATGTTATATATTATTTTCAATATGTATCCGAAAAACCCATAAATTTTCTGCCTTCCTAATAAAAGCTCTACTGAAACTCAATTGAAATTCTACTGAAACTCAGAAGAATTTTCATGTATAAAACAAGAAAGTATATAAGTAGAAAATTATGATTACCTTCTCTCAGAAAGCTCATTTTTGATCTATGAACTGTATTATCTGTCTAGTTAGTTTGAGTTTAATTATATAAGGGAAATGGTAGATATATAGCAACCTTGCTTAGATAAAATGTGTAACATGTGCATTCTTTTTACCCGGTGTTCCTAACTTTTTCATATCTATTTATTCAAACAATAAATAATGGTTCTTGTTCCTAAAATATAAAAAAGAAGACAGGTAGAGCCATAGAGTAGACAGATGTCATACATTATTGTGGGAGTCTATGAGCATAGAACTCAAAAATAAATTTAAATAAATCCTTGGATAGGTCTTATGCTCTTACTCTAAACCTGTTATAAACAATTTCCTCTACCTCGGATTCTGAAACAAATTCAAAAAGACCCAAACATATCTGCTGATTACTAGACAAACCACAAGGCTAACTGAGACAAGACTGACTATCAAATTGAGCATACCTTAATACAGCCCTTAAAGGGTATGTTCTGTTCCTTGCATCAAGACAAAACATTATTTGAAGACTTGGATAATGCTAAGAAACAGACGACAAAACTGTTTAAAATCTTGACTGCCCTGGGCAAAAGTGGTGCTCAAAAGCATCAAGGGTATGGACTAATTGTCAGTGGATATTACAGTAGGCATATAGGTACCAGATGTATGACCCAAGACATTTTTATAATGTAACTCTTCTACTCTTTCAAGGAATACTTAAACTTAATGACAAATGAGTTGATTTCCAAATATGGCTAACTAGGATGATCCTGGTATCAGTGCCCCTTCAGTGCCTCTTACTAGGCATGCTTTCAAGTTCTACATTCTATTTGGTAAATACCCAAATACAGGGAGAATGTAGAGTGTAAATAAATACAATAAGCTAGTCTCACACCTCTACAGTTAAATATCAAAAATGGCCAGAGGCAGCAAAAAATGATTTTGATCCAGCTGTGCAAGAAGCAGCCAGGTATAATTAGAATCACTGTAGAACTAATGGCCTAACCTTCCTTTCTTTAAATGCACATGTTATTTTAAGGCAACATTCTGAGTAAATTCATATTGGGCCACTCAGTCTTTCTTACTATAGTCTGATCAAATGTGAATGGAAATGTTTAATTCTCTGAACTAGGAAGCTTTATAGTTATAAAAATATTGAGTAACATTGTTATTTCCCCTTTAATTTCTGTTTTAGAATTTCATAGAAGTACATGATATATTTTGATCTCATTCACAACTCACACTCTCTAAATTCCCTATATATCCCTAAACTATAAATCCTCTTCCCAAACAGTCACTCTCCTGCTTCATGTCTATTTGGTTTGTTGTTTATACACTCACTGGGTTTAACCATGGATACACACATGTGTATGTATATATATCACTTCACATGAGGAAGTGATCAATTGAGCAAAGGCAAATCAATCACCACAGTAATTAAATCATTGAAAACAATTACTTCCCCTGCTTCTGCAGCTCTTCACTGCCAATGCCTCCCTAGAGATAGACAACCTTTGTCTTTTCAGACTCTCCCTCATCTATGACTGAATTTTGACAAGAGCAGCCTCTTGCAGTCCCTCTTCATGCAAATCTGAGTCCATTTCTTCAGATAAAAAAAAGGGCAAGGCAGATCTGGGTGTTCCTATTCAGTCAATCATTTAAGCTTTTAAAAACCTCATATAAGCACTTGTTCTTGGAGACAGGCCTTTGTAAATAGAACAGCCTTCACATTTAGATTTCAAATGGCTGCTCCTCTGACAACAACTTCTTCTGGAGTACAAATACAATAATAATCCCCCTAAAACTTCAGTGGGCATCCTTGTTGAAGCACTTGAATATTAGGTTTAAAATTGTGACGGTCTCCTCAAAGAATGGCTCTCATTATTCTTATTACAAAAAGTCCACAAAGCAGATGTATGTCTCAGAGTCTAGTACTGCTTCTCTTAAACCTCTTGATGTTGAAGCCATGTTGTTTGAATATTTTATTCTCGGTATTTTGTGCCCATTTGTTTAAAAAATTGACCATGATGTTTTGACTTTTTAAGATGATTAAAACTTTTCTACTTGGCTGTCCTGAGTATTCTCCAACAAGTTTGATTATAGAAAAGTAGACTGTGAATTCTGATTTAATAGTCTACCTTAAATTGTAACTGCATGTGCATTTTTAAATTCTTAACATAGATATTTCTATGTTATCTTATGACAAGAAATAAATTGGGAAAATAAAAATTAAATTAATAAATTAAATAAAGGAAGTTAAGACAGCTACTTTTGTTAATCATTTATCAAAAATGTTACTAATGTGTTTAATATACAAGAGGATTTAGATAGGCATTTGTAATATTGGATTGATGCTCCTTATCCTATTCAAATTATTGGGAGGAGGTTCACAATCTAAAAGTAAGGAGCCATCTCAAGTGTCATATCAAATACCATTGTATTCATGCTAGTTCTAAAATTTACAGTGGTAGTCATTATAATTAGGAAAAGGTTTAAAGACACTTGCAGTGTATTTGGCATAATTCTAACACCTCTCTGGATGTTTTAACTTTATGAATTTCAAGAATGCTGCCTGCCCTGTTGAGCATTGATGAGGTAGATACTGCTGATAAAATTATCCATGGCCTGAGGTTAGTATTTCTATTTTGTTCAAGGTTCAAGAAGGGCATATGTAGTTTGATCATGCTAGCCCGTTTTGTCCTGGAGATACTTTTATTTCTGCCCATTGTGTAAAAGCATGTCTCTAACAACATCAAAATGTTGACATCCAAAGTACATGACTTGAAACTGAAAATAGACCTCCAGTCAGAGTTATTAATTTAACAGGCTGGCAAGCCAAGGACAAGTAAGATTCTGCACAGAGATTCTTAACAACCTAAGACAGAAGCACATTGCTTTTGATAATGCATATTTCTTGATGGGTCAAAAAAAGGCATTCTTGTCAGAATTACCTAAGACAAGCTCAGCCTTGTTACTGAAATAAAAATGAGAATAGGCAGAGAGCTTTGGGGGCTGCTTGACAAGAATCTGACATGGGTCAAGGACAAAGAAATGGGCTGCTTGACAAGAATATGGCATTGGCCAAAGACAAGGAAGTGTGCTTCAGGCAGGAATCTGAGAGTACACTAGAACAAAGAAATAATTTCAGGCCGGAATCTAAATCTTAGGCTAGAACAAAGAAGTAATTTCAGGTAGAAATCTAAATATAAGACTTGAACAAAGAAGTAATTTCAGACAGGAATCTAAGAATTAGGCTAGAACAAAGAAGTAATTTCAGGCAGGAATCTAAATCTTAGGCTAGAACAAAGAAGTAATTTCAGGCAGGAATCTAAATTTTAGGCCAGAACCAGGAAGTGGGCTTCAGGTATGAAAATGACTTTGGACTAGGACAGGCAAAGTGGCTCATATATTTTGGTCATTCGATATACCTTTAGAAACAGTGATCATGGAAGTGTTCATGAAATTTTGTTTATTGCCTTGCTTGTCCTTTAACTATCTGTGTTTATTGTCTTGCTTGTTCCTTGACTATTTGCATCTATTGTATTGCTAGTCCCTCAAACTAGAAGTGACATTAATACTTGCATATAATTAAAATGGTATAAAGCATAACGGAGGAGGTGGGTGGAATAGAGGGGTTCTAGGGAGGGGAAATGGAGAAAGGGAATGACATCTGAAATGTAAATAAATAAAATATCTAATTAAAAAATAAAAAATAAAATTAAATATTTTAAATCTTTAAACAGTAGATTTTTTTCAATAATTATGAAACAAGATATATTTTATCAGTAAGATTATATTACATACTTCTCACTCTAAAACAGCTCAAATTCTGTTAAGAATGCAAAATTCTTTTTCCTTTTATATAAATATAACTTAGCCTTATAACTTTCTAAAGAAAAAAATGCAGGCTACTCTGTAGCACCATTTTTATTATAACTCTATAATTTTCCTGTCTTCTCTCTAAACATGAACTATATCAATTTTCTCACATGAAAAGTTCCATTATCTGTTCAAGTATAGATTCTTTGTTGCTTAAAGTAAAGTACATTTTTCCTAAAATTTTACACCAATTGGGTTGTTTGTGATTGTTGGGTTATTAGTTTTCATGTCTAATTCCTTTTGATGGCTAATAAAAGACTATCTGTCATATTTTATTCTCACTAAAAAAAAAATTTAGAGGAAATAAATTCATCTTTCTTTAGGCTCAATATTTCGGAATCTTCAGACTAATGCTGTTCTTCAAGTTCACATTAGTTCCTACTGCTGATATGACCCAGGAGAGCAGTCAGACATTTACTAGGTGAAAACTGAAAAGGTGACCAGTGTCTGCTGAGGGAGAATTAGTGTTCTCTAATGTAGAGATTTTGCTGAGATTATTCATATTCATGTGGTCAGCCATGAACCTGTGTTCATAGAACCAAGTCTAAATAAACTCAATACATTGTATATTCATTGATAAATAGAAAGATTATGAATATGTGTGAGAGAGAGCAGGAACACCAAGTAATCTGAAAGGGCAGAAATGATGTAGGTCAGTGCTCATGAGTATAGCTATTAAAATATTTTAAAGCAACAACAAAAACCAGCCAAGTTTTCTGACAAATGAAAGGATTTTCCTGAACAAAATACTTGAATGCCAAATCTAAGAACACATTTTAAATATTATACAGCACAATTCAGTAGTTTTCATTCCAAAGAAGCAAGAACATTTTAACATGTGAGGAGTAATGGAAGTAATAAAGCTGGGAGAGTCAGTGTTAATTGTCTATCTAAGACTCTGGCATTTTGGGGCAGAGAGCTTGTATGAGATTATTTTACCTATATTAATGTTGGAAGAGTCATTTTGATTATAGAAAGGACTATCCAAGGACAAGGAATTCTGAACTGCATAAAATGGTGAAGTCAAGGTATACAGAAGCCTGTGTTTGTACTTGCCCCTTTTCTCTTAGTGCTTGTGCTATGTACTATGTACTATGTACTATGTTTTAAATATTTTGATCTACTTAAAAATGCAAGCTTCCAACTCAATAACTGCAGATTAATGTGTAGCACTATATTTATTGAAACTCTATTTTTTCTGTCCTCACTGGAGGCATCACTACAACAATTTTCTCACATGAAAATATCTATCAATATCTTTTCGAGCATGTATTTTCTTTTGCTTAGGCTAAAGTCCATTTTGGTAAATTTATAAACCACTAGGGTTTTTTGCCATTGTTTTGGTTTTGGTTTTTCCAATTTATTCTATTTCATTGATAATACATGAGTATTAGTCAAACATTAATCTTACCAGAATCACTGCCCAAAACTAGTTCAAAGGAAATAAATACATCTCTATTTGGTCTGCATATTTCATAAGTTTCAGGCCAGTTGTGTTCCTCTAGCTGACAGTAGTTACCACTGCTAGAATGACCTAGTAAAAGTATCAATCACCCCTTCTCTTCTGGGCCCATCTAGATCTTATTTTTTTCTCACCTCTGAAGCTGAACTTAACATAGAGGCCATGTCAACACTTGGTAACATCAAAATCTCAAAATATCAAGACATTTACACAAGCCTATAGCTAGTCCTAGAAGCATTCATATTATCATAAAAATTTTATGATCATGGCATTTATACAATGGAATGCATCACATGGATGGTATAAGATAAGAGAATGTGAGCAGAATATGCACATAGTACAGACAACCTACCTGAACTAAGATCCCAATGCCAAGACCAACAGGACATGTACTCCCCCTTTCTTTGCTATATCTGTGAAGGCCCTGTGTCACAATTTGTCACAACCCTGTCTAGATTCAATGACCTGGTGACTTGATTCTTGAGTGAAGCAGCTATCCACCCAGAGTTACTATTATCTAAAATAATTATGGCAGTGGATTTTTGTGACAGCAATGTTAGCTATAAAGATCCTGAGCAGCAGGTCCTCCTAATTCTGTTCTTAGTTTGTCCAATAAATAGCATATAACAATAGTCATTTCAATCTAGTGACAGGTCAACTCATTTTAGTTTTTTCATAGAAACGAGAGTGTAGTTAGATCAGTAGTAAAAAAGTTCTCTATATCCAGCTTACCTATTCAAATACATTGCTATTTTCCAATAAACTATGCTATAGCATTTATGAAGTAAATTATTTCTCATATGTTTCCATTGCTACAATCCACTCTAAAACACGCAGACCAAATAGAGCTGTATTTTCCATTGCACTTTTTTTTTTGTAGCTTGATGGTACATTTCTTTTTAAAATTTTTTTATTGAATGTTTTATTTACATTTCAGATGTAATCCCCTTTCTCCCAGACCCAATAACCCCATATCCCATACACCCTCCTCCTGCTTCTATAAAGATATGCCCCCATCCACCCATCCACTTTCACCTCCCCACCACAATTTCTCCCACACTGGGGCATCTAGCCTTCACTGGAATAAGGACTTCCTCACCCACCTATGCCTGACACTGTCATCCTCCCCTACATATACAGCTGGGGCCATTTGCCCCTCCCTATGTGTTCCCAGGCTGGTGGTTTAGACCCTGGGAGTTCTCGTTGGTTAGTATTGCTGCTCTCCTCATGGGGCCATAGACCCTTTCAGCTCCTTCAGTCTCCTCTCTCACTCCTCTATTGGGAACCCTATAATCAGATCAGTGGTTAGCTGTGAGCTTAAGCCTCTGTATATTTCAGGCTCTGGGAGACCTCGAAGGAGACAGGTATATCATATTCCTGTAAGCATGTACTTCCTAGCATCCACATCATTGTCTACCTCTGGTGAGTGGACAAGGGATGGATACCCAGGTAGAGCAGTCTCTGGACAGCCCCTCCTTCAGTTTCCGTACAATGCTTTGTCTCCATATTTACTCCCATAAGTATTTTGTTACCCCTTCTAAGAAGGGCCAAAGCAAAAATACTTTGGTCTTCTTTGTTCATGAGCTTCATGTGGTCTGTGAGATGTATCTTGGATATTGCAAGCTTTTGGGCTAATATCCAATTATCAGTGAGTACATATCCTGTGTGTTTTTTTGTGATTGGGTTACCTCACTCAGAATGATATTTTCTAGTTCTATTCATTTACTTAAGAATTTCTTGCATTCCTTGTTTTTAATAGATGAGTAAAATTCTATTATATAAATACACCACATTTTCTGTATTCATTCCTCTGTTGAAGGACATCTGGGTTCTTTCCAGCTTCTGGCTATTATAAATAAAGCCTCTATGCACATAGTGGAACATATGCTCTTGTTATATTTTGGAGCATCTTCTGGGTATATGCCCAGGAGTGGTATAGCTCGGTCCTCAGGTAATGCTATGTCCAATTTCCTGAGGAATCTCCAGGCTAATTTCCAGAGTGGTTGTACCAGCTTGAAACCCCACCAACAATGAAAGAGTGTTCCTCTTTCTCCACATCCTCGCTAGCATCTGCTATCACCTGAGTTTTTGATCTTGGCCATTCTGACTGGTGTGAGGTAGAATCTCAGGGTTGTTTTGATTTGCATTTCCCTGATGACTAAGAACACTGAACATTTCTTTAGGTGCTTCATGGCCATTTGAGCTTTCTCAATTGAGAACTTTTTGTTTAGCTCTGTAGCCCATTTTTAATAGGGTTATTTGGTTGTCTGGAGTCTAATTTCTTGAGTTCTTTATATATGTTGGATATTAGCCCTCTGTTGGATGTAGGATCAGTAAAGATCTTTTCCCAATCTGTTGGTTGCCGTTTTGTCCTATTGACAGTGTCCTTTGCTTTACAGAAGCTTTGCAATTTCATGATGTCCCATTTGTCAATTCTTGATCTTAGCGCATAAGCCATTGGTGTTCTATTGAGAAAATTTTCCCCTGTCTCTAGGTATTCAAGGGTCTTCCCCACTTTCTCTTCTATTAGATTCAGTGTATCTGGTTTTATGTGAAGGTCCTTGATCCACTTAGACTTGAGCTTTGTACAAGGAGATAAGAATGGATGAAGTTGCATTCTTCTACATGCTGACCTCCAGTTGAACCAGCACCATTTGTTTAAAATGCTGTCCTTTTTCCACTAGATGGTTTTAGCTCCTTTGTCAAAAATCAAGTGACCATATGTGTGTGGGTTCAATTCTGGATCTTCAATTTTATTCCATTGATCTTCCTGCCTGTCTCTGTACCAGTACCATGCAGTTTTTTTTTTTATCACTATTGCTCTGTAGTACAGCTTGAGGTCAGGGATGGTGATTCCCCCAGAAGTTCTTTTATTGTTGAGAATAGTTCTCGCTATCCTGAGTATTTTGTTATTCCAAATGAATTTGCAAATTGCTCTTTCTATAAAGAATTGATTTGGAATTTTGAAGGAGATTGCATTGAATCAGTAGATTGCTTTTGGCAAGATAGCCATTTTGACTAAATTAATCCTGCCAATCCACAAGCATGGAAGATCTTTCCATATTCTTAGATCTTCTTTGATTTCCTGTCATACAGATCTATAACTTGCTTGGTTAGATTCACACCAAAGTATTTTATATTATTTGTGACAATTATGATGGATGTCATTTCACTAATTTCTTTCTCAGCCTGTTTATCTTTTGAGTAGAGGAAGGCTACTGATTTGTTTGCATTGATTTTATATCCAGCCACTTTGCTAAAGTTGTTTATCAGGTTTACGAGTTCTCTGGTGGAAGTTTTAGGGTCACTTAAGTATACTATCATATCATCTGCAAATAGTGATATTTTGACTTTTTCCTTTTCTATTTGTATCACTTTTAATTTTTTTTGTTGTGTAATTGCTCTAGCTAGGAATTTGAGTACTATATTGAATAGGTAGAGAGAGAATGGTCAGCCTTGTCTAGTGTCTGATTTTAGTGGGAATGCTTCAAGTTTCTCTCCATTTAGTTTGATGTTGGCTACTGGCTTGCTATATTTTTCCAAGACTTTTACCATGAAATAATGTTGAATTTTGTCAAATGTTTTCTCAGCATCTAGTGTCATGATCATGTATTTTTTCTTTGATTTTCTTTATATAGTGTATTAGATTGATGGATTTCTGAATATTGAAACATCACTGCATTCCTGGGATAAAGCCTACATGATCATGATGGATAATTGTTTTGATGTGTTCTTGAATTCGGTTTGTAAGAATTTTATTGAGTGTTTTTGCATCGATAATCATGAGATTGGTCAGAAGTTCTCTTTGTTTGTTGGGTCTTTGTGAGGTATAGGTATGAGCTTGATTGTGGCTTCATGGAACAAATTGGGTAGTGTTCCTTCTGTTTCTATTTTGTGGAATAGTTTGAAGAGAATTGGTATTAGGTCTTCCTTGAAGGTCTGATAGAATTATTACTAAAACAATCTGATCCTGGGCTTTTGTTTGTGGGGAGACTTTTATTGAGTACCGGTATTTCTTTAGGAGTTATAGGACTGTGTAGATGGTTTATCTGCTCCTGATTTAATTTTGGTGCCTAGTATCTGTCTAGAAAGTTGTCCATTTCATCCAGATTTTCAAGTTTTGTTGAATATAGTCTTTTGTAGTAGACTCTGATGATTTTTTAAATTTCCTCAGTTTCTGTTGTTATGTCTCTCTTTTCAGTTCTGATTTTATCAATTCGGATACTGTCTCTGTGCCATTTGGTTAGTCTGGCTAAGAATTTATCTATCTTGTTGATTTTCTCAAAGAATCAGCTCTTGGTTTTGTTGATTCTATCTATAGTTCTTTATTATTCTAGTTGATTGATTTCAGCCCTGAGTTTGATCATTTCCTGTTGTCTACTCCTCTTGGGTGTATTTGCCTTTTTTAATGTTCTTAGAGCTTCCAGGTGTGCTGTCAAGTTGGTAGTGTATGCTCTCTCAATTTTTTTTCATAGGCATTTAGAACTATGAGTTTTCCTCTTAATACTGCTTTCATTGAGTCCCACAAGTTGTGGTATGATGTATCCTCATTTTCCTTAAATTCTAAAAAGTCTTTAATTTCTTTATTTCTTCCTTGACCAAGTCATCATTGAATAGAGCCTAGTTCAGTTTCCACCTGTATGTGGGCTTTCCATTGTTTTTGTCCTTATTAAAGACCAGCTTTAATCCATAGTGATCTGATAGGATATGAGAGATTATTTCAATCTTTTTATATCTGTTGAGATCTGTTTTGTGACCAACTATATAGTCTATTTTGGAGAAGTACCATGAGGTGCTGAGAAAAAGGTACATGCTTTTGTTCTAGTATGAAAATCTCTATAGATATCTGTTAAAACCATTTGGTTGACAACTTCTGTTAATTTCATTGTGTCTCGATTTAGTTTCTGTTTCCATGATCTGTCCATTGCTGTGGATAGGGTGTTGAAATCCCACACTACTATTGTGTGAGGTGCAATGTGTGCTTTGAGCTTTAGTAAAGCTTCTTTTATGTATGTGGGTGCCTTTGCATTTGGAGCATAGATATTCATAACTGAGAATTCATCTTGGTAGATTTTTTTACTTTGATAAGTATGAAGTGTCCTTCCTTAACTTTTTTTATTACTTTTGGTTGAAAGTCAATTTTATTTGATATTAGAATGGCTACTCCAACTTGTTTCTTGGGATCATTTGCTTGGAAGATTGTTTTTCATCCTCTTACTCTGAGGTAGTGTCTCTCTTTGTCACCGGGGTGTGTTTCTTATATACAGCAAAATTCTTGGTCCTGTTTATGAATCCAGTCTGATAGTCTATGTCTTTTTATTGAAGAACTGTGTCCATTGATGTTAATACATATTAAGGAAAAATGATTGTTGCATTTATATTTGTTATTAAAGGTGAAGTTATGTTTGTGTAGCTACCTTCTTTTGTTGTTGTTGGAAGATACTTCCTTGCTTTTTCTAGGTTATAGTTTCCATTCTTATGTTGTAGTTTTCCCTCTATTATCCTTTGAAGTGCTGGATTAGTGGGGAGATATTGTGTAAATCTGGTTTTTGTCATGGAATATCCTGTTTTCTCCATCTATGGTAATTGAGAGTTTTGCTGGGTATAGTAGTTTGGGCTGGCATTTGTGATCTCTTAAGGTCTGTATATCAGTCCAGGATCTTCTGGCTTTTATAGTCTCTGGTAAGAAATCTGGTGTAATTATTATAGTCTGCCTTTGTATGTTATTTTACCTTTTTCCCTTACTGCTTTTAGAATTTTTTCTTAATTTTGTGCATTTGATGTTTAGATTATTATGTGACAGGAAAAATTTCTTTTTTGGTCTACTCTATTTGGCATTGTGTAGTCTTCATATGTGTTCATGGACATCTCTCTCTCTCTCTCTCTCTTTTTTTTTTTAGGTTAGTGAAGTTTTCCTCTATAATTTTGTTGAAGATATTTAATGGCCCTTTAAGTTGGGAATCTTCACTCTCATCTATACCTATTATCTTTATGTTTGGAATTCTCTGTGGGGAGCCGACAGTGGCGGCTATCATCCTTGCAGCCATCTTGAGCCATATACCCTGATAAGAGACTTGATTACAATAGCCTACAACAGCTGAGCACACTCTGATAATATCTTGCTTTAGATACCCAGGATCTTCCCTTGGGTGTGTGAGACTTAAAGGTGTGCTTTAGAGCTGAGACTAAAGGGTGTGACTTAGAGATCATATTTAGAGATAAGACCTTAGGGCATGACTTGAGGGCATGACTTAGAAGTGAGACATATAAAAGGAGAGAGGCAGGCAGAAGAGTTCAGTACACCTTGGAGTTAGTAGTTATTAGGCATTAGGTGGAAGACACTTGGACTAGAGAACCCAGAAGAAAGCAACAGATTATTAGGCATTAGACATTAGGCACTTAGCATTTGGAGAGAGAAGCTTAGAACTTGGAGGCACTAGGGACTAGGAACTAGGGACTAGAAACTCAAGACTTGGGACTTGGGCTAGGAAGAGAGACTGAAGAATAAATGGAATTGAATCACACTCTGTCTGGTCTTCATTCTTAGAGTCCATCGTCACTCTCTCTCTTGCTGAACCCCAACCCACAGACCAGAGCTGCTTGGGGCAGTGCAGGCTAACAAGTTAGTCCTCAAGGCTTTTGGCAGTGCGGGTTCAAACATTGACACTGTGGTCTGAGACATTTTGGCCCCAAAACATGGGCTATTGTGGTTCTCAACATTTTTGGTGCCCAATGTGGGGCAGCTCAGGCCATGACACTTCTCATTGTTTCCTGGATTTTCTGGATGTTTGAGGTGAGGAGCTTTTGCATTTTCTTTGAAAGTTGTTTCAATGTTTTTCATAGTATCTTCTGCACATGAGATTCTTTCATCTATCTCTTGTATTCTGTTGATGATGCTTGAATCTACTACGCCTGATTTCGTTCTTAGGTTTTCTATCTCCAGAGTAGTCTCCCTTAGAGATTTCTTCATTGTTTCTACTTCCTTGTTTAGATCCTGGATGATTTTGTTTAATTCCTTCACCTGTTTGCTTATGTTTTCTTTCAGTTCTTTAAGGTATTTCTGTATTTCTTCTTTAAGAGCTTCTACCTGTTTACCTGTGTTCTCCTGTACCTCTTTGAGGGAGTTATTTATGTCCTTCTTAAAGTCCTCTATCATCATCATGAGAAGTGATTTTAATTCTGAATCTTGCTTTTCCTGTGTGATGGGGATGTCCAGGGCTTGCTATAGTGGGAGAACTGGGTTCTGATGATGCCAAGTAACTTTAGTTTCTGTTGCTCATGTTCTTGAGCTTCCCTTTTGCCATCTGGTTAACTCTAGTGTTGCCTGCACTCATTGTCTCTGACAATGAGTTATCTTGCTTGTATCAGAACTCCTCGTACTCCAGATGTCTCTGTGATCCTTAGTTCCTGGGTGGAAGAACTGCTGGGACTCAGGTAGCCTTTGTGATCTTGAAATCCTGCTGCTCTGAGTGCAGTGGTTACTTCTCTCCTCTGAGTGCACTGATTCTTCTAGGATGGCTCAGGACATGGTTTCCACTGCTCTGATTTTGGTGGTTACTCTAGGATGGCTCAGGATATGGTTTCTTTTGCTCTGATTGCAGTGGTTCCTCTAGGATGGGTCAGAATATGGTATCTTCACAGGAGCAGACCAGCTAGGTGTCTGCCCCATCAAAAAGGACCAAGCAAGGAGCAGAAGAAAAGTTATATTATAGAGGGGTGGAATTTGGGTGCCTAGTGGGTCTGGAGCACCCTAGGCTCCCAGTTTTAGCTCTGGGTAATAGGGTAGTGAAGGAGGGTTCTTACTCATTGCTCTGAATGCAGTGGTTCCTCTAGGATGGCTCAGAGTATGGTGTCTTTATGGGAGCAGACCAGCTAGGTGTCTGCCCCAACAAAAAGGCCCATTGCATTATTTTGACTGAAATAATTTTATATGTTTTAGTATGTGCATTTGTGTGTGTGCACGTGTGCGTGTGTGCGTGCACGTGTGCAATTGTGCATGTTCTTGTACATTGTTCTTGTGCATATATATGTGCAATAGAGACAGCTATATATATTTATGGAGGTCAGTGGTTAAAATCATCTATCTTCGTTTATCACTATTTATCTTGCATTCTAAGATAGGGTATCTGAGAGAGAGTAAAACCATGCCAGGAAGTTTGTTGGGTAGAATGGCCTTAGACTCAGAGACTTTGTGGGCACACACCTGAGATTTAAAGGACACCCTGCTTCCTGCCAGTTTCTGGGCCTGGAGTATGTCCCACATTCCCCACATAAGTAAACATGAACTGTGGTCCTGTAGGTCCAGAACAGAGTTCTCCATAGTAATGAGGACCTAGAGGCCCTGATGGCTTAGCCAATAAGTTTCCCTTCCCAGACATCCTTCCTCTCCAAAGGTATTTAATCTCTGGTTCATCCTGACAAGTTGGAATGTTACCAAAGAATAAGCATTCATTTTCATTCATGAACAGTCAATAAACATTGAATCTATTATACCCATTGAATGTTTCATCTACCATCACCATGGGGAATATGTAAAAGGTCTTCACCTACACAGGTGCAACTTAATACCCCCATTGAAGGCCTCTCTGAACTCTTATTCAACTGTCCCCAACCTAAAGATAATCAGTGCTGGGCTAAGCTGTAACTCTCCTTTCTTCAGCCTGTGGCTCAGACTCCTTTCTAAGCACTTCTGAGACTCCCAGTGGCATCTGGATGTTCAAGATTCTGAGAACCCCACAGACCCAATTTCACCTCAAGCCCAGAGACCAGAGAACCAGCTCCAGTTCTCTCATATCCCATACTGTGCTTTCCACACCAAGAGCAGTGTCTCTGGTGCTTCCCTATAATCCAGCATCTGTCCAGGGCAAGCGTGGGATAGGCACAGTCAAACTCCCAGGTTTTCCATCCCCATAGACTGTGACCTGGAGCATGTAAAACACAGACCCACAGGTATCCCCCAAAACAATAGGTTTCTGAATGTGAACCCTGGTTGAATTCTGCATTAAAACCATCTGGGTTTAGATTTTATTGGTTTTTTTTTTTTTTGATGTTTTGTTTTGTTTTGTTTTTGCTTTGAAGGACTTGTGGGAGACTTTTTTTTTCCCAGCAGCTTGAATTTTATTTTTTTTTATTGGATATTTTATTTACATTTCAGATGTCATTCCCTTTCCCCATTTCCCCTCCCTAGAAAACCCCTATCCAATGCCACCTTTTCCTTTTTGCTTTTATACAATTTTTTAAAATGTTAATCAAAGGTTTTATAAGTTTGGTAATACTCAGTCAGCAGTGTAACCCAGTACCCAACCTAGATATATCAACTATCTTTGACTAGTGGAGACACGTGAACATCTGCCTCCACGTCCCCCCCTCTCTTTTCTTTCTCTCTCTCATCACCTAGCTTCTCCTCTCTTTTTCTCCTCCTTTCCTTACTCCTTCTCGTCCTCTCTGTACTCTTTCCCCTTAGTTCCTCCAGAAAAGGACACACTTGCATAATAGTTGACTGATTATATTTGCCTAGACAGAGTAATCAGCCCTTAATAATTCTGTTCACTAAGGTCGGTCAGATGATCCTGGGCCAGAAGGCTGAAGATCAGATGCTCCAATGTTTTGTAGTATAGGGACTGTCCAGGTGTTCAGGGGTCTCTATAAATTGGCTAAGTTTTAGAAGCTATGCTTTGTGATTCCCATAATTTCAGTCATTCTGAATTTCTGATGGGGTTGAAAACTTATAGTCTCATAGCCAATCCTGGCTATTTACTTTGAGAGAAAAGATTTGAGTAGATGGTTTTCAGTTGACATACATTCTAAAGCCAAGAAAAAAATCCAGGTTCAGAACTAAGTGTTCTAGTTAGGAAATATGACAGAGGTTCTGGTTAGTCAGCAAAATGATGGACTGGGTATTAGGACTATCTTGTACCTCACTGGTACAAATTGGCATAATTATGATCTAATTGTATTTTGAGAGAAAAGTTTTATTTTAACAGGAAGGGTGATATGTGGGGAAGACTTTTAAAAACTGCTTTTATTTCCTTTGAGGTTAGAGTCCTATTTTTTAATTCTTTCTTTATTTTTATATTTCTCTTATGTATTATATGCTGACCACAGTTTCCCTTTCCTCATCTTCTCCAAGTCCCTTAACCCCTGCTACCTCCTCTCTCCATATCTGCTCTTCCTCCTTTCTTTTCAGAAAACTCCAGTCCTTCAGAGATAGCCAAAAACCATGGCATGTCAGTTTATGCAAGACATGGCACATCCCCTCATATTAAAGCTAAGCAAGGGAACTCAGTGGAAGGAAAGGGTTCCAGAAACAGGCAACTGTCACAGAGACAGCCCCAGTACCCATGGTTCATAGTTTTCCAAGAATTTTAAGCTTCACAAGTATAACATATTTGCAGAGGTTCTAGCTCAGACCTATACAGGCTCTGTGGTTGTCTCTTCAACTCTAGGAACCCCTAAGAACACTATTGAATTGATTCTGTGTGCTGTGTTCCTATGGTGGCCTTGACCTCTACCTCTGGTACCTACAATCATTCCTCTCCTCTTTCACAGGATTGCCCTAGCTCTACCTCAAATTTGGCTGCAGATATCTGCATCTACTCAAATCAGTTGCTGGACAAACCCTCTATGATAACAATTACTCAAGCCTCATGTCTGTGAGTATCACACATTATCATTAGAAATCATCATAGCACATTTTTGCTTTGAGTTTTTTGTTTTTTGTTTGTTTGTTACTTTGTATTTTTTTAAGCCTCGTTAGGTTCTATCTTAGTTCTCGGAGCTATCCAACCTCCAAATTCTGGACTTTCAGGCACAGTAAGACATAGACTCCCTCTTTGGCATGGGTCTAAAGTTTGCCCATGCCCACAAGTTCTGTGCCACATTAATACCAGTACATGTTGCAAACACGACAAATTGTAAGCCAAAGGTTTGTGACTGGGTTAATGTCTCCACTGAAAATCTTGCCTGGTTATAGAACATGGCCACTTCGGGCTCTTTATTCCCCATTACAAGAAGACTTAACTAGGTTCACCTTCATGGATTATTAAGAGTTTCCTTTTACTGGGTTTCTATCTTGCCACTGAAATGACACCTAACTCCAGTCATCTCTCACAGGTCTCTCTCCCACCAAGCCCCTACCTAATCACTCTTGTTACCATCCACACCTGAATAAAGTACACCTACAAAATCTAAGCAACTTCTTCTTCCTGAAGAGAATTGTACTTCTCCTCTTGAGCTCTTCTTATTTCTTAGCCTCTCTGGGTCTATAGTTGGTAGCATGTTCATCCTTTAACCTACAAATAATATCTACTTATAAGTGTATGTATACCTTGTTTCTCTTTCTGGGCCTGGTTTACCTTTTTGAGGATGATATAAATTGTCTAGCTCTAACTATTTGTCTGCCATTTTCATGGTGTTATTTTTTAACATCTTAATAAAACTCCATTATGTGAATAGAGCAAATAAATATCCTTACACAGTCCTCAGTTGAGAAACATTGAGGATGTTTCCATTTTCTAGCTATTACATGTAAAATTGCTATGATCATAGATGAGCAAGAGTCCTCGTTGTATGGTAGAGCATCCTTAGGGAATAAGCACAGGAGTGGTATAGCTGAACATTGAAGTAGATATAATACCAATTTTCTGAAAGATGATATTAATTTTTATGGTGGTTATGTGAGTTGACATTCCCACGAGTGTTTTTCTTGCTCCACATTTTGCCAGCCTGAGTAGTCACCTGTAATATTTTTCTTAACCATTCTGACAGGTATAAGAAGGTATAAGATAGACTTTAAAAGTCATTTTGATTTACATTTTCTTCATGATGAAGGATGTTGTACATTCTTTTCTGTTTTTCCCCAACATTTGAAATTCTTTTATTTTTCCTTTGAGAACACTCTGTCATGATTTATATCCCATTTTGAAATGGATTATTTAGTTTGATGGTGTCTAGTTTTGGGGGTTTTTAATATATTTTAGATACTAGCAATCTTTCAAATGTAGAGTTGAAAAAATAATCATTTTGAATCTATAGGTCATGTTCCTCGTGTTTTGTCCCATTGGTAGTATCCTTTTTCTTATAGAAGCATCTCAGTTTCATGAGATTTTCATTGAGTAATTTTTGATCTTAATGTTTATGTTATTGGTGTTCTACTTAAGAAATTTTCTCTTGTGCCTATGTTTTCAAGATCATTTTCCACTTTCTCTTCTATCAGGATCTGGGCATTTGACTTTGTGTTAAGGTGTTTGATCCACGTGTACTTGAGTTTTCTGAATGGTGATAGACATGTGTCTATTTGTACTCTTCTACATTCTAACATCAGGTAGACAAGCACCATTTGTTGAAGATGCTTTCAATTTTTTCTTTGTCTTTCCTGGCTTCTCTATCAAAAATCATGTATCTATGGGTGTATAAATTTATCTATGAGTTTTTAATTTGATTCTGTTAATAAGCCAGTCTATTTTGAAAAAATTCCAAGCATGTTTTATTATGATAGCTCTGTGTTACCACTTGATATCAGAGATAATAATAACTCTGTAAGATTTTCTATTGTACATTATTGTCTTAGCTAACTAATTTTTTGTTCTGTTTTCCCATATAATGTTGAGAATTGCTATTTCAGTTTCTGGAGGAATTATGTGGGAATTTTGAAGAAAATTATTTTGAATCAGTACATTGCTTTTGGTAAGATTGCCATTTTTACTGTGTTAATATTACTGATCCATGACCATGAGACATATTTACTGCAAAATTCTACCAGATTTTCAAAGAAGAGCTATTATCAATGCTCACCAAATGATTCCACAAAATAGAAACAAAAGGAACACTGTACAACTCATTCTATGACACCATAGTCACCCTGATACCTCAACCACACACTCAACAAAGAAAATGACAGATGAATGTGGTTTATCAACAATGACCCAAAAATACTCAATAAAATTGTCATAAACCAAATTGAGAAACACATCAAAAATACCATTCACCACAATCAAGTGGGCTTCATCCCAAGAATGCTAGGATGGTTCAATATATGAAAATCCACCAACTTAATGCATTGTTAAACAAACTAAGAAAAAATCACATGCTTATCTTGATAGATGTAGAAAATGTCTTCCACAAAGTCCAACACCCTGTCCTGTTAAAGGTCTTGGAGGGATTAGAGATTCAAGGAACATACATAAACATTTTAAAAAGCAATACACAAGAAGCCAAGAGCCAACATCAATTTAAATTGAGAAAAACTTGAAACAATCAAGCTGAAATCAGGAAGAAGACAAGGCTGCCTATTCTCTCCCAAACTATTAAATATATTATTGAAGCTCAGGTTATAGCATAAAACAGAAAAAGAAGATCAAGTGCATAAGAATTGGAAAAAAATAAGGTAAGGTATCACTATTCACAGATGATGTGATACTATATGTAAGTGATCCCCAAAATTCTGCTTAAAAACTCCTATAGCTGATAAACAACTTCAGCAAAGTGGCTGGATATAAAATTAAACTAAAAAAATCATTATCCCTCCTTTATCCAAATGGTAAATGGGCAGAGAAAATGTTAGAGAACAACACTCATTATAATAGCCACCAATAATATAAAAATATTTTGTGTAACTTTAAGCAACCAAGTGAAAAATCTGTATGACAAGAATTTCAAGTCCCTGAAGAAAAAATTCAGAAAATTCAGAAGATGGAAAAATCTCCCATGCTCAGTTTCATATGGAATAACAAAGAACCCAGGATAGCCAAAACAATCCTGAAAAACAAAAAACAAAAAACAACAGCAACAAAAAGAACTTCAGGAGGAATCACCTTGCCTGACTTCAAGTTGTACTACAGAGCAATAGTGATAAAAGCTGTATGGTATGGTAGAAAAACAGACGGATTGAGTAATGAAATGGAATCAAAGTTCCAGAATAAATCACACACCTATGAATGCTTGATTTTTTACAAAGAAGGCAAAATCATGCAATGAGGGAAAAAATCATCTTCCACAAATTGTGCTATTTTAACTGGATGTGTACCTGTAGAAGGAAAATTGAGCTATGAAATTTAATCTTAGCACAACTTTTGTTCTGCCCCATGACTTTGGATATGTTGTGATTTCATTTTCATTGCATTCTAGGAATCCTTATTCATTTCTCCCTTGACCCAGGAGTCACTCAGTAGAGAGTTCTTTAGTTTCTAATAGTTTCTAGGCTTTCTGTTGTCTCTGTTGCTGAAATACTGCTTTAATCTGTGATGGACATATAAGATACAGGGAATTATTTCAATTTTCTTGTACCTGATGAAACTTGCTTTGTGACCATGTATGTGGTCAATTTTGAAGAAAGTTTCATGAGGTTCTGAGAAGAAGATATTTTGTTGTTGTTCATGTAAAATGTTCTGTAAATATATGTTAGGTCCATTTTCTTCATAAGGTTTGTTAGCTCCAGTACTCATCTGTTTTGATTTTGCTATTTAACCTGTCTATTGGTGAGAAGAGAGTTTTGAAGCCTGCCACTATCAATGCATGTGTTTTAATGAGTGATTTAAAATTTAGTATTGTTTTCTACACAAACAAGAGTACTCTTGTGCTTGGGGCATAGCTGTTAAGAAGTGAAATATCTTCTTAATTGATTTTTTCTTTAGCATCTTTTTTGATTAACTTTGGTTTGAAGAGATTTTCTTAGATAATAGAATAAATTTACACCAGCTTCCTTGTTTCTAAGGATAATTTTCTTCATAAATTTTTCTAATCCTTTATTCTGTGGTGATGTCTATCTTTAATATTGAGGTATGTTTCTTCTGTATACAAGAGTGATAGATACTGGTTTTTTATCCATTTTTTAGCTTGTGCGCTTTTATGTGGAAATTGAGTCTATTAATATTCTGAGATATTGATGACTAGTGATACTTAATTTCTCTAATTTTGGTGGTGGTGGTATTAGACTCTCTCTCTCTCTCTTCTCTCTCTCTGTGTGTGTGTGTGTGTGTGTGTGTGTGTGTGTGTTACTGTTTGTGTGTGTGTGTGTGTTTGTGAGACAGAGAGAGAGAGAGAGAGAGAGAGAGAGAGAGAGAGAGAGAGAGAGAGAGA
>JANHMN010000017.1:45971682-46049727 GCA_030674055.1 Rhabdomys pumilio
AGAGAGAGAGAGAGAGAGAGAGAGAGAGAGAGAGAGAGAGAGAGAGAAAGGCATGGAGAGAGACGGAGAGACAAAGAGTCAAGAGACAGAGAGAGAGAAAGAAAAAGAGGGAGAGGGAGAGGGAGATTGTTTGTTTCCCTTTTCAGGGTTTTGTTAATGTGAGGTTATTTGCTTGTATTTTTATTGGTTTAGTTATGAACCTTGTGCTGACATTTTCCGTATTGTAGTTTCTGTATGGCTGAATGTGTGCATAAACATTGTTTAAATTTGACTGTATCATGAAATATATTGTCTTTTTTGTTTATGATACTTGAAAGTTTTGCTGGGTATAGAAGTTTGTACTGACATCTGAGATCACATATATTCTCCAATACATTTGTCGAAATCCTTCTGCTTTATAGGCTTTCCATTGAGAAATCAGGTCTAAGTCTTATAGATTGACTTTTAGATGCTACTTGGCCTTCATTTGTATATTTAATAATTTTCTTTGTTCTATGTGTATAGTGTTATGATTGCATGTGACAAGGGGACTTTCTTCTCTGGTTTAATCAATGTAGTGTTTTCAACATTCTGGTACTTTTATAGACATGTTCTTCTTTAGGATAAGAATTTTTTTTCTATAATATTGTTAAAAATATTTCTGAGGGTTTCAGTTGAGATCCTTTCCTCTCTTTCTAAAAGTCTTGCGTTTGGTCTTTTCATTCTGGCACAGATTTCCAATAATATTTTGTGTCAAAGATTTTTTAGAATCAATATTTTGTCAGTTGTATTTATTTCCTTTATGGTATCTTTAATGCCTGAGATTCTCTCTTCCATTTCTTGTATTCTGGGTGATATTTGAGTCTGTAGTTCCTATTTATCTATAAGATTTTTGTACTTCCATGATTACTGCAGTTTTTGTTCTCTTGATTGCTTCTAATTTTATTTTTGTGTCTTAAAAAGTTTCATTTATTTCCTTTAAGTGTTGTTTTCTCTTGGCTTTCTTCGGGACCTTTAAGAGATTTTTAATTTCCTCTAATTTTGTTTCTTTTCCTTTATTTCTTGGAAGAATTCATTCATTTCCTGTTTAAAGATTTCTATCGTCTTTATAAAGTTGGATTTAAGGTCATTTTCTTGTGTTTTAATGGGGTTTGAATACCTAAAGCTTAGTGTAGTAGGATGGCTATGCTCTGGTAGTCCTGGCTGTTGTTGATTGTGTTCTTACACCAGAATCTAGGCTTCTATTTTTGTGGTAATTTTATATCTAGATGCTGACTTCAGAGTTTATCTTTGTTGAAAAGGTTTATTTTTTTCTTAATTTCCATTTTGTCTACAATCTTCTACCTGGAGAGTGCTTGTTGCGGACTGCTCTACCCCACATTTGGGGGCCAAAAATGTTGGACCACTCTGTCAGTGTTGGGACCCACACTGCCAAAAGGCTTGGGGGATAAGTTGTTAGAGCCATACTGCCCCAAGCTGCTCAGGTCTGCAGGGCAGGGTTCAGCAAGATAGAGAGTGATGACAGACTTGAGGAATGGAGACCAGACAGAATGTGATTCAATCCTGTTTATTCTGCAGTCTCTCTTCCTAGTCCAAGTCCCAAGTTTTGAGTTCCTAGTCCCTAGTTCCTAGTCCCTAGTGCCTCCAAGTTCCAAGTTACTGCTTCCAAGTGCTAAGTGCGTAATCCTCTGTTGCAAGTGTCTAACCTAATTTCTAGTTCCAAGTTGTACTCCGTCAAGTAATCTGTTTTCTGGTTCTCTGATCGAAGTTGTACTGCTCTTCTGTCTGCCTCTTGCCTTTTATATGTCTCACTCTAAGCCACGCCTCTACTTCACACCCTTAAGTCATGCCTTTAGGCCTTGTCTCTAAATCTAATCTCTAAGTCTCACACACCCAAGGGAAGATCCTGAGTATCTAAAACAAGATGTTATCAGAGTGTGCTCAGCTGTTGTAGGCTAATGTAATCAAGTCTCTTATTCAGGTAAATGGCTCAAGATGGCTGCAAGGATGATATCCACCTTCTGTCAGCTCCCCACAAGTGCTGCGGTTGAGTGAAGGAACTCTGTCCCAGCTATGTGCTAGAATTTTTATGGCTGACTTGGATATTAGTTGAACAAGGAGATTCTATCAAAGTTAGTAGATGAAGTTTTAGGGGCCATCCTGGCTGCTAGTATAACTGGGGTTCCTCTAGGTTTCTGGGTGCTCTATGACCTCTGGGTTTCTTGGTACTATCTTGCCTATGGAGACTTGGGTGCTGGTATGAGTTCTCTTGGAACAGATATGTGAGAAATGATAGGGTCATGAAAAGACAAGAATGAAGCTCATGAGTTAGCCAGGGAGTGTTCAGAGTGATGGTTGGGGGTCCACAGCAAGATGTTTCACAGGGTATCTGGGTGCTGGTGTGCCCTCCAGTGGAGCATGGGCCAACCATTAGAAGAAAGAATCAGACAACAAAGGAGGAGAACTGGAGTAGGAGATAAAATATTAAGCATGTAGAAAACAGATAATTGGAAAATGGAGCAACTTCAAAGCACACCTCCTAGACCTTCCTGGTCAGAACAAACACCTGTGAACTGAGAGTTCAGAAGCTAGAGACTATAGACAAAACTATTATTTAAGTCACCACACAGTGTGGAAAAATGATACATATACTATATAGGCAGTTATGTATGTGTATAAATATTTAATAGAGTTACATTACATGAAGTTATGGTGCTCCCAACAAGAGCCAACAAGTATCTAAAAAATGTCAGTGTCAGTCATGGAAAAACTTCCTTTGGTCTCTTGGTTGGAGCAATATAGTTGTCTCCCAAAACAATACAGGCTTTTATCATTGCGGGGATGAATTTTAGATGTGGAAAAGGTCTCATATTTCTGAAGACATCAGGTTCTTGGTACACAAAACTTTATGTGCTTAATTTGGAACAAATCCTGGTAGCCTCTCTGAGGACTCTTTCTCCTCTTATATGAAAGAGTTATGCAAACTGTCATGTTAAAAAAAAAACAGCTGTGCTAACCATATGCATAGCTGATAATCCACAATAATACTTGGTTCAGGAAGTTATGCCCAACAATCCAATTCTGACAATTTCATATTGGGATTAACCAACATAACTGGTTAATTATGGTTATCTCACTGGCCATAAGATAGAGTTCACAAGAGGCAAGTTTTGTACCCTAGTCAACCCCTGATATTTCTAGACGTCATAGACACAAGATGGGAACCTAGAACTACCATTACTCCTCTAACATAAAATGTGAATAACAATAAATAGGAATAACTTCACATACTATGCAAAATAAGGCACGTAGATACCACAGTAGATAAAAGTGTTGGTTATGTGTAACAGTGATGATCTGTTTTTAAATGCCAAGAACACACATAGAGGTAGATTCAGCAGTATGCGCATATATAGCCACAGTGTGCCCCTCCTGGGTGACAGGGGCAAGTATAAAAAGACATTCAAAGACAAAACAACATAATCCCCCCAAAACAATCTTTAAACATTTCTTACACTTAAAAGTAAGAGAAATCTTCACTCTTCATCAAGGATACTTCTCTTTGCACAGAGTCTATGACAAATAATGTTACAACCAACCAAAATGCAAACTGTGGAGCCCAATCCCTATGTAAGGTTCATAAATCATTATGTAGAAAAAAATGCCATAGGGATTAAAAAAATAAAAAACAGAAATGAAATTGTATCCATGTTTGCATGTACAAATGCCAAACACTGCACTGATTAATTCTGCGATGAACACTGTGCAATTTTAAACCTAATCTATTGATGATGGCATTGCAAAACATGTAGCTATTAGGAGTAACTTTGACAATCTCTAATAAAACTTAGCAATGTGGTATTAACATATGATCCAGTAAGCACATCTCTTTGAATATACCCAAAGAATTTTAATATCTTCTCTTCACTAAAGCTTCTATGTGAATATTTGTAATATCTTGGCTCATAAGGGGAAAAACTGACTTAAATGTGTCACAACAAGAATATTAATCTCAAAAGTTTGAAAGTCCTTGACATCAATAAGAAACTGCAGGTACTAGGTAGAAACTTTTCTAAATACCATAAAAAGATAGCTGAAATATGTGAAATATTATCAGTGAAAAAATAAAGATGACATTATACTTGTGGTTTTGGCTTCCAAGAGAAAGTTTTCCAGTTCATGGAGAAGAATAGGTTATGTCAACTGAACTTCCTGAGCTCCTAGGAGAGAACATGCCAAACCAAATATTTTCTGCTCATTTCAAAGTTACAAGTGTTTCAAATTTGTCATCTCTTCAGCACTGAGCTTTTACTTTTTATGATATGCATTCATATTCCTGCATCTGTAGATTCAACATGAGCTCATACTAGTTTGAGTATTACCAGCTGGACTACCAGATTATCTGGCATAGTCTTTACAAAAATAGGAAAATACTCAAAAGTAAAGTTAATGAAAAGACAGAGCATTCATTTATTTTTTTACCCATCTACATTGTATATTACAAAAATAATTATATATATGCATACATATATATACATATATAGAGAAATATATGTATATGTATATATATATATTTGTTTTACATGGTAGAAAATAAACAGTCACATTCAAAGAGATGTAAAAATTGTGTCAGTTGATAACAGGACAAAACACACTGTAAGCAAGGTTGCCACATTGTGGTCAAAGGTTAATAGCAACATTTAAATGCTTTTCTTTAAATGATTTTTTTTAGAAAAAAATAATTGTTTAAATGTATAAGATTATAATCTGTAGTTAAAAAGTTTATATATCTATGAAAGCTATTATAAAGAAGTCTACCAGTAATTTTATTAGACAATATTATATCTTTCTTAATCAAGCATTAATTTCTGGTTTGATTGGTATGATTTTAACTCTTCTTATATGGTGTGTGTGTGTGTGTGTGTGTGTGTGTGTGTGTGTGTGTGTGTAAAATATACTTCAGACTAGTAATTTTGTATTTTTGTTTGTTTTTTGTTATGTTTTATTTTAAATGGATTATTTTTTATTAAATGGATTATTATTTATTTTAATAGATCAGGGTGACTCTGAACTCCTCTTTCAGCTTATTGAAAGATAAGACTAAAGTTGTATACTGTCATTCCTCAAAAATTTATTTCTCATAAGACACATTTAAGTAATACAACTTGTTTATGTTTATTGTAACTAAGTTACCCAGCTTGAGAAAATATGATTTTAAGCATCCTGTGTTAAAGAGGGACTATTGCCCTATTGACAACCACTAAGATAAATAAAAATTATTCTACAATTTTAGATGTCAAGATAAAATTATATGTCTCCTGCCTCTTGCCTAAGATTAATAATCCTTTAGCAAAATATGAGTTCTACCTCTTTGGTCTTCCCCAACTATAAACTGTACAACGTCAATTGAACAGCAAAGATGTGGCCATTTGTGTGGTAATACTACTATAGCTATAGGTGTGCTAACTGTTCTAGGATGGTATTTGAGTCCCATGCCATGGGAAATAATTCATACTTCTTACTGTCAACTCAGTAAAATCTCTTGGGGGTTGTTGGGGTCTTAAGCCCTAGCAGGAAGCACAATGTTACTGTGTAAGTAAGATGATCTGATCCCAATTCTTGACAATCAAATATGTGAACACATGATCTTCTCATCACAGAACCTTACCTTTGCAATAATACCATAGGAAAATTGTATTTGATTACTAATGAAATAAATGATGTCTGAATAAATTAGTCAGAGAAAATGACTTAACTAGTTAGACTCTAACCTAAACAAGACATTTGTAACATCTCCTTCTAGCACAGATAGCACTGTGGAAAAGTGAGAAAAACAAAACATTGTAATAAGCAGGAATCAGGAGAAGAATCTCAAAGACTATTGTGACCTAGAGCAATTGAGGTTACCTTCAATGAGCCTTCAAAAGAATGGGTGGGTCATGGGTCATTAATATATCAAAGATGGTTCCTAATACCCTCTTTGATTCCTGCTATAGTATTGTCTACTGGTATTCTCTGTAGGAAGAAGAACCATTGTCTTTAGTAGATGACCAATACTTGAACACAAACCAGCAGTCTCACAGATGCACTAGTTGAAACCAGTGTACAATAAAACATAAGGATATGAATGTAAGAAAGGAAGTTTTAGGGTATGGGATCTGGCTCACAGCTTAAGAAAAAAATAGACAAGGGTAGTAATTGTTAGACTAAGTAGAATACAGCATATATTTGTATGACTTGTCAAAAACACATGTAAAAAAATAAAATTAAATAAATAGGTAGGAACAACAGAAACTTGTAATTTTAGAAGTTATGCAAAATACTTTAACAAAATGGATTAAAATATAGGTAATATATACTAAACCATATGTCTTAGTTTATTGATTTTTTAATAAAATATAATATAAAAAGTTAAAATGAAAACCATCAAATTGAAGTTAGACAACCCAAGCAACCCAAAAAAAAATAAAATAAAATAAAATAGCCCCCAAAGATGCACAAGAATCATATTACACATTCAGGAGTCTTGTAAAAGTATTTTATTGAAAGCTATAGTATATATGCAGACAGAAGTCTTGGTGCAAACAGATGAAGACCCAGTGATCACTGCTTAAGTCTCTGTGAGTTCATATGAACCTTGGTACTTTGAAATAGAGGACCTTATTCTCATGCCCTTCATTCCCCCTGTCTTTTATTTTTCTTAGAGTTTCCCTGCTTTGAAGTAGACAGGTTCAGAGGATCAGGTGGACATGAGGCTCAAGAAGTTGTGAGTTTTGCATCTTCATCCAAAGGCAGATAGGAAAAGACTGGCTTCCAGGCAGGTAGGTAAAGGGTCTTAAAGCCAATGCCCATAATGACTTTCTTCAACACTTCCTCCAACAAGATCACACCTCCAAATATTGCCACTCTCTGGGCAAAGTATATTCAAACCATCATTGTCTACTGAATATCCCCCCACCCCAATGAAAGATTTCTGATGCACTGATAGAGGAATTTGATGGAAAACATCTCATTCTGAACTATATATTCCAAGATTGCTATTTATATATAGTATCTGGCTGAGAGTGCTGTATAACTTCAAGTGCTACAAGACACCTCTCTGATGATGGCTGGATACGACATCAAACTATGAGTAAAGCTTTTTATTCTTCCTTTCTTTTTTCAACTAGTAGTATGTAGATTTACCCTAGGTCTCTGTGCTAGACTTTGGTTCATAGTCACCCAAGTAGTACCAGGTATTAACTTCAAGTCATCATGTGGTGCTTAAGTCACATTACACATCAGTTAGTTACACCACAAAACTTGGAGCCACCATTTTCTAGGAGAATTTGCCAACAGGACAAATTGTATATCCACGTTTATGTGGTTGGGTTAAGATTTACTGTTTTCTTTTGATAGTCTCCAAAGTATGTTTTCATGTCATAGACTATTGAACATAAAGGTGAAGAGTCCATATTGGCATCAGCTTGAGTTCTTTATGTTCAGTGGGTTGTATTGGTGTGGTTTTCAAAAAAGGGCCTTGCTCTTAATATGTGGAGAGCTACCCATTCTGTTGGCAACACAAAGTTTTTTCAGGATTTCCACGGGATTCTTGAACATACAACTCAACTGAATAAAAGCTAGCCTCAGCTCTAGAAGTTTCTTTGGTGAAAAAATGGCTACTAAGGATTAGATCTATGATATTATTTGGAGACTTAATTAGAATTGCATGTATAGATTATGGAAAGTTTCCACTGTACTAGGTTTCCATTCAATTCCTCAAATGCCTTTCAGTTCTAGCAATCGCTCCCTTCATTACCTCCCTCAATTCCATCTCCCCTCTATCTTTGCATGGATCCTCCCATTCTCATTTTGCTTCTTGATTCCTAGGCCACAAATCTTATCAACTTATGCTTTGGGTGCTAATCATGGAGCAACAATATAAACACCTTTTTACCAAGGTTTGGTCTTCTTTGGTGTGATTCCTTCATGCTACTTTGTAATTTTTTCTACTTCAAAAGGGGTTGTTTGGAAATGGCATTTTATTTAAAAATGTAACAAAATTATGATAATTTCATCAAGAGTTAATAACTGTGAAGTTTCCTTTTGCCTTAAAAGAGTCTTGGACCTTTAAATAATGTCAAAACTGTTAAAGTCCCGGTGATTCTTTTTTTTTTTAATTGGATATTTTATTTACATTTCAGATGCCAATCTTTTCCCCCGTTTCCCCTCCCTAGAAATCCCTATCCCGTGCCCCATTTTCCATTTTGCTTTTATACAATTTTTTTAAATGTTAATCAAAGGCTTATATAAGTATGGTAATGCTCAATCAGAAGTGTAACCTAATACCCAACCTAGCTATGTAAACTATCTTTGGCTGGTGGAGACACATGAACTTCTGCCTCCATGCACCCTCTCTCTTTCTCTCTCTTTTTCTCTCTCATTACCTAGCTTCTCATCTACTTCATCTTCTCCTCTCCTTACTCCATCTTTTCCTCTCGGTGCTCCTTCCTCCTTAGCTCCTCCTACATATTACCCTTCCTGTTAAAATAAAGCTTTTCTCTCAAAATACAATTAGAGCATAATTATTCCTATTTGTACCAGTGAGGTACAAAATAGTCTTAATACCCAGTCCATCCTTTTGTTGACTAACCAGAACCTCTGTCGTCTCTCTTGACTAAAACACTTAGTTTTGAACCTGACTTTTTCTTGGCTTTAGAATGAATGTCAGCTGAAAACCATCCACTCAGATCTTTTCTCTCAAGGTAAATAGCCAGGATTGGCTATGAGTCTATAGGTCTTCAATGCCATCAGAAATCCAGAATGACTAAATTAACTGAGGTTATGGGAAGCACTAAGCATAGCTTCTAAAATTTAGCCAATTTCCAGAGACCGCTGAACACCTGGACTGGTGATACTTGGATATCGAAACAGTATTTTTGTTTTAACCTGGAAAAGAAATGGATGTGAGCTTTGCTTGGCCAAGAACAGAATGACATAAAAAGAGAGATGCTATAAGAATCAAAGTGAACTGGAATTTTCCACTCTGCTTATGGTCCAGTCCACAGCTATGTGGACAGTGGAAAAAGTCAGAATGACTTGCTAAGTAACTAGAGTAAGATGAGGTATCAATGCTGAAATGTCAACACTCTATGTACACTTCCTGGTCCCGCATGTGTGTTGTAATCTGCAGAAGGTGTGACATTTGAGAAATTGAGGTCAGTAGAAAATAAGGAAATTCCTTTATGTATCTATTCAATGAATAATGGAGTCCTTTCTCTATCCTGTGTCCTTGTTACCTGACCACCATGAGAGTATTCATTTACTGTACAATGTCTCCCCAAAATAACTTTTTGCACCATCATATTGTGTAGTTATACATGTACTACATGTGTGTGTCATTTTACAGGGAATGGTTTGATGCATCTGGTTTATACATCCCTCATACTTTGCCAAGTTTTCAAATACTTATTCTAATCTATTCTTCCAAAGCATTTGCTCTGGCTTCTTTATACTGTGGCACTTCAATTCAGTCACATCACCTCATTATGTGATTGTATCTAAAACACATTAAATATTTTAACCAATGACTAGAAAGCCCATATAAAAGATGCTAAAGAAAGCTACATTAATTAAACTTTTGTAAATTTACTCAGCCTACAAGTTCAAATACTTGAGAGAGTGAGGTAATGTGAACCTAATCATGAGCAAAAAATATCAGTCATCCTCAAATTGTGGGATTTTCTTTAAAATGCTACGAAAGTGCATGGGTTCAGAAAAAAAAACATTAATTCATGAAAAATAAGGTACTGAAAACCAATTCCAAGAAATTAGAAATTAAGATATAACAATAGAATAAGACATGGTAACTTGAATCAAATTACAGTAGAAAAAGTGAGTTGAAATAATTGATGAAATATAAATGAAATGGAAAATGTTTTGCGTTCTAATGTCAAACACTTAATGACAATAAAATGCCAGCTAAAGTGAGATCACATAATATGCTACTGGTGAAGGAGAAGCATTTGGAGTTTTGGAATAATTTTGGCAAACCTCATTTAAATCCCAGGAAATGCTAAAGTAGTAATGATATTTTAAAATGAAACACTATTATTAGTAGTTTTTCTTAGTTCATTGAGGACATTTTACTAATTTTGACATAATATTTTAAATTATTTATCAGAGTTTTCTAAATGATCCAACTTCCTCAACTGGGTTGCTGTTTTATTCTCTTTTATTTTCTCATGGACATTTTATATTATGACAATGACCTGTCAAATATGAATCAAATGTCTATGAAGTATGCAGATTTACTAATAATGTCAAAAATTAATAATGCTTTATTTCAAGAATTACTTGTTGATAAAGATGATAGAATAGAGGCAAGCAATACTCTACTAAATCATCAAAAATCAGAAAAATAAAGAAACAAAAAAATCTATGTAATGAAAACATTAGAAACTTTGAAAAACAAGAGAATATTGCAGTAAAAAGCAGAATAAGAAAAACTAGGTGATACACAATACACAAGTATTGCTTAATACACATACAATGTTATATTTTTATATATATTTATAATTGTTATACACAAGTATAACAATACACAAGTATTGCTTAATACACATACAATGAGAAAAGCAAACTGTGACCAGAAGTGCTAGACCAAAAGGGTGAACAAGAGGGGAATTCTCTTCACAGATCTTGCTTTAAAGGGGGCAAAAGAAAATCCACTGGAGAAAAATATAGCAAAATTGAATAATAGATAACTGACCCACCAAGCAGGTTCTGGAAAATTACTCAAGGGTACTATCCCATGTGACTCTGTTAAATATTCTGATGAAAGAGAAGCACAACACAAAAGAAACTCTCCACTCAAAAACTCTGCTGGGAACACTAGCCAATAAAGCAGCACCACATCTGGCCTCAAACATTACAAGCCCCGCCCTCTAACCAATAAAGCAGAAAACTCTGAGAAGAACAGAGAAGGGCACAGGAGCCTGCAGCAGGAGCAACCTGATATGAAAGTCTATCAAAAAGGTAGGTGTTGCCTGTACTTGGTATGTGTTCTGTTTGCTGGGCTGCCTTGTCTGACTTCAGTGGGAGAAGAAATGTTTAGCCTCCCAGAGACTTGATAGGCCATGTTGGGGAAAAGGGGAGGCCTCTACCAGCTCAGAGAAGAAAGGGAGGGGGAAGCCGGGATCCACAGTTGTAGGAGGTGACAGGAGGAAAACTTGAGTCAGATGTATAATGATTAAGTCAAAAAAAAAAAGATATTTAAGACAAAACTGTTGCTTGTGAGAGCAAGTTCCATAAAGTCACTAGTGACATATCAGAAAAATTGAAAGACTCAAAGGGAAAGTTGAAAAAACAAAATTGGCCAAGTAAAGTTATATAGAACAACAGAGGAGCCTGATGACTGGAAAACTCAAATCAAATGCATTTCTTCATCTGCCTATTATTAAAAGAATGAGGCCACATTTTGCCTAAATTTAGAAACTAGGTGTCGTGTGAATAAAAAGTAGTATTTACAATTCCTACTGTATTAGCCCACCATGAACAAGAATAAAGACTCTCACTCAGAAAGTTATTAACAGTGGATGCTGGATGATCCAGGTGAACGTGGTTGTTTTCTAGATCCAAGACACTGATTGGTGAGTATGAGGAAAGAAAACAAATAAGACATTACAATGTCCTGTGGGGATGTTTTATCTCAAATTTTGATCATAAATGGCAATTAAAAACCAGACAGTAAACTTGAACGAGAGAATTAAAGAGCACATGGGAGGATTTGAAGGGAGGAAAGGGAAGGGAATGATATAAAATATGTAAAGTGGTTGATGCTGATAATGGTTCTCCATTGTCATTTGTTAAAATTTTGAAGACAATTTAATATTTAAAAGTTTCTTTGAGAATTTCAGTTTATACAGACTCTACAAAATGAGATAATATACCTTTAATATCTAAAGTGTGTTGTTTACCTGTTCAAAAGATAGGAGAATGTATTCTTAAGTGGCCTTTAGCAGCATCTAAAGATTGGAGGACATGGTGACTAATTGAGAATACAATAAGCAGTGGGTGTTTAAACTGAAATGAAAAAGAAAACACCACATCTGACAAAAGATGGAGTTTAAATAGGCGAGATATGAAATTTGCTGTGTTTGTATTTTCTTATTGAAGAGAAACAGTGAAAATATATTCAAGTTTAAGGGAAAATACTGATAAATGCTGCAATTGTTCTTCACAAAATGCCTAAATTCTAAATCTTGTTGTTTAATTATACTGTATAATCACCAACACTGGCACCCTGATTTACATCCAGTACAGATATAAACTGTGAACTGGCAGTAACAAAATAAGAGATTGTACACAGAAAAAAATAAAAATTGAATCTTTTTTTCTGCCACATTTCTTTCTGAGGACAAGGGAAAGGACTTGTACAGAAAGAAACTAGGAATACTCTCTTTTGCAGGTACATCAGTGATATTAGTCAGGTCCTTTAGCTTACTAATTAGAGGCAAGGTGGGCACAATAAAATTATATCAACCTTACATGACAACACTTCACTTACTTTGTTAAAAAATTTAACAACCAGAGTTGCTTTGGCATATATTCTATCAGTGTGTTGGTTACCTCTGAGTTCCATACATGGCTCAATTTAATCAGGACTCTTTCTTTGCTTAGTGTCAGCCATGGCTCCTTTACCAGTGACGTTATTTCTCATAACTCTGCTACTACCATCAATGCACACTGAAGGAAGGGTGAGTGTTACATGGATATTTATCTCAAATCTACCTGACAATTTGGAAAATAGTACATTACATAAGAACACAGAAAATCTTATAGTATAGTGGGTTACGGTATTCTCATTTGGCCTTGGAGCATATAACAGGGCTGCAGAGACATAGCTTGAAGTTTCACTCTCTAGCATTCATAACTATAATACCCATGAATAGCATGAGAGAACTGGACACTTGAAGAAGCAGATGTGCTACAAATATATGACACTTACTAGGCATCATATTTGCCCATCATGGGGCTTGACAGACATGTCAGTGAGTAAAGAATTAAGAGGTGAGATCATCTATTGAGCTTATCTTCAGTTGCAATTATACCACTGTGAAATGTAAGTCAGGAGTATGAAAATCCAGCATCCAAAGAAGGACCCTGACTAAAATAAAGTTGAATATAAGAACCAACAGCCAAAATGATCTGCTAATGACTATAGCATGTGAAATGTGCATAAATCTCAAAAGATAAATAATCATTTCTTCCTCTGTACCATGCACCTGGTTAATAATAAATGTGATGACATGTTGTTTACTCATATTGACCTTTTTCATGATTATTTTAGCTTTTAGTTACTGGTTTGATCATTTATTTATTTTTATTTTTCATTGATTATTTGGGAATCTCATATTACGATGCCTATCATGTTCACCTCCCAGTCTTACTGTGTTTGCACCCTTTTCCCACAATCTCCTACTCTCTTCTCTCCCAAAAGAGAAAAATATTCCATTTTATATGGTCCAGATATTCAATCGAGTATTGTCAAACTCCTAGTGCTCCACCCCTGAAAGAAGGATGAGTTTCTGCTTCCATCTGAGCTAGAAGACATCAACTAAGGAGAGCTGTGTGGTAGCCTAGGGGAGTGGAGCCAGCTTTCTATCTCCTATGTAATAGCCTATACCTCAGTGCTGTGGGCTGCCACATGGTGAGCTAGCTCTCTCATAAACATGGCTTCATGCAACAGTACTGAAAGGCCATCCATGTGGGCTTTGGTAGAAACACAGGCTGCAGACATCAATAGTGGTTGCTCACTCCCACAGGGCTAGTTGTTTCAGCTGGTCTTTGGTTTAAGCTGCAACCCTGAAGAAGTAGGTTCCCACAGATGCTCATAAGTAAGTACAAGCAGGCAGCCTAAAGTGAGTCTACCGTCTTCTAATGTCCTTCTGTAGTTTTCCTGCAGAAGTTTTGGCACAGATTAAATGTGAGCACTTAAAGGATTAAATGATTTGGAACTTTCTTTCTCCCAGTCTGACCTTGAATTTAATGATCTGCTCATTTCAAGTACTACATGTGCGTAAGATATTCATGGCCATTGTGCATCAAGGCCCCCATGTCAAGATACAGGTCAGAAACCTGTGTCTTCCATTCTCAAGATATGGATGATAGGTGTGCCTTCCATGTCTGGATTTTAGTTCATTCCAGATATAGTCAAGTTGAGAACTGGGTAGAGCAATCAAAAGTGGCATCATGGCATACAGTGGTTCTTCGAGGTTGTCCAATCCTTTCCTAACATCATTTCTTTTTTTTTTATTATTGGATGTTTTATTTACATTTCAGATGCCAATCCCTTTCCCCATTTCCCTTCCCCAGAAAACCCCTATCCCGTGCCCCCCCCCTTTTCCATTTGGCTTTTATACACTTTTTTAAATGTTAATCAAGGGCTTTGTAAGTATGGTAATGCTCAGTCAGAAGTGTAACCTAATACCCAACCTAGCTATGTAAACTATCTTTGACTAGTGGAGACACATGAACTTCTGCCTCCATGTCCCCTCTCTTTCTCTCTCTTTTTCTCTCTCATTACCAAGCTTCTCATCTACTTCATCTTCTCCTCTCCTTACTCCATCTTTTCCTCTCGGTGCTCCTTTCCCCTTAGCTCCTCCTACATATTACCCTTCCTATTAAAATAAAGCTTTTCTCTCAGAATACAATTAGAGCATAATTGTTCCTATTTGTACCAGTGAGGTACAAGATAGTCTTAATACCCAGTCCATCCTTTGGTTGACTAACCAGAACCTCTGCCGTCTCTCTTGACTAGAACACTTAGTTTTGAACCTGGCTTTTTCTTGGCTTTAGAATGAATGTCAGCTGAGAACCCTCCACTCAGATCTTTTCTCTCAAGGTGAATAGCCTGGATTGGCTATGAGTCTATAGGTCTTCAATGCCGTCAAAAATCCAGAATGACTAAATTAACTGAATTTATGGAAAGCAATAAGCATAGCTTCTAAGACTTAGCCAAATTATAGAGACCTCTGAAAACCTGGACAACCCCTATACTACCAAACGTTGGAGCATCAAATCTTCAGCCTTCTGGCCCAAGCTCATCTGACAAACTTTATTGCTGCAGAATTATGAAGGGCTGGTTACTCTGTCTAGGCAGATATAATCAGTCAAATATTCTGCAAGTCTGTCCTTTTCTGTAGATGGAGAGAGGCAGTTCTTGCCTGGTAGCTGTCTCACCACAACAGGAGTAACTCCAACGATGCTCAATTTCTTCTTAGAATCCAAGACAGGAAGCTGTCAGGAGCAGACAGGCCTCTAATCAAAATGAACATTAATATAGAAATATTTGTGACTTCAATTCTATAAATTTCTGATGTTTTGAAATCCAACTATCCATGTAAGGTAACCTGGACTGCTGTCTGTTATCTCCTCTCAGCTATTTCTAAATGAAATATAGAAAACACCCTAACAATAAACTCAAAGTCATGAATTTGCTATAGTCCCTTAACTCACAGGCTAGTCATCCCAAGTCAGTTAAAAAGGTTAAAGAAGGACTGGGTCTAAGTCTTGTATTTCTAAATGCGTTATACAGGCACAATGCCCATGAGAGTATCTATATTCATTTCACTTTCATATCGATGAGAGGCTTATACCAACGAAAACCTTAAATTTGAAATCCAAGTGAATTTTGTACCATTTAAGATATTGTAACTTCATCTTGATACTAAATTATACAGATTTCTACCAATAGGTTATGGCTATGCCATAAATCCTAGCTAATCCTCCCTGTTCCAACAAAATCACTGCCGTTCCCCAGAGAGACAGCCCCATATTAACCACCTTAGTCCCCAAGCCCGGGGAAGAGGGGCGTTGACTCTTCTTTAACTTCTTCAAGCTGATTACAGGCGTAGAGACATCAGAAGAGGGGTGGGGGGAAGAGCAAACTGATAGGCCTCCGACGCTGTGTCCTCACTGCATCCAGATGGAACTCCCAGACACTGGAGGTTTGAATAGGCCCTCTCGTTTTGCTTGATGAGTAGATACACCAAGGCTGTGCATTCTGCAATATACAATTCTCTGGACAAGTTTTAGTATCAAGAAAAGAAAAAAAAATTTTTTTTCCTAGAGGGCTGACATTTTTTTTTAAAGATGTTGGTTCTAACAACTTTTTCCCCCCTTTTATGTAGTTGGTTATAATATTTACATTTCAATTTTTATCCTCTTATCCCATTTCCCCCACCACCCAGGAACCCCTTATCCCATTCCCCCTCCTTATATCCCTTCTATGAGGCTGTGCCCGAACCCACCCCCAACCCCCACTACTCCCCTCCTCACCCTCCCCCACCCTTCTGTGTTGGTTTTTCATGGGACCAAGAATCTCCTCTCCCACCCATGCCCAGCAAGGCCGTCCTCCCCTACATATACCACTAGAGTCGTAGGTCTATCCCTATGTGCTCCGGGGCTGGTGGTTCAGACCCTGGGGGGCTCTGATTGTTTGGTATTGTTGCTTTCCTCTTGGGGTCACAAACCCTTTCTGCTCTCTCAGTCTTCTAAGTTCTCCCTTGGGAAACCCTTGATCATATCAGTGGTTAGCTGTGAGCATCGTCCTCTGAATGAGTCAGTCTCTGGCAGATCTCTAAGGAGACAGCTATAGTATGTTCTTGACAGCATGCATTTCCAGTCTTCTACGTCAACGTCTAGCTTAGGTGACAGTACTTGGGATGGATGTCCAGGTAGAATGGTCTCCTGATGGCTCCTCCTTCAGTGTCTGTCCCATGTTTTGTTTCCATAATTGCTCTCTTGAGTATTTTTGTTACTGGTTCTAAGTAGAACTGAGGCATCCCCTCTTGGTCTTTCTTCTTCATGAGCTTCACGTGGTCTGTGGGTTGAGTCTTCACTATTCTAAGTATTTGGGCTAACATCCGCTTAACAGTGAGTAAATACCATGTGTGTTCTTTTGTGATTGGGTTAACTCACTCAGGATGGTAATTTCTAGATCCATCCATTTGACTATAAATTTCTCGAATTCATTATTTTTAATAGCTGAGTAATACTCCATTGTGTAGATGTACCATATTTTTTGTATCCATTCTTCCGTTGAGGGACATCTTGGTTCTTTCCAGCTTCTGGCTATTATAAATAAGGTTGCTATGAACAGAGTGGAGCATATGTCCTTGTTATATGTTGGAGCTTCTTTTGAGTATATGCCCAGGAGTGGTATAGCTGGATCCTCAGGTAATGCTATGTCCAGTTTCCTGAGGAACTGCCAGACTGATTTCCAGAGTGGTTGTACCAGCTTGCAATCCCACCAGCAGTGGAAGAGTGTTCCTCTTTCTCTGCATCCTGGCCAGCATCTACTATCACCTGAGTTTTTGATCTTAGCCATGCTGACTGGTGTGAGATGGAATCTCAGGATTGTTTTGATTTGCATTTCCCTGATGACTAAGGATGTTGAGCATTTGTTAACGTGCTTCTCAGCCATTCGAGTTTCCTCTGTTGAGAATTCTTTGTTTAGCTCTGTTCCCCCTTTTTTAATAGGATTATATGGTTTTCTGAAGTATAGTTTCTTGAGTTCTTTGTAAATCTTGGATATTAGCCCTCTATCGGATGTGGGATTGGTTAAGATCTTTTCCCAATCTGTTGGTTGCCATTTTGTCTTATTGACAATGTCCTTTTCCTTACAGAAGCTTTGCAATTTTATGAGGTCCCATTTCTCAATTCTTGATCTTAGAGCATAAGCCATTGGCGTTCTGTTCAGAAACTTTTCCCCTGTGCCTAGGTATTCGAGGGTCTTCCCCACCTTCTCTTCTATTAGTTTCAGTGTATCTGGTTTTAAATGAAGGTCTTTTATATACTTGGATTTGACCTTTGTACAAGGAGATAAGCATGGATCGATTTGCATTTTTCTACATGTTGACCTCCACTTGAACCAGCACCATTTGCTAAAAATGCTGTCCTTTTTCCACTGGATGGTTTTAGCTCCTTTGTCAAAGATCAAGTAACCATAGGTATGTGGGCTCATTTCTGGGTCTTCAATTCTATTCCATTGATCTTCCTGCCTGTATGTGTACTAATACCATGCAGTTTTTATTAGTATTGCCCTGTAGTACAGTTTGAGGTCAGGGATGGTGATTCCCCCAGAAGTTCTTTTGTTGTTGAGAATAGTTCTTGCTGTTCTGGGTTTTTTGTTGTTCCAAATAAATTTGCAAATTGCTCTTTCTATCTCTATGAAGAATTGATTTGGAATTTTGATGGGGATTGCATTGAATCTATAGATTGCTTTTGGCAAGATGGCCATTTTAACTAAATTAATCCTGCCAATACATGAGCATGGGAGATCTTTCCATCTTCTGAGATCTTCTTCTATTTCTTTCTTCAGAGACTTGAAATTCTTGTCATACAGATCTTTTGCTTGCTTGGTTAGGTTCACTCCAAGATATTTTATATTGTTTGTGACTATTGTGAAGGGTGTCATTTCCCTAATTTCTTTCTCAGCCTGTTTATCATTTCAGTATTGGAAGGCTACTGATTTGTTTGAGTTGATTTTATATCCAGCCACTTTACTGAAGTTGTTTATCAGGTTTAGGAGTTCTCTGATGGAAATTTTTGGGTCACTTAAGTATACTATCATATCATCTGCAAATAGAGAAATTTTGACTTCTTCTTTTCCTATTTGTATCCCTTTGACTTCCTTTTGTTGTCTAATCGCTCTAGCTAGGACTTCCAGTACTATATTGAATAGGTAGGGTGAGAGTGGACAGCCTTGTCTAGTTCCTGATCTTAGTGGGATTGCTTCAAGTTTCTCTCCATTTGGTTTGATGTTGGCTACTGGGTTGCTGTATATTGCTTTTACTATGTTTAGGTATGGGCCTTGAATTCCTGCTCTTTCCAGGACTTTTGACATGAAGGGATGTTGAATTTTGTGAAATGCTTTCTCAGCATCCAGTGAAATGATCATGTGATTTTTTTCTTTGAGTTTATTTATGTAGTAGATTACATTGATGGATTTTCGAATATTGAACCAACCCTGCATTCCTGGGATAAAGTCTACTTGATCATGATGGATGATTGCTTTGATGTGTTCTTGGATTTGGTTTGCGAGAATTTTATTGAGTATTTTTGCATCGATATTCATAAGAGAGATTGGCCTGTAGTTCTCTTTTTTTGTTGGGTCTTTGTGAGGCTTTGGTATGAGAGTAATTATAGCTTCGTAGAATGAATTGGGTATTGTTTCTTCTGTTTCTGTTCTGTGGAATAGTTTGAAGAGAATTGGTATTAGGTCTTCCTGGAAGGTCTGGTAGAATTCTACACTAAAACCATCTGGCCCCGAACTTTTTTTGGTGGGGAGATTTTTGATGACTGCTTTTATTTCTTTAGGGGTTATAGGGCTGTTTAGATGGTTTATCTGCTCCTCGTTTTAACTTTGGTACCTGGTATCTATCTAGAAAGCTGTCCATTTCATCCAGATTTTCCAATTTTGTTGAGTATAGGCCCTTGTAGTATATCTAACAATTTTTTTAATTTCCTCTGTTTCTGTTGTTATGTCTCCCTTTTCAGTTCTAATTTTATGGATTTGAGTGCTGTCATTGCGCCCTTTGGTTAGTCTGGCTAAGGGTTTGTCTGTCTTGTTGATTTTCTCAAAGAACCAGCTTCTGGTTTTGTTGATCTTTTGTATAGATCTTTTTGTTTCAACTTGGTTGATTTCAGCCCTGAGTTTGATTATTTCCTCTTGGGTATATTAGCTTCTTTTTGTTCTAACCCTTTCAGGTATGCTGTCAAGTTGTTAATGTACGCTCTTTCCATTTTCTTTTTGTGGGCACTTAGAGCTATGATTTTTCCTCTCAGTACTGCTTTCATGGAGTCCCATAAATTTTGATATGACGTGTCCTCATTTTCATTTAAATCTAAAAAGTCTTTAATTTCTTTCTTTATTTCTTCCTTGACCAAGTTATCATTGAGTAGAGCATTGTTCAGTTTCCATGTGTATGTGGGCTTTCCATTGTTTTTGTCCATGTCAAAGACGAGTCTTAGTCCATGGTATGTACCATAGGGTACAGGGGATTATTTCAATCTTTTTGTATCTGTTGAGGCCTGTTTTGTGACCAATTATATGGTCTATTTTGGAGAAGGTACCATGAGGTGCTGAGAAAAAGGTATATTCTTTTGTTTTAGGATGAAATGTTCTATAGATGTCAGTTAAGACCAATTGGTTCATAACTTCTGTTAATTTCATTGTGTCTCGATTTAGTATCTGTTTCCATGATTTGTCCATAGCTGAGAGTGGGGTGTTGAAATGTCCCACTATTATTGTGTGGTGTGTAATGTATGCTTTAAGTTTTAGTAAAGTTTCTTTTATGTATGTGGGTGCCCTTGCGTTTGGAGCATAGATGTTCAGAATTGCAAGCTCCTCTTGGTACACTTTTCCTTTGATGAATATGAAGTGTCCTTCTTTATCTTTTTTGGTTACTATTTGTTGAAAATTGATTTTATTTGATATTAGAATGGCTACTCCAGCTTGTTTCTTGGAACCATTTGCTTGTAAGATTGTATTCCATCCTTTTACCCTGACGTAGTGTTTGTCTTTTTCACAGAGGTGCGTTTCCTGTATGCAGCAAAATTCTGGGTTGTGTTTATGTATCCAGTCTGATAGTCTATGTCTTTTTATTGGAGAATTGAGTCCATTGATACTAAGAGATATTAAGGAATAATGAATGTTGTTTCCTGTTATTTTTGTTATTATTGGCGTTGGAGTTATGTTTGTGTAGGGGTCTTCTTTTAGGGTTGTTGGAAGATTACTTTCTTGCTTTTTCTAGGTTGTAGTTTCCCTCCTTGTGTTGCAGTTTTCCCCCAATTACCCTTTGAAGTGCTGGATTTGTGTTAAGATATTGTGCAAATTTGATTTTATCATGGAATATTTTGGTTTCTCCATCAATATTGATTGAGAGTTTTGTTGGGTATAGTAGTCTGGGCTGGCATTTGTGTTCTCTTAGGGTCTGTATGATATTTGTCCAGGATCTTCTGGCTTTTATAGTCTCTGGTGAGAAGTCCGGTGTAATTCTTATAGGTCGTTCTTTATATGTTACTTTACCTTTTTCCCTTACTGCTTTTAGTATTTTTTCTTTGTTTTGTACATTTGATGTTTTGATTATTATGTGACGGGAGGTATTTCTCTTCTGGTCTGTAGGTTAGGAAAGTTTTCCTCTATAATTTTGTTGAAGATATTTACTGACCCTTTAAGTTGGGAGTCTTCCCCCTCATCTATACCTATTATCCTTAGGTTTGGTCTTCTCATTGTGTCCTGGATCTCCTATGTGTTTTGGGTTAGTAGCTTTTTGCATTTTGCATTTTCTTTGACAGTTGTGTCAATGTTTTCCATGGTATCTTCTGCACATGAGATTCTCTCTTCTATCTCTTGTATTCTGTTGGTGATACTTGTGTCTATGACTCCTGATCCTTTTTTTAGGTTTTCTATCTCCAGGGTAGTCTCTCTTTGTAATTTCTTTATTGTTTCTACTTCCGTTTTTAAATCTTGGGAGGTTTTGTTTGATTCCTTCTGCTGTTTGGTTATTTTTTCTTCCAATTCCCTAAGGGACTTTTGTGTTTCCTCTTTAAGGGCTTCCATCTGTCTGTCTGTGTTCTCCTTAATTTCTTTGAGAGTGTTATTTATGTCCTTCTTAAAGTCCTCTAGCATCATCGTGAGAAGAGATTTTAATTCTGAGTCCTGCTTTTCTAGTGTGATGGGGTGTTCAGGGCTTGCTATAATGGGGGAACTGGGTTCTGATGTTTCCATGTAACTTTGGATTCTGTTGCTTACGTTCTTGAGCTTGCCTTTTGCCATTTGGTTAATGCTAGTGCTCCCTGTACTTTCTGTCTCTGATTGAGGCCTCCCTGTCCAGTTATCTTGCTTGTTTCTGGTCTCCTTGGGGTCCCAATATCTCTGTGATCTTCTCTAGCTGCTCTGAGTACGATGATAGCTCTAGGATAACTCAGAATATGGTGTCTCCTAGGTAGCAGTCAGCTAGGTGTCCACTGTTCCGGGTGTAATGTCTCTTCTAGGATGTCTCAGGCTAATGTGTCCACTACTCTGAATGCCATGGCTCCTCTATTATGTCTCATGATATGTTGTATGCTGTTCTGAGTTGCTTTGGTCCTCTGCCACTCTGGGTTCAATAGTCCGGGAGAGAGGTGGAAGGGGTGTGCTATTCCGCAGGGGCGGGGTTTGGGGCTCTTCTGGAATCTGAGCGCTCCCTGCACTCAGCTCTGGGTCTACTGCTCTGGGTTCCTTGCACCCTCAAGGATGGGTCAGGAGGGATCCGGTGCCCCCCAGAAGCAGACCGGGGCGGGTGTCTGCTTCAGGCCTCAGATCTGGGAGAGAGGTGGAAGGGGTGTGTTATTCCACAGGGGCGGGGTTTGGGGTTCTGCTGGAATCTGAGCACTCCCTGCACTCAGCTCTGGGCCTAGGGCAGTGAGCGGGTCTTCTTACCTACTGCTCTGGGTTCCTTGCACCCTCAAGGATGGGTCAGGAAAGATCCGGTACCCCCAGAAGCAGACCCGGCGGGTGTCTGCTTCAGGACTCTCCTAACATCATTTCAAAGAACCAGGAGATATCCTGCAGCTGAGCAGTAGGTTCTGGAGCTGAGTCTGTGTCTACATGAGCTCTAGGCTGTTGTGCACCATTCTGGCAATCCTATTGAGCAATGACAGCATGGACATCACAGTCTTCTGTCTCTCTCCTCTTGACACCATCACGTCTCTCAGCCACAAGGTAAGAATTGCCTCTTTCCATCTACAGACAAATTACTGTCCAGAAAAGGACACAGTTGCAGAATAGTCTACTGATTATATCTGCCTAGACAGAGTAATCAGCCGTTAATAACTCTGCAGCACTAAGGTCTGTCAGATGATTCTGGGCCAGAAGGCTGAAGATTTGATGCTCCAACGTTCTGTAGTATACAGAACGTTGTCCAGGTGTTCAGCGGTCTCTATAAATTGGCTAAGTTTTAGAAGCTATGCTTTGTGCTTCCCATAATTTCAGTTAACTCAGTCATTCTGGATTTCTGATGGGGTTGAAGACCTATAGTCTCATAGACAATCCTGGCTATTTACTTTGAGAGAAAAGATCTGAGTGGATGGTTTTCAGCTGACATTCATTCTAAAGCCAAGAAAAACAGCCAGGTTCAAAACTAAGTGTTCTAGTCAAGAGAGACAGACGGCAGGGGTTCTGGCTAGTAGACAAAATGATGGACTGGGTATTAGGATTATCTTGTACCTCACTGATACAAATAGGAATAATTATGCTCTAACTGTATTTTGAGAGAAAAGTGTTATTTTAACAGGAAGGGTAATATGTAGGAGGAGCTAAGGGGGAAGGAGCACCGAGAAGAAGAGATGGAGTGAGGAGAGGAGAAGATGAAGGAGAGGAGAAGCTAGGTGATAAGAGAGAGAAAGGGGGGGTGGGTATGGGGGTAGATGTTCACATGTCTCCACCAGTCAAAGACAGTTTATATATCTAGGTTGAGCATTGAGTTACACTTCTGATTGAACATTACCAAACTTATAAAGCCTTTGATCAACATTTTTTTAAAAATTGTATAAAAGTGAAAAGGAAAAGGGGGCATGGGATAGGGGTTTTCTTTAGGGAGAGGAAATGAAGGGGATGGCACCTGAATTGTAAATAAAATATAAAAAAAATAAAATAAAATAAAAAACACCATCACATCTCTAGTTCCACCTTTCTCCATTGCTCACACACTGCTGTATGTCTATCTTTCCTATGTTTCCATCACAGGCTTATTTTTTATAGTGGAGCTCAACTGGTTTCCAGCCTGCCCTCAAAATGAACACTTAAGATTCTATATTTTATATATTATTATTAATATTTTTAAATGTCTGCCCTCCTAATAAAACTTCCAATAATTCCTCATATAAACAACATCTATTCCAAAGAATTCTTTACACAAATCAAGATAGCATATGAGTAGAAAATTACTATTACCATTTCTATCAGAAAATCACATTTGGAGCTTTGAAATAAATTGTCTTTATATTTCTAAGTGAGTTAGATTGTATACGGGGAAATAAATGCGTATGATAACATTGGCTTAGACAAATCACAGCGGTTCTGCATTACTAACATCTAGCATGTGTATTCTTTCTATAAGGAATTCATTGTCTTATGTCTATTTGTTCAAGCAAACACAAATGGTCCTTGTTCCTGGGAACACATCAGAATTTCAACTTAGACATATTTTGGTATATTATGGTGAGGACTCTGAGTACAGAACTAAAAAAAAAAACTTAATTCTAAAATATGATGAAGTAATAACAATAAATCATCTTGAAATATCATAGAAAATATACATTGATACTGATACTATTTACATGGGCTTAAAGTATTACTCTTTCTCATAAAGCACCTCACTACTGTGGAAATTCAAACTTCCTTAAATCTTGTTCAAACAACTCAGAAGTATTGTCCTATCCTGCAATTGGTCTCTACATACACATATCTACAAGGTAAAGCATCAACTTGAAATAGCTCATCAGTTGAACTTCTACCACTAAACTTAACAATTGAGAGAGTTACATTACCAGATTGATATAATCTCCACATATAAGAATATATTTTTCTGCTAAGATCTGAAAGTAGTGTGTTGAATAGCCCTGAAGAACTTGTCCTAAATCTGAAAATTAGTTCTTGTGGTGTATTGAATAGGATTCTGGCTCTTGCATTAGCCTAACCCACACTAACTTCAATGACATGGAGGTGAGTACTTCCTGTAAATTCTAGAGTTAATTATGAGCTCATAGCCTCTTCTCATCTTACTGCATCTTGGGTAAATACAAATGGACAGGTCTTATGTTTCTTTTTCTTTCTTTTTGTACTTTTTTCCTCTTTGCTTTTTTATTGGATATTTTATTTACATTTCAAATGTGCTATCCTTTCCCCAGTACCACCTAGCCAGGAACCCCTAACACATACCCCCTCCTACTGGTTCTATGAGGATGTGCCCTCACCCACACTTCCACTCCCACCTCCCCACACACAAATTCCCCCACACTGGGGCATCCAAACTTCACTGAACCAAGGACTTCTCCCACCTATGCTGACAATGTCATTGTCACGTACATATACAGCTAGAGCCATGGGTCCCTCCCTATGTGCTCCCAGGCTGGTCCTTTAGACCCTTGGAGATCTGGTTGGTTGGTATTGTTTCTCTGCCATGGGGCCATAAACCTTTTCAGCTCCTTCAGAGTTCTCTCTCACTCCTCCATTATCAGTTCAATTGTAAGTTGTGAGCATGCCCCTCTGTATGTTTTAGGTTATGGCATACCTCTAAGAAGACAGCTATATCAGGCTCCAACCAAAATGTCCCTGGCATCCACATCAGCGTCTACCTTTTGTGGCTGCACATGGGATGGATATCCAGGTTGAACAGTCTCCAGATGACCCCTCCTTCAGTTTCTGTCTCATGCTTTGTCTCCATATTTACTCCCATGATTATTTTGGTATTCCATCAAAGAAGGACCAAAGAACCCACACTTGGTCTTCTTTCTTCATGAGCTTCATGTGGTCTGTGAGTTGCATCTTGGGTATTGAGAGATTTTGGGCTAATATCTACTTATTAGTGAGTGCATACCATGTGTGTTTTTTTGTGATTGGGTTAAATCACTCAGGATGACATTTTCTAGTTCCATCCATTTTCCTAAGAATTTCTCAAATTCATTGTTTTTAATAGCTGAGTAATATTCCACTGTGTAAATATACCACATTTTTTTGTATCCATTTCTTTGTTGAAGGATATTTGAATTCTTTTCAGCTTCTGGCTATTATAAATAAGGCTGCTATGACCATAGTGGAGCATATGTCCTTGTTATATGTTGGAGCATCTTCTAGGTATATGCTCAGGAGTAGTATACCTTGGTCCTCAAGTAATGCTTTGTCTAATTTTCTGAGGAATCACCAGACTGATTTCCAGAATGGTTGTACCAGTTTGCAATCCCACAAACAATTGAGGAGTGTTCCTTTTTCTCCACATTCTAACTGGCATCTAGTATCACCTGAGTCTTTGATCTTAGCCATTCAGACTGGTGTGGGGTAGAATCTCAGGATTCTTTTGATTTGCATTTCCCTGATGACTTAGGATATTGAACATTTCTTTAGGTGCTTCTCAGCCATTTGAGTTTCCTCAGTTGAGAATTCTTTTTAATTTTTAATAGGGTTATTTGGTTGTCTTGTGTCTAATTTCTTGAGTTCTTTATATATATTGGATATTAGCCCTCTATCATATGTAGAATTAGTAAACATCTTTTCCCAATCTGTTGGTTGCCATTTTGTCCAATTGAGTGTCCTTTGCCTTACAGAAGCTTTGCAACTTTATGATGTCCCATTTGTCAATTCTTGATCTTAGAACATAAGCAATTGGTATTCTGTTCAGAAACTTTTCCCCTGTGCCCAGATATTCGAAGATCTTCCCCACCTTCTCTGGTGGAAGAACTGGGTTCAGATGATGCCAGGTAACACTGGTTTCTTTTGTTTATGTTCTTGCACTTGTCTTTCATCATCTGGTTAACTCTAGCACTACCTGCACTCACTGTCTCTGACTGGAGCCTTTCCAGTTATCTTGCTTGTGTCAGAACTCCTCAGAGTCCAGATGTCTCTGTGATCCTGTGGTCCTAAGCTCCTAGATGGAGCAACTCCTAGGACTCAGGCTACCTTGGGAATCCTGAAATCCTGCTGCTCTGAGTGCTCTGGTTCCTTTAGGATGGCTCAGGATATGGTGTTTTCACAGGAGAGCATGAGCTAGGTGTCTGCCCCAGCCAAAGAAACTGAGAGAGGGAAGGAAGGAGAGTGGTTTTCCTAATGGGTGGGATTTGGGTGGCTGATGAGTCCTGAGTTGTCAGGGACCGCTCTGCCAAATGTTGGAACCTGCAATGCCAAAAGCTTGGGGGCCAAAATTGTTAGAGCCCCCACTGCCCCAAGCTTCGGGGGCTAAATTGTCCCTGCTCATACTGCTGCTCCCATCCATGGGTCAGAGTTCAGCAAGAGATTGAGTGAGGGTGGACACGAAGAATGGAGACCAGACAGACTGTGATTCAGTCATGTTTATTCTCAAGTCTCTCATCTTCTCTCTTTCCAAGTCCCTTGTTCCTAGTCCAAGTCCCAAGTCTCGAGTTCCTAGTTCCTAGTGCCTCAAAGTTCCAAGTTTCCAATTCCTAGTACCAAGTCTTGAGTCCCTTCTTCTGTCTGCCTCTCACCTTTTATATGTCTCACTTCTAAGTCACACCTTTAAGTCATGCCTTTAAGTCATGCCTTTAATTCTCACACACTCAAAGGAAAATCCTGGGTATATAAAACAAGATGATATCAGAGTGTGTGCAGCTGTTGTAGGCTGTTGAAAACAAGTCACTTGTCAGAGTATATGGCTCGAGATGCCTGCAAGAATTATAGCAGCCTTCTGTAGGCTCCTCACACTGAGTGCCTCAGGCTCCCAGTTGTAGCTCTGGGGCATAGGGTAGTGGGAGAGTGTTCTTACCCATTGCTCTGAGTTCAGTGGCTCCTCTAGGATGGCTCAGGATATGGTGTCTTCATGGAAGCAGACCAGCTAGGTGTCTGCCCCAGCCAAATTGACCAAGCAAGGGAGGTCTTTTGTTTCTTACAGAAAGCATGTTATAAACAATTCCCTCTCTTCCAGGTACTGACACAGACTCAAAAAGAATCCACCACATCTTCTAATCATAAGACAAATCACAAGGCTGTCTTGGACGAGACTGGCCACCAAGCTGATGGAAATATAAAGTCCTCTGAAAAGGTATTCTCTGCCTCCAATCAAGATCAAACATTATTTGAAGGCTTGACCAATGCTGACCAACCCAAGTTAAACCTGTCTGAAAACATCATGTCCCAGAGCAACTGTTGTACTCAGAAGCATCAAGTGGACCCAGTAAACTTCAATCACATGGACAATAAGCTTCAAGGGACCAGAGTTAGGCGCCAAGCAAACAATTTTAAACACAAAGTCATAGATGAATTTGAAGCTAACCTTATGTTCGATGACTTTTTGTTAGAAGTGGTTAAGATATTGACTTTACGTAAAATGTAGCTACAAGTCTCTTGGTGTTCTACATTCTGTGGCTCTTAGAAATCTCTCTTTTTAACTCCTATGTCCTTTTTGTTAACCACCCAAAAAAAGGAGATTAAAGACTGTAAATAAACAGAATAAATTCTTTCCTCCTTCCTGTTAAATACTAAAATTGTCCAGAAACAAAAACAAAAACAAACACACACACACACACACACACACACACACACACACACACACACAAAAACAAAAAAAAAAAACAAAAAAAACAAAAAAAAGGGATTCTGAACTAGCTGTGGCAGGCAGATAGGAATTAAGAACTTAAGAACCAAGAGCCTAATTTTCCTTTCTTTAAATGTCCAGATGTCCAGGTTAGTTCATGATGAGTTTCCTGGTAGAATAAAGATAGGCCCCTCAGTCTTCCTCACTGTAGTCTGATCTTATGGGAATAAAAATGTGATATGCTTTGAACTTATAAAGTATTAATTATATGAATTTTCCCATTGTTCACAGTCTGATTTCACAATGTTCACTATATCTCATTCACGTGAACTATAAGTTATCATCCCACTAAGTCTCTCTCCTGCTTTTTTTGTTTTATTTCCTTCTTTGTTTGATTATTTACTTTTTTTTTGTTTTGTTGTTGAGAAGATCACTGGTTACAACACATCATCATATATATTTAGTGATCCCAGGGAAAAAAAATTCACAAGAAGGATCAAAGTATACACACTTTGGTCTTCTTTCTTCTTGAGCTTCACATGGTCTGTGAATTTTATCTTATATATTCCAATTTTGGGGACTGATACCCACTTATTAGTGAGTGTATACCAAGTGTGTTCTTTTGTGATTGTGTTACATCACTCAGGATGATATTTTCTAGTTCCATTCATTTACCTAAGAATTTCTCAAAATCATTATTTTTAATAGCTGAGTAATACTTTATTGTGCAAATGTACCAGTTTTTCTGTATCCATTCCTCTGTTGAAGGATATCTGGGTTCTTTACAGCTTCTGGCTATTATAAATAAGGCTGCTATGAACATAGTAGAGCATGTGTTCTTGTTATATGTTGGGGAATCTTTTGGTTATATGAGCAGGAGTGCTACATCTGGGTCTTCAGGTAATACTATGTCCAATTTTATGAGGAAAATCCGGACTGACTTTCAAAGAGGTTGTACCAGCTTTCAATCTCACTAGCAATAGAAAAGAGTTCCTCTTTCACCACATCCTTGCTAGCATCTGCTTTCAGCTGAGTACTTAATCTCAGCCATTATGACTGGTATGAGGTGAAATCTCAGAGTTGTTTTGATTTGCATTTCCCTGATGACTAAGGATATTGAACATTTCTTTAGTTGCTTCTTGGCCAAGAGTTTCATCAGTTGAGAATTCTTTGTTTAACTCTGTACTCCCTTTTAAATAGGGTTATTAAATTTTCTGGAGAATAACTTCTTGAGTAATTTTTATATACTGGATATTAGCCCTGTATCAGATGTAGGATTGGTAAAGATCTTTTCCAAATCTTTTGGTTATCAGTTTCTCCTTTTGATAGTGTCCTTTGTCTTACAGAAGCTTTGAAATTATATGACATCTCATTATCTATGGTTGATCTTAAAGCATAAGCCATTGGTGTTCTGTTCAGGAAATTTTCTCCTTTTTGTGCCCATATGTTCAAAGATCTTCCCCACTTTCCTTTCTATTAGTTTCAGTATATCTAGTTTTATTTAGAGGTTTTTTATCCACTTGAACATGAGCTTTGTACAAGGAAATAAGAATGGATGGATCTGCATTCTTCTACATGCTGACCTCCAGTTGAAACAGCACCATTTGTTGAAAATACTGTCTTTTTTTTCCACTGGAAGGTTTTGGCACCTTTGTCAAAGATCAAGTGACCATAGTTGTGTGGGTTCATATTTGGGTTTTCAATTTTGTTCCACTGATCAATACCATGCAGTTTTTTATTTATTTTTTATTTTTTTTATCACTATTGCTCTGTAATACAGGTCGAGGTCAGGGATGGTGACACCTCAAAAATTTCTTTTGTTGTTGTGAATAGTTTTCACTATCCTCAGTTTTTTGTTTTTCCAAATGAATTTGCCAATTGCTTTTTTTCTAACTCATTGATAAATTAAGTTCAAATTTTGATAAAGATTGTACGGAATCTGTAGATTGATTTTGGTAAGATGGCCATATTTACTACATTAATCATGCCAGTCCATGAGCATGGGAAATCTTTTCATCTTCTGAAATCTTCTTTAATTTCATTCTTCAGAGACTTGAAGTTCTTGTCATACAGATCTTTCACTTGCTTGGTAAGAGTAACATCAAGATATTTTATATTATTTGTGACTATTGTGAGGGGTGGTGTTTGCCTTATTTCTTTCTCAGCCTGTTTATCCTTTGAGTAGAGGAAGGCTAGTGGTTGGTTTGAATTAATTTTATATCCATTAACTTTGCTTATGTTGTTTATCAGGTTTAGTCATTCTCTGGTGTAATTTTGGGGGTCACTTAAATATACTATCATAGCATCTGCAAATTGTGATATTTTGATGTTTGGATATATTTTATAAGTGGCACCATCCTGTGCTATACACAGCTATTCTCTTCCCCAGTTGACTTGCAGCCTCTACCTGTAGGCTAGAACTGCAGTGACTGAGCCTGGTTCTCTTATGGAGGATTCTACTTACATTCCTAGCCATCTATGCCCTGTGGTCAGTGGTCCCAAATCCCAGTAACCTGTGTAAAATCAAAACTCTAAAAACTTACAATTAATTAGTAAGGTTTCATATCAATAAATTCTCAATTCATACACAGTAACTTCAGAACCAATTGGTAATAATACAATCTTCCCATCTAGTTTAGACAAATTATTCCAATTATTCTATCCTCCTATGATATTCATGGCTTCCTGTGGCTATTTAAAGCCACACAGATTCTGGATCATCCTCCTCCTCCTCCATCTTCCTTCCTTCTTCTCCCTGTCTCTGTCTGCCCCTTAAACTCTTAGCTCTATGTTTTTCACTGCCCAATCACAGGCTCTTTATTGTATTAATATTTAAATTAATTGGAAAAAGATTCTGCTACATTTTACCCTTTCTGTTCATATAAAAAAAAGACCTTTCTCTCTCAAATATAAATTGATCACAACTATTACCATTTTTGATTTATAAAGTACAAGATAGATCAAACACCCAGACCATTATTTTGTCAAAAAAATAGAACACTCTATCATCTATTCTATCTTAAAAGACTTATAATTCTACACTTGACTTATGTCCTGGCTTTAGACTGTGTGCCACCTGAAAACCTTCCTCTCAAATCTATTCTCTCAATATTAAATATCCTGGGATGGCTCTGAGATTATAAGTAGTCTTTTAACCCTGTCAGAAATCTAAGAATGACCAACATTATCTGAGAATATAGGAAGCCTAACACAGCTTCCAGAACTGAGCCAAATAGTAGAGACAGCAGCCTATCTATGCAGCTCCAGTAAACTAGAAAGTTGAAGCATCAGTATTCAGCATTTTGGCCCACTTTATTCTGACAGACCTCGAAAAACAGGAATTATTAAGAACTAGTTTATTCTGTCTCAGCAGAACTAAGCTATCCTAATCTGTAACTTTTGTCCTTTAAAGGATTGTAAAGGCCGGGAGCTGGTGGCGCACGCCTTTAATCCCAGCACTTGGGAGGCAGAGGCAGGCGGATTTCTGAGTTCAAGGCCAGCCTGGTCTACAGAGTGAGTTCCAGGACAGCCAGGGCTACACAGAGAAACCCTGTCTCAAAAACACAAAAAACAAAAAACAAAAAAAACCAAAAAAAACAAAAAAAAAACAAAAAAAAGATAAAGGATGGTACAGGTCTGCAGGAGAGATAGGCAATTTCTGCCCAGTGACCACCTAGCCACAATTGTACAACCTCATCTGAAGGTAAGGATGCTTAGCTGCTTATTTGAATCTATGAATGGGGAGCTGTTAGGAGCATATTTGTCTCAATAACATGTGAATAAATAACATTAGATGTCACAATCTGTGGATTTATGACATTTTGGAAAACCAACTATCTGTTATCTGGACTGTCATCCATTAACTACCATCAGCCATTGCTAATTAAAATATCTGAAAACACCCTAACAATGAACTCATAGACATGAATTTGCTATTTGGCCCTTACCTCACAGGTCATCTCATCTCAGATAAGTTTATCTGTTTTATATATATATATATAACATATATATATATATATATTATATATATATATATATATATATATATGTTATGAGTTGTAGAATGACTACATCTAAGCCTTGCATTTTTAAAACTTTTGTATCAATAGAAGAAATGTATACTGGTGAAACCATTGATTTTGCATCAAAATAAATTCTGTACCAAAATAAGAAATTTTGAGTACAACTTAGTAACAATTACAAAGATTTCTACCAAATAAGATTATGGCTATACAATCAAGTCTAGTTATTTCCCCCCTGTTTCAAATATGACCATTTATAAATCTTTTAAAAAGACAATTTCAGAATAACCACTTCCAGCCCCAAAGCCCAGGGAACTGGGACAATGACTCTTCATAACTTCTTCAAGCTGTATATGGGCATTGAGATATCTTGAAGTGAGGTGAGAAGGGTAGGGAAAATGAGAGAGTTGATTGGCCTTAAGACAATGCCAATGGATTGTATTAGTCTCTGTTGCCTGTGTCCTGACTATATCTGGCTGAAAGTTCAAGATATCAGGAGTTCAAGCATGTCACTTCAGCATGTCTGATGATGAGATTCACCAAGGATATACATTCTGTAGTATACAAATCTCAAAATAAAATTTTAGTATCATCAAGGTACCTTTTTTCTTTGAATCTCTGGAATTTAGTTCTTGATGGAGCTCTCCATTCATCATATCTGATCCACAGTACTATATAAGGTATATACACACTAATCACCTTTTCTAAAAATGCAAAGAAAATACCTTTCTCCCAAATTAGCATATCCTTGAGCCAATAACCAGAAAACTCAAAATCATACCCATTTTGATAATTAAAACAATCCAAAACAAATGAGCTAAATTAATGTACTGTATGTGTCTATTCCTAGGACTTTTCTATTTTTCCGTGAAGGATAATAACCCAAACTTCTAATGGGGCCTACATAAGAAAGCATTTGAAAATCCTGTAAGACTTATTAGAGCAATATATCTTTATAAGATCTTTAAAGAAATTAAGTTGATACCACTCTTCTATTGCCCCTCACTTAATCCTTTTGGCTGGAGCAGACACCTAGCTGGACTCCTCCTGTAAAGACATCATATCCTGAGCAATCCTAGAGGAACCAGTACACTCAGAGCAGAGAAGGTACCACTGCACTCAGAGCATCAGGATTTCAGGATCCCAGAGGCAGCCTGTGTCCCAGCAGATCTTCCACCCAGCAACTCAGGATCACAGAGATATCTGGACTCTAAAGAGTTCTGGCACAAGCATGATAACTGGAAAGACAGGCTCCAGTTAGAGACAGTGAGTGCAGGTAGCACTAGAGTTAACCTGATAGTGAAAGACAATCTTAAGTACATAAGCAACAAAAACCAAACTTACTTGTCATCATCAGAACCTAGTTCACCCACCATAGCCAGCCCAGAATACCCCCATAAAACCAGAAAAGCAGGACTGAGAATTAAAATCACTTCTCATGATAATAATAGAGGCCTTTAGGATGGAAATAAATAACTCACTTAAAGAAATACAGGAGAACACAGGTAAACAGGTAGAAGCCCTTAAAGGGGAAACCCAAAAATCCCTTAAAGAATTGCAAAACATCACAACTGAACAGATGAAGGAATTAAACAAAACCATGCAGGATCTAAAATATAAGTAGAAACAATAAAGAAATCACAAAGAGAGACTACCCTCAAGATAGAAAACCTAGGAAAGAAATCAGAAGTTGTAGATGCAAGCATCAAAACAGAATACAAGAGATAGAAGAGAGAATCGCATGTGCAGAATACCATGGAAAATATTGACAAAACTGTCAAAGAAAATGCAAAATGCAAAAAGCTCCTAACCCAAAACATCCAGAAAATCCAGGATACAATGAGAAGGCCAAACATAAAGATATTAGATATACATGAGAGTGAAGATTCACAACTTAATGTTTGTTGTGAAGTAAATATCTTCAGTAAATATCTTCAACAAAATTATAGAGGAAAACTTCCCTAATCTAAAGAAAGAGATATCCATGAACATACAAAAAGTCACAGAACTTTAAACACACTAGACCAGAAAAGAAATTCCTCCTGTCACATAGTAATCAAAATATCAAATGCACAAAACAAAGAAAAATACTAAAAGCAGTAAGTGAAAAAGATCAAATAACATATACAGGCAGACCTATAAGAATTATTCCAGACTTCACACTAGAGACTATAAAAGCCAGAATATCCTGGACAGATATCATACAGACCCTAAGAGAACACAAATGCCAGCCCAGACTACTATACCCAACAAAACTCTCAATCAATATTGATGAAGAAACATAGATATTCCATGACAAAATCAAATTTACACAATATCTTCTCACAAATCCAGCACTTCAAAGGGTAATTGATGGAAAACTCCAACACAAAAAGGGAAACTACAACCTAGAAAAACCAAGAAAGTAATCTTCCAAAAAAACCCATAAGAAGATAGCTACATAAACATAATTCCACCACTAATAATAAAAATAACAGAAAGCAACAATAATTTTTCCTTAATATCTCTTAACATCAATGGATTCAACTCTCCAATAAAAAAGACGTGGATTAACAGACTGGATACATAAGTAGGACCCAAAATTTTTCTGCATGTAAGATACACACCTCAGTGACAAAGACAAACACCATTTCAGAGTAAAAGGATGAAAAACAATTTTCCAAGCAAATAGTCACAAGAAACAAAATGGAGTAGCCATTATATATTAAATACAATCAACTTTCCATCAAAAATAATCAAAAAAGATAAGGAAGGACACTTCATACTCATCAAAGGAAAAATCTACCAAGATGAACTCTCAATTCTGAACATCTATGTTCCAAATGCAAGGGAACCCACATACATAAAAAAAAAAAAAAAAAAAAAAAAAAAAAAAAAAAAAAAAAAAAAAAACTAGATCTCCCAGGGTCTAGACCACCAGCCAGGGAGCACATAGAGAGGGATCCATGGCTCCAACTGTATATGTAGGGGAGGATGACAGTGTCAGGCATAGGTGGGTGAGGAAATCCTTGGTCCAGTGAAGGCTGGATGCCCTAGTGTGTGGGAAATAGTGAGTGGGGCAGTGGGAGTGGGAAAGTTGGTGAGGTTATATCTTCATAGAAGCTGGAGGAGGGGGGATGGGATATGGGGTTCCTGGGTGTGGGGAGAAGGGGATTACATCTGAAATGTAAATAAAATACCCAATAATTTTAAAAAAAAAATAAAAACATTAATTCAAAGTTTCACTGATGCATACCTATAGGAAGTAGGTAGTTTTTACTTGTTAGGCTCTCTGCCTAAAACAGCCATCTTGTTATATCATCTATCTGTTGAGCTTTCTTCCTGGAGCCACAGACTCTATTAATTAATACTTGTTCATAGCAGGTAATTATCATTGCCCTCTTAACTTAGAGTCAGTGACTAATTTTTACTATCCTAGGTCTGAACCACAGGAGAAATTACCCACATTATTCAGACAAATATAAATCTAGGCTAAAAGGAAATAATTCCAATATTATAAATTCACACTTAAAATCAATATCTGCCCTAAGATGTGGATGACTTCCTTTCTCCTGCTTTATGAATCAGAGCTGCCATCTTGTCTCTTTCCACAGCAGGAGATCTCAGCACCCTCATTCCTTCTTTCAAGGTTGCCCATGCTTGAGTCCACTTGACTCAATGCAGCACCACCTTTCTCTCACTTAGAAAATAAAACTTAAACTCTCAGGCTAATAATCTTAAATTTCTAGTGAATTCTTGCCCAATACATTGGTTCACCACCTGTTACAGGAAAAATAACAAGAGGACAGGATGTAACTACTAGCATTGCCCAGTTTAGATGGTGAATCTACCAGAATTCACCACCTGAAGATTTAGATTTAATATGGCTTACAAGATTTGGATTCTAGTTGATGTGCCCAGTGATTGAGTTTCCATTGGTTCTGAATGTTTGTGTAGTGTTTTTCTTCACATGGAGGCTCAACTGAGTTCTAGAGAGAAAGGTACAACTGCAAAGCCTGGGTTTGCCAGAAGTGCCAAAAAAAAAAGGCCAGGGTAGTTTTGAGGCATGGAGCTGACAATGTATGAACCTACCAATAGAAACTTACCAAGCTGGGTGGAGAGACTTCAGAACTCTGAGTAAAAAATTCTCCACTAGATGAGAACAGTGTACTCATAACCTGTAAGTGCCAGGCCAGCCAGACCTGCAGTACCATAAAATAGGTCCTTTTTAAATATTTGCTGGAATATTTTGGCTTATTCCTTTATAATCTGGATCCCTTTGACTTCCTTTTGTTGTCTAATTGCTCTGACTAGGAATTTGAGTACTATATTGAATAGGTAGGGAGAGAGTGGGCAGCCTTGTATAGTCCCTAATTTTAGTAAGATTGCTTCAATTTTATTTCCATTTAGTTTGAAGTTGACTATTGGATTCCTGTATATTGTTTTTGCTATAATTAGGTAAAAGCCTTAAAATCCTGATCTTTTCAAGACTTTTACCATGAAGGGGTATTGAATTTTGTCAAATGTTTTCTCAGCATCTAATAACATGATCCTGTGGTTATTTTCTTTGAGTTTGCTTACTAATGGATTATGTTGATGGATTTCCATATACTGAACCATCCCTACATCTTTGGGATGAAGCATACATGATCATAATAAATGATTGTTTTGATGTGTACTTGGATTCAGTTTGTGAGAATTTTATTGAGTACTTTTATATCAATATTCATAAGGGAGATTGGTTTGAAGTTCTCTTTCTTTGTTGGATCTTTGTGCAGTTTAGGTATGAGTGTAATTGTGCCTTCAGAGAATAAATTGGGTAGTTCCCCCTCTGTTTCTATTTTATACAATAGTAGACAAGTATTGGTATTAGGTCTTCTTTGAAGGTTATTTATTATTATAAATAAAAATAATTCTACAACTGTTGTCCAGATGAAATTTTGTATCTCATGCCTCCTTGCTAAGGTTGATAATCCTTTAGCAAAACATGAAATCTGCCTTCTTAGTTTTTACCAGCTGTAAACTGAACAGTGAGAATCTGCCACCAAAGATGTGCCCACTCAGATACTAATTTATGATAGTTATGGATTTCAGGAGAACAGGGAATCAGAAGAACCTCAAACACTATTTTCTGGTGGTGCAAAGTCATTGCAATTATGACCCAAAGCAGTATAGGTTATTTTCAGTGGGCCTAAACAAGAACATGGGTCATTAGTCAGTCATGTATCAAAGATGGATCCTAGTACTTTCTGTTGTTTCTCACCTTGACAAGCTCTAGAATCATCCAAGTGATGGGCTTCTAGCAAGATTATTTTAACTACATTGGTTGATGTGGGTAATCCATTTCCATTATTAATAGATAGGACTGTACTACAGGCATGATACATTAGGTACCTAAACTGGTACCTAATTAAAAACCTAAAAGACATGATTACAATTGCTAGAGTCACCCACTTGGTCCTTTTGGCTAGGACCAAGCTGGTCCTCTCCCGTGAAGACACCATATGCTGAGACATCTTAGAGGAGCCATTGTACTCAGAACAGCAGGTAAGAAGCCCCTGCAACCACCCTATGCACCAGAGTTACAACTGTGAGCCTGGGGAACTCAGGACCAATCAGCCACCCAAATACTGCCCCTCTGAAATACTACTCTTTTTCTACCTATAACTTAATCCTTTTGGCTGGGGCAGACACCAAGTTAGTCTGCTCTTGTGAAGACAAAATATCCTGAAACATTCTAGAGGAGCCACTCCACTCAGAGCAGTAAACATGTAGCTGGATTGTTCCAATGAAGACAGCATATCCTGAGCCTTCCTAGAGGAACCACTGCACTCAGAGCTTTAGTAAATTTTCTTTTATGTATGCAGGTATCCTTGCATTTGGAACATAGATGTTCAAAATTGAGAGTTCATCTTGATAGATTTTTTTCCTTTGATAAGTATAAAGTGTCCTTCCTTATCTTTTTTGGTTACTTTTGGTTGAAAGTCAATTTTATATGATATTAGAATGGCTACTCCAGCTTGTTTCTTGAGAACATTGCTTGGAAAATTGTGTTTCATCATTTCACTCTGAGGATATCTGAGGACTTTTTCTTTGTCAATGGACACAATTGTCCAATAAAAAGACATAGACTATCAGAACAGATACATAAACAGGACCGAGAATTTTGGTGCATACAGGAAGCGCACCTCAGTGACAAAGAAAATTTACTAAAGCTCAAAGCACAAATTGCACCTTACACAATAATAGTGGGGGATTTCAATGCCCCACTCTCAGTGATGGACAGATCATGAAAACAGAAACTAAACAGAGACACAATAAAATTAACAGAAGTTATGAGACAAATGGATTTAACAAATATCTATAAAATATTTCATCCTAAAATAAAATAATATACATTTTTCTCATCACCTCATGGTACCTTGTCCAAAAATAGACCATATAATTGGTCACAAAACAGGCCTCAACAGATACAAAAAAATTAAAATACATCCTATCAGATCACCACGGACGAAGGATGGTTTTTAATAATGACAAAACAATGGAAAGCCCACATACACATGGAAACTAAACAATGCTTCACTAAATGATGACTTGGTCATGGAAGAAATAAAGAAAGAGATTAAAGTTTTTTTAAGAATTTAATGAAAATGAGAACACATCATTCCAAAACTTGTGGACCTCCATGAAATCAGTGCTAAAGAAAAACTCATAACTCTAAGTGCCTATAAATAGAAATTGGAGAGAGCATACACTAACAACTTGACAACACGCCTGAAAGTTCTAGAACAAAAAGAAGCAAATACACCCAAGAGGAGTAGAAGGCAAGAAATAATAAACTCAGGGCTGATACTCAACCAAATAGAAACAAAAAGAACTATACATAATATTAACAAAATCAAGAGATTTTTTTTTCTTAGAAAATCAACAAGATAGATAAATGATTAACCAGACTAACCAGAGGGCATGAATATAATATCCAAATTAATAAAATCAGAACTGAAAAGGGAGACAAAACAACAAAAACTGGAGAAATTCAAAGAATCATCAGATCCTACTACAAAAACCTATACTCAACAAAACTGGAATATATAGATGAAATAGACAACTTTCTAGACAGATATCAGGTACCAAAGTTAAATCAGGAGCAGATAAATGATCTAAACAGTCCCATAACCCCTAAAGAAATAGCAGCAGTCATTAAAGGTCTCCCCACAAAAAAAAAAAAAAAAAAAAAAAAAAAAAAAAAAAAAAAAAAAAAAAAGCTCAGGACCACATGGTTTTAGTGGAGAATTCTATCAGACTTTCAAGAAAGACCTAATAATACCAATTCTTTTCAAACTATTCCACAAAATAGAAACAGAAAGAACACTACCCATTCCATGAACACTGCACTTCATTTTATGAATCCACAATCAAGCTCATACCTAAACCTCACAAAAACCCAACAAGGAAAGAGATCTTCAAACCACTCTACTTATGAATATCAATATAAAACTACTCAATAAAATTTTCACAAACCGAATCCAAGAACACATCAAAACAATCATTCATCATGATCAAGTAGGCTTTAATCCCAGAAATGCAGGGATGGTTCAATATTCAGAAATCCTTCAACATAACTCACTATATAAACAAACTCAAAGAAAAAAAACACATGATCATCTCACTAGATGCTGAGAAAGCATTTCACAAAATTCAACATGCCTTCATGGTGAAAGGCTTGGAAAGATCAGAAATTCAAGGGCCATAACTAAACACAGTAAAAGCAATATACAGCAAACCAGAAGCAATCTTTTTTTTTTCAATTTTTTTTATTGGATATTTTATTTACATTTCAGATGCCAATCCCTTTCCCCATTTCCCTTCCCCAGAAAACCCCTATCCTGTGCCCCCCCATTTTCCATTTAGCTTTTATACAATTTTTTAAATGTTAATCAAGGGCTTTGTAAGTATGGTAATGCTCAATCAGAAGTGTAACCTAATACCCAATCTAGCTATGTAAACTATCTTTGGCTGGTGGAGACACGTGAACTTCTGCCTCCATGCCCCCTCTCTCTTTCTCTCTCTTTTTCTCTCTCATTACCGAGCTTCTCATCTACTTCATCTTCTCCTCTTCTTACTCCATCTTTTCCTCTCGGTGCTCCTTTCCCCTTAGCTCCTCCTACATATTACCCTTCCTGTTAAAATAACACTTTTCTCTCAAAATACAATTAGAGCACAATTATTCCTATTTGTACCAGTGAGGTACAAGATAGTCTTAATACCCAGTCCATCCTTTTGTTGACTAGCCAGAACCTCTGCCGTCTCTCTGGACTAGAACACTTAGTTTTGAATCTGGCTTTTTCTTGGCTTTAGAATGAATGTCAGCTGAGAACCATCCACTCAGATCTTTTCTCTCAAGGTGAATAGCCTGGATTGGCTATGAGTCTATAGGTCTTCAATGCCGTCAGAAATCCAGAATGACTAAATTAACTGAATTTATGGGAAGCAATAAGCATAGCTTCTAAAACTTAGCCAATTTATAGAGACCTCTGAACACCTGGACAACTATACGACCGAACGTTGGAGCATCAAATCTTCAGCCTTCTGCCTAGGATTTATGGCATAGCCATAACCTATTGGTAGAAATATGTATAATTTAGTATCAAGATGAAGTTATAATTTCTTAAATGGTACAAAATTCACTTGGATTTCAAATTTAAGGTTTTCGTTGGTATAAGCTTCTCATTGATATGAAAGTGAAATGAATATAGATACTCTCATGGGCATTGTGCCTGTATAACACATTTAGAAATACAAGACTTAGACCCAGTCCTTCTTTAACTTTTTTAACTGACTTGGGATGACTAGCCTCTGAGTTAAGGGACTATAGCAAATTCATGATTTTGCGTTTATTGTTAGGGTGTTTTCTATATTTCATTTAGAAATAGCTGAGAGAAGATAACAGACAGCAGTCCAGGTTACCTTACATGGATAGTTGGATTTCAAAACGTCAGAAATCCATAGAATTGACATCACAAATATTTCTATATTAATGTTCATTTTGATTAGAGACCTGTCTGCTCCTGACAGCTTCCTGTCTTGGATTCTAAGAAGAAATTGAGCATCATTGGAGTTACTCCTGTTGTGGTGAGACAGCCACCAGGCAAGAATTGCCTCTCTCCATCTACAGAAAAGGACAGACTTGCAGAATAGTCGACTGATTATATCTGCCTAGACATATTAACCAGCCCTTAATAATTCTGCAGCACTAAAGTCTGTCAGAAGCAATCTAAACTGAGGGAAACTTGAAGCAATCCCACTAAGATCTGGGACTAGACAAGGCTGCCCATTCTCTCCCTACCTATTCAATATAGTGCTGGAATTCCTTGCTAGAGCAATTAAACAACAAAAAGAAGATAAAGGGATACAAATAGAAAAAAAAGAAGTCAAAATATCACTATTTTCAGATGATATGATAGTATACTTAACTGACCCCAAAACTTCCAACAGAGAACTCCCAAACCTGATTTAAAAAAAAAAACTTAAGCAAAATGGCTCGTTATAAAATCAACTCAGACAAATCAGTAGCCTTCCTCTACTTGAAAGATAAACAGGCTGAAAAAGAAATTAGAGAAATGACACCCTTCATAATTGTGACAAATAATATAAAATACCTTGGTATGAGTCTAACCAAGCATGTGAAAGATTTGTATGACAAGAACTTCAAGTCTCTGAAGAAAGATATAAAAGAAGATCTCAGACAATGGAAAGATCTTTCATGCTCATGGAATGGCAGGATTAATATACTAAAAATGCCCATCTTGCTGAAAGCAATCTACAAATTCAATGCAATCCCCATTAAAATACCAACTCAATTCTTTACAGAGTTAGAAAGAGAAATTCTCAGATTCATTTGGAATAACAAAAAACACAGGATAGAGAGAACTATTCTCAACAATAAAAGAACTTCTGGAGGAGTCACTATCCCTGACCTTAAGCTGAACTGCAGAGCAATAGTGATATAAAACTGAATGGAATTGGAACTGAGACAGGCATGAAGATCAATGAAATAGAATTGAAGATGCAGAAATAATCCACACAACTATGGTCACTTGATTTTGACAACGGAAATAAAACCATTCAGTGGAAAAAGGACAGCATTTTCAACAAATGCAAAATGATTCATTTTTGTCTCCTTGTATAAAGCTCAAGTTCAAGTGAATAAAGGACCTTCACATAGTACAAGATACACTGAAACTAATAAAAGAGAAGGTGGGGAAGAACCTTGAATACTTGGGCATGGGAAAAGTTCCTAAAAAGAACACCAATGACTTATGCTCTAAGATCAAGAATTGACAAATGGGACCTCATAAAATTGCGAAGTTTCTGTAAAGCAAAGGATAGTCTCAGTAGGACAAAACAGCAACCAACATATTGGGAAAAGATCTTTACCAATCCCACATCCAATAGAGGGCTAATATCCAGTATATACAAAGAACTCAAGAAATTAGACTCCAGACAACCAAATAACCCTACTAAAAAATGGGTACAGAGCTAAACAAAGAATTCTCAACAGAGGAAACTCGAATGGCTGAGAAGCACCTTAAGAATTGCTCAACATCCTTAGTCATCAGGGAAATGCAAATCAAAACAACCCTGAGATACAATCTCACACCAGTCAGTATGGCTAAGGTCAAAAACTCAGGTGATAGTAGATGCTGGCGAGGATGTGGAGAAAGAGGAACACTGTTCCACTGTTGGTGGGATTGCAAGCTAGTACAACCACTCTGGAAATCAGTCTGGCGGTTCCTCAGAAAACTGGACATAGCATTACCTGAGGATCCAGCTATACCACTCCTGAGCATATACCCAGAAGATGCTCCAACATATAACAAGGACATATGCTCCACTATGTTCATAGCAGCCTTATTTGTAATAGCCAGAATCTGGAAAGAACCAAGATGTCCTTCAACAGAGGAATTGATACAGAATGTGGTACATTTACACAGTGGAATATACTCAGGTATTAAAAACAATAAATTCAAGTAATTCTAAGGTAAATTGATAGGACTACCAAATGTCATCCTGAGTGAGGCAACATAATCGCAAAAGAACACACATGGTATGCACTCACTAATAAGTAGATAGTAGCCCAAAAGTTTGGGAAATACCCAAGACTCAACTCACAGATGACATGAAGCTCATGAAGAAGGAAGACCAAGTATGGGTGCTTTGGTCCTTCTTAGAAGGAGTAACAATATACTCAAGGGAGAAAATATGAAAACAAGTGTGGGACAGAAACTGAAAAAGGGGCCATCTGGAGACCATTCCACCTGGATATCCATCCCATGTGTAGTCACCAAAGGTAGAAGCTGATGTGGATGTCAAGAAGTGAATGATGACAGGAGACTGATATAGCTGTCTCCATAGAGGTCTGCCAGAATCTGACATATTCATAGGTAGATGCTCACAGCTAACCATCGAACTGATCAAGGGGTTCCCAATGGAGAAGTTAGAGAGAAGTCTGAAGGAGTTGAAAGTGTTTGTGGCCCCATGAGGTAGGCAACAATACTAACCATTCATAGGTTCCAGGTTCTACACCACTAGGCTTGGAGCACATAACGAGGGAACCATGACTCCAGCTGTATATGTAGGGGAGAATGGCCTTGTTGGCATAGGTGGGAAAGGAGATCCTTGGTCCATTGAAGCCTGGATGCCCAGTGGGAGAGAATTCAAGAGTGGGAAGGTGGGAGTGGGGTGGTAGGTGGAAACAGATCCTCATAGAAGCAGTAGGAGAGTGGGTGGAATAGGGACTTCCACAGCGGGAGTTGGGGGATAATGGGGAAAGGGGATAACATCTGAAATGTAAATAAAATATCCAATATAAATAAATAATTTCTAGAGTTTTCTCAATAAATGTTACTGAATAAGTGAGTTTACATAAATCTACACTTAGATGTTACATCCTTCACTAAAATTAATCATAATTAAAAGAACTTATATAGGACAGGTAAGAGAGCCAGGAAGATCTTAATTATTTGCAAAAACAAAAGATTATCTTCTCACCAAAACATACTTGATTACCAGATCTTCACCAGAGGAAATCTCTCATGTAAGAGGTTAGTTTAAAAGGATGGGAAGATACTTGGTGCCTTAAGAAAAAAATATATAATACACATTGTGAAAAATGATTGCTACCCAGAGCATATGAGTATCTATAACCACAGTGTGCCCCTCCTGAGTTACAGGAGTAATTATAACAAGACTTTCAAAGACAGGTCAATGTAAACCCTAACAATTGTCGTTAAATATTTCTTATACCTACATGTAAGAGTAATCTTCATTCTTCATCAAAAGTGCTTCTCTTTACACAGAGTCTACTATAAAACAATCCACAACCAACTAAAATGCAAAATTGTCCACCCCAGTACCCATGTAAGGTCCATAAAACATTACTTAAAAAATGCCATAGAGAATTAAAAATTAAAAGACAGAAATGAAATTATATCCATGTTTGCATGTACAAATTTCAAATATCGCACTGATTAATGCTGTGACAAACACAGTGCAATTTTAAACATAATTGGTTGATGATGGCATTGCAAGACACACAGCTATTAGGAATACCTTTTGGCAATCTCTAATAAAACTTAGCAATTGGTATCAACACGTGGTGCAGTAAGCACACCTCTTTAAATATACACAAGGAATTTTCATATCATCTCACTAAAGCTTCTTATGGATATTTCCAACATCTTGGCTCATAACTGAAAAATAACTGAGTTAAATAATGACAATAGGAGTATTAATTCCAAAAGTTTGAGAGTCCTTGATATTAATAAGAAACTGCAGGTACTAAGTAGAAAATTTTCTTAAAACCATGAAAAGATAGCTGAAGTGTGTGAAATATTATCAGTGAAAAAAAAAAGATGAGATTGCACTTGAGGTTTTAGCTTTCTGGAGAAAGATTTCCAATTCATGGAAAAGAATTTGCTACCTCAACTGCACTTCCTGAGCTCCTAGGAGAAGACATGCCAAACCAAATATTTTCTGCTCATATATGACTAACAGTCCTTCCAATGTGTCATTTCTCCAGTGCTCACCTTTTACTCTTTATGGTATATATTCATGTTCCTGCATCTGTAGTTTCAACATGAGCTCATAGTAGTTTGAGGATTTTAACCTGGACTACTAGATTATCTGGTACATTCTTTACAAATTAGGAAAATACTCAAAAATAAAGTTATTGGAAAGACAGAGCATGCGTTTAAAATTTTACCCATCTTCATTGTATATATAATTTTATTTTCTCTGCATAAAAATAGTCATATTTAAAGAGAAGTAAAAATTGTGTCAATTGCTAACAGGACAAAACACACTGTAAATAAGGTTGTCATATTGTGGCACAGGTTAATTGCAACATTTAAATGCTTTTCTCTAAATGATTTTAAAGTAAGTATTTTAAATGTATACAATTATAACCTGTAGTTTTAAAAATTAATATATCTATGAAAGTTGTAAATAAATCTGTAATTTTATCAGAAAATATTAATATATTCACAAATATCCTCCTTTAAAAAAGCACTGAATTCTGGTTTGTTTGGTATGTCTTTAACTTTGTGTGTATGGGGGTGTTGTACAAATATTTTAATTTAAACTACTAATTTTGTAATTTTTTTCTGTTTTTGTGTGTATTGTTTTAAATGGAGTCTTGTTATATAGATCATGGTGACCTTGTACTCCTTTTCATCCTATGAAATGATAAGGCTAAAGATGTATACTATCATCCCTCAGATATTTATTTCTCATAAAACAAATTTTAGTAATAGAATCTCTTTATTTTTATGGAGACCAAGTTACCTAGCTTGATAAAGTATGTTTTCAAGCATCTCATGTTAAAGAAAGATTATCACCCTACTGATAACCAATAAAATAGATAAAAATAATTCTACAACAGTTGCTGTTCAGATGAAAATGTGTTTCTCTAACCTCCTGGCTAAGGTTAATAGCCTTTTAGCAAAACATGTGAGTTGGTTCCCTATTCTTCACCAGCTGCAAATTGTATAGTGCCAATCTGACAGTCAAGATATGCCCACTTGGGTACGAATAGTATGATAGTTATGGATGTGCTAACTGTTATTTGATGGTATTTGAACCCCATGCCTTGGGACATTATTTGTCCTTCTTACTCTAAACTCAGTCAAAAACTTATGCTTGATGAGGACTTAAGCATAAGTAGGGAGCATGGTGTTGTTGTGTAAGAAAGAGGACCTGGTCCCAATGCCTTCTAAGTAGTTACATTCTTGCCATAGTCAAATGTGTGAGCACATATTCTTTCTACCACAGAACCTTACCTTTGCAATAATACCAGAAGAGAATTATATTTGTTTATTGATGAAATAAAGGATGACTGAATGAATGAGTCAGAGAAAATGACTTAACTAGTTAGACACTGCCCTAAAAAGACATTTATACCATTTCCTCCAGACTCAGATAGCATTGTAGAAAAGCAGGAAAAACAAAAAACAAATACATTGTAAGAACCAGGAATCAGGAGAAAAACTTCAAAGACTATCTTCTGATTAAATACAATCATTGCAATTGTGACCCAGAGCAGATGAGGTTAAGTTGAGTGAGCCTGTACAAAAATGTGTGGGTCATAGGTAAGTCAGGTATCAAAGATGGGTCCTAATAATCTCTGTGCCACCTAGCTAAAGTATTTCCTATTGGTGTGTTCTGTGGACAGAGTAGTCATTGCCTTTAGTAGATGACTTATACATGAATGAAAAAGGCTGTAATGAATAGTTCCAAACAAGCATTCTCAAAGATGCACTAGTTAAACCCAGTGTGTCATAAAACATAAGGATATAAATGTAAGAAAGGTAGTTGTAGGAAAAGTGGGATCTGGCTCACAGTTTAAGGTGCAAATAGAGGAGGGTAGTAGGTGTGAGATTAAGTAGAATGTATTATATATATTTATGAGTTGTCAAAAACATATGTAAGAAAAATAAAAGTAAAGAAATAGAAACAATGGAATCTTGCAATTTCAGAAATTAAGAAAAATATAAAATGGATTAAAATACAGGTAAGATATAGCAGATAATCATTTTTAGTTTCTTAATTCTTAACAAAATATAATATAAAAAGTTAAATGAAAACCATCTTAATAAAGTTAGATAAGGCAAGCCACCCGAAAAATAAAAGAGCCCCCAAAGATGCACAAGTATCATACTGAACATTCAGGAGTCTTGTAAGAGTATTTTATTGAAACCCATAGTATAAATGCAGACAGAGATCTTGGTACAAACAGATGAAGACCAAATGATAACTGCTTAAGTTTCTGTGAGTTTATATGAACCTTGGTACTTTGAAATAAAGGATCTTGTTCTCATGTCCTCCATCCTCAGTCTCCCGTCTCAGTTAATGTTTTCTTGCTGTGAACACCATGACCAAGACAACTTTTATAAAGGACTACACATAATTAGGGCTGGCTTACAGGTTTAGTGGTTCAGGCAGACATGAGGCTGGAGGAACTGAGAGTTTTACATCTTCACCCAAAGGCAGATAGGAGAAGACTGGCTTCCAGACAGCATTGACAGGGATATTAAAGCCAATGCACATAATGACTTCCTCCAACATTTCTTTTTATTTCTCTAGAAACTTTATTATCAGTGTATAAAAAAATCATTAAGTACAATTTACTTTGGGTAATATGTAGGAGGAGCTAAGGGCGAAGGAGCACCGAGAGGAAAAGATGGAGTAAGGAGAGGAGAAGATGAAGTAGATGAGAAGCTAGGTAATGAGAGAGAAAAAGAGAGAGAAAGAGAGAGGGGGCATAGAGGCTGAAGTTCACATGTCTCCACCAGTCAAAGATAGTTTACATAGCTAGGTTGGGTATTAGGTTACACTTCTGACTGAGCATTACCATACTTATAAAGCCTTTGATTAACATTTTAAAAAAATGTATAAAAGCAAAATGGAAAAGGGGGCACCGGATAGGGGTTTTCTAGGGAGGGGAAATGGGGAAAGGGGTTGGCATCTGAAATGTAAATAAAATATCCAATAAAAATAAAAGTACAATTCACTTTAAACATATATACTATGTTTTATCTTGCTGAAAATTGCTTTTTACTGCTAGGACTAAAACAATGTAAACAGATAAAATATAGTAATTTTTATAAGACACAAAATGATGATTATATCAATTATTTGAAAGATGTGTTGGATGAATGTGAAATAGATCTTTGGGGGGGGTATTTTATTTACATTTCAGATGCCATCTCCTTTCAACATTTCCCCTCCCTAGAAAGCCCCTATTCCATGCCCTCTTTTCTTTTTTGCTTTTATACAATTTTTTTAAAAAGTTAATCAAAGGCTTTATAAGTTTGGTAATGCTCAATCAGAAGTGTAACCCAATATTCAACCTAGATATATCAACTATTTTTGACTGGTGGAGACACATTAACATCTACCTTTATTCCCTTCATCACCACCCCCCCTGCTCTTTCTCTCTCCATGCCCCCCTCTCTTTCTCTCTCTTTCTCTCTCTCATCACCTAGTTTCTCCTCTCCTTCTCTTCCTCTATGTACTCCTCCCATATGTCCGTCCCCCAGGCCTGAGCAGGCCTGTCATTTACCACAATAGGCCAAACAACAGTAGGACCTAGAAGGAGGCATTGCCTTGCCAGTCTTGGCTCTGCGGTCTGCTACAGAGCTAAGAAGAATGGACTGCCTGCTGAGCTAGCCTTGACACCTTCCAGACTACTATCTCCTCACCTAGCCCCTGGGCTGAACAGAGAAGAGACTCTGGGGTGGGGCTTCCCCTTTATATGTGAAAACAAATTATTAAACTTTAGGCCTTGATCAGAATACTTTTTTCTTGGCCCCACGATTCTCTCACTCTCCTTCCCTTTAAATCCCAGGCTTCATCTCAGGAGAACCCAGTACCTTTAAGTGCAGGCAGCTACACTCCCATCTTAGCTCCTCCTACATATCACCCTTCCTGTTAAAATAAAAGTTTTTTCTCAAAATACAATTAGAGCATAACGATCCCAATTTGTACCAATGAGATACAAGATAGTCCTAATACTCAGTCTATCAGTTTGTTGACTAATCAGAATCTCTGTCATCTCTCCTAACTAAAACCTGAACCTGGCTATTTTCTTGGCTTTATAATAAATGTCAGGTGAAAACCATCCACTCAAATCTTTTCTCTCAAAGTAAATAACCAGGATTGGTTATGAGACTATAAGTTTTCAACCCCATCAGAAATCCAGAATGACTGAGTTAACTGAAATTATGGGAGGCACAACGCATAGCCTCTAAAACTTAGCCAATTTATAGAGACCATCGAACACCTGGACAGTCCCTATACTACAGAACATTGGAGCATCTGATCTTCAGCCTTCTGGCCCAGGAACATCTGACAGATCTTAGTGATGCAGAGTTATTAAGGGCTGATTACTCTGTCTTGGCAGATATAATCAGTCAACTATTCTGCAAGTGTGTCCTTTTCTGGACAGTAATTTGTCTGTAGATGGAAAGAGGCAATTCTTGCCTAGTGGCTGTCTCACTACAACTGGACTAACTCCAAAGATGCTCAATTTCTTCTTAGAATCCAATACAGGAGACTGTCAGGAGCAGACAGGTCTCTAATCAAAATGAATATTAATACAGAAATGTTTGTAACGTCAATTCTGTGGACTTCTGATGCTTTGAAAGCCAACTATCCATGTATGGAAATCTGGACTGTTGTCTGTTAATTCCTCTCAGATATTTCTAAATAAAATATAGAAAGCACCCTAACAATAAACTCAAAGTTATGAATTTGCTATAGGCCTTTAACTCACAGGCTACCCATCTCAAATCAGTTAAAAAAGTTAAAGAAAGACTGGGTCTAAGCCTTGTATTCCTAGATGTATTATATAGGCACAATGCCTATGAGAGTAACAATATTAATCTCACTTTTATATCAATAAGAAGCTCGTACCAATGAAAACTTTAAATTTGAAATCAAAGTAAGTTTTGTACCATTTAGAAAATTATAACTTCGTCTTGATAACAATTATACAGATTTCTACCAATAGGTTATGGCTATGAAATAAATCCTAGCTAATCCTCCTTTATCCAAAAAAACACACTACTTTTCCCTAGAAAGACAGCCCATCATTGAACACCTTAGTCCCCAAGCCCAGAGAATAGGGGCGCTGAGTCTTCATTAACTTCTTCAAGCTGATTACGGGTGTTGAGATATTAGAAGAGAGATGGAAGGAAGAGTAAATTGATAAGCCTCTAACACTGTGTCTTCACTGCATCCCGATGGAATTACAGGACATCAGAGGTTTGAGCAGGTCCGCTCAGCTTGCTTGATGAGTAGATCCACCAAAGCTGTGTATTCTGCAATGTACAATTCTGAAAACAAATTTTAGTATCACAATAATTTTTTAAAGAGGGCTGACATTTAATTAAATATGTTGGTTCTAAAAACTTTTCTCCCTCCCTTTTTATTTAATTGGGTGTTGTATTTACATTTCAGATTTTATCCCCTTACTCAATTCCCCCAACCACCCAGGAACCCCCTATCCCATCGCTCTTCCTCCTGCTTCTATGAGAGTATGCCCCCACCTACCCCCAACTCCCACCTCCCCACCCTCAGATTCCCCCCCACTCAGTGTTTAGCCTTCATGGGACCAAAGATCTCTCCCACCTATGCTCAACAAGGCCATCTTCCCCTACATATATAGCTGGGGTCATGGGACCCTCCCTATGTGCTCCTAGGCTGGTGGTTTAGACCCTGGGGAGCTCTGGTTGGTTGGTATAGTTACTCTCCTCATGGGGCCATCAACTTTTCAGTTCCTTCAGTCTTCTCTCTAACTTCTCCATTGGGAAACCCTTGATCATATCAGTGGTTAGCTGTGAGTATCATCCTCTGAATGTGTCAGTCTCTGGCCAACCTCTAAGGAGACAGCTATACCATGTTCTTGTCAGCATGTACTTCCAGCTATCCACATTAATGTCTAGCTTAGGTGACTGTGCATGGAATGGATACCAAGGTGGAATGGTCTCCAGATGGTCCCTCCTTCAGTTTCTGTCCCACATTTTTTTTCCATATTTGCTCCCTTGATTATTTTTGTTACTCTTTCTAAGTAGGACTGAGGCATCCCCACTTGGTCTTCCTTCTTCATGAGCTTCATGTCATCTGTTAGTTGAGTCTTCCCTATTTCAAGCTTTTGAGCAAACATCTGCTTAACAGTGAGTAAATACCGTGTGTGTTCTTTTGTGATTGGGTTAACTCAGGATGATAATTTCTAGTTCCATCCATGTACCTAAAAATTTCTCAAATTCATTATTTGTAATAGCTGAGTAATACTCCATTGTGTAAATGTACCACATTTTTTGTATCAATTCCTCTGTTGAGGGACATCTTGGTTCTTTCCAGCTTCTGGCTATTATGAATAAGGCTGCTATGAACATAGTGGAGCATATGTCCTTGTTATATGTGAGAGCATCTTCTGGGTATATGCCCAGGAGTGGTATAGCTGGATCCTTAGGTAATGCTATGTCCATTTCTGAGGAAATGCCAGACTGATTTCCAGAGTGGTTGTACCAGCTTGCAATCCTAGAAACAATGGAGGAGTGTTCCACTTTCTCCACATCCTCGCCAGCATCTACTATCACCTGAATTTTTGATCTTAGCCATTATGACTGATGTGAGGTGGTATCTCAGGGTGGTTTTGATTTGCATTTTCGTGATGACTAAGGATACTGAACATTTTTTAAGGTTCTTCTCTGCCATTTGAGTTTCCTCTGTTGAGAATTCTTTGTTTAACTCTGCACCCCATTTTTAATAGGGTTATTTAGTTGTTTGGAGTATACTTTCTTGAGTTCTTTGTATGTCTTGGATAGTAGCCCTCTATCAGATGTAGGATTGGTAAAGATCATTTCCCAATTAGTTGCTTGCCATTTTGTCTTATTGACAATGTCCTTTGCCTTACAGAAGCTTTGCAATTTTATGAGGTCCCATTTGTCAGTTCTTGATCTTAGAGCTTATGCCATTGGTATTATCTTCAGGAACTTTTCCCCTGTGTCTAGGTATTCGAGTATCTTCCCCACCTTCTCTTCTATTAGTTCACTGTATCTGATTTTAAGTGAAGGACTTTTACCCACTTGGATTTGAGCTTTGTACAAGGAGATAAGAATGGATTCATTTACATCCTTCTACATGTTGACGTCCAGCTGAACCAGTACCATTCACTGAAAATGCTGTCCTTTTTCCACTGGATGGTTTTAGCTCCTTTGTCAAAGATCAAGTGATCATAGGTGTGTGGGTTCATTTCTGGATCTTTAATTCTATTCCATTGTTCTTCCTGCCTGTCTCTGTACCAATACCATGCAGTTTTTATTACTATTGTCCTGTAGTGCAGTTTGAGGTCAGGGACAGTGATTCCCCCAGAAGTTCTTTTATTGTTGAGAATAGTTCTCCCTATCCTGGGCTTTTTGTTATTCCAAATAAATTTGCAAATTGCTCTTTCTATCTCTATGAAGAATTGATTTGGAATTTTGATGGGGATTGCACTGAATCTATAGATTGCTTTTGGCAAGATGGCCATTTTTACTAAATTATTCCTGCCTATCCAGGAGCATGGGAGATCTTTCCATCTTCTGAGATCTTCTATTTCTTTCTTCAGAGACTTGAAGTTCTTGTCATACAGATCTTTCACTTGCTTGGTTAGATTCACTCCAAGATATTTTATATTGTTTGTAACTATTGCGAAGGGTGTCATTTCCCTGATTTCTTTCTCAGCCTGTTTACCCTTTGAGTAGAGAAAGGCTACTGATTTGTTTGATTTGATTTTATATCCAGCCACTTTACTGAAGTTATTTATCAGGTTTAGGAGTTCTCTGGTGGAAATTTTAGGGTCACTTAAGTATACCATCATATCATCTGCAAATAGTGAAATTTGACTTCTTCCTTTCCTATTTGTATCCCTTTGACTTCCTTTTGTTGTCTAATCGCTCTAGCTAGGACTTCCAGTACTATATTGAATAGGTAGGATGAGAGTGGGCAGCCTTGTCTAGTCCCTGATCTTAGTGGGATTGCTTCCAGTTTATCTCCATTTAGTTTGATGTTGGCTACTGTCTTGCTGTATATTGCTTTTACTATGTTTAAGTATGGGCCTTGAATTCCTGATCTTTCCAAGACTTTTAACATGAAGGGATGTTAAATTTTGTCAAATGCTTTCTCAGCATGTAGTGAGATGATCATATGGTTTTTTCTTTGAGTTTATTTATGTAGTAGATTACATTGATGGATTTTCGAATATTGAAACATCCCTGCATTCCTGGAATAAAGCCTACTTGATCATGATGGATGATTGCTTTGATGTGTTCTTGGATTTGGTTTGTGAGAATGTTATTGAGTATGTTTACATCAATAGTCATAAGAGAGAGTGCTCTGTAGTTCTCTTTCTTTGTTGGGTCTTTGTGAGGCTTAAAATTCTCTATCATTGTCATGAGAAGTGATTTTAATTCTGAATTCTGCTTTTCTGGAGTGATGAGGTATTCAGGGCTTGCTATGATGGGGGAACTGGGTTCTGATGATGCCATGTAACTTTGGATTCTGTAGCTTACATTCTTGAGCTTGCCTTTCACCATCTGGTTAACTCTAGTGCTACCTGTACTTGCTGTCTCTGACTGAAGCCTGCCTTTCCAGTTATCTTGCTTGTGTCTGACCTCCTCATTGTCCAGATGTCTCTGTGATCTTCTCAAGCTGCTGTGAGTACATTGGTACCTCTAGGATGACTCGGGATGTGGTGTGTCTCCAAGGTAGCACACCAGGTAGCTTTCTGCTGTTCTGCATGCAGTGTCTCCTCTAGGATGTTTCAGGATCAGGTGCCCACTGCTCCGAGTGCGGTGTCTCCTCTAGGATGTCTCAGGATAAGGTGTCCACTGCTCTGAGTGCAGTGGCTCCTTTAGGATGTCTCAGAATATGTTCTCTGTCACTCTGAGTTCAGTTGTTCCTCTGCCATTCTGGGTTCAGTGGTACCTCTGCCACTCTGGGTTCACTGGACCCTCTAGATTGTATCAGGAGGAATCTGGTGTCCACACAGGAGCAGATCAGGTGGGGGTCTGTACCAGGCCTCAGATCTGGGAGAGGGGCAGAAAGGGAGTGCTATTCCACAGGGGCGGAGTTTGGGTTTCTGCTGGATTCTGAGTGCTCCCCGCACCCATCTATGGATATAGGGCAGTGTGTGGGTCTTCTTACCTACCACTCTGGGTTCAGTGGACCCTCTAGGATGTCTCGGGAGGAATCCCGTGTCCACACAGGAGCGGACTGGGTGGTGGTCTGCAGCAGGTCTCAGATCCAGGAGAGGGGCGGAAGGGGAGTCCCAACATTTCTTTCAACAAGACCACACCTCCACATTTTGTCACTCCCTGGGCCAAGTATACTCAAACCACCACAGTCACCCTAACTTACTGTCCCCTATGCACTTAGTGAGGAATTTGGTGGAAACAACACATTCTGAGCTGTATTTTCCAAGGGTTTTACTTATATGTAGTATCTGACTTAGGGTGCTGTATTTATTCCCTTCTTCTGATACAAGAATAAGCCTCTCTGATGATGGCTGGATAAGACATCAAATTGTGAGTAAAACATTTTATTCTTTCTTTTTTCATCTAGTAGAATGTTGATTTACCCTAGGTCTCTGTGCTATCTAGACTTTGGTTCTTAGTCACCTAAGAAGTGTCAGGTATATATTCCAAGTCATCGTGTCAGCTTTAGGTCACACTAGACATCAGTTAGTTACACCAGAAAAATTGGAGCCACCATTTCATAGGAGAATTTGCAAACAGGAAAAACTGTAGCTCTATGTTTTTGTGGTTGGGTTAGTATTTAATGTCTTCTTTCAGTAGAACGCAGAGTACATTTTCAAGTCATAGACAATTGAACATGAGGGTGAAGAGTCCATATTGGAATCAGCTCTTTGTGTTCAAGAAATTGTTTTAGTGTTATCTTCCAAAAAGTTTCTTGCTCTTAATGTGTGTAGAGCAACACATTGTCTTGGCAACACACGGAGCTTTTTCAGGATTTCCATGGGACACTTGAGCATACAACTCAATTGAATAAAACCCAGCCATAGTACTAGAAGTTTCTGTGATGAAGAGATCGCCACTAAGGATGAAATCTACCATATTATTTGGAGACATCATTAGGATTACATGCATATATTATGGAAAGTTTCCACTATACTGTTTCCATACAATCCCTCAAAAGCCTGCCAATTCTAGCAAACTATCCCTTCATTACCTCCCTCAATTCCATCTTTTCTCTATCATTGCACTTGATCTTCTCATTCTTAGCAACTTATGCTTTGGGTACTAATCATGGAGCTACAATATAGAGATTTTTTTATCTGGGTTTGGTCTTTATTGGTATAATACCTTCATGCTATTTTGTTACTTTTCCTTTTTCAAATAGAGGTGCTTGGAAATGGCAATTTATTAATGAAATATGACAAATTTATTATAATTTTATCAAGGGTTCATAACTGTGAATTTTCCTTATGCCTTAAAAGAGACTTGGACCTTTGAAAAAATGTTCAAAATCCTGGTGATTCCTAGATATGAAAAATTTCTTTGTCCTAGAAAAGAACTGGATATGAGCTTTGGTTGGCCAAGAACAAAATGACACAAAAAATGAGATCCCAACAGAATCAAAGTGAACTGAAGATTCACACTCTGCTTATGTTCCAGTCCACAGCTATGTGGACAGTGAAAAAGCAGAATGATCTTGCTAAGTAAAGTGCATAATGTGAATGGTATAAAGGCTGAAGCATCAACAATCTATGTACAAAGCCCATGTGCTCATGTGTAATGTAATCTGCAGAATGTGTGGCATTTGAGAAATTGCAGTGTGTAGAAAATAGGGAAATCCTTTGATTTGTCTATTAAATGAATAATAAAACCCTATCCCTATTCTGTGTCCTTCACTGAACACTGTGAGAGAACTGATTTGCTGTGAAATATCTCCCCAAAATAATTTTTGCTCCATAATTTTGTGATTATACATGTACTACATGTGTATGTAGTTTTGCAGGTAATGGTTTGAAGCATCTGGATTATTCATTTCTTACACTTTGCCAAGTTTTCATATACTTCATTCTAATCTATTCTTTCAGTGCTTTTTCTCTAGCTTCTTTATACTGTGGTGCTTTGGTTTGGTCACATCACTTCATTATATGTTTCTATTTACAATACATAAACTATTTAACCAATGACTTGAAGCCCATAAAAAAAATAATAAAGAAAGCTACATTAATAAATCTTTTGTAAATTTACTCAGCCTACAATTCCAGATACTTCAGAGACAGAAGAAATGTGTGCCTAAAAATGAGCAAAAAAATAAAAATGTCATCCTCAAATTGTGGGATTTTCTTTAAAATGCAACTGAAGTGCATGGGTTCTGGAAAAAAAAACACACACACTAACTCATGAAAAATAAAAATACTGAGAAACAATTCCAAGCAATGAGATATTAAGATATATAACATAATATCTTCAATCAGATTATAGAAAGAAAAAAATGAGTTGCAAAGATTGATAAAATACAAACAAAATGGAAAATGTTTTGAGTTCTAATGTCAAATCCTTAATGAAAACAAACAAGCCAGCTATTGTGAGATCATATAATATGCTACTTGTAAATTTGAAGTGTTTGGAATTTTGATGTAATGTTTAGCAAATCTCATTTAAATCCCAGAAAAAAAATAATAATAGTACTGTCAAATGAAACAATTGTATTAGATTTTTTTTAGTTAAATGAGAACATTTTACTTATTTTCTGCATAATGTTTTTAATTAATTATCCGAGTTTTCTAAAATCTCCAATTTCCTCAACTGAAATGCTGTTTTATTCTCTTTTTTATTTTCTCATGAACCTTTTATATTATGACAATGACCTGTCAAATATGAATCAAGAGTCTGTGAAGTATCCAGTTTTGCTAACATGTCAGGGATTAGTAATGCTTTTTTATAAGAATTATTTCTTCATAAAGATGATAAAATAAAGGCAAGCAACGATCTACCTACTAAATTATCACAAATCAGAAAAGATAGAAAGGAAATAAAAGATCCATATAATGAAAAACATTAGAAGCATTGAAAAGCAAGAAGACATGGCAGTAAAAAGCAAAATAAGAAAAACTAGGCAAATACACAAGTATTGTTTAATTGTTTAATACACATATAATGGGAAACTGTGTTTATATACATATAATGCAAACTGTGACCAGAAGTGCTGAACTAAAGAGTGGACCAGAGGGAAATTCTTTCCACAGATACTGCTATAAAAGGGGCAAAGGAAAATCCTCTCAAGAAAAATACAGCAAAATTAAATAGTGGATTACTGACCCACCAAACAGATGTTGGGGCATTACTCAAGGGTGCTATTCCATCTCACTCTGTTAAATATTCTGATAAGAAACAAGCATAATACAAAAGAAACTCTTCACTCAAAAAACTGTGCTGGGAACACCAGCCAGTGAAGCAGTATCACTTCTGGCCTCAAAACATTACAACCCCCACTTTCTAACCAATGAAAGCAGAAGACTTTGAGAAGTACAGAGAAAGGCACAGGAGCCTGCAACAGACACAATCCTGTATAGAAAACTATGGTAAAGTAAAGGTAGGTGTTGCCTGTATTTGAGATATATTATACTAAATCTTCCTAGTCTGACTTCAGTGGAAGAGGAAATGACTTGCTTCCCAGAGACCTGATGTGACATGATGGGGACAGTAAGAAATTCAAAGGGGCCTCTACCTGCCCAAAGAATTAGGGGAGGTGGGAGGAAAGAAGGACCTTGGGAGGAGGTGACCAGGATGGAGAGTAGTGAGGCAGATAGAGTAAGTTTAAAATAAAATAAAAAAAAAAAAGTATTAGTGCCCAAACTGTGGATTGTGTGATCAAGTTCTTTGATAAGATTATATAGTTTACAATGCTAAGACTACAGTGGCTAGGGACACATCAGAGACTTGGTACTTGAAATACACAGGGAAATTGAAGGACAGGTGTAGGACTGTGAAAGAATAGCTTGGTTCCTGGTGGAGCTCTGGATAGAGTTGTTGGAGACCCAACAGGTATCCCTACAAGGGACAGCATACCTTTCACCACACTCCCAGACTCCAGGCTCCTGACAGGAGGCTGAAGACCTCCATTAATTCACACCTTTCAGTCACATAGGGCAATGACCCTTCAGCCCCTCCCAAAGAGAGGTTTGTGTCACCTAGCACAGGTAGAGGGCGTGACTAAAGGCCTCAGAGCCTCAAGAGATCTCCATATTAATGAGATACCTACAGGCCAAAGGGCATAGCCAATTAAGCATTCCTCACCAGACCCTCTTCCCTCCCTATTTAAGTCAGGCCCACCCTGAGAATCGGAGGTGGGGTGGGGGGTACAACTTCCTCTACTTTCTGCCATGACAATAAACTTTTTAAAACCATGGACTTCCTCGTTTCTTTGGGGCCTTGTCATGGGGAACAGTGAAAAAGGCCTTTGACTACCAAGCCTATTCTCCTGCAAGAAGACTTCTCTATGTTCTAGCTATGGAACCCTGCCAACTCAAGCAAGCTAGCCAACCCAGCCAAGCAAGTGCTATAACCAAGAGTCTCTCCCCCAAGGAGCCTCACAGGAGCTTCTCTCCATCATCTCTCTCTGCTGCAGGCCAGTCCAGTTCGTGTCTCAGTTCTTCCATGGCTCCTAGTGGCATCTGGGAGCCCAAAAACATAGACCACTGGTCCCCCAGTAAGCTGATTGGGCTGGAGACCCCCATCCATGAGTTCTGACCCCAAAAGACTTCAGGCTAAGTTCTCTCCACACCTGGGTGGAGACTAGCAGCTTCCTAGCCCAGAATCTGCACAGCACCACATGGAGGGAACTCGGTCAAATTGCTGTACTTCTGCTTCCCTAAGCTATGGCAGACACAGGAACCACCACACAGCCCAACAGGACCCACGCTCACAAGCGAGCTACAGCTCCCCAGACAGATAAAATTGAAAATCTTGCAATTTATCTTCACAAAAATAAGACTTCTAAGGCTTTTTGTATAATTATAACTATATAATCACAACACTGGCTCCCTGATTTACATCCAGTACAGATGTAAGCTATAAAAAGGCAGTAGCAAAATAAGAGATGGTACACAGCAAAGAAATAGAAACTGAATCTTCTTTCCCCCACATTTCCTTCTGAGGACAGGGGAAAATACTTGTGCAAGAAACTAGGAATTCTCTATCTCTCACAGGTACATAGGGATACCAGTCAGGTCATTTAGTTTATTACTCTACAAATTAGAGATGAAGTAGGCACAATGAAATTACAGCAACCTCACATGTCAACTCTTCACCTTCTTTGTTAAAGAATTAGTCAACCAGAGTTGCTTTGGCGTATATTCTGTCAGTGTGTTGGTTACCTCTGAGTGCCTTATGTGACTAAATTCAGGCAGGACTTTTTTCCTTGGTTAGTGTCAGCCATGGCTCCTTTTACCAGTGATGTTATTTCTCATAACTCTGCTACTACCATCAATGCACACTGAAGGAAGGGTGAGTGTTACATAGATATTTATCTCAAATCTACCTGACAATTTTGGAAAATAGTACATTACATAGAAATACTGGATGGGGGAATGGGGAAAGGGGATCACATCTGAAATGTAAATAAAATATTCAATAAAAAATGAAAAAAATGAACACTATACTCTCGATAGTATACTGGGTTACAGTATTCTCATTTGGGCCTTAGAGCATATAACAGTTCTAAAGAGATATAGAGTAAGGTTTCACTCTCTAGCATTTATAGCTATAATACCCACTAATGGCATGAGGGAACTGGACACTTGATGAAGCAGATATGCTACAAATATATGACACTTACTAGGCATCATATTTGCACATTATGGGACTTGAGAGACATGTCAGTGAGTAAAGCATTAAGAGATGAGATCAGCTATTGAGCTTATCTTCAGTTACAATTATACCACTGTGAAATGTGAGGAAGGAGCAGAGGAATTCAGCATTGAAGAATGGGATATTTCTAAAATAAAGTTGAAATAAAGTTGAATACAAAGACCAACAGCAAAAATTACCTGCCAATCACTATAGCCTGTGAAATTTGCCTAAATCTCAAAAGATATATAACCCCTTCTTCCTTGCAGAATGAACATGATTTTTAATAAATGTAGTGACATGTTATTCAGTCATACTGAACTCTTTTTCATGATCATTTTACTTTCTCTTTATTTATTTGTTAGTTCATTTATTATTTATTCATTTTCTTTTTCATTGATTCTTTGGGAATCTCATATCATGCCTACCCACCATATTCACCTTCCAGTCTTCCCCTGTTTGCCCCCCTTTCTCAAGATCTTCCCCTCACAGAAAGGGGGAAAAGTCCATTTTATATGGTTCATATATTCACTGGAAAAAGGTCAAATTCCTAGTGACCAACCCCCAAAGAATGGATGACTCTTTCTCTGCCTCCTTCCAAGACAGGAACCATCAACATAGGAAAGCTGTTAGTTGGCCTGGGGGGGAGGGGTAGTAGAACCAGTTCTCCCTATGCCTTAGCCTATACCTCAGTGCTGTGGGCTTCTGAGTGGGTACACTAGCTCTCCCGTAGACATTAGCATGGCTTCAGGCAACATTCCTGAACATAGGCGCCCACACAGGCTTTGGTGGTAACACAGACTGAATACATCACCAATAGTTAGTCAGTCCCACAGGGCTAGTTGTTTCAGCTGGTCTTCTGTAAAGCTGGGACCTAAAGAAGTAGTTTCCAATGGTTGTGCCCTCCACTAAGTACAAGGAGGCAACCTAGAGTGAGTCTTCCTTCTTTCAGTGTCCTTCTGTAGTCCTTGAGCAGAAGATGTGGCCCACACTAAAGGTGTGTACCACCAAACCAGGATTTGGAACTTGCTTTGTCCAAGGCTGACCTTGAGTTTACAGAAGGCTGACCTTGAGTTTACAGATTTGCTTGCTTCAGTCTCCTGGAATTAAAGGTATATACTACCTTGCCCGGGCCTAAGGTTTTCATGGCCATTATGCCTAAAGATCTCCATGTCCAGATCCAGGTCAGAATCCTGTGTCTTCCATCCTTAAGATCTGGACCATGAGTGCCCCTTCCATTTCTGGATTGTAGTTCATTCCAGATGTAGTCAGGCTGACAACCAGGAATAGCCATCACAAGTGGCATCATGGCCTAAAGTGGTTCTTCAAGGCTGTCCAATCCAGAAAGTGAACCTTTTCTCTATTCCAGGAGCCAGGGGCAATTCAGTGGCTGGGCAGCAGCTTCTGGAGCTGAGTTTGGGTCTACATGAGCTCCAGGCTGCAGTACACCATTCCAGCAATCCTACCAGGCAATGACAGCATGGACATCACAGTCTTCTCTCTCTCTCTCCTCTTAAGACCATCATGTCTCTAGTTCCATCTTTCTCCATAGCTCACACATTGCTGTTTTTCTATCTTTCCTATGTCTCTATTACAAGTTTGTTTTTTTACACTGGAGCTAAGGTGGCTCCTAGCCCACCCTCAAAAGGAGTCCTTAAGATGCTATATTTTATATTGATATTATTATTATTACTATTATTATCATTATTATTATCATTATCATTATTATTATTATATGCCCTCCTAATAAAAGCTCCACTAATTCCCCTTATAGACAACATCTCTTCAGAAGAGTTTTTAATACAAATCAACATAGCATATGAATAGAAAAGTACTATTATCATTTCTATCAGAAAATCACATTTGGAGCTTTGAAATAAATTGTCTTTATATTTCATTTGAGTTAGGTTGTATATGGGGAATTGAATGTGTATCACAACATTGGTTTAGACAAATCACAGTGGTTCTGTATTACAAATGTCTAGCATGTGCATTCTTTCTACATGGAACTGATAAATGTCTTAGGTCTCTTCGTTCAAGCACACACAAATGGTACCTTTTCCTGGGAACGTATCCTAAGATAGACATAGACACATTTCCATATGGTATGGTGAGGTACTGAGCAGAAAAGTAAAAATAATTTTTAAAAAACTTAATCTTAAAACATAATGGAGGGAATAACAATAACTCATCTTGAAATATCAGAGAAAATATATAAAGATAATGTGGTTTTTTACATGGGCTTAAAGTATTGCTCTTACCCATAAAGCACTGCACTACTATGGAAATTCAGTATTCTTTAGATCTTGTTCAGACAATTCATAAACATTTTTCTATCCTACACTTGATCTCTACTTACACATATCTACAAGGCAATGCATCAACTTGAAACAGTGCTAATCAGTTGATTTCTACCACTAAACTGAACAAACGAGAGTTACTTTATTAGATTAATGTAATCTCTCCAAATACGAATTTTTTTTGTAATATCTGAAAGTTATGCATTGAGTAGCCCTGGAGAATTGTTCCAAATCTGAAAATTAGTACTGGTAGAGTATTGAGTGGAATGCCGACTCTTGCACTAGCCTAATCCACTCTTAAGTTCAATGACATGGAGGTGAGTACTCCTGGTAAAGTCTAGAGTAAATTATGAGCTCACAGCCACTTCTCATCTTACTGCATATTGTGTAAATACAAATGAATAGATCTTAGGTTTCTTATTCAAAATTTGTTATAAACAGTTCACTCTCTTTCAGACTGACACAGACTCAAAAAGTATCCACCACATCTTCTAATCATAAGCTACAAGGCTGTCTTAGACAAGACTGATCGCCAAGGTGAAGAAAATACAGTCCTTAGAGAAGGTACTCTGTGCCTCCCATCAAGAAGAAACATTGTTTGAAGACTTGAGCAATGCTAATCAACACAAGTTAATTCTGTCTAAAAATGTGATGACCCAGGGCAATTGTTGTACTCAGAAGCATCAAGTAGACCCTGTAAACTTCAATCACATGGCCAATAGGATTTAAGGGATCAAAGGTAAGCACCAAAATCAAAGTCACCTATTAAATTCATGGATTTAATAAAAGAGGCACTGGTTTCCCATTAAATTAATTACAAGCCTCCTGGCATCCTACATGCTGAGGCTCATATAAGTCTCTCTAAGTCCTATTACCTCTTTTTTTAACCAACCAAACAAAGGAGATTAGAGACTGTAAATAAACACAATAAACTCTCTCCTCTCTACTGTTAAATACTAAAAATGGCCAGAGGCAGCAAAGAAAGGGTTCTGAACTAGCTGTGGAAGGAGCATGCAGATAGGAATTAGCATCACTTTAGAACTAAGAGCCTAACCTTCCTTTCTTTCAAAATAAGCCCCTCACTCTTCCTCACTGTAGTCTGATCATATGGTAGTGAATATGTCATATGCTTTGAACTATGAAGCTTTGAAGTTTTAAAGTATTAAGTATATTGATTTTGCCCATTGCTCACAGTCACATTTCATACTCTCTTCATGCCTCTCTCTCCCGTGAACTGAGTTATCTTCCCAATAAGTTTCTCTCCTGCTTTTATTGTTTTGTTTCCTTGTTTGTTTTGTTGTTGGGAAGCTCACTGGGTAGAAGATATGGTCATATATGTAAAGTGATCCCAGGAACAAAGCAAATCACCAGTGGCTAAATGACTGAAGAAAATTACTCCCCCTGCTCCAGCTGCTACCTAATGCCAATGAGTCTCTATAGACAACCTTTGTCTTATAAGACCCTCTCTCATGTGTGACTGAACATTGATATGACCAGTCTTTTTGCAGGCTATGTTCATGCAAACCCAGGTTTATTTCTCCACATAGAAAGAAGAGTAAGGCCTAGCTAGGTGTTCACATTCATTCAAGTCAGTTAAGGTCTTACAAACCTCAGATAAGAAACTGCTAAAGCACTTGTTCTTGGAGACAGGATTTTCTATATTCAGGAGCCTTCACATTTAGATTTCAAATGGCTGCTCTTTCACCACCGACAACAACTTCTGAAACCTGGTAAACTAATATTGTCCCTAACACTCAACTAGGCTTACCTGTTACAGTACTTGAATGTCAGCTTTGAAAGTGTGAGGGTCTCCTCAGAGACTGACTCTTCATGATATTTTTATACTATAAAGTCCTCAAACCAGATGTAAGATTGATAGTCTTCTATTGCTTCTCTTAGAGCTTTTAATGGTGAAGCCTTATTATTTGAATTTGTTATTCTTTGTATCATGTGTCCCATTTGTAGACAAAAATAGGCCATGTTGTTTTAACTTTTTAAGTTGATTGAGATTTTTATTCTTGGCTAAGCTGAGTATTATCTACCAAGCTTCAATATACAGGAGAAGACTGTGAACTCTGATTTAATGTCTACTTTAAGTTGTAGCTTCATGTGCATTTCTAATTTTTTAATTTGATATTTTATTTATTTACATTTCAGATGTTTTCTCCTATCCCCATCCCTCCCCAATTAATCCCCTATCCTATCACTTCCCCTCCTTTTTTGCTTTTATACCATTTAAATTACATGCAAGTATTAAGGTAAGTTCTAGGTTGAGGAACTAGCAATGCAATAGATGCAAATAGTCAAGGAACAAGCAAGACAATAAACACAAATAGTCAAAGAACAAGTAAGGTGATAAACAAAGTTCCATGATCACTCCTATGATCACTGTTTCTAAAGACTTAACAGTATGACTAAAATATCTGAGCCTACTTTCCTGTCCAAGCCCAAAGTCATTTTTATGCCTGAAGCCTACTTCCTTATTCTATATTAAGATTTAGATTCCTACTTGTAATTGCTTCTTTGTTCTAGCTTAGGATTTAGATTTCTGCCTGAAGTTACTTCTTTATCCTAGCCTAATGTCAAATTCCTGTCTGTAGTCCATTTCCTTGTCCATAGCCAATGTCAGATTCCTGCCAGGCAGCCCCAAAAGCTCTCCACAGCTCCTCCTTTTTTATTGCATAAACCAGACTGAGGGTATCTCAGGTTGGTCTGACAAGAATGCCTTCCTTACCCATAGTGGAATATGCATTATCAAAAGTAATGCATTTCTGTCTTAGGTTGGTAAGGCTCTGTGCAGAATATTACCTGTTCTTGGCTAGCCAGCCTATTAACTTAATAACTCTGTCTGAGGGTCCATTTTCAGTTTCAAGTCATGTACTTTGACTGCCAACGTGTTGATGTAGTCAGAGACAAGCTTTAACACTATGGGCAGGAATAAAAGTATCCCCAGGATAAAAGAGGTTAGCCTGATCAAGCTATATATGCCATTCCTGAGGTTTGACCAAAAAGGAAATACTGACCTCAAGCCATGGATAATTTTGTCAGCATTATATGCAGCATCAAAGCTTAACAGAGCAGCTTTCTTTAAATTCATAATCTCACTGTGCAAAGTTAACACACCCAGAGAGGTGTTAGAATTATGCCAAATACCCTACAGGTGTCTTTACACTTTTTTCTAATTATCATGACTATTATTGTAAATTTTAGAATGATATTTGTCATGACACTCAAGATGGCTCCTAATTCTTAAACCCTAAACCTCCTTCCCAGAATTTGAATAGAATATAGATCATCAATCCATTGTTCTAAACACCTATATAAGTCATCTTGTATACTCAATACATTAGTAGCATTTTTGCTATATGATTAACAAAAGTAGCTGTCTTCTTGTGTCAAAGTTATTGCAGAATCAGTGTTGCTAACAACTAATGTAATTAAAACTGTTATACCAGCAATAATCAAGCCCACTACCCTCTTGCTTCTGCTTAAAGCCTAACTCACTTTTTCCAGCACTCTCAGGCTTTTTTCAGAGAATCAAGGTTTTCTAATACTCAGGGCAGTAAGACAAAAGCTGATTGATAGACCCTCTCATAACAGACATGCCAGGTTTCAACACACTAACACAATTAGAACATATACAGTCAATGCAACTTACAATAAATACTGTAAAATAGACAAAACCAATTTTAGCTTGACAATTAAAAGAGCCTTAACACATGCACTAACCCTTGTTTGAAATCCAGATCCTGTCCCTATTTTACCTCTTCCTAACATAACATCATAGAGAACTCCAGCTAACCTCCAAATATATCTCTGAAAATGTCCAGATCCCGCTTTCCAAATGAAGACTGTTATTTCCAATATTGTTTTGATTTCTAGACTACTACGTGACTGAGTCCTAATAGCTGGTCACCTTTAAGAAGAATACAATAGACATTATAATTTCTCTTTTTGATTCTCTCTCCCACAAGATCTAAAAACTTGAGGCAAGGCAGCTTGTCCCATTTAGGATATAGTCAAGGAAAGATGGGTCAGGAACATATGTGCAATACAGCTTCCCAGTCACCCTTGTCAGAGCATTCAGCAAGCTCACAGGTCAGCATCATTCTTTGTCTCAGCAATAGTATGTATCACCAGTCATTCTGGCACCTACCATGTTACTTCAGCATCCTACAGAAAAAAACACAAGCATGTCCTCTTCCCCATATTACATACCATGGATCATACCATATGCCAGTAAGTGGATTCTTCCTTTTCACCTAGACATAAGTATGCCTAGTTGTAGGGTGCCATAGACACTCAGCAGAATGTTCCTTGTCATCCAATTTTTTTCCTAAAAAAATTTGAAATAAAAAGAGCATTATTTTTATTTTATTGGGTAATAGATTTATATTTCAGATTTTATCCCCTTACCCTACTTCCCCCCACCACCCAGAAACCTCCTATCCCATTCTCCCTCCTCATGCTTCTATGAGGTTGTGTCCCCACCTACCCCCCACCACCAATTCCACCTCCCCATCTTCACATCCCCCCCTTACTCAGTGTTTGTCCTTCATGGGACCAAGAATCTCCTCTGCCACCTATGTCCTACAAGGCCATCCTCCCCTACATATACAGCTGGAGTCATAGGTCCCTCTCTATGTCCTCCCAGCTGGTAGTTTAGACCCTGGAGAGCTCTGGTTGGTTGGTATTGTTACTTTCCTCATGGGGTCAAAAACTCTTTCTGCTCCTTCAGTCTTCTCTCTACTCCATTGGGAAAGCCTTGATCATATCAGTGGTTAGCTGTGAGCACCATCCTCTGAATGTGTCAGTTTCTGTCAGACCTCTAAGGAAACAGCTATATCATGTTCTTGTCAACATGCTCTTCCAGTCATCCACATCACTCTCTAGCTTAGGTGACTATACATGGGATGAATACCCAGGTGGCATGGTCTCCAGATGGCCCCTCCTTCAGTTTCTGTCCCATGTTTTGTTTCTATATTTGCTCCCTTGAGTATTTTTGTTACTCGTTCTAAGTAGGACTGAGGCATCCCCACTTGGTCTTCCTTCTTCATGAGTTTCATGTGGTTTATGAGTTGAGAATTCGATATTCCAAGCTTTTGGGCTAACATCTGCTTATCAGTGAGTAAATATGCTGTGTGTTCTTTTTGACTGGGTTAACTGACTCAGGCTGATAATTTCTAGTTCCATTAATTTACCTAAGAATTTCTCAAATTCATTATTTTTTAAATTTTTAATTGGGGATTTTATTTACATTTCAGATTATATCCCCTTACCTGACTTCCTCCCACTATCCAGAAATTTAGTAAAAATGGCCATCTTGTCAAAAGCAATCTATAGATTAAATACAATCCCCATCAAAATCCCAAATCAATTCTTCATAGAGATAGAAAGGGCAATTTGCAAATTCATTTGGAATAACAAAAACCCAGGGTAGGGAGAACTATTCTCAACAATAAAAGAACTTCTGGGGGAATCACCATCCATGACCTCAAACTGTACTACAGGACAATAGTAATAAAAACTGCATGGTATTGGTACAGAGACAGGCAGGAAGATCAATGGAATAGAATTGAAGATCCAGAAATGAACCCACAAACCTATGATCACTTGATCTTTGACAAAGGATCGAAAACCATCCAGTGGAAAAAGGACAGCATTTTCAGCAAATGGTGCTGGTTCAACTGGAGGTCAACATGTAGAAGGATGCAAATCAATCCATTCTTATCTAATTATACAAAGCTCAAATCCAAGTGGATGAAAGACCTTCACTTAAAACCAGATACACTGAAACTAATAGAAGAGAAGGTGGGGAAGACCCTCAAATACCTAGGCACAGGGGGAAAGTTCCTGAACAGAACACCAATGGCTTATGCTCTAAGATCAAGAATTGACAAATGGGACCTCATAAAGTTGCAAAGCTTCTGTAAGGCAAAGGACATTGTCAATAAGACAAAACAGCAACCAACAGATTGGGAAAAGATCTTAACCAATCCTACATCCAATAGAGGGCTAATATCCAAGATATACAAAGAACTCAAGAAATTAGACTCCAGACAACCAAATAACCCTATTAAAAATGGGGTACAGAGATAAACAAACAATTCTCAACAGAGGAAACTCAAATGGCTGAGAAGCACCTTAAGAAATGCTCAGCATCCTTAGTCATCAGGGAAATGCAGATCAAAAGAACTCTGAGATATCACCTCACACCAGTCAGTATGGCTAAGGTCAAAAACTCAGGTGATAATAGATGCTGGCAAGGATGCAGAGAAAGAGGAACACTCTTCCACTGTTGGTGGGATTGCAAGCTGGTACAACCACTCTGGAAATCAGTCTGGGGGTTCCTCAGAAAACTGGACATAGCATTACCTGAGGATCCAGCTATACCACTCCTGAGCATATACCCAGAAGATGCTCTAACATATAACAAGGACATATGCTCCACTATGTTCATAGCAGCCTTATTTATAATAGCCAGAAGCTGGAAAGAACCAAGATGGCCCTCAACAGAGGAATGAATACAAAAATTGTGGTACATTTACACAATGGAGTGTTAGTCAGCTATTAAAAAATGATGAATTTAAGAAATTTTTAGGTAAATGGATGGAACTAGAAATTATCATCCTGAGTGAAGTAACCCAATCACAAAAGAACACACATGGTATTCACTCACTGATAAGCAGATGTTAGCCCAAAAGCTTGGAATAGAGAAGACTCAACCCACAGACCACATGAAGCTCATGAAGAAGGAAGACCAAGAGGGGATGCCTCAGTTCTACTTAGAACGAGTAACAAAAAATATGCAAGGGAGCAAATATGGAAACAAAACATGGGACAGAAACTGAAGGAGGGGCCATCAGGAAACCATTCCACCTGGGTGTCCATCCCAGGTACAGTCACCTAAGCTAGACACTGATGTGGATGGCTGGAAGTGCATGCTGACAAGAACATGATATATCTGTCTCCTTAGAGGTCTGCCAGAGGCTGACACATTCAGAGGAGGGTGCACACAGCTAACCACTGATATGATCAAGGCTTTCCCAATGGAGAACTTAGAGAGAAGACTAAATGAGCAAAATTGGTTTGTGACCCCAAGAGGAAAGCAACAATACCAAACAATCAGAGCCCCCCAGGGTCTAAACCACCAGCCTGGGAGCACATAGGGAGGGACCTATGACTCCAGCAGTATATGTAGGGGAGGATGGCCTTGTAGGACATAGGTGAGAGAGGAGATTCTTGGTTCCATGAAAAACAAACACTGAGTGGAGGGGGGAATGTGAGGGTGGGAAGGGGGTAGTGAGGGTGGGGGTAGGTGGGGGCACAGCCTCATAGAAGCATGAGGAAGGGGAATGGAAAAGGAGGTTTCTGGGTGGTGGGAGGAAGTGGGGTAAGGGGATAAAATCTGAAATGTAAATCTAATACCCAATAAAAAAAAATTAAAAAAAAAAAGAAAAGAAAAGATACAGAAAAGTGGACCTGTTTAGAAAGGTTCTTTGCAATAACTCTCATCTGTTTTGTTTGGTTATCGGCAGCTCAGTTCACAGGTTAGCTGCTGCAGCTCAATCCATCTGCAAACACTTCAGCAGTTCAGTTCAGTAGTGTTGAGACAGCAAACATGAATTAGCAGCTGTGGCATGACCTAGCAGAGACCACCAGGCCTTAGCCTCAGCAGGAGTCAGCAGGAGGGACCAGGGCAGACAGGACCACCAGAAGAAATTCTCAGATGTGCCTCTTTCATAGAAGTGAATATCAGAGAAGATGCATGACCCACAAGCTTTGCACAGCTTGCTCTATAAGCAAGCCTCGCTCAGCCTCTGTCACTGTCTGGGGAGTCCATTTTATACTTCCGCCAAACCTGACCTCCAGGGACTTTGCATCAGAGTGTGTCTAGCCTCAGGACATGAATCTGTCTCAGCTAATGTGACTCTGTCAATCAGTCTCAGTCCATGGAAGCAGCAAAAAACTGCAACATACCACTAGAAGTTTCTTGGTGAGTTTCTCTCTCTGGACTCCTGACAAATGGAGTTTAACTATACTAGGTAAGGCAGACCAACACATGTGTGTCCTTAATGAAGAATCCTTCATCATGTGTCCTTTCACTTGTTTGCTTTAGTAGAACATCCATTTTTGTTTATTCTACCTCAGCAAAATGTTTCTTTAGGAGTCTGCTTTAGACCTGTGTCCACTTCAGGTAATTGTTCCTTCACAAGTTTGCCCCAGCCAAACACCAACCAACACAGCTGACTTTCCAAGGGAACCTTAAGTTTCCATTTCCGATAAACATATTGTTTTTCATTTTCCTTTTAATATGTCCAATTATATTAGGGTATTTTAATGGGAAACATTTGCACATGCAAAATACTGTGTTTTAACTGATTTCTGCACCAAAAGATGTTAGTTTTATTTAAAATGTCTGTTATCGTAGTTATAGTTAGTTATTATCTTTCTTGTAATATCTTCCATGACTGTTGACACCAAGCTTATTTTGACCTAATAGATAGAATTGGGTGATTCGTTATCTTCTTTTACCTTTGGGGGTATGTGTCAATAATACATATTATGTAATTCATAAAGTTGGGTAAAAAAGTCCCACTGAGTTAATTTACTCCTTGGATATTCTTTGCATGGACATTTAAATCAAGAATTGTATTTTTCTAATATCATATTACATCACTCAGTTTTTCTTTGGTGATAGTTTATGGACTACATTTTTAAAATATTTCTATTTCATACAGATTTTTAAAAATTGTTGCAAATTATACATAAACTACTTTCTGTTAATCAATTAAGTCTACTGCCATCTACACTCCATGCAATGAAACCTCCTTTAGCATTCTGATACTGTCTGTACTCTTCTTAATGATTTGACAATATTAAGAGAAATGAAGGAGATGGGTGGATTAGTAAATTATAAAGCTGCTGTAGAAATTAGACAGAAAACTAACCAGTTAGCTTTACATAGTGGATTGGCCAGGAGATTATTTTCTTTCTCAACTGGTTTATACTGTATTTATTCATGGTATACAGTGTATACACACTATATATAACAATATTCAGCTTGTCTTTGGTGGTAGTTTAAAAGATACATTGTAAAAATATTTCTATTTCTATTATACTTCTGTAGAAGACAGCAATATCTGACATTATCTCATCCCAGGAATATGTCATAAAAACAAATTAGTGTTAAATATCAAGAAGATTCAGGATTGGTTTTTATCCACTGTCTTCTCCAGTTCTTCAACAAAAGAAACATTGTTGGACTCTCAAGTGTTTCACAATTAATAAAATATGTACTGTAAAAAAAAAAAACATTCTCAACAATAAAATTTCATATGGCTACGCGTGTGTCATCAGAGGAGAGCTTTGGTATATGGTAAAAAAAAAAAACCTTTAAACAAAAAGAATTAAAATAGTTTAAATTTGTGTGTTGAAGATTTATAAAAACAATCAGGTATTAGGTGTTAAACAATAGTTGATTATAAAGATTAATTAACCTGTTCTTAGAGATCTATCACTAGCCTAGGATAATTGCCTCACTGAATACATCCTTTTAGAGGTGTAATACTTGAATGATTTTTGTGATTATTGTGTCAAATAATAATGATGATGTTACCTGTTCTATTTGTGGTTTATTGAATATATCTTTTTGGAGTTGGTATGCTTGGATTATTCTCTTGCTTTGCTGATTGCTTTCCTGTATACATCTTCTAGGAGCTGTAATATTTGTTTTTTCTATATATAAGAACTCTTTCTTGAGAGCTACAAAACACACTCAGATTCAAACTGCCTTTGTTTGTTTCTGTTTGTCACTGCCAAATCCTTACCCTTCTAGCTTTCGAGGACACTCATCCCAGGAACTTCCATATCCGACTTGGGTGCTCTGTGACATAGAACAGGGTTTTAAAGGATCATAACTGATGAAATACCCTCATTCACTCCAATTTTGTTCTCTATATAATAGATATGAAAACAGCAGACACCAAAAGTCACAGAGACTTTTGAATATGAACATGAAAGAATGAAGGGAAGCACACACATCGCACAAACCCCCTCCCAGTCACCCCTCCCACAATTCTTCCCCACACCCCCTTCCCTTCTTCTCTGAGCACCTGGATGCCACCCTGAGTATCTGCCCCCTCCTTCTCCTCCCCTGCATTTCAAGTCTCTGTGAGGCTAGGAACCCCCTGCCTCTCTGAGGACAAAAAAAGGCAGCCCAGCTAGTAGAGCATATCCCACATACAAGCAACAGCTTTTGGGATAGCCCCTGATTCATTAGTTTGGGACCCACATAAAGGCCTAGCTGCACATCTGGTACATATGTGTGGGAAGGCCTAAGTCCAGCCTGTGTTTGTTCTGTGGTTGGTGGTTCAGTCTCTGAGAGCAAACCAGTCAGCATCATCCTTACATTGCCTCTACATTAGATCCTGCCTTCAAGTTCCTACCTTGTTTGAGTTTCTGTCCTGACTGTGCTTAATGACTCACAGCAATAGGGTAGAATAAAATAAATAATTTCCTCCCCAGCTTTCTTTTTTCTTCATCATGATTCCCAAAGCAAAGAAAAGTATAGTGAAGATACCATCTATGATTCAAATTGAGACAGCTTAGCACTGTTGCCAATAAAACCAATTTGCCTTGATTAATCAATTCTGGTATTGTAGAAAGACAAAAAATATGTCCATTTTCCCAGGCATAATACACATATAAAAGTGTTTCTTTCTCACTTAGAGTCCACAAACAAATTATTCCCAGGAAAACCATAGTCGACACACACACAAGAATATGCTTTACAACTCCACTGGATATGTCTTAATAAAGTCATTGGCACAATTAAGATTATTTATCACATTAAATGTATTTATCAAAATGTATAACTCATACTTAATGCTTTATTAGAAGAAGACAAAGGAACAACACACGAGACAGGCTCATTTAAAAGATTACACATAAAAAAAGAAACTTTTATTAAAACCATTTTACACTTCTGAGCACTGTTACTCTCACTTGATTATTTAATGATTTCTGTGAATACAAACTAAAATTTGAAAGTGCAAATGAAGAAACCATGCATTTGACTCATTTTTTACAAATTAAATTTTAATCCAAACATCTCACTTTACCTCAAACCTAACAGTATATTTAAGATCCATAGAACATGGCACATTGTAGATCACCATGCAAAGATATTTGATATATTCCTTTATCTTGGTCTCTCCAGCTCAATAATAATAGGGATCAGTTTGGTGTTTCCAGTCATGCTGAAGGAAATCAAATTCAAACCTATAAACTTTGTATTAACGGCAGTCATCACCTTCTCCCTTGTTTATAAATCCACACTCTTGTTTTTAACAAGTCAAATGGAATAATTTTCTTTCTAAAAATTAAAACAATTTGTGAATTGGATTAACTATGTCCTAGGATGGTTTCAAACCTCTCCATATTGGTCACTTAAATAACTCCTAACTCAAAGTTCCATGTTCTCATTCTTGAAAAACCATTCTATATCAACTTCATGCTGGTTTCAGGGATTACAATAAGATGCATGTTATTATCCTAGTGTGCCAACTGCACCAGTCCTGAAAAGTTGTCTAAGTTGCTAGGACCAAGCATGATTTCTTTCCTGTTAAGAGAGCTTTAAGGTCAAATAGACAGCTGTAGGTTACCACCAACATGTGAGTGCCCATCACTAAACTTTTGGACATTTTCCCTGTTGATAATTGTTAGTGCTGTTCCAGCCATGGAGCACTGTTGATTGTTTAACCTCTCTTAAGAATTTGTACAGTGTCTTCTGCAACCATGAAAGCTAAACTGTAGAAGGCTTTCAGGTTTGATCCAACTTGAAATATCTGAATTCTATGCCCTAATTGTGAGGTGTCTTCAACACTACTGTCCCATATACAACCTCAGAGAAAAAACTGAGGAACACAACAACACTCTAGATTTCCTTATTTCATATAATGAGAGTCATCTTTAATAACCAGATGAACAGTGGTATCTAGAGATAAAAAAATCTGAAAAATATTTTCAGGGAAGCAGAGGTTAAGGTGAGATACTAGATCTTATTCCAGAAGATAAAAGATGACGTGCAAAAAATGATGAAATAGAAATTAAATGTAAAACATTTTGTGCTCTGATACTAAGTCCTTATTCTTAACAGATATACTAAGCAAGGTGATGAGAGAGAGAAAGAGAGGGGGGGCATGGAGGCAGATGTTCACATGACTCGACCAGTCAAAGATAGTTTATGTATCTAGGTTGGGTATTGGATTACACTTCTGATTGAGCATTACCATACTTATAAAGCCTTTGATTAACATTTTAAAAAATTGTATAAAAGCAAAAAAGGGGGGCACAGGATAGGAGGTTTCTAGGGAGGGGAAATGGGGAAAGAGGATGGCATCTGAAATGTAAATAAAATATCCAATAAAAAAAAGCCACAGATCTCTTGGGATTGTTGGCAAATTCCTTGTAAATCTAAAACTTGTATAGAATGAAAATGGTATTTTGAAATAACCCAAAATAAGAATTTTTCCCAAACATTTCATTTTGTGTACAAAATATCTTGTAATTTCAAGAAATTTTCCCATATCCTGCAGTGCTTCAATTGAATTATTGTCTTATTCTGTGGTATGAATTATTGTTTTATTTGGTTATGTTTTTCACAGACCTTTCATATTGTGACAATAAATTGTCACATGTGAAACATGTGTATCAAGTATCAAGATTTTCATTAATGTCAAGGATAAACAATTTTTTCTTCAACATTTATTTGTTGTTATAGAAAAACAGTGTTCAGTCAAGCAATACTCTAGTAATGATCACAAATCTGGGAAAAATGCAAAGCATTTATGCTTTAAATTCCATGTCATCAAAAATGTGAGAAGCACAGAAAAGCAAGGTAACACTGCAAGGTAAAATACAGAAATATTGAGTAATACAGCATTATGGAAGTGGTGAACCCTGCCCAAAGTAGCAATGCACATGAGTCTTCTCTCCTCATCTCTTGCCTGAAAAACAAAAGCAAAGAAAACTATGTAGGTGCAATGACAAAATAGTAGATTATTGACCTATCAAGCAGATGCTGGGAAATTACTCAGGGCGGCTGTGCCATGTCATTTTGTTAACTATTCTGATGAGCAAGAAACAGAACCCAAGGGAAACCATGAAACAGGATCAATCTACTCTTCAGGGAACAGCAGCCAGTGAAGCACAAACACCTGCCCTCTACTCAATAAAAGGAGAAGTCACTGAGAACTAGAGAAGCACAGGAGCCTGCAGCAGAAGCTGACCTAAACTGAACATATGTAACAAGCTAATTCCTGCTAAGACTTGGGAGTATGAATGCAAGTTCCACAGTAAGATAACTGTATTTACAAGGTTGAGATTACCAAGGCTAGTGACACATTAGAGACTCAATCTTTGAAATATACAGCAGGGAAATTGAAGGAAATTCAATCTCAAAAAAAATGAAACTGTTCTGATGAGATGTACTACAAAGTAACTCATCACTCTGAAAAAAAGAAAACTCAATTCAAATTCATTTTCTCATTTGCCCATGAGTATGAGTCCAAATTTTGTCTAAACTTTCAGCCCTAAGGTAAGTAAGTATCATAGGGAAAGAAAAATTACTTATTGCTTACTCTTCACAGAATAAGAATACCAGATGTCACTCTGGAAGTTATGGACAGAGTGTGAAAATCCATGGTGACCAGGAATGTTTTCTGGATCCTGAACGATAATGATGGTCATGAAGGAAGACAAGGAAAAAAATCGCAAATCTATGCAGGAACATTTTGACTTAAATTTTAGTTTTAATTTGCAATGAAAACCAGGCAGTGAATTTGACAGAGAACATTACAGTATATGAGGGAGTGCATGCAGAGAGAAAAACAATGGTAAATGGTATTTAAAAATTTAAAAATGTACTAGATCTTAGCTGATCATGACTCTCTTGTCATCCAGTTTAAAAATTGAAGTAATCATATTCCTATGAAAAAGATTTTGAGGATTCTGAATGTTTACATGATATAGAAAATAAGACATCGCACCTTTAGCTTACAATGTGATCCTTTTACATAAGTTCCAGAAAGAAAATGAATGTCTACTACACTAGGTGACCATTAGCACCTAAAGAACATAGGACTTCATAACTCCTGTGACAGAGAATTGTATGCAATGAGCAGAGGTTGATTAAAATTTAAAGAGAATATGAAACAGTCCATCTAATAAAAGGTGGCTTGAGTAAGCTTAAATAGACTAGATGTGCAATTCATTAATTATGTTGGTGATTCTTATTAAAGAAAGGGAAATTGATTTGATATAACTTGCAATTGCTCTTCACAACATGTTACTTCTAAGGTGTTATTCTAAGGGAACAGTAAAATAAAAGGTGGTACATGGCAAAAAAAAAAAAAATTGGAACAAGATTTTTTTTCCCAACATTTGCCTTTGAGAATAGAGGAATAGATGTGTGTACAAAGACACTAGAAATCTTCTAATCTTTGCAGGTATACATCAAGGACATCACTTAATGCTTTTGGTTATACATCCTGCCAATTATAAGCATGGTTGGCACAAGAAAGCTACAGGAAGTCCTACACTGCAACACTTCCCTTATTGTGTTACTGAATTTGTCAGCCAGAGTTGCTTTTGCTTATCTTCTGTGTTGCCTACCTCTGTGTCCCCTGTATTGCTTAATTCAACCAAGAGTTTTTCTCTGTTTAGATTCAGTCATGATTTCTTTTCTAGTGATGATATTTCTTGTAATTCTGCTGCTGCCATCCATGCCCACAGAAAGCAGGGTGAGTATTTCATGGATATAATTGATTGCTCTTTGAAGTGGTATAATAAATATGAATACAGAAATCCTAATGATATATTGGAACTCATTCTCATTGTGTTCTTGGAGAACTTAACAGGGATATCAAGATAGAGACTAAGGTTAAACCCTCCACTTCTGGCAGCTGTATTACCCACTAGGGACATGTGGAAACTGGACCCTTGAACGGGGTGATGTGCTACAAATATGACACTTGCCAGATGTCAAAGCTATGCATTAAAGTGACTGAGATACCTGCCAGTGAGTAAAGCATTAAAGGTTAACTTCAGATATAAAACTTGCAAATTATACCACTGTGAAATATGACACCAGGGCAGAAGAATCCAGCAATGAACAAAGGGCTTTGTCTCAAATACAGTTGAATATATGGACCAACAGCCAAAGTTATCTGTTAGCCTGTTTAAGATGTGAAGTTGGCCTCAACCTCAGAGATAACTCCTTCTTCCTCCATAGCATGCACATGGTTCCCAATCAAGTTTGATGACATATTATTCATTCATAATGAACTATATTTTATGATCCTTTAGGCTTTTAATGATTGATTGATTGATTGATTGATTGATTATTAATTACTTGGACGTCTGACATCATACACCCCCATCGCACTTAAGTACCAGTCTGCCCAGGTATGAAACTCTTTTCCCATGGTCTCATGGTCTATATTGAGAGAGAGAGAGAGAGAGAGAGAGAGAGAGAGAGAGAGAGAGAGAG
>JANHMN010000017.1:46049737-46082950 GCA_030674055.1 Rhabdomys pumilio
GAGAGAGAGAGAGAGAGAGAGAGAGAGAGAGAGAGAGAGAGAGAGAGAGATCCATTTGTTGTCATATATATTTTCACTGGAGCATGGCCAAATTTGCAGTAGCCAGTACCTGCGCCAGAGGATGAGTCTTTCTCTTCCTGTATCCCAGCCAAAAGCTGTCAATTAAGAAAAATAATGAAGTGGCCTGGGCAGAGTGGAGCCAGCTCTACCTCACCTGCATCCCTGCCTGTACCTCAGTGCTCTGGGTTGTTGAGTGGTGGGTCAGCTCACTCACAGACATTAAGATGCCTTCAAGCACCATCCTTGACCATGGGATACACATTGACTTTGGTAGTGAGATAGATTGAAGACATTAATATGCCCCTTGGTTATATCAGGACCACTGACCCAAACATGGCACACAGAGGTTACATAGAACACTAGCCTCAACAGGGTTTGGGGTGGCTGCATGTGCCACTAAATAACAATGGCTCTGCAAGGCAGCAAAGACTGAAACATCAATGACTTTCATGGCAGCTGCACAGATGGCAAACATCCACATGAATGAGCTTAATGTTTCAGAAGCTTTAGTCCACTTGTTTTCCTCTTGCCCACATTAGACCGTACTGCTGACATGACCTAATAGAGGTGTCAATTCTCCCATAGATGAAAAGATAAGGGTGGTAAAAGTCAGCTAAGAAATTATCATTGTCCTCTAAAGAGGAGCTCCTACTGAGGTTATTCACTTTCATATGGTCATCCCTGGTCCCATGTTCTTAGAATCAATGCTAAATGGACTTAATAAATTGTATATTCATTGATGAGGTGGGACATAGGGGATGTCAAACAGACAGGAAGAATGAAGATGCAGTGCACATGTATGAGGTTATGAAAAATATTTTAAAGCAACAATGAAAGAAATAGCTCAAAACCCATCACAAATAGTAGAATTATCCCAAAGAAAATACTTGCAAAGCAAATTCAACAACAGACTTTTAAAAATACGTCATAATCCAACTGACTTCATTCCAACAAAGCAAGGATGTTTCAACAAGTCAAAACTAATGGGTGTAATAGCGCTGTGATAGTCTTAATTGTCAACTAGAGAAGTTCAAGAATCCACAGGTGATAGACCTCTAATCACACTTGTGTGAAGTTATTTTAACTACATTTATTGATGTTAGAAGACTCATTTTGATTATGAGCAGGACCATCCATGATCATGAGATCCTGGACTGCATAAAATGGAGAAACAAAGATGAGGAAAAGCCTGCCTTTATACTTGGCTTTTTCCTGTTAGTGGATGTGTGATATTCTGTGTTTTGAAATTTTTTTCCTACATAGGCAAGCATAATTTTAAAACAAAGTAAAAAAAATGTCATATTGAAGGTTTTAAGGAATCTTACCTGATACAATGAAATATCCAGGTTCAGTCCTTTATTGTTCTCCACATTTAGATATGAAATCACAAGACACAGACAGTCACATAGACATTTGCATACAGACATGAAAACGTGCACACACATATACACATGCATACACACACAATTTCACACAACACACAAGTGAACAAAATGTGATTAAAAGGTGAAAACAAAATAATCAGATGACGAGCAATTATAAAAGGTGTCAGGGACAGGACAGCACACTCCCTAACAGTCTATAAACATTAGTACTTACACCCACAATTGACAGTAGCTTCCACTCTCCATTAAGGACACTTCTCTTTGCCGAGTCCACTGCAGAAAACCATAACCAACCAAATTGTACAGTGGTAGAACCCAATCCTACACCTATGGCTCAGAGAATTTATGACTCAGAGAAAAAGCTCTGGGTACTTGAAAATTAAAAGAAAAAACTGGAGCAACATAAAGACTTGAATCGACAAACTCTAAATACTGCCCAGTTAAATTCAGTGAAGAACATGGTATAACAGGAAAGCTAATTAATTTATGAGGATATTGCAAAACATAAAGCCATTTTGGCAATATCTAATAAAACTTTAAAATATGATCCAGTGAACAGGAACGAGCAACTGTAGCTATGACTGTGCAACATGAAAGCAGGTTCTAAGGTAAGACGGGAATATTTACATTGGTATGATTACAGTGGGTAGTGACACATTCAAGCCTTAGTCTTGAAAATACATGAGAAATTGAGGGACTGCCAACAATCCTGAAAAATGAAACTGGTCAGGTGAAAATATAGAACAGCACACCTTGCTACTGACTGAAAAACTCAAATCAAATGCATTTCCTTATCTGTCCATGATTAAAAAGAGTGAGGCTGCATTTTGCTTAAATTTTAGGTCTTAAAGCAAATGTCAAGGGAGGAGTAACATTACTAGCAAAGTCACTCTTTACTAACCACCAAGCACAAGAATAAAAGCTGTCACTCTGGAAAGTATAGATATTAAGTGAAGACAGAGCATGATCCGAATTGTTTTATAGATCCTCAGCAGTGATTGGTATCTATGTGCAAAAAAAAAAAAAAAAAAAAAAAAACACAAGGCATTACAGATCTCTGGGGGACATTTTGACTCAACTTTTTGTCATAAATTACAATGAGGAAAAACAGGCTGTGAGTTTGAAAGAAAAACAGAAAGAGTACATGGAAGGGCTAGGAGAGAAGAAATAGAAGGGGAAAACGTATAAAATAAATAAATAAGTATAAAATATCCCGTCAGATTTTTGTTGATAGTGGCTATCCATTGTCATTAAGCCAGATCACAACTTTAAGCAAAATAATTGCTTAAAAATGATTTGGAGAATTTTGAATATACACACAGTGTACACCGTGCCACACCTTCAGTATACAAGCCATTTATATGAGTTCAGACTGTACAGCATTTGCAGCCCATATTAAGTTGTCTTTAGGAGCATCTAAATGATATAAGATTTGGTGAATAAATTAGGAGAGTCATATGCAATTAATAGAAGGTTTTTAAAACTTAATGAAATTATGAAATGACCCATTCAACAAAAAAAAAATGGATTGAGTGAGCTTAAGTAGACTAGATATGCAATTCACTGTATTTTCTTATTAAAAAATTAAAATTGATAATATCAGGAAAATGGCAAAACGTTCGATTGCTCCTCACAAAATGCCACCTCTGAGGTTTTGTTTTATATACATTTATATTTTCATAATCCCAAACTTGGCACCCTGATTCATGTCTGGTATAGATGAAAGCTGTAAATAGGAAATTGCAAAATGAAGGACAGTAGAGAGCAATAAAGAACCTTTCATATAAATGAACCCAGGTCTCTTTTTTGTTTTACATTTCCCTTTTTGAAGACAGAGGAGTAGACCTGTAGAGAAAGAATCTCTCTAGGTTTTGCAAGTATACATCAGGAACGTCAGTCTAGTATTTTAGCTAATGTGTCATCCATAATAGAGAAATTACAGGCACAATGGAACTACATTGACCCTGATGTGGCATCTCTTCTCTTATAATGTTAAAGAATTTGCACACACAACTGCTTCTACATATATTCTATAGATGTTTATCACACCTCAGGCCTATGAATTGCCTACTTCAACCAGAACTTTTTCATTGATTAGTGTAAGCCATGGAATCATTCTCTAACTCTGTATGCCATCTATGCTTAATGAAGAAAGTGTAAGTTTAAAATGAACAATTATTTCAGTACTGACAACTTCGTGAAATGGTACAATAAATAAAAGTAGAGGAGTCCAGGGGATACGATAGGTGACAACATTCTCATGAGGGGTTAGAGCACTTATGAGGTCTATTGTTTTAAGAGAGTAAGTCTGCCCTCTCCAGTTCTCTACCACCGGCAGGTATGGGACCTAACAGTAACAAGTGTACCTGGACATTTGAAAAGGAACATGCATCACAAATATAGGCACATGTTAGTTAGTAAATATTAAACAGTAAATTTAGATAAAAGCTTGCATTCAATGCAATATTCCTGCTGTCAAAGGTAGAGCAGGGACAGAAGAAACCTGCAGAAATTAAGCAACTAACGGCAACTCTGACCAGAGAAAGAAAGACAATTCTAGGAATCCTTCAAGCCCCTCCTACCTGAGAAACAGCTAAGCTAACTGCAGAGCTTCAGGTCTTGTCCTCCAAATCCAATGCCCCAATCTCAGCCCCAGCTCTGCAAAATGCCTGCTACTACCTCCCTCTCCCCATCCCACCCCCTCTTGCAGACACCAAGGAGTTTTGACTCCCTCCTCTAAATGAATGCTTTTTCCAGCCCTCAGCTCCAACCTGCAGTCATTAAGAACCCATAGACTCCTGTGCCCAAGAAAACAAGAAGACTAACTGTGTATCTTCACCTCTTCCTCTATTTCTCCAAATTGAGTCCCCCTATCTCTTCCTAGACCCGCTGCAGCCTCCCTCCTCCCTTCTCCTAGTCCCCAGTGGATCGTTAAGCTCTTCCCTCTAAACTTCATTCCACGAAGCACTCCTTGGTCCTGGACCCCACAATTCCAGCAGGCACTCTCTGGAACCCCAAAGCCAGTCTTTCCAGGAAACAAGAGGGCTAAGCTATTGCCTGTTTGTGCCTGTTCTAGCTGGCTGCCTTGTCTGGCCTCAGTAGGAGAGGATTTGTCTAGCCTTACAAAGACTTGATGTGTCTGGATGGGGGAGATACTCAGAGGGGTCCCACCCATTCTGAGGAGAAGGGGACGGGAAGGAGGAAGGACTGTGGGAGGGAGTTATAAGGAGGGGGCAGTCAGTGGAATGTAAAGTGAATAAGTAAAAAAAAAGTCAGAGAATAACATAAATAAAGATAAACTGCTGATAAAAAAAAAAAAGTAATTATATTTGGGCCAGTAAAATGGCTCACACAGTAAAGATGCTTTCAGCCAAGTCTGGTGACCTTAGTTCAATCCTTACTTTCCACATATGGAAGAATACGTGTCTTAGTTGGGATTTCTATTACTGTAAATAGACACCATGACCATGGCAACTCTAATAAGAAAATATTTCATTGGGGCTGGCTTACAATTCAAAAGTTTAGTCCATTATAGTCATGGCAGGAAGCATAGCAGCACACAGGCAGATATGGTGTTGGAAATGAGCTAAGAATTCTATAACCTGATTGGGGGAAAGCAGGAAGAGACTGAGATACTAGGTCTGGCTTGAGCATCTGAAACTTCAAAGCCCATACCCTTTTCACGCACTTCTTCCAAGGCCACACCTAGTTCATCAAGGCCACACCTGCTAATTATGCTCCTTCCTATGGGCCTATGGGGAATCTTTCTCATTCAAACCACCACAGAAACTATGGATGACCAGATTGTCCTCTGACATTCACATGTATAGTATTGCACACAGTCATCACTACATACACACATATAAATCCATCCATCCATCAATCAATCAATCAATCAATATTAAAATAAAATTGAAAGATTAAATTACAGCACAGAAGTTAGTTATTGTGTAAAATACACTGCAAAAGAGAAATTATATTTATCATATAATAAAATGCATTAAGATTATTTCTAAATTCTAACACGTCTCTAAATGTCTTTGAAAAGAACATTTTTATTTAGTTATATTTAAGCATATGTATGTATTCATACAAAGAGAGTAAGGTGTGATATTGTCTGAGGATAGCTCCTGGTACCAGGAGATAGGAGTTATGGTTGAAGGCATTTTGAAATGTAAGGATGTATCTTGGGTATATGATAAACAGAGATTAGTGGTCTTTTTTAAATATAATGTGGAGATTATGACCCTATAACAGGTGTTGTGTACTGAACATTGATCCTTTGGAATAGCAGTAAATGTTCTTAATTGCTGAGCCTACTGTTTTGATAACTAGATGTCATTTAAATAATGAAGCTGTATTCTTTTCTATGTTACCAAAACAGATCACAATCTTAAGAAAATCTAATGGACATCCACAGAACTACATGTTAGGTGTACATCAGTGTGTTGAATTTTGACCTGGAAAGTTTAAAAATTCTATAATTACGGCCAACATAGTTATATCCATTTCAACTTTTTTCTATTATAAATTTCATAACCATTGTACAACCTAGTTTAACTTCATAGTAGTATTTATGCCTTTTATAATCTAGTCTTTTTCATTTAAAAATCTTTCCTGCTCTTAGTGACGGGGAGATCTCTAAGGTCTGCCCCGCGCACAACAATAGACAACGTGAACTTCAACCTTTCCCCGAGCTTCTGAATAAAGTGTTTCGACAAAAACAACAAAAATCTTTCCTTTCCCTTTAACCATTTTAGGAAAGCTGTGTGTTTATACTTACATCATTTTAACCATTTTCTCTGTCCAGATTTCTGATCCCTTTTCCTTTTTTAAACATCATGACCTTTAGTAGCATAAATATAGAACTTTATAAGTAAACTAAAAGAGAAAAAATATAACTCCAAAGTTCTTCATCCACTAACCATATAATAAGAGTTTTATCTAGACTGAAGTCTGTTCTGCTAAAGCATTTAGAGATAGCAAAGTCACCTCATTATATCATCATAGGCAGCAGTAGACAGATTTACTAGAACATGCCTCATAGAACTGATGTCAGGAATGGAGGCTGTGCCTCATATTCTCACAGTCAGAACTGTGAAATAAATTAGAAAACAGAACCCACAAGCTGAAACCCAGAAAGACAAAGCCAAACAGATGAGGACCTTGTATCTGAGGCCACTTGAGGTGCAAGACAGGAGAAGCAGCCAGACAGATAAATGTATTAGACCAGAAACTGTAGGCATAATGTTCTTGTGCATTGTGTAAAGTGTATCCTTGTGTGATTCAAATGCTAAATTTTCTGCCCTCATATCTTATTTCAATAGGACTGGGCTCTACCAGGCAGGGGAAGAAGAGAGAGATGGAGTTTTCAAGTCATCAAGAGAAGGAAACGGTCCAAAAAGACACCATGAAAAAAATCTAAAGCCCAAGGAACCAGATTAATAATAATCTGTTGGAGTTTGGAGGTAGCCAGATTAGCATAGGATGTTATTATAAGTCATTTAATTGTCCAGTATCGAGGGGCAGCTTGAAATAAATCTTGGTTTCTTTGTGTGGTTATTGGGCACTAGCAAAGGTAAAGAAATAAAGCCACTGGACTAATTCACTGGCTACACTTATACTTAAAATAATTGGTTTTACAAAAAACCACATGGCCCACAACCTGAAAAGACAAATCAGAACATGTCAGCACATTAGACCACAAATTGGACAGCCCATCACCTAATTAAGATATAAAGAACAGGAAAGATGCATTTTTCTTTCTTTATTGGATATTTTATTTACATTTCAGATGTTATCTCCTTTACTCATTTTCCCCTACTCAGAAACCCCCTATCCCATGTCCCCTCCTCCTGCTTCTATGAGGATGTGCCTCCACCCACCCACCCACTCCCATCTCCCCATCCTCAAATTCCCCCACACTGGGGCATCCAGCCTTCACGAGACCAAGGATCTCCTCTTCCATCTATGCCTGACAAGGCCATCCTCCCCTACATATACAGCTGGAGCCATGGGTCCCTTCCTATGTGCTCCCAGGCTGGTGGTTTAGGCCCTGGAGCTCTGGTTGGTTGGTATTGTTGCTCTCCCCATGGGACTGCAAACTTTTTCAGCTCCTTCCGTCTTTTCTCTAGCTACTCCATTGGGAACCCCATGATCAGTTCAATGGTTAGCTGTGAGCATCTAGACAGCTATATCAAGCTCCTGTCATCATGCACTTCCTGACATCTACATCAGCGTCTACCTTTGGTGACTGCACATGGGATGGATACACAGGTGGAACAGTCTCCAGACAACCCTCCTTGAGTTTTTGTTCCACACCTTGTCTCCATATTTGCTCCCATGAGTATATTGTTACTCCTTCTAAGAAGGACCAAAGCACGCACACTTTGGTCTTCCTTCTTCATGAGCTTCATGTGGTCTGTGAGTTGAATCTTGGCTATTTCAAGCTTTATGGCTAATATCCACTTATCATTGAGTGAATACCATATGTGTTCTTTTGTGATTGGGTTACCTCACTCAGTATATTTTCTAGTTCCATCCATTTGCCTAAGAATTTCACAAATTCATTGTTTTTAATAGCTGAGTAATACTCCATTGTGTAAATGTAGCACATTTTCTGTATCCATTCCTCTGTAGAGGGACATCTGGGTTCTTTCCAGCTTCTGGCTATTATAAATAAGGCTTCTGTGAACATAGTGGAGCATATGTCCTTGTTATATATTGGAGCATCTTCTGAGTATATGCCCAGGAGTGGTATAACTGGGTCCCCAGGCAATACTATGTCAAATTTTCTGAGGAACTGCCAGACTGATTTTCAGAGTGCTTGTACCAGCTTGCAATCCCACCAACAATAGAGGAGTGTTCCTCTTTCTCCACATCCTTGCCAGAATCTGCTATCACCTGAGTTTTTGCTCAGTGTTCAAACCAGAGAGCAGAGGGACTTAATTTGTTGGGGGAAATGAACAGAAAGTGCTGAAACTGGGAAAGGGAAGATCCCCAAATCAAATTACTAGGCAGCACCTGGTACAATTTCTTGCTCTGGAACACAAGGGTATTCCAGTCTCAAGAAGCCTTCAGAATAAAGTATACATGTGTATACATCTGATGCCATAATACAGACTATGAAGTGCCCCCCCCCAGGAAAGCATGTAGAGAGAATATGAGAGGTAAGGGGCTTCAGGAAATTCCCAGACAACTGATAGTGACGGCTTCTGCTTAAAACATATCATACAATTGGCAACATATTAGTCTGTGTCTGTTATATTGAAAATTTTCACCAAATTAAAAGAAAACACATGCTGTCTATATGACTCCCATTGGGTCATGGAAGAAGCATGGAGACATTTGTAATTATGATCTGTGATAGCTAATCTTGGTTGTCAACTTGACTACATCTGAAATCAATTAAAACCTAAGCAGCTGGGCACATCTGTAAAAGATCTTCTTGATCACATGAAGTGAGAAGACTCACACTAAATCAGGATCATCTGAGTACAGAATACCCAACACCCTAAAGTTGGGCTGCACCTGCTGGTGACAGCCTCCATAAAAGGGCACGGAAGAAGGAACCCTTTGCTTTTTGCCTGCTTGCCTTTACTCTCTTCCTGGCAAGTTCATCTATGAATGGTGCTGAAGCAGTTCTTCAATGATATTAGAACCTATTTCTTAAAGAGATTCCAATGTAGACTGAAGAACAGCTGAAAATCCCAGATTTGTGAATTGGATGCTTACTAGATTATTGGCCTTGCTTTCAGGAGACAGCCATTGCTAGATTAACTAGACTCAGTCTATAAACCAATCAAATAAAACCCCTCTAAATACATATCACTGAATATATTTAATATATCCATATATTAAATTGTTATGGCACAACTAGTTTCTCAAAGCTTCAACAAAGAAACCCTCTTTCTTTAGAAGAAATCAATTTTCACAGGCAGTCAGGATCTTAGGCAAGAGTGAGCTTGCTGGACAACAGCACTGAATCTTCTCCATATACAATAGAAGTCCATTTATTCTAGCAACCTGGTCCAAATTCTAGGCGATGTCCATTTTCGTTTTACTACTGGACAATTTGCTAAGTGTTTTTTCTACAATTTTTCCACATGTATGATAGTTATACATCTAGTTTTATCACCTTAAATTTGCTTCAGTAGTAGGATGACTTTATCTCAAAGAACGAATCGGCAAGAATTTCCTCCTCTCTCTTTTCTAGAACAGACCGTTTAGAGCTATTATAAATATTTTGTGTTTGACAGAATTCTGTGGTAAAATTAGGCAGGCCTAGAAATTTTCTTTAACATGTTTTAGAATTATGAATACATTTTCTTCAGTGGCGCAGAAAAATTCAGATACCACTTTCATGTTGTGGACATTGGGAGCTCATGACAGGTCATAATCTATATGAACAGATCTGCTTTTTAAATACTTGTGGTAACCTTTTCAATGTTTGAGATATTTATCAAACCTAGTCTTATGAATAAACAAGCTTATTTACATGTCATTGACAAACAGTTTTGAATGAAATAAACAGAATTATGAATGCTAACTTCTCTAAGACATTTATTCATCGTAACCCTACTGTACCAATTTCCCACTATAGCAGGAATGATATGGCTATAATACCAAATTCTTGGTACAGTGTGAATAGCAGACATCCCTTTACCAAGAGCTAAAAATAACACCCAATTACTGCTAAGTCTTGCGTTAGCACGATGTTAGGTGATTGCAAATGGATGTCTATTGCAAATGTCTGTTTCGGTTGTATTTTGAGGTGATTGGGTGGGGAAGGGGTTAACCATGAAGCAAACAAGTAATTAACCCATCACTTCAATGGGTAATCTGGCGAGGTCAAGTCCCTACTCAGTTCAACAAGTGGTGGATACTTTACAAAATGTCTGAGTCTGATGAGGGAGGATTTTTGAAGAATTACCTTTCTCTTTCTGAGTCAAGTGATTACATTGAGGAAGCACTGAGTTAAAGTGGTGATTCTGAAAATGAAAGAGTGTTGGAAGAAGGGGGTGTGCCCTTACCCCTCAATCAAGTGATTGAAAGGGAGATGCTGATGTGATCCATGAAGGTTTGCCTAGAAACTTTGTGGCATCAAATGTGGCTCTAAGTTTCAATGAGGTTGATAAAGGGCCAGTGAACATTCCAGGCCATATCACTGAAGAAAGCATGAGCATAGATGTTTTTCTCCTTGTTAATCAGGGACAATTTCTGGCAGAATATGACAGAAAAGACAAATTTACTTGCCCATCAAATGCATGCAGAAAAGCCAAAATGCTATCCCAAGAACTTCAAGGATGCTTCTATTATGAAATGACAGCTTTTATTGGGCTCAGAATATACATGGAGTACTTGTGTATAAAACCGAGCTATCAGAATTACTGGTCAAGTGAGGGACTTGACTTTCTTGTGAGTGGTTGATGAGCATGATGTAAACATTGATAAAGCAGACACAAAATCTGGATGTTGGCATTAAAATCATAGTAGGCCTATTTTCTGCAATCTCTTCCAAGTTTCATCTCAATCTAACCACTGTTATGTATGTTATTAACAGTTTTCTAACATATGTACAATTTTTCAAAATTTTGCTCAGGAAGCCAGTCAGGGGTGTTAATTATGCTCAGTGGCTCATTGAGCTACATCCTCTAAATGGTGATTAGTTGGACATTCATAAAATAAAATCAAGATATAATTGATATATTGTCTGTTTCAATTTAACTTAAGGTATCCATTTCACAGACTTTTCTCTGCGTAATTATTTGTCTGGGCTTAGTTCTTAGCGGCTGAAACAACATACTATAAAAATATTACATGAGAAGCACATCTATGTGGTAGCTTGTGTTCTTTATTGAAAAAGATGAATATTTGTGTTTAAGCAAGAAGACATAAGACAAATACAGGTGTCAAGCTTCATCCTGGTAGGCACTACGAAGTAGGTTGATGGTGATGTATCTACAGTCCCATTCTTCCATTGCAGGTTGGTTTAGGACACAAATGGTTCTCTCTCTTTTTTTCAAAGTTCTAGAACTGAATGACCTGTTATGGTACAACTTTCAAAATTCTCCACTTGATTCGATTCACTATATTTAAAGCAGCAAAGTTGGTACAAATCCGAAGTTGTCATCCTGAATGACACTATTTTTAATGGCTGTTCTGAGAGAGATTTTCTGTATAAATTCAGGAAGGAAAGAAGTCTTGTCATTGGGATGTGACTTGTCACTAATGTCCTATAGGTTTTCCTCATCATGTCTCAACTGCATCTGTACCCCTTCTCATGTAGTCTGTCATGCTGCACACTGGACATGTTAATGAATTTTGTCTTCACACAAGCAAGTTGCCTCGCACTTTGCCTTGAGCAGCTCATGTTTACAGCCTGCTGAACTCTTCAAGGATTCACAGTTACTGAGTAAATCTTCAAAATCACAGCTATTGGCTGAAATGAAAGCAGATGCAGTTATCTTACTGCCATTGTCTGAAGTAGCAGCAAAAAAAAAAAAAAAAAAAAAATTCCACTTATCAAATATCAAAGGAAAGGTAGGAAGGAGAAATACACTAGCATCATTGCCACTGTGATTGGTCTCAAGTGACACAGGAGGAAATTATATTTTATATATATATACATATATATATATATAATGTGTATATAATATATCTAATATATATTAGATATTCCAATGTTCAACTCAATGGAATATTTCTAAGATAAATTGACCTGCTTATACCCATTAGCCGCCAAAGAGGGAAAATGATATAAACATATTTTCTTCTGCTAAGTCCAATACAAACCCACTAGGCAAATACAGTTATTTTAATGCATGGTAAATTAAATTAGCTTCTTAGCCTAACTAACCCATCGGGCGGGTGTCTATTAGTGACTAAGCTTATAAGGTACATATTATAGGGACTCTTTCTCTTACTCCACATTTTGGAAACACAACTTTATACTTTCAGGAGTCAATACCCTTAGGGAATGGGTTGAATCAAGGATAGTATGCTACGTTGTTCTCTGAACTCCTGAGACGCTCAAAATTGGTTGTTTATGGGCATGATCAAATCACAGCCCTCCTGCAAAAGGGCATGGAGCCCCAACAACTCTGCATTTAAGTCTGGAGCAGGAATCAAAGTGAACTCTGATCCTTCTAATGAGCATGCACCCAGCACTCAAACACTGGCTGTTCATTCAGCTCACATGGCAGTAATACCCACTGCACCTTACACATGTCTCTCCACTGCTTCTGAGCTGGCTGCCACTTATAATTTCTGTATACTGGTGGCAAGAAATTTCTTTTATGAAACATGACTGACACTCCCTTTTGTTGACAATTCCCTGTTGAATAATCATTGAAATTGGGATAGATGCCAAACATTTAGCAAATAGAATTCAGCAGAGGTGTAGTCATTCAACACACTTTCTGATTAGTTTGTAGCTTTGATACTAATATTTTAAATTATAGATACACAACTGAGTCAGGAATAATGCTAAATAAAAGTGAACACACTTGAAAGGTAAGAATCTCAATGAGTGGTTCAAATATATTATTTAGAGTAATTAGAGTAATTTTAACAAAAATATTTTAAGTGTTAGAACCCAATAATTACACCTACTTCTATTCATGCAAACAATAAGATAAATGGTATTTATTTTATTCTTTCATTTGCATCCATGGCTTTTCTGTAAGCCGATATTGTATAGATTGAACACTGTAGTTAAATGTTTGCAAAAACTATCACCTAACTATAGGGAAAATGATCACTTAAAAGGTAAACACTATGTTTCTGAGTATACTATAGAAATCAGAAAATCAACAGTGAACTCAAATACTATCATTTTAAGAGGTAAGATGGGTAAAACATGGTCTCAACTCCTGAAGGTACACATGATTTAATTTTTAAGTTGTGTTTATGTGTACCTGAATTTCTGTATTCCAGAAACTGTATTTAGGTATCTTTAAAGGGCAGAGAGGACACTAGATTTCCTAAAACCGGAGCCATAGGCAGTTGTGAACCATCAAGGGTTAGTTCTTGGAGTAGAACACAGATCCTCTGCAAGATTAGCAAGTAATCTTAACCACTGAGTCATCTCTCCTGACCCATATCTTAATTTCTTAAATATACTTTGGGCCTATTAATATTAACTTAACAGAATGGTTTATGAACAAAAGGCACAGTGAATAGTCTCCACATGTCAGTCACTGAGGGTAAGGTAAATTACTGTCATTTAACATATGTAAAATTATTTTCATTACAAATAAAATGTAAGTTACTGACCTGTATAAAATATTTGACATTTTTTGAGTAGGTTTTCTCCTCTCCCAAGAATATATCATTTAGTCAATGTTGAAGTTCATAGAATAAACTAAAATGCTACCTCTATGATAAACTACCAGTGAATCACAACACACTTACTGCACAATCCATTTTCACAGTTATTGGGACAACTAGCACAAGCTGTCCCTTGTTGATACGGGGTGCTCTTTTTCAACACGTTGTTACCCCTGAAATTTGAAATATACAATTATGTTTACCTTCGCTACTTGTTTCATGCACTGAAACATGACTTAACATATATACATGTTACACATAGCTTTCAGTTTTCGTAAACAAAACTGAAAATTAAGATTTTCACAGTGTAACTCAGACAACTATCCAAATAAAATACTTCACACACAAACCCTTTTTTCTAGTTTGGGGGGAGAAAAAAGTTTATTTTAGCTCACAGATTACAGGCTATCTTAGAAGAAAGCCAAGACAGGAAACAGGAACCTGGAAGCAAGAACTGAATCGTGAGACTAGAAAAATGCTGCATACTGGATTCTCAGAGGCTCAAATTCAGCTATTTTTTCTTCATAGTTGAGGTCTACCTGCCTAAAGGTAGCATGGCCAACAATGAGGTAGACCCTCCTACATTAGTTAGCAAACAAGAAAATGCTTAATAGACATGGACACAAGTCAATCTGATATAAGAAACTCCCCAATTTGAGATTCCTTCCCACTTGTGTTAAGGTGATAACCAAGATTAGCTATCATACCATCTCTCTGCCCATAATTCATCAAACTAAAAAAAATTGAGCTGACTGATATCTAGAACTTTCCATTTTGTTGCCAGATGGATGAAATAATTACTAAGGTAAGACTCTACAAAATGTGGGTTAAGGGAACACATCACTCTAGAAAAAGAATATTTCCTAAATGAGAGTGGTAATGGAAAACCATTATTCCTAAGCACTCTCTATTTGAAAAACTTGAGTTATACCAGTTACTCTAAAATGGAAAAATAAAGTTTCAGTAATATTTTTCTTATTGCTGAGGGTGAGTTTGTATTGTTTGTGTATGGTTAGTAGTATGTACTTAGGCAACTCTGGCTAGTCCTTAAAGAGATATCATGGGTGGAATGACAGTTTGCAGAGTTTTGATCTGTGTCAACATCCAAGGTATAATATCTTATGGAAATTTATGTGTGACTCATGACGGTCATTGACTCATAGGCCAGTTAATGAGCTTGAACATATATAGAAATCTAAATTTTAACTGTGCAAATGAAGCAAGAACCCACGGCAATGCTGCTAAGTCATGGTGTATTGAGTGAACACGTTTAGAAATAATGGGGTTCCTAGAAATTATCTGTAGATTCATTCCCTAGCATCCTCCTATTATTCATTTCACATATCGTATTCTGTGCCTACCTGTGTGATGCTTTTATGATCACGCAATATATTTAGGTATCTATCTCCATGGTCTGTGAATTCTCTCTGCTAAACACTAAAAGATGTATCCACTGTAGAACAAATTCTACTACTACTGCAGTTTTCTGTCATCTGGGTAACCATCTCTAAACAAATCTGACAGGAAATGTGGTTCTCTTCTCCTTTTAAAAAGTAAATATAATTGAAACTGAAAGTTATGTTGTAGTCAAATATTTAGAAGAACAAGAGTTTGTGGTAACAATCTGAAACTTTTTTCTCTTTTGCAGATAATGAGAAATTGAAATATTTGAATAGAAATTCAGGGACAGGGGATGGAGCAGAGACTGGGGGAATAGCCAACCCATAACCAGCCCGACGTGATACCCATCCCATGAGCAAGCACCAATCCCTAACACTATTGTGATACTCTGTTATGCTTGCAGACAAGAGTCTTGTATGGCTAACCTCTGAGAGGCTCCACCAAACAGATGACTCAGACAGATAAAAACACTAACTGCCAAACTGTGGATAGAGTTTGGGCACTCTTACTGGAGAACAGGAGGAAAGATTGCAGCCCCAGATTTGATAGAAACTCCACAGGAGGACCAACAAAGTTAACTAACCTAGACCCTTGGGCCTATCAGAGTCTGAAGCACCAACCAAAGAACATACATGGGCTGGACCTAGGCCTTCTGCCCCCTGCACATGTGTAGCAGAGGTGCAACTTGGTCTTCATGTGCATCCTGAACAACTGGAGTAGGGTCTATCCCAAAAGCTCTTTCCTGTCTGTGGAATATGTTCTTCTAGGTGGGCTACCTTGTCTCACCTCAGTGGAAGAGGATGCACCTTGCCTCACAGAGACTTGCTCTACCAGAGTGAGAGAATAGCCAAGCGGGCTGGGGGGCGGAGGAGGGGCTTGACTGACTTAGGGGAGAAGGGAAGAGGAGACAGAGGGACAAATTGTGGCAGGAGTGATGGGGAAGAGGGCAATAAGTGGGATGTAAAGTGAATAAGTAAAATAAATAAGTAAATAAATAAATAAATAAATAAATAAATATTAATTTAAAAGCAATAAAATTATTTAACAAAAATAAAATAAAATAAAATGTCACTTCTGGTTTGCACCTGCACCCATGGCAGACTGGTATATTTGCCCCCTAGAACCCACAACTTGACTATCACCCAGGATGTCTGCACTAACCAGGGACAAAGGTGAGACTACTGCCTAAATCCCATGCCAACTGGGACCTCCACAGAGCCTATCTATCCTCCTCTGCTGGAGCCACATCACCTTTTCAGTCTGCACTGCCACCTGCACCTATGGCAGATTAGCATGCCTGACCTACACCTACCCAACAGCCTGCCTGTCCCCAAGAGGTCTGCCCTAACCAGGAACACAGGAAGACTTTTCTAACAAGAGACATACTTTAACCTAGGTCACACAACTGTAGCTGCCTCCAAGTAGGCCTGCTCAAATCTGAGACACCCAGGCCAGTTAACACCAGAAATAACCAGATGGCAAAAGGCAAGTGCAAGATCTTAAGCAACAGAAGCCAATGTAAACTGGAAACGTAAGATCCAAGTCCTCCTACCTGGATAGTCTAGCACACCTGAAGAGCAAGATTCTGACCTAAAATCACACCTCATGATGGTGATAGAGGACTTTAAGGGGGACATGAATAACTCCTTTAAAGAAATACAGAAAAATACAGGCAAACAAGTAGAAGCTCTTAAAGAGAAAACAAATAAATTCCTTATAGAAGTACAGGAACATATAATCAAATAGGTGAAAAAAATTTTTAAAGTGGTCCAAGATCTAAAAGTGGAAATAGGAATATTAAAGATTTCACAAATGGAGACAACACTGGAGATGGAAAACTGAAGAAAGAGAAGAACTAGAGATGCAAGCATCACCAACAGACTACAAGAGATGGAAAGGAGAATCTCAGGCATAGAAGATACCATAGAAGACATTGGTGTATGGTCAAAGGAAATGCAAAGTGTAAAATGTTTCTGACCCAAAACATCCAGGAAATTTTGAACACAATGAAAAGACTAAACATGAGAATAGTAGGAGTAGAAAAAGGTGAAGATTCCCAGTTCAAAGAGCCAGAAAACATGTTCATGGAAGAAAACTTCCCTAACCTAAAGAAAAAGATTGACATAATCATACAAGAAGCATACAGAACGACAAATAGACTGGACAAGAAAAGAAAATCCTACCACTACATAATAATCAAAACACTAGATGTACAGAACAAAAAAAAAGTATTAAAAGCTATAAGGGGAAAATGCCAAGTAACATAAAAAGGCAAACCTGTCAGAATTACACCAGAATTCCCACCAGAGACTCTAAAAGCCAAAAAGTCCTGGGAAGATGTCATGCAAACCCTAAGAACTCTCAGTCACCATAGATGGAGAAACCAAGGTATTTTCATTATATCACCTCCAACAACAAAAATAACACGAACAATCACTCGTCTTTAATATCTCTCAACATTAATGGACTCAATTCCCCAATAAAATGACACAGGTTAACGGACTGGATACTTAAAAAGAATCCATCATTCTTCTGCATACAAGAAACATACCTCAACAACAAAGACAGCCACTATCTCAAAGTAAAGATCTGGAAAAAGTTTTTCAAGCAGAGGCTCCCAAGAAACAAGTTAGAATAGCCACTGTAATATCGAATAAAAATAGACTTTCAACTAAAACTAATCAAAAGAAATGGAGAAGGATATTTCATACACATCAAAGGAAAACTCCACCAAGATAAAGTCTCAATTCTGAACATCTGTGCTCCAAATGGAAGGGCACCCACATTCATAAAAGAAACTTTACAAAACCTCAAAGTACACATTGAAACTCACACAATAATAGTGGAAGATTTAAATCCCCCATTCTTACCAGTGGACAGGACATTGATACAGAAAGTAAACAAAGACACAGTGAATTTAACAGGATTTATGAACTAAATGGATTTAACATATGTCTACAGAACATTTCACCCCAAAACAAAAGAATATACCGTCTACTCAGCAACTCATGAGACCTACTCCAAAATTGATCATATAATTAGATAGAAAACAAGCTTAAACTGATATAAGAAGATTGAAATGATCCCATGTAGTCTATTACATTACCATGCACTAAGGCTAGACTTAACAACAAAACCAACCAAAGCCCACATACTCATGGAAGCTGAAAAACTCCCTACTTAGTCAGGAAAAAAACTAAAGACTTTCTCAAATTCAGTGAAAACAAAGGCACAACATACCCAAATTTATAGTACACAATGAAAAGAGTGTTAAGGGAAAAATCTATAGCACTAAATGCCTTCATAAAGAAATTGAAGAGATAGTACACTAGTAACTTAACAGCACACCGGAAAGCTCTAGAGCAAAACAGAAGCAAACACACCCAACAAGAGTAGATTTCAGAAAATAGTCAAACTTGGGGCTGAGATCAATCAATTAAAAACAAAGAGAGCAGTACAAAGAATCAACAAAATCAAGAGCTGGTCCTTTTGAGAAAATCAACAAGATAGATAAACCCTTAGCCAAACTAACTAAAAGGCACAAAGACAGCACCCAAATTAACAAAATCAGAAATGAAAAAGGAGACAGAAAAAACTTTGAAAATTCAAAAAAATCATCAGATCTTACTACAAAAGTCAATACTCAACAAAATTGGAAAATCGAGGTGAAATGCATGATTTTCTAGATAGATACCACATACCAAAGTTAAATCAAGATCAGATAAACTAAACAGTCCCATAACTCATAAGGAAATAGAAGCAGCATTCAAAACCTTCCAACAAAAAAAGCCCAGGGTCAGACGATTTAGTGAAGAATTCTACTAGAACTTCAAAGAGGAGCTAATATTGATTCCTCAAACTATTCAACAAAGTAGAAACAAAAGAAACATTACCTAGTAGTTCATTCTATGAAGCCAGTTACTATGATACCTAAACCACTCAAAGATCCAACAAAGAGAATTTCAGACCAATTTCACTTGTAAATACTAATGCAAAAATACTCAAAATTCTCACAAACCAAATCCAAGAACACATCAAAAACATCATTCATCACAATCACACAATCAAGTAGGCTTCATTGCCAAGATGAAGGGAAGGTTCAATATACAAAAATCCACCAACGTAATCCACCATATAAACAAACTCAAAGAAAAAGGTCACATGATCATCTCATTAGATACTGAAAAAAACTTTGACAAAATCCAACACCCCTTCATGTTACAAATCTCGGAGAGATCAGGAATTCATGGCACATACCTAAACATAATAAAAGTAATATATATTTTTAAAAAGTAATATATAGCTAACCAAAAGCCTACATCAAATTAAAAGGAGAGAAACTTGAAGCAATTAAAATAGGGAAAGAACAAGGCTCGCCACTTTCTCCCTATCTATTCAATATGGTACTTGAAGTTCTAGCTAGACCAATAAGACAACAAAAGGAGATCAAGATGATACAAATTGGAAAGGAAGAAGACAAAGTATCGATCACTATTTGTAGATGATATGATAGTATACAGAAGTGACTCCCAAAAATTCTCCCAGGGAACTCCTACAGCTGATAAAGTAGGCAAAGTGGCTGGATATAAAATTAACTCGAACAAAGCAATTGCCTTCCTTTATACAAATGATAAACAGGCTGAGAAAGAAATTAGAGAAACAATACCCTTTACAATAGTCGCAAATAATTGTATCTTTTATATCTAACCAAGAAAGTGAAAGATGTATATAATAAGAACTTCAAATCCCTGAAGAAAGAAATCGATAAGATTTACATAGAAAAGTGTCCATCTTACCAAAAGCAATCTATAGATTCAATGTAATCCCCCATCAAAACTCTAACACAATGTTTCACAGACATGGAAAGAGAAATTCTCAACTTCGTATGGAAAAACAAAAAACCCAGGATAGACAAACCAATTCTCACCAATAAAGGAACTTCTGGGAGAATCACCAACCCTGACTACAGAGCAATAGTGATAAGAACTGAAAAATATTGGTACAGAGACAGGTAGATCAATGGAATAGAATTGAAGACCCAGAAATAAACCCATACAGCTATGGACATTTGATCTTCGACAAAGAAGCCAAAAACATTCAGTGGGGAAAATAAAGCATCTTCAACAAATGCTGCCGGTCTAATGGGATATCTACATGTAGAAGAAAGCAAATTGATCCATATTTATCACCTTGCACAAACCTCAAGTCCAAGTGTATCAAGAATATCAACATAAAATCAGATTCACTGTATCTGATAGAACAGAAAGTGGGATATAGCCTCATACACATTGGCACAGGGGAAAAATTTTTGACCAGAACACCAATGTCTCAGGCTCTACGATCAATAATTGATAAATGGGGCCTTATGAAACTGAAAAGCTTCTATAGAGCAAAAGATACTGTCAATAGGACAAAACAGCAACTTACAGATTAACAAAAAACCTTCACTCACCCTACATCTGATAGAGGACTAATATTCAAAATATATAGAGAACTCAAGAAGTTAAGGAAAAAAACCAATAACCCTATTTGAAAATGGATCACAGGGCTAAACAGAATACTCAACAAAGAATCTCTTGGATGGCTGTGAAGTACTTAGAGAAATGTTCAAAGTCCTTAGCCATTGGGGAATTACAAGTCAAAAACAACTCTGAGATTCCACTGTACACCAATCAGAATGGCTAAGATCGAAACTCAACTGACAGCTCATGCTGACAATGTTTGGAGAAAGAGGAACACTCTTCCATTGCGGGTGGGATTGCAAACTGGTACAACCACTCTGGAAATCAATCTGGTGCTTCTTGAGAAAACTGGAAACAGTTCTCCTTAAAGATCCATCTATATTGCTACTAAGCATGTACCAAAAAGATGCTCCACCATACCACATGCTCCACTGTGTTCACAGCAGCCTTATTCATAATGGCCAGAAACTAGAGGCAACAAACCACAACTTGATGAGCATCCGCTCAGAGGTGAAGGGGAGGAAGATGGGTGAAGAACTCTGGGGGGGTGGGGCAACATTTTGGATATAAATAAATAAAATAAATAATTTAAAAAATAAATAAACTGTCTTGAAACAAAGAAAAATAAAGAAATATTTGAATAGAAAAAAAAAAGCTGAAATCGAGCTTTGTCATCCCCATATACAAGCCAACAGCTTAATCCATTTGGTCAACCATCAAACGCGTGCAGTCCTGGAGTGTGAGATTATCAAAATAACATGAAATCTTAGAGAAGTCCACAGCATAGATGGTCCTTAAATGAACCTGAGCACAGGGAAGGAAAACGGAAAGCAAGGACATCATTTCCTAAATATTTAAGGAGAACTCAGATCTTTACATTCAGAACTGTGGATCTTCTCCTCTGACAAATTAAAGTTGCCTAGATCTTAAAAATGAGAACCCTGACATTTGTCCTTCCCTTGGTGGGTCTACATTTGTGACTCTGGTTTGCTTTATATAAGATGTTTCACATATTAGATTGCAGGTAAAATTACACACATTTCATTCTAAAGTGCATACTTACGTAGGACAGTAATGACAAACATAGAAGTATTTCAGGTTTTCTTGATTGGGACAGTAAGCAACCCCACATCCAAGTTTGAAAGATGAATACCAAATGAGCTACATGGCCATGGGAGATAAATGCATGAACTTTCATTAGAAAATTGATAAAGTACTCAAAAATAATTATTAGCACATATAGCACATAAATACATGGGTGCTACAGTTTATAACGTATGTCTTACAAAATAATTAACATTTGGCATCACAGCAGTAAATTTTTCATTTTTAATATCTTTTAAAATGCTAAATATGTAATTATGGGTTCACTTTTATGCATTTTATGCATATAATGGCAAAATATACTGTATGATTTGCTATCAGTAATTCTTTAGACCCTAGGCATAAAGTAATATATCTTTATGTGTCACTCCAATAACAGACCTATATAGTACCACGTCAGCCTGTACCCTCAAACTGAAATTAGGAATAGGTCATAAGTTGATCATTACATCACAGTGTTTGTAACTATGGTGTCTTCATCTGCTTTACTCACTTGAGTGTAGTGTCCGACAGCTGAATTGGGTTTAGCGCCTACTCCATAAACAAAATCTTCACTTTCGTCATACCAGCTTTGAATTACGGTTTGCCAGGAGGTAGGATCACTTGCCATATACAGATTCTCACCACATTTTATATCTGGGAAGAAACATTATTATGAGCAAAACTAAAACTTTAATGGCAAAATAAATTGACTATCCAAATGCAAAATGCTGAACTTCAGCCATAGGACCTATGGTGGGTATCTGTTGGTTGAGGTGGGAGCAGGATGCCTGCTACTTTGATTGATTGATTGATTGATTGATTGATTGATTGATCAGATGAGAAGACAGCCATCTGACACAACTAACAGGCTTAAACATGCAAATATTTAAATAGATTGTGAAATCTCACGCTTTTTAAAGCCTGATCTATTTGCATTGCCAAAACCACAGTCATCTAGGCACTAAATTCATGTGTGTATGCTTTGTTTGCTCTCGTCATTGTGATGTAGACTTAGTAAAGATAATGACTAGAACTTGAAGATTTTCTCCTCTTGTCACATCCACAGATTTTCACACACAAAAAAATAATCTAAGGAAAAGTTCATGTTGTTTTATATGATGAGGACATAAAGGCATTTGAGGCAGTATTTCAAAGAGACAACTGTGTGCAGGATAAAAGACGGTTTTGCAGACTTAATCCTTTTCCTTGGAGAAGCAGATATAACCATGACAAGTGTAATGATAGCCACTTTTTCATTCAATCTGTGTAAGATTATATGTCATTCCTATACTACATACAATGAATATCAAAGATGCTAACTGTCGTAGTTAGTGTTTCCATTGCTTTGACGAGACACCATGACCAAGGCAGCTCTTATTAAGAACAGCATTGAACTGCAGTTGGCTTACAGGTTTAGATGTCCATTGTCATCATGGTGGGAAGCATGGAATCAACCAGGTAGACATACTGCTGGAGGAGCCAAGAGTGCTACATCTTAATCTGCAAGCTGCAGAAGTGAACTGTCTCCACACAGGTAGCCAGGAGAGACTGTCTCACACTGGCCAGAGTTGAGCATAGTATGGATGAGACCTCAAAGCCCCACCTCCATAGAGCCATACATCCTCTAACAAAATCACACCTCCTCCAATAAGGCCACACTTTATATAATAATAAAATAATAAAACAATGTGGGGATAACTAACCACTTCCACATGCATTATCCTTTACTACATGCATTATGCTTCAAGTATAAGAAGTAAATATTCTGTGTGAGGTCAGGGCATCCATTTCCTCCCTCATGGTTCTGTACTCTTTCATAAAAGGTGTCCTGTTGTTCTTTAGATTTTATTTACAACACCAATCTACACATCTGTCAAATCTATGCATCATGACATAGAAAACAATATTTGGCATTGCACATCTTTATTCCCAGAACTGGAAGTCAAAAACAAGAGGATTACAGTAAGTTACCGGCCAATCAGTTCTACATAGACAGTTCTAACACAGCCAGGGTTATAAAGAGAAATCCTGCCTAACCAAAAACAAACAAACAAACAAAAATCAAAAACAAACAAAACAACAAAAACAAAACATAAGGAAAAGAAAAAATATGTCACTGCTTGACATATTTAAAAATAAAAATTCTCAAAATATTCAGTCGACATGGATTTTTATGTGGTTTCGAAACATGAAGTACTTTGCAACAAAACTAAGCAAGATCTGAACACAATTAAATATATTATAAAAATAGATGATATCAAAATGCTGAAAACTGCATCATGTCAAAATGAGGGGACAGAAGATTAGATCTGATGAAGCTTGAAAAAATATTTTTGAAGTGTGACCTGACTTCAGTGTGTCCTCTGGCCTGTTGTTCTTCTTCCTAAGTGGGTATTTTTTTTTTCTAATTTGAGAATTTGTTTTAGAAACAATGAACCATGATCTGCTTGCTTATGAGTTTGGAGAACAAATGATACATTACATAAAACAAATAATACGAATGTACCAATTGAAACATTTATAAAACATAAATTAACATAAACCATACTGTTGTTATAATTATACATGGATATACATACATAAATGTTTTTTTAAAGATAGTATGAATAACATTTATCTGCATAGTCTTAATACAGTATCCCACAAGGGACTGTTAAGGTTGAATTTATTCATTTACTCAGCAGCCACATGTAAATACATACTGGTTTTCCGGTCATCTTTACCACTGTGTTCTAAAGTACACTTATTAGCCCACTTTTGAGCATTTGTTGTTGCTTGTATGTTCCATTCCTAAATATCAAGAGAAAAAGAAAACCATGATGATCTCAGGCATAATAAAATACATGACTTGATTGATTAGCAGAACTATAATACTGTAAAAGTATTTTGTAATTATCAATACTAATTATTAATTAATAAAAATCAATTGATTACTTAATTAATGATAAAAATTAAAATCAAGTCTCTTTTTCTTGTTTTAATTGCAGTGTGTACCAGTTTCCACATGAAAAGAAACCTAACAGAGATATGTATAAGGGCAAAATATCTAAGTGTAAAGCCATATCTAGGATGTGTGTGAATGATGCTAAATGGTCATATGTGTGAAAGATTCTAAGGATATTTTAATATTGTAAGCTTAACTGGGTTATTCCAAAGTCTGGCTATGCCTATTGCTTTTATGTGGGAGATATGTGCTTGAATAATCTAAAAGGCTATTAACACTAGCCTGGGAAATGCCTTACATCAAGAAGGCTATAGGACTGAGAATGAAGAGATAGCTTAGTGGCTAAGAGAAACCTACTGCTCTTTTGCAGAGGCCTCATATTCCCTGGTTAATTGACTCACAGCTGTCCATAACCAAGTCCTATGGGGAATCTGATGCTCCTGGTCTCTTGGTCTCTCCACCTATACAATTGTGTAAGTGTATAGGTGTGCATCTCTCTCTCTTTCTCTGTCTCTCTCTGTCTCTCTCTCTGTCTCTCTCTCTGTCTCTCTCTCTGTCTCTCTCTCTGTCTCTCTCTCTCTCTCTCTCTCTCTCTCTCTCTCTCTCTCTCTCTCTCATACACACACGCACACACACACACACACAGAGATAGAGAGAATAAAAATAAATCTTCTTCAAGGAGTAAAACACTGAAAACCACTGGCTTGACACATGCTTAGGAAAAACAATGCATGAAGTGCTTCCTAAAGCACTTTGGTTGCCCAAAGACTTTAACTCTAACTTATTAGACCCCAAACCTGACAAGTAATTTAACCATGTTAAAATAAAAGAAATACAATCTTTCCCAAATAAAAATTTAAATAAAATAGCAAAAAAAAAAGGAACATTTTATACCACAACGTGAAGCCATTATCAGCTGCTCCTCCCTTCCCCCCACCTCCCCCCCTCCCCGTCTATCCCCTCTCCCGTAGCTGGCTCCTCCCTCCACTGCTGACTCACACCAGGACAGTCTTTTACCATTTTTAGTATGTTGCTGCCAGTAGGATTAACTCCTCTCCTCAGTTCATTGTGTTTATTTACAATCTCTCTTTGAACTTGTAGTTGGTTGGTTATCAAAGAAGCAAAGTCTGGATCCTGAAAGAAAATGACTTTTAACATTTTTTTTTAATATCTCAGACAGCTAAGAAATTACTTCAACAAAAATCACTTTAAAACTGTTTTTCAAATAATATCACACAGATAGAAAAGAAATTAGTTGCTTGCCAATGCCAATGATTCGAAGTCAACACTTAATTTTAATAGGAATCAGTAGACAGAAGAGTTGGAAATGGTAAGTAATTCAATGCAAAATAAAAATTCCTCTGAAGCCACAATGCTTGATTTTGCTTTTAATTTAACTTGCATTATTTTTTTTTATTAAATCTCATTCGAGGTGGTGTTAGGAGGTATACTGCACACAACCCAAGAAGAAAGGTAATACCAGGCAGATGTAAACCTTTAGACTTACAACAGTGATCTGCAAAACACAATACACTGGTGCAATATGGCATTAATTTTATGGAAGTAACAAACCCCTTTTAATTGTATTTAAGGCCTACACCATGTGATGGAACTCATACCTAACACTGCTAAAGTGGTTAAGAAAAACATTACTAGACCCATAAATCAGTGCATCATTCAGATCTTACCAAATAAGTTTCTTCTTGCAGTAGATTGGTGTTAACATAGAGCCCTACAACTGGACAATGTATGTAGCATGTCAAACTTTAGAGCACTCACACCTAAATGAAATATCTTCATCAAAGCACTGCCCCTCAAGGTTCAGGGTCTATGCAGAAGGAGGAGCGAGGTGATGCTAAAAACCAGAGATGATAGATAACTCCAACAAAACAATGTCTTTCAGACAGCAGACAAACAAACATATCAACTCACAGAGACAGTAACAAAACAGACAAGACCTGCACAGGTCATCAGATAAGAATCCCAGTACTGAAAGGGGAAACTTGACATAGGGTCTCACCCCCTAACTGAGAAACTATTTGTAAATGATAACTGTTGGCAAAGAGAAAATCAGTCTTCTCTTATAGAGTGTCACTGAGTTTATTGGCCACACTCCAAGACAGGCCCCATGCCCAGGGCTAGTTGGCTAACAAAGACTTTTTCATTTTTGATTTATTTTATTTTGTTTTGCTGGGTTGTGGACTTTTTGTTTTGGTTTGACTTTTTTTCTGTCTTGTTATTGCTTGTTTTGCTTTCTGTTTTTGGGGGGATGGGTGTTTTTTATTTTGGGGTTTTTTTGAGCACGAGGACACAAATTGGGACTGTAAGTTGATGGGGATGATTTGGGATTGGTGGAAGGGACAATTACAATCAATAAATATTGTATGAAAAAAGTAAATAAATTATGAGGTAATATTTTTATCCGTTACTTGTTGTAGTCTACCTAAGACATAACCATACACATTTGATCATAACCACAGTAAGGTATGGTGAGTAAACCCAGTGATTCATCCTAGACTTTACAGGGAATATTGCTGTCTGTGACATCTGCTTTTGGAGACAGAACATTCTAATTCAGTCCAAATTCATATGTCCCATCCAGCACCCTAGCAAAACCATTAGACAGCACATTTTCCATGGTTGCCCAATACATAACTTCTAAATGTTTTCCGCATAATTTCATGGGAATAAATTGATCTATTGAATGGAATATACCACACTTTGCTCAGTTTAGTAATAAAATTGGTATCGTGTTCATATTTTCAGCTCCTCTTAATGAGTGGGTATATAAGAGCTAATTCTAAGAGCAGAATGGAGGTTTTGATTGATTGTTAGACAAGTTCAAAGCCTGTGTTTATACAATGCTGCAATGTTTCAAGGTTGTGAACAAGATTCTGAAGTATATTGAATAGACACGTTGCTCACAGTAGGTTTTCTGATCTTTGGGATTGTTACCGACCCCTCACCTACTAAGTTCCCTCAGGACTCTCATGTTCCTGTCCTCATACTTCTGACCAAAGCATTGTCATTTTTGTCTACATCCTGCTTTGTGTTCCTAAGAACATAGACTATTAGGTGGTGCCTTGAACCAACAGATTTAACACAGTTGCATTTTCCTAAGTTATAATGTATGCGCACGTCAAACATCAGCAACGACCCACCCCTAAATTATCAGCCATTCCTAAGTTGCTCCTATTAGTCTCAAAATGTCACTTAAAGTAACTTCAAAACCAAAAAAAAAAAAAAAAAAAGATGGTTTCTTAGGATAAGAAATTATTTTTTGATTATTATTTCCATTGTGTTTTGTACATAAAAATTTTACTTATAGGTGTAATTTTTTATTTTTAAATGAGTATCAATAGAGCTTTTATTGGAGATGTCAGGACGTAAAATATGTATCAACTCTAAAATAAACAAAAAAGTAGGATCTATCCTTACAGAGTTCATATTGCATTAAAAAAAAATAGCTCCAATGGGTGGACTCTATATGAGGAGAGATCAATTTGTTGAGAATAAGGAAGAGTTCACAAAAATGATTCTGGGTTGGGATTTTAAAAGATGGACAATGTCCATTGGACATCTGAGGGGCACATAGGGTTATGGTGAGTGAGGTAATCAGTAAGCATTTAATGGTATTCAAACCCAATGACATCTCATTTTGTAATGATTTTATGATTGAAGGCCAAGAGTTGGACCAGGAAGTGAAAAGAGAATTGTGAAGGTCTAGGAGGAAAAAAAAACCAATCAAGGGAGAAAAGATGGAAAAGTGTTAAAATAAAGTCCTAGGAGGGTAAGAACAACATTCTCTCCAGTCTAAGAAATTGACTATTTTGATGGATTGAGTACAGCCACTAATGCCAAATGAGGTCTGAACAACTATTAGAGTCTTGAGTATTAGCTTATGTTGAATGCTAACATTCAGAGCAGAGTGTAAAAACAGACAATGACCATAGCACCGCATATCCACAGGCTGCCAGGCCAGGAAGTGAACTCCGTGTCCCCCATACAATGACAAGGGTGACCACCCTTGTTCTGAGATCATTAAAACATGTGAAGTGGAAGATCTGAAGCCAAGATACAGTAACAATATTTTAGGTGCTACAAGCACCTAAAATCTGAAGCCAAGATACAGTAACAATATTTAGGTCCATACAGTAACAATATTTTAGGTGCTAATTCCATGATCATTGATAAGCACAGTAGAAAGACCCTAGAATCTGATTTTATTTTTCAGTTTAGAAATCAGCCCAATTGTTTGTATACAATGCCTACAAGAACTACAAGAGATAAATATAGCGATAGAGATGAAGAAAATGCAAAGTTGAGATTATATATTCTTAAATTTCTGCAGCAATCACATGGAAATCGTATGAGATAACACAAAACAAACACACTTTGGGCAGAAGATCCATAATTAATTAGCTCTTTAAACCCGTATAACACGCTATCTTTTTTAAAATATAATTTGGGGGTGATATGTGACTTTAACTGGAGATGGCTCTACTGAAGTATGTAAGAAGTTAATTTCTATAATATATTTATTTGTAATAAGTTCAGTGGTTGCCCCCTAGACATATTTCCATACCCTGATTCTAAGGATCAGTAAAGATGGTCTCTATTGGGGAAGAAAATGGTTTTACAGAAGCAATCAACTTGAAGATCTTGACGCAAAATTAACCTAAAGTATCCAAGTAGAACCTGAATCTCCGCCAGGCGGTGGTGGCGCACGCCTTTAATCCCACCACTTGGGAGGCAGAGGCAGGCGGAATTCTGAGTTCGAGGCCAGCGTCGTCTGCAGAGTGAGTTCCAGGACAGCCAGGACTACACAGAGAAACCCTGTCTCAAAAAAAAACAAAAAAAAAAAAAAAGAAGAACCTGAATCTCAGGCCAAGTGATTTCAGGAGAAATATAGAAAAAGGAGATTGTGTCCTCAGGCAGGAGGAAGTTGGAGTGACACAGCCACCTGGCAAAGGATAACAATTGGCAGAAGTCACCATAAAGAGGATAAAATGAGTCCCTTCCAAAGCCCCTCCAGAGAGATATTGATTACAGACTTCTACCCTGCACAGCCAGAGGAAATACATTTCTACTGTATGTAGCCAACAAGCCTTTGATAATTCTTACCAACAGTGCTCTGAACTTTTGTATAATTTGGCCAATTAAACAAAAATACTATTATTGCACTGTTTAACAGAATACTTGTAAGGTTTGTTTTTGAACTTTGGCTACATCTTTGACACCTGTTAACCTTCTATTTTGAAATACATTTCATCTTTTCAGGTGTCCAGTAAGAGCACATGTATCTATTGGCTATCACAGTTATGAGTGATGAAGCAAATAGCCTTAGTCCCCTATCTCTGTCTCCCTGTGAAGTGCATTGAACCACCCATCATTTTTTTTCCACCTACCAAGATACTCTGGATTCTACTGTTCTCACAGTAGCCTGGCATTTTCCAAAACTAGCAGGCTGCTGTGAGAGGATGTTTCCACTTTAGATTTACCTTTCCTTCTGTGGTTGGTGATTGCAGCAGCAACGCAAAGACAAACAGCGTCACCTGGAGCCAAGCCATGGCTGGAAGCTATCAAAAGAAACAAACATCTCCATTGAAGTCAGTAGTGAAGGAATTTGGCGGGAGTGGGGGGGGGGTGATTTGGGTGATTACGTTTGCCAACCACCTATAACTTCAGAGTTCATTCACTAACAATGTAGCAATTGAAGAGTCACTCTATGGTGTGAATAGAATCAATCACAATGAAGTCACCATGTCTCTAAACTGATCATGAACTGAAAAGCTTGAAGCTTGTGCTTGGAGTTGCATGTGCCAAGACTCAGGATTCCTAGCACCTACTTGCAAACACTTGTTGCCCTTTGTTTAACCAAAAAAAATAGAAAAATATAGATCATCCATCTTATTGTGAGAGAGAGGGTATGGTTCATTTTTCAATGTGTCCCATTGCTCAACTTTTTATTCTCAGTGAGAATAGAAAAACTATTTATTTATTTGCACCAGAATTTAGTCAAGATTTCAGAATTAAGACTATGCAGACACAAAGGACTAAATACCTTAGAAGTGGTTATTTCTATAAGAGAGAAATTAGAAATTGTGTTTATTTTTTCTCATCCTTGTATTATTGTTAAAATTTCTGGTATAGACAAGCAAAATTATAATGAATTAAAGACCTTCTCAACTCAGTTCTAGCCAAACCATGACTTAGTATAAAGGCTGTTTAATGTTGTATTTTAAATAGCCTTCCTGTTCTCCTCCATATTACTTCTTTTAAATTGGATAACACCCTGTGGGTCCTTAGGATAACACTAAAAGCAGCTCAGTTGAGGAAATAATCATTTTTCCTGCCATTACTCATCAATGGACTTCAAATCCATTATACAAAGTTAAAAACAACAACAACCAAACAGTTTCATTTTTGAAAGAGCAAATCGTTAATCCAGCTTCATGAAGCCACTCCACTTTTATTTTAATACTTGTCACATAATCTCATAAATTAAATGACAAGCATCATTAGCACTTTTTCATTTTCCCAACAAACAAAGTTCTACTGCGGACACAACAAAAATATGATAACAAGCTGTACTCTCTATTTACCTATGTAAAAAGTTCATATATATATATATATATATATATATATATATATATATATACATATATATATATATATAATTGATACTGTTGTTTCTGAAATAGCATTACAAAAAGAACTTTATTGATGTTCACAGAACACTTTCTCAGCTTTGAAAGCACAGGTAGATGTACTAAGGGTAGCTTTATTACTCTTGGCAACACTAAAGTGACTGGCATGATAAAATACATTAGAATGGTCACTTACTGTTGATTTGACAGTTGAAATATCTGCCTTATCTGTGTCAAGAAAGAAGGTGGAGAGGACAGATTATACACCACAACTGTATCTGGACATATTCTGCATCTTGAAGTCAGTCGCAATCAAATCTGCCCTGAAATTGTATTTTTCACACAAACAGGCTCAAATTTCACTACCAGCTGTTTATTATTTGGTTTGTTATTAATACCTAAAGTATTAACATAGGTAGAACAGGCCTTTCCTCCAGATAAGTTCTTAATCGTATTACAATCTACAGTCTAGATTCTAGACAATGTCCTTAGAACCTTGTGTTTCTCTATTGACTACTCAAGACTACTTAATTCCTCAGAAAATAAATAGGGCATATCTTATAGCCAAATATATTCTTGAATCAACTTTTTATGACTTTTACTTCTTATTTGTATTTTACTGTTAAGATACAGTCTTTGGAAACCATCAAGCTCAGGAAATACACCAGAGCTGCAGTATTCTCTTAGACAAAATGTGAATTTCTATAGTTTTACTTTGAAAATTCAAAGACATGATTTTGTAAAACTCGTAATATATACAGTTTAATGTACATAACCACGTATGTTTAATATTGGTGTTTTTATTAGCAATCGCAGTACTTAAATTTGGTTAACCCTATCAGATATTTCCACAAAAAAATGTGAGATTTGGTTGAAAGTTAATTTCCAAATTGTTTGAAACCTTTCTTTTATTCTTCATGGTGTCACCGTGGGAAAAAAGACAATGTAGGCTAGAAAAGAATCAAGTGCAGATACTCCTTAGCATCAATCAAGCCGTGGTCCTCAACATAAGAAAAAGGGACTAACGGCATCTTCTTTCCAAGATTTTACACAGCTAAGTCACTCAGTGTTTCTATATCATATGATCCAGAGATCAAAAGTCCAGTAGACCAGGAGGTCACACATTCCACACCCATACTGTTGTCAGTCCAAACTGCCGTCATCTTTGTTGAGCCCAAGGAAGGACATCTTTGCTGAAAATAAGTTCAAGGAAAAGTATCTTACACATTCCCTCATTTTCTATCTTATTCTTGGTACTTACATTGATACTTAGGTAAGAAATTGACCATCATCCTACCCTAACTACATATAAATGGAACAATACCTTGTCCTTTCTTTTGATGTTTTAAGATCAGGAGGACATGCTTCTTCTAAAGTGTGAGGGCCATGGTGTTTGCTTTCCTTGTCCTGGAAGATGGAAACAGTACTCAAAACAACGGTGTAAAGATAGCCTTATATTGTCTGCACTTTATCACAAACTTAAAACCTGTTCACTAGTGTTCTCTTAATTCTTTACTCTTTGATGTCGCTGAACTGCTTTGGGGCACTGGCTATGTTTTAGCATTTCTTCACACTAAACTAAACGTCTGCTTCTTAACAAATTCAGTAATCGCTGGTTGGCTGCCGACCTAAGAAACTGCAGCATGTATTAAAGTATCCCCTTTGATCTAGGGTTTAACGCTTTACGTGTTTCAAAACCTGCTGTCTATAACTCCAATAATGTTGACTACATGCATTGGTCTTTGATCAATATAACTTCACATTTTCTGTTCTGGAAGTCAATGACAGGAAGTTTGGAAGAGCGAGTGACCCTAGATCTAATTGCCATAGTCCTTTAAGTGCATACATACTCAATAAAAAAAAAAAAAAAAAAAAAAAAAAAAAAAAAAAAAAAA
>JANHMN010000017.1:46083050-46106256 GCA_030674055.1 Rhabdomys pumilio
AAAAAAAAAAAAAAAAAAAAAAAAAAAAAAAAAAAAAAAAAAAACCCTGACATTTTCCGTTAGACTGCAGAAAAGTCAGACTTCGAAATGGCTTCAAGCTTCATCCATGACTCAGTAGAAATCATAAACACAGGACAATTTCTTTTTTAAGGGCAAAGGAAATCTCTTGTGAATTCTTGCTAGGAAAAGTGAACTAACCGTTGTCCCGGGATCTGCTGACGGCTCCTAACCTCACACATCTTTCTCTGCCCTAGCTTCAGCCATATTCTCCACCCTTAGTCACATTCACTCTCCCGTTCCTCACTAATATTTACCCTGGTTCCACAGCACAGGTCTTCATGCTGTCAGGAAGGAGCCAGAGAAGGCTCCTGCTGCCCCTCCCCTCTGCGGGCTATGATAACCGCCTCCTGCTGCCACGTGGGGGCGGTGTCACGAGGCTTTATTCTGTCAAAGTAAATGTTCCTCAGCATAGAATCTCTCCACCCCTCCCTCAACAACCACTGTATAGGATGCCACAGACAAGTTCTTGTATACTTATTCCTGTAAAATATGAAGTTATACTTAAAAGTTATCCCACTTGTGAGGGGCGGGGCGGGAAAAATCAATGTCTGTTTACACAACAGAGAACTAAAAAGAGAGGAAAGGAAATTTATCAGGAGTTTGAAAGTTCAAAGAGGTGGGTAGAGAAGTATGTACTTCCTTTCCAGAATGTCTGAGTGAATGAGCTTCAGAATTGAAAACGAAAATTAGGAAAGCTTTACTTAAAGGCTTACCTAAATTTTCAGAATCGCAGGAGCGTAACACAACAATGAATCTAGTCCCAAAGAGTTAGCATTCTGTATTTATGTTTATAAACTCTTCCCGGTTATCTTTCACAGAAGTTTTGTGGTCGGAAAATTCAAGAAAGATAGCTGGATCTGCTTTTTAATACCGGAATTTCCTGACCAAAGATATCTATACTCAGGTTGAACAGCTAGCTTTCCTTCATAATGGACACTGTGTGGTCTTCACACCTGGACGATAAATTATAGATTTAGAGGATAGAAAGGGGGGCTAGCTCATTGCTTAAAGGAAGAGTTAGATTGAAAATCTCCAATCAATTAAGTTCCCTCATCCACAGATGAATTGTGGTGTCCAGATCAATATAATAGTCACAGGATAGTGTAGTTGTGATAATGAGAGGAGAAGCCTATGGAGGCTTGATACCCCAGTGTAGGAGAATGTGAGGGGGTTGAGATGTGAGTGGGGGAAGCACCCTCATAGAAGCAGGGGGAGGGGGAAGAGGATAGGGGGTTTCTGGAGGGGAAACTGGACAAGGAGATAACATTTGAAGTTAAATAAATAAAATATCCGATTTAAAAAACAACTAATTAATAAGTAAAAAATGCAAAAAGTGTCTAATCATAACACAAGATGAAGACAGCTGATTTCAAGCAATATCATCATCACCCAGACCATAAAGCCATAATCATCCCTGAGCCCAGCTAGGCAAGGAAACAATTTATGTACACTTTCTTGAACAATGTTGTTTTTACAACTGCTCAAGGTAACCATGTTTCCCTTTGCCATTTGATTATTAGAGACTTTGTACTATGAGAGACCCAACACAAGGTTTCTTTAACTGATAACCAAAGTTTCTCAGTCCGTGATCTGGTGATGTAATAATTACGTCGGTATTGTGTTGTCTCCTAAGTTTGGTTCTGTTTTCTTCCTTCCCTCACTATATCTTTAATGTTATCATACTTCAACTGAACCCGTACTGCAAAGCAGATGCCGTGGTGTATTAGGAAAACATGAGAACAAATAAAATATGATGTCCACCCTTACAGTTGTGGTTTTCCATAGTATAGTTTTGCTATTCTTTAGTCTAGTTTTACTATAGCTTTCTACACTAGTGATTTTTCTATACTATAGCTTTATAGTATCACTTGTTATGGTAACCCCCAATCATAAAATTGTTTCATTGCTATTTCATAACTTTAATTTTGCTACTATTATGGATCATAATGTAAATATCTGATATTCAGGACATCTGATGTGTGACCTCTATAAAATACTCATTCAAAAAACCCTCAAGAAGTCAGAACCAACATATCAAGAACTACTGCCTTAGAGTCTTTGTGTATTCTAAGGTATGGACAGGTTATCAATTATTAATAATATTATAAAATGTGATTTAAAGAGAGGTTATAGACCTTAGAAACATAGAAATGACAGCTAATTGTTTATGAATTGCAAGGATGGGTTCCCGAGGAAAGTATAGAAAAGGACTCGAGTCTAAGACACAAAGATTTGTTACTGACCTATAAAGTAAAGCGCATTGTCTGAAAGAAAATCCTAAGACACAGAAATGTGAATGTTTCCTTGCATCTGAACTTTACAATATGAGGTCATAGGCAGAAACCAAGTTTAAAAGACTGTAAAAAGATATACATGCCTTGCTGAAAGCCTTTTCTATATTATGTACTTAATAAGTAACAAATAAAAGAATTTTAAGCGTGTATTTTTGTCTATAACTGAGCATTCTTTTACCATTCAGGTCTTTTGATTGTATACTATGGCATCCAAATTTGTGTTTTTATGGGATTTCTGTGTGTGTGAATGTGTGTATCTCTGCATCTACATGTGTGTGTTGTGGTTTTGTTTGGCTCTTCTTTCTGATTGTTTTGTTTGTTTGTTTTTCGTATCTTGTTTTTCTTTTTCTTTTCCTTCCCCCTCTCTCTCCATCCATCTCTCCTCTTTGCCTTTGTTCCTTGTACCTGGTACTAGGGCAATTTCTTCTCCACTAATCCCTGCTTCTCAAAGCTGCTTTTTGTCTGCCAGCTAGCTTCTGGCAAGAAAAATGAGTCATAGACCAATGATACTGTGTTGAAACATTCAGCCGGTTTGCTTAATGCAGTTTACTATAGTAATTTTTTAGTAATTAACTGGTACGTTTAAATTAATCATCCAACTCGTGCCAAAAAGTCAATGAAGTTGTATCTATAACAATATATAATTTTAATAACTTGGAATGTTATTCCAAGTTAGCATGCTCCTTCCTGCCTGTAGGCACTGTGCATGGGTGTGGAGAGTGTCTCTCTTCTCAACTGCAGTCATTTTTAAAACAAACCACAAGAATCTAAGCTGTTCATCAGAGGCCTCAAAATGGCTAACCAGATGGATCAGTTATGTCCCAAGTGAGCTGATCCTTAAAGCTAAAAGTTGAAGTCAAGACAAGCAACGTCAAATACCACAGTCTTCAGAAGTTGAATTAGATCAGAACAAAATAAAGAGATGCATTTGAAACTTAAGCCATGATGAATGAAAGACATCTTTAGCCATAGTAACAATCCAGTGACAGTTTGGAAGGGTCTCCTTAGAAAAGCTGGCAGCAGCTGTCCTGTTAATACACACCCGGCATCCCAGATGTGGGCAGGCAAAGGCAAAACCATCATCTAGAGTTTAAAGCTCGGGCTACCTAAGGAGACCCAGGTGATCAAAAGGAAAAACAAGCATAAATATGAACTGCCAAGTTGTTTATACTTTCCCATTGCTTATCCTCTTTTCCCTATGTGCGAACTGTGCAAAAAAAAGGACTTATTGGATTCAGAACAGTGTTTAAGAACACAGATTGAAAGGCATTTAGATTATTTACCATGAAGCAATTTACTTTTAATTTATATCATTTCTTCGTGAGTTTCGTGCACTGGAGTTTGATGATACTCATCTCCCTCCTCCAATTCTTTCTAGATTCATTCCCAGCCTTCTGTGTCCACCAAACTGGACACAAATATGCCCACTGGTGTAATAATAGCTTGAGCATCATGGAAGTAACCAAGTATTTTCTAATTGGATTTAAATTCTGTTCCACACGATGAAACTCATACTTGACATCATTATAGAGGTAGAAACATGGTCTTGAACTCTACGACGTGGGAAGAGTGTAAGAACTAGAAAGGATGGGTGATTGCAATTTTCTTTTTTACCCCAGAAATAGTGTCTGTGTAGATATAATCCCATGATTCTGACTTATAACATAACTCTCTGAGTTCAGTGTCAGATCCTGTAATCTCTGGCAGTCTTCTCAGGATAAGAAGAGCTGCACTGAGTCTGGGCATCTCTCCAAATGTATCAGGGAGAGACAACAGCTTGTGTATCTCTCTCAGTACATGGGAAGTTCTCAGCAATGCTGTGGGTAAATAGCAAGTCAAAGACTGGTGCAGAGATGATATACATCAGAGCCTCAGTCACTAACAACAGACACCATGTCCTCTCTGAGGAAGAGGTAGGATCTTTTGGAAGGATACTTAAAATCTTACACAATCAACCAAAGTCCAAAAGCAGGAAGAAAAGTTCTACTAAAGCATCCAATGTTATGTCACAGCGTCATTTTTATAGAGACCCTTTAAATTCTGCAAACTATGGGCCAAAGAATTCAACTGACTAAGACAGAATCCAAGTGAATGAAGACTAGGTAATGTGGATCACAACCTGAAAGCAAATGCTTTGTTTAAAAATTTCTTCAAAATAGTCTTGGATGTGAATAAATATGATAAATGTAAGACTAATAATTAAAGTGACTTTGTTTCTAGTATATCTCATAATTCATCAAGACTTGAATTACACCAATATTGCATTGTTTGCCACAAATAATTTTGACTTTATAGAGTAATGTTATCTCCAACTTTTAAAGGAAAAGTCCATGGACAGAAACTAGGACTTATCTAAGTTTACATAGCACATGAAGGTTGAGGTTGGGCTGTGCTTTCTGAATGCTAGGGCTACCATTTTCAACTCCAATTTATACTGAATTGTCCAAAGTAGTCTTTCTTTCAGGATTCCATGCATGAAGTTTCAAAACAGGACTTTTATCCCTTGACTCGTCATCTTTCAATAAATATCTTCAATGACATATAAGGTTGTTTGCTGTTTTGGGTGAGGGATGTGTGTGTGTGTGTGTGTGTGGGTGGGTGTGTGTGTGTGTGTGTGTGCATGAGCGCATAAGAAACTGAAAAAAAAAAGATCATGCCACGAATTTAACCAGATCCAAATCTATGAATCTCAGCAAATTTTAGTTAGCCATTCTGAAGCTTCACGTTGAATTTTATGCTTTTACTATCAATTGTATATTGCAAGTATTTATATTCCACCAAGAAAAAAAATCCACAACCATTAAAACAAGACAAACAATTAGCTCCATCATGCCACAGAGGCACATGTTCCACTATGTTCCTAGCAGCCTTATTTGTGATAGGCAGATTCTGGAAATACCCTAGATGTCCCATGACAGAAGAATGGATACAGAAAATGTGGTTCATTTACACAATGGAGTACTACTCAGCTAAGAACAAGGACATCCTGAGTTTTGAAGGCAAATGGATGGAACTAGGAAGCATCATCCTGAATGAGCTGACTCAGACACAAAAGGACATGCATGGTATGTACACACTAATAAGTGGGTATTAGCCAAAAAAGTACAGAATACCCAGGATACAATCCATGGAACTCAAGAAGGTTATCAAGCCTATGGACCCAAGTAAGAATGTCTCAATCCCACTGAGGAGGGAGAAGAAAGCAATTACAGGAAAGGGGAAGAGGGGGAGGGACCCTGGTGGGAAAGGGGACAGGTAGGGGAAGAGTAGAACATAATTAGGTATTAGGGGGGGACCATGACTGAAACCATGAGGGCCAGTAGAAAGAATCAAAACAGGCAACCTCAGGAGGTAGGAGGTGAGGGGACCCTCTAGAATGTATCAGAGACCTGAGAAATGAAAGACTTTCAGGACTCAAAGGGAGGGACCTTAGATGAAATGCCCTACAGTCTAGAGAGGGAACTTGTAGAGCCCACCTCCAGTACAAAGACAGTGCATCATGTGGAGGGATAGAGTTGCCATCCCACAGTCAAAAACTCTGACCCAGGATTGTTCCTGTCTGAAAGAACTGCAGGGACAGAAACTGAGAAGAGCCTGAGAAAAATGAGGTCTAGCGGCAGGCCCAAACTGGGATCCAGCTCAGGGGGAGACCCCAAGACCTGACACTATTACTGATGCTATGGTGTTGTCACAAAACGGAGCATATCATGACTGCCCTCTGAAGGACCCAACACGCAGCTGAAAGAGTCAGATGCAGATATTTACACTCAACAAATGGACAGAAGCTGATGACTTCTGTGGTTGAATTAGGGGGAAGCTGAAAGAAGCTGAGGAGGAAGGTGACCCTATAGGAAGACCAGCAGTCTCAACTGACCTGGACCCCTGAAATCTCTCAGACACTGAGCCACCAACCAGGCAGCATACACCAGCTAATATGAGGCCCTCAACACATATACAGCAAAGGACTGCTGGGTCTAGACTCAAAGAAGATGCACCTTGCCCTCAAGAGACTTGAGGCCCCAGGGAGTGGGGAGGTCTGGTGGGGGGGTGGCAGTGGTGTGAGGACATCCTCTTGGGGGAGGGGGAGGAGGTATGGGTTATGGAATAGTCAGAGGGTGGAATGGTAAGGGGAGAAAGTCTGGATACTAAAAAAAAAATAAAATAAAATAATTAAAAAATAAATTTTTATTTTTATTTTTTTAAAGATTTGTTTTATGTATATGAGTACACACCAAAAGAGGGCATCAGATCCTATTACAGACGGTTGTGAACCACTATGTGGTTGCTGGTAGTTGAACTCAGGACCTCTGGAAGAACAGTCAGTGCTCTTAATCACTGAGCCATCTTTCCAGCTCCCAGGAATAAATTTTTAAAAAGAGAAAAAAAACTATCCCTTTATGCTGAAAATGTAGCTATTTCATGTTCACATACTATAGTTTCGTTATCTATTCATCTATTGAGAAACTACTATAGTGAGTCTGCTTCCTTGGTATAGTGAATAAAACAATAATATATTTGTTTGAGAAAGCCAACTGTGCGTGTCAGGCTGGTTTGATCTCAATAAATAGATGAGGAGGAGGACGAACCTCTGATCTTCCTGCCTCTACTTCCATGTGCTGAAACTACAGGGTAACGACATGGGGTAAGGCTGTGATTCTGGGCTCAAACTCATGTCTTTGTGCATGCTAGTCAAGTCCTATATCAACTGATCTATGTCCCTATTCCATTTGGCATCTTTCTACTAAAATATCAATACATAGCGTTCATTCACATTAAGGTATAATTTTATCATCTTTCAAAATTAAAAGGTAAGTCTGTAATTCTAAACTGTATGGCTAATTTATTAACATATAAAGCCTTGCGTTGTTGATATAGCACAATGGGAAAGTAACTGCCTACCGTGCCCTCTGGGTTTGATTCAAATATACATGTAATTCCAGGTATCATAATAGAGGCATGTGACTGTAGTTACTGAAGAGGTTGAGGCAGGAGGATCAGAGCTTATGAGTCAAGACCAGATTGGGAAAAGTAGTAAAATTAATACTTATAGAAAAATGCTGCGAATTTGCATTTCCAAACAAGCAAATATATGTGAAAACATTTGTAAATGCAGGAGTTCAGAAATATGAGTATCAAACTTTGCCAGAATTATTGGTGTTTCTGTGATATAATACCTGAAACACTTCATAGAAAAGCACCAAACTTAATTATCCAGAAAAAAAAAATTGAACAGTTTTAAAGTGAGAATGATTTGCTTTTGAAATTAGGTACTGAGATCATAGAGCTGGCATGAGACTCCAGCAACTCTCCAGCAGCCCATTTGCACAACTGCTTTAAGGACTAGCAAAAGCAAAGAGCCTGGCAGGTATCAGCTGATATAGCTGCTAACAATGTCCTCCAAAAGACCCAACAAGCAGCTGAAAGAGCCAGATGCAGATAAGTACACCAAACCAATAGACAGAAGCTGCTGACCCCTGTGGTTGAATTGGGGAAAAGCTGGAAGAAGCTGAGAAAAAGGGCGACCCAATAGGCGGACCAGCAGTCTCAATTAACCTGGACCCCTGAGATCTCTCAGACACTGGATCACCAACCAGACAGCATACATCAGCTGATATGAGACCCCCAACACATACACAACAGAGGACTGCAGGGTCTGAGTTCTTTCAGAGAAGATGCACCTAACCCTCAAGAGACTGGAGGCCCCAGAGATTAGGGAGGTCTGGTGGGGGGTGGGAGGTTTGGGCTGTGGGAGGCTGGGACATCCTTGTGGAGACGTGGAGTGGTGGGGAAGGTATGGGATTTGGAACAGTCAGAGGGTGGACCAAGAGGGCAAGAAAATCTGGAGTGTAAAAAAAAAAATTTAATAAAAAGAAGGAATATATATATATTCTCTCTCTCTCTCTCTCTCTCTCTCACACACACACACACACACACACACACACACACACATAAACAACGTCATCAAATACATAAGCCACTCCAATGTCTAGGCTCTGCAAACTAAGACACACTGAGAAATGTAGTAAAAAATGAAACTAAATTTTAGAAGGAACAAAAGTAAAGACCTGACGTTTTCCAGGAAGCCCTTCAGTTCCACTCTTATCTTTGAAAAGCAGCTTGGGCAAGGCCACCTCTGCAGTACACAGGTTTCCTTCCATGTAAGCTGAGTACTCCCATGAGTCAACGGCCAGGCTTCTAATCAGATGAGTATCTCTGGAAGCCAGAAGCAAGTGCCCACGCCTACCCTCCATCTCTACCACCTTCTGGTTCTCTCGCTCTTCCTTCCCTTTATCCTTTACTTTAACTTAGGATAGTGAATATTCTTGGTATGTTATTATTTCAAGAAAGGTTTATGAGACATAACCCTTTCTGAGAAAGGTTGTGAAGTCAAACTATCTTTAAAACGAAACTTCTTTATACTTTTTTTTTATTGGATATTTTATTTACATTTCAGATGCCATCTCCTTTCCCCATTTCCCCTGCCTAGAAAACCCCTATCCCGTGCCCCCTTTTCCATTTTGCTTTTATACAATTTTTTTAAATGTTAATCAAAGGCTTTATAAGTATGGTAATGCTCAATCAGAAGTGTAACCCAATACCCAACCTAGCTATGTAAACTATCTTTGACTGGTGGGGACACGTGAACTTCTGAAACTTCTTTATACTTTAACAAAGTAATTTGCATAAATGTCAGCCGGACTGAGCAAACGTTATGCTGTTCCTCCTGATGTCATGTGATGAAAAAGACACTTCAACTCAGGAACACCCAAACCAAACACCCATAAACCTACACTAATTGTGACAAAATGTAAGGTAAGCCCCAACTGAGGGGTGGGGGGTGTATTCTACACAAGGTCTATTATACATGTATAATGGTGATCAAAGGCAAGCAGAGACTGAAGAACTGTCTCCATGAGGGGAGACTCAGACACCTCTGTGAGTGTGTGGTCCTCATAATCTGATCAAATGCCACTGGACAGCCCCACACCCAGAAATACATACAGAACATAAATCACAAAAAAGAAAAAGGACCCAAAGGCGGGTGGGGTGAGGAAGTAAAAGAAGATCAAGGGGGAATTTAACTAGGGGTGGGAGGTGGGTTGGTTAAATATAATAAAATGCATTTATGAAATTCTCAAAGAATTAATAAAAAGTTTCAGAATAAGTAGGTTCATGAAATTATTGTTTGCACTCTGGAGCAGAAAAATGTAAAAAGGTGCTAGAAAAATCTAGAGTTTTCTAAAAGTGTTATGTGAGTGTAAACTGTTCTTATATAAATATATATATATATTTATATATAGTTATATATAGTTATTTATATGTTGTAATTATATATACATAATAACTATATATAGTTATCACTTTTATATATATATATATATATATATATATATATATATATATATATATATAAAATAATTATAATGCCATGTTAGAAATTAGTAAGAGAAGCTGAATGAAAGGCACCATGAAACTCTGGTATCTTTGCAAGTGTTCTATAAACATACAATCACTCAAAACAAAAACTCCAGACACTGGGGGTGGTGTAAGAGAGGGTTCTAAGGCTGTGGTGGTGCTAATTCCAACAGAATTTGTTGATAGGAATATGCAAAAAAAATTAACCGTCCAACAGTGGATCTTAGTACAGTTTCCATTGATTGAGACAAAGTAGTTCTCTCACTTTCCTAAAGCCACATAGCAGATGTAGGTGAGCCTTCACACAGCTGGGAACCTGGCTACTTAATTTATGATACTTGGCAGCTTTACCTCCGTTATTAAAAGGGATCAGAAGAGAGCTTGCCTGTGTTTCAGAAGATGTGACACTGAGGAACACCCCAAGTCTCCAATTTGCTCCCTTACATTTTCAGAGAGAGATTTTTGGAAAAGACCGTCAGTGTTTCCAGACCCACACTGTCCTGTTTGCCTGCAGTCAGATCTCAGGTCCTTCCAAGCATCCTGATTTCAGTTTAGTAATCAGTTTTGCTCCAGGTGTGGAAATAGTGATGACAAACCCTTGTTGGTATAACAATGACAGAGCCTGCAATACCCGAGTTACTGCTAAGATGCACCAGTGTTTAATTTGTGATATATTAGACTATAGGTCTTATAGCAGTATGTGTCTATACTGTATACACATATACACGTACACATATACAGAAATGTTGAATTCATAAAAGTCAGGCTACTCCTCTTTTCTCACTCACACCATTTGAACTGCTCTCTAATCCCTTCTTTCTTCAAATCCATCACAGTTCATCTCTTCTTAATGATACTGATCACATTCTGTCCCTAGAAGGTAACAGGTCAGTTTGAGGATTCTTTGTTTGCTTGTTTTTCCAGTATCTTTTTTTTAAGTTCTTTATTTAAAAAAATTTATACAATATATTTTGATTACATTTCCCTCCCCCAACTCCTCTTAGTCTCCCTACCTCCCTATCTCCCCAACTCCATGTCCTTTCTCATCTATCTATATTGCTCTAGATTTCTTTATCTTTCCCCTTTCTGTGACCCGCGCAATCGTCTCGCCGGCAAGAACGCACGCGGGCACCAGGATCCTTCTGCAGCAACCGTTTATTACCATGTGAGGAGGAAGAGAGAGAGCAACCCAAGATGACGCTGCTTATATACACCCTAGAGTGGCGTGGACATATTTGATTGGCTGCTTGCTCAAAACCCCGTATGAAGCCCGGGGTTGGGCGGTGGCTTGGCGGGCTTTCACCACTTGCACATGCGTAATTTTATTTGTTTACCCACGAGTGCCAGGTGCCAGCGCCATGTTCCAATGGCGAATGCTGTCACCGCTTACCGCGGCTCTCCACACCTTTCTCTCCAAAAGTTAAAAAAAAAGAAAGAAATGAAAATCAAAATAAACAACAAACCAATAAAATAAAAATGCCAAAACTGAAACAGAATAAAAGACTCACAAATGTAGAAGCCACCATGGAGTCTGCTTTTTGTTGGCCAACTCTTCCTGGGCATGAGGCCTGCCCTAGAGTGTGGTTGATATGCTCACTGGCAAGTCATTGGGGAGAAAAATTGATTTTTCCCTTTCCTAGTTTTCAGTTGTAGATATCTTCATGGTTAGATGTGAGATTTGTGCTCACTTCTCCTTCTCAGTGCTGAGCTTTTTTATGATTTTTGAACATGTGCAGATCTTACACATGTTGTCTCCTAGCTGTGAGTTCCTATTTCCAGCATTCGTCTTGCAGATGGATGCTGCTGTTTCTTAGAATCATCCACCACCTCCAGTCCTTACAAACTTTCTGTCTTCTCTTCCCCATAGATTCCTGAGCTTTGAAGGGAGATACTTGATGAAGATATTCTATTTAGGACTGAATAAAAGATTGTGGAGCAAAGCAAACACTTTACCCAGTGCCTTTATCTTCAGACATCCCAAACTATGATTGTAAAAAACAAAACAAAAACGTTTGACGCATTGTAGACTATAAATGATCTATCAAACATTTGCACTTTCCTCCATGTTTTGCACAGAAATTTTTGAAACTGGGTTAAGAGACAGTGATTTTGTTTAACTGCTATTTTTATATTCTCAAAAAAACAGATCTATTCTAGTAGGAGAAAAATCTCAGGTCAGGGGAAAAGTCTCCCATCCACATGGTAGTTTGGGATTGCATGACAATTTATCGATAGCATTTGTCAAGATAATAGATCAGCTATTTATCTGATTACATTAATTATCTTCTATTATAAGGTGAAAATAGGCATACTAATACATTTTTGTGTATTATGTATTGACATTTGTGTAAATTAGTATGTGGTGGTTAGAATGAGAATGGCCCACAATGGGCACATATCTAAATGTATGGTCCCCAGTTAGTGAAACTGTTTGGTAAGGATTAGAAGGTGTGGCCTTGTTGATATAATCTTTGTTGAAGGAGACATGTCACTGAGGTGGGGCTTTGAGATTGGAAAAGGCTCAATGCATCTCTCTCTCTGCGTGCAGTTTAGGATGTAAAGCTGTCAGCTACTGATCCATTGCCATCCCTGTCTGCTTCCTACAAATTCCCAATTAAATGCTTTATTTTATAAGGTTTGTCTTGGTCATGATGTCCCTTCACAGAAATAGAAGAGTAGCTAAGGCATAGTGTAAGTGGTTTAAAAAAAATCACCTGGCAAAGCTGGTTCTTAATGTGCTATATATTCCTTGTAGCCAATGAGATAACAACCAGCATCCTCAATGTTGTATGCATGGCCCCTGATGACACAGACAATCAATAATACATATTTATTTCCAGGTACCTCATTCTTCCCTTTCAATCTCACTATTTTCCAAGTTTGCTTAACAAATTGACATACCCAAAATATACTGTGTTTTTTTTTAAGATGCATTCTGTTTCATCTACTTTTTAAAGAAAAAGCCCAGTAAGTTTCAATATCAATTCAACTGTATAAGCTAGTGATTTTAGCTTAAGATAAAGCATATTAAAAGTAAAGTTATGCTTTGATAGAATGTATGTTCTCTAAATACTTTAATAAACTGTAGACATATTATTAACCATTACATGTAACAGTAGCATTTACATTATTTAATTTTTTAATTTATGTTTATAGGGCACACTACAGTAATGCCTATGCCGTTGCTAAATATTATACATATTAGTCCAATAGAATCCCTAAGTATTTCCAATTCTGTCTATCACTCACTTACTATGATGATAATTTTGGACTATTCTAATCATCTTAAATATGTCATCTAAGTATTCTTTCATCCCTTATTTGTTTTCATACAACCCTTGCTTATATTTCTATTTCTCAAATAAATTCCCCATTTTTTCAAGGAAATTGGTAAGCCCATTATATATTTTGTTTGAATCTGCATCTTGTATAGAGCCTAGTAGAGTATTCAGTGTATAATAATCACTGAAGAAGTGTCTGTTGAATCTAAACACATATGCAGCATGTCTTTTGGTTTCCCACATTCTACATTGTATGAGACATTAGCCTCTTCCAATCTACACAGTATATTCTCCAACATTCAAAATAATTACATAACAATTTACCATTTTCAGTGGGTGGAGCATTTTAACTCCACGGGCTGCTCTGAATGCCACATGTGCAACCTAATTCCACACACAGAGCAGTCCTCTGCTCTTATCAACACTACACAGCCTGTGAAGCCCTCATTGCCACTCTGTCCTTTGCCGCAGTCATGAGGTTCAAATTCCCTCTCATGGCCATAGGCCTGGAAGTTGTTATGATTGTTTTATTTGGATTATTTGTTGAATACGAGACACAGCAGAATGCTCCCCAGCAGAATGCTTCCCAGCAGAATGCTTCCCAGCAGAATGCTTCCCAGCAGGGTAACACCTCAAGTCCATCAAAGGAGGACCAATATTTTCAGTTGTATCCCTGTGAGTAAACATTTTACTTCTTATACTCCTTTGGCTTCTTCAAGGTCTTTCTGTAAATATTTAAATATGTTAATACTTATTATTACATTTTTGAGGTGCTGATAGAATTGTCTGGTATTTATGAGTGTCATGGGTATTATATGTTTCTGTAAGGACATTCTTGTCTTCTGTCTATAGTGAAAATGTTTAAACAGAATCTGTGTTTGTTCAAATAACAGAATAATGAGCTCATAATTAACATAATTTTTGTTTTTTAAAAATTCATTGCGTTCTTGACACTAAATAAGCATCTTTATTTTTGTGGTTTCTTTACTGTAAGAAATAAAGGTGTTGGTCACCATCCTTAAATGAAGGAGCCAAAGGCAAATGCTGTATGCTAAAGATAAAGGTAAAAAGGAGTGAAGAAGGGAGAGCCAGAATTTCATCTTGGATCCTGAGTGAATGAATACTTTAAGTAGAAAGAATACAGTATAAAAATGTATTCAAAGAGAAAACAATTGCAACCTCATCAAAATGAGACACCACTGTCTATTGTACATGGGAGCAAGAGGATGCAAGACAGTATAAAGAACAAGCTGTCAAAAATACTCTCTAAGATAAATGTTATTAAAATAAAATTATTGAAAGACCTTAAGAACCTAATAACTTTTACAACTCAATTAGATATAAGAAAACATATTTAGCCTGATGAATGAAGTTGCTGGAGTTTTAATTCATGTATTTTGTGTTCTGTAATATTATGGAAAAAGATAGTTTTTTTTTTTTTGAATTAGAAATGATGAACATTTAATTTAAAAAAAAAATAGAATCCTTCACTAAGAGTAAAGACTGAAGGAAAAAAAACAATTGAGCTTCCAGTTCAGAAAAATCAGACTATGATATTGTTGATACACATTAAGAACCATTTAGTGGAGGATTATCATGAGCCTGACAACCTCATTAGCTCATCTTCCGAGAGAAAATAGGAGACCATTATTTCTAAATTTTTAAATGATGCTCAAACAACTTTAAAATGTTACATCATTTAAAATGGTAACAGTTACTATTGTTTATGACACCTGTTTAAACATAGTAAAACAATGCTTTCATGTCTATGGTTTTCAGGAGTACATGCAGTGTAATCTTTCTCATTTATGAGTTATGACCAAGGATGACTTAGCAAAATTAAGGGTAGAGTTAGGATCATGGGCCACATTCTGAACCCTGATACCTTTATACTTCATATATATTTAATAGTAATCTTGATTAAATTTTATACTTTTCAATTTAGAGACAAATAAAAGAAATAGAACTATTTCAAAAATGCCAATATATACTGTATTTTTCATCATTCACACACATAAATACTTTAAATAGCAAGAATGCACTATAAAAATTCATTCAAAGATAAAAATAATTTCAACCTCATTATAGTGAGACATCACTGTCTACTGAACAAGAGAGCAAGAGGATGCAAGAGAGTATAAAGAAAAAGCTGTGAAAAATACTCTCTAAGATTAATGTGATTAAAATAAAATTATATGAAGACTTTAAGAACCTAATAACTTCCATGACTGAAGCTGAAACATTAAGCCTGATGTCAAAGATTCTAAGCAAAATTTCAGCTTAAAATGAAGCAAAAGGAAAGGTGAAGAAAGGAATAAAAATGTTAATTATTCCTTAGCCTAATAATAGATGATTAATTTCTGACTTTTAGTGTACAGACTGCCAATTAGAGCTGATACTGTATCTTATACCTGCAGTTTTCTAAGCCCATACATATTTAATCTCACTACACACATATACATTACTGTAACTATGAAAATGTAATGGGTATGTTAATTTGACTTGATTTTCATGAACATGGAACACTTATACCCTAATATATATGTAATATGTTATATATATGGTAATTATATCACAGAATGAAACTTTGAGTCTGTTTTCTCTATGGATGATTCACATCCTAACAAGTTCTAAGAGCTCCATGATCCTTGTTGAAATAATTTATAGGATGACCTTAGACACTGCATGATTTAGGGGTATATATTTTCTCTAGAGTTCAAACAATTAACACATAGAAAGCTTATGTATGAGCACCACTCATTAGAAAACAAATCATTGACGTTTATTATGGCAAAACAATATTCATATCAAATCAACAACCATTTGGGTGTCCACCTAGTGTGACAGCGTGCTGAGTGCTACAACTTAAGGCAGAGAAGGCTGAATTTTCTTAGACCTATTAAAAACCTGTATAGCCCTCAGTCAGAGTGCTGCAGACGTCTGAGTTTCTCACAAACATGTGAAGGTCCCAACTTGTATTTGTTAGTAAAATGCACCAATGGGGTTTGTATTTTCTTCTCCCCTGACTTGTACATTTTATGATCTTTTAGTAATAGGATATGATGTTACATAACCCTTGGATTTATGCATATTTCTAGACACGCCATAAAAGTGTTTTTGCACAGCGGAATGACATGTTTCTGAGGTGCTAATTTGCAATTCTGTATGTTCTGTAGGTTTGGCTTTTAAGACACATGGAGAAGCAGTAACCACTCTGTAAAGGGATGTAAACTGATAACTCAAACTTGGGACTAGCATGGTGAAAGCATGATTTGAAAGACAAGGGCCTTTGTGGATTGGTTACTTTATTAGGAGACTCTGAAAACCTCAGGGCGTTATTGCCTACTTGACACTTAAACCACACTAATGATCATTTTGTACTTTACTACACTAAAATTTTTCGGTTTCACTTTGAGTAGATCAAGGACTCATGGGTAATTGTGAACATTCTGTATTTTTACACACTGTTCTTTTGAAATATGTAGTGACTCGATATATTATATAAATGTTGGCGTACCTCATTATAAAATATATACTTATTTACTTCTTATTTATATCACCAACAATATTATTAAGAACTCCTGGAGAAGTCACAGGTAATCAATAAGTTTAAAGTAGTTGATACAAATCTCTAAATTTGTATATAGGATTCTAGTTTTTCAAGGAACTTGGAAGGTTTCCTAAAAAAAAAAAAAAAAAAAATAGCAAAACTCAACTTTATTAATTTGAAATGGTAGCCATCATTTATTCATTTATAAAAAATACCTGCTAAGTACTCAAGGAAGAATTGCAAGTCATAGGATAGTCTCTTTTCATATAATACTTAGCTCCTATTTCAGTAGATGCTAATTCAGCTCAGAGCGCAACAATCACAAAAAGATGTTTCTTCTATCATTACATTTCAAGAGTATGTTACACGTATTTGCATCATACTGATTGTTGACTTATTTACACAAAACATTAAAATAACATGTAGGAGGTGGTCATTAGTTTATGACGGTAGGAACATTTACTACGTCATTACAAAATTCTTCATGAATAATCTGACAACTTGGTAACTTTGCTTTCATTCCACTAAAGATACAGAAGCTTACACGCTAACATCTTTACCATATGTAGAAATATTGATTCAGTGAAAAAAATCAAATTGGCATGAGAATAGTTTTACCTTCTCACACTGTCAGAGTTTGTCTCCCAATCACTCAAATGTCTATCTATCATCTGTCTATCTATCTATCTATCTATCTATCCATCCATCTATCTATCTATTACACATTCCCTTTGAGAAACACTGAAGGTATGAAGCTCCAAAGAATTTACAAAGCACTCAAAATTATTCTGACTTTTCGGACCAGCAAAATATATAAAACTGTGATTTATGCTTCAAATTGCAATGTTGGAATTCATTCCTATATTTATTATTCAGAGACTATTAACTTTCTTTTGCAAGATCAGGACATAAGCAATGAACAAGTAGTATGATGGCAGAGGAAACTGAGAGAGGACCAGGTGAATAACTTGGAAGTTTCTATAAAAGGAAGACAGTGAAGAAAGCAGAACATTAGCCCTATAGGACAATTCTAACTAAATATGGAAAAGTGACATGGGGCAAGAGAGATGGCTCCATTGGGTAGGTTACTTACCATAAAGTCTGACAACTGATTTCCATGCCCAGATGGAAAGAGAAAATCACCGACTCCTACAAGTTATCTTCTGATATCTACTTGCATGCTTTGGCATGTAAACACACACACATGCAGACACACACAAAAGAGATGGGGTAATTGATTAATGATTAGATGGATAGATAGATAGATAGATAGATAGATAGATAGATAGATAGACAGACAGACAGATAGATATAGATAGACAGAGGAAGAGATAGAGAGGGACAAAAAAAGGAAAAAATATTAGATAAGTGCAAAAGACATAAAGGATAGATATATAGAAAACTAAAGTGTTGGCATTACTTATATGGTAGTATATACCACCAAAGACATCAGTGAATTGTGAAACTACTGGATTAAGTTCGATGCAAAATATTCCATTCAAATAATCTGAAGAAATCATTGCCAAGACATACTCCTAGTTCTAAGACAAAGGAACATTTATACTGTAAATATCTGGCAGTCTATGCTTAACCATGTGATGTAACTCACCATTGCAAATGCTGCATCTCATGGATCCAATGGGCAGTGTACGATACTTCCTTATTATATCACTGATAAAATCCTTAGTATGATTTACTTACAGTCAATAACCAAATGCGTCCAAGTTGTAAAGTATGCCACATGAACAGCGAAATAAGACCACCAATAAAAGGCATGTGGGATGATGACTGGTCAAAATTTAAATTAAAAGAATACAAACAACAACAAAAAAAAAGCATGTGAGCTTTGAGTCAACTCAGATACAAAAATTCAAATATAATTTCATAGGCCTTCTTGGACCAGGCTTACATCTGTTAGATGCAAATATTTTGATATTGTGGTCATTCACCATGACTTAAACTCAATCTATTCATGATGAAATTATTAATTACATATGAAAATATATTATATTACCTACTTGTAATGAATGCTGAAATTTTTGAATATGGATACATATACCCCAACTTTTAGAATGAGAGAAAAGCAAATCTAGAAAATATTAATAACTGATAAATGCAGGTAAATTATGTATATATTCCTCTTACCATCTGGAGATAGTTAGAAGAAGTTCCCTAAGACTACTATTCACTCAGAAAAGATGAGTTCACTGAGTGGGTCTCTCACTCTTGTACCTTCCTTGGGCTCTTTTCCTTCTCTTTGTTTGCCTTGCATCCAACTTCGATGTGATAGTTTTTGTCTTATTATATTTTATTTTGTTGTATTTTTAAATGGGTGAATGAATGAAACTCTAGACACTAGGGTAAAAAGTTTAACAATTAAACTGTCATTTATACCTGCTGATAAAGAAAAAAATCAGTTTGCTCCAGTGGGATATTGCACTGGGCATATCAACAACTCCAAGACACACATACCTCATGTTCAGGAGTTGTGGACCAGGTAATGGACTCTACAGTTTGTGTGTGTGTGTGTGTGTGTGTGTGTGTGTGTGTGTGTGTGTGTTTATCCATGTTTATATACATAACTGTATGTGTGAGTCATTTGTGTGTAACAAAAATAATCAAAGACAAAGAGACTATCAATTTGATAGGACATAGGAAGGGCTGGAGGAAGGGCAGGGAAGGAACAAGTGACATAATTATAGTTTTCTTTATATGGAAAAAGAAAAAATAACAGAACATGTATAAAAATAATAAAAATTATAGTTTCCTCTTGGAAAACGTTGGATCAAGAACAAGTCCAAATTTGGATTCTCTACTTCTTTCATTGTGACCTTTGTCTCTCACAGCCCATAACATGCTTATTCTGTGTGTGTGTGTGTGTGTGTGTGTGTGTGTGTGTGTGTGTGAAGTCTCTCTGACCTTAAAAGGAGCTTTGCTATGTATTTGTTGACCAGAAAGCATGGTATGAATAGGAGTGAGATATTGGATTTTTACATAAATCTTTAACATGGTTTTTACAAGTATCTTCGTTAGTGTTCTATTGCTATGAAGAAACACCATGACAAAGGCAATTCTTATAAAAGAAAACACTTAGTTAGGGGTGTGCTTACAGTTTCAGAGGTTTAGTCTATTGTCATCATGGTGAGGAGTATGGCAGCAGGCAGGTTAGGATGATACTAGAGAAATAGCTCAGAGCTACAGAGGAAGGGTTTTTTTAAGATTTATTTGTTTGTTTTATGTATGTGAGTACACTTGTAGCTGTCTCCAGACACACCAGAAGAGAGCACTGGATTCCATTACAGATCATTGTGAGCCACCATGCGGTTGCTGGGAATTGAACTCAGAGACCTCTGGAAGAGCAGTCAATGCTCTTAGCCACTGAGCCATCTCTCAAGCCCTGAAACTGGCACGCACAGCAACACATGGTCTCCAACAAGGCCACAACTCCTAATCTGTTTATACAATTCACCAGCTGGGAACCAAGCATTCAAGTATATGAGCCTCGAGGAGCCATTTTCATTCAAACCATCAGAAGGGAAACAATTACTTTAAGGGTCCCAACTAAACCAAAATAGTACTCAAAACTTCAAACATATTTATCAACTTATATCCACATGTCGCTTCTAACATATATGGGGTATTTAGGGTTGCTTTCAAATTGTTGGCACTTTCAGCAAATTAGCCAATACATACACACACACACACACACACACACACACACACACACACACACACACAGTATACATGGTCAGTGATATAGAACAGTATATTTTTAATTAAAGCTATGCATTTAGGTTGTAAAAGCTGAATATATGAAAAATCCAGGACATAGTAAGATTAAGTACAATGTTGTCTTAAAGACAAATTAAACTTAAGTAGGCTGAGTACACACTAGGACAACAAATTGAACACATATGTTAAATAGTCTCCAGGCACATTATTAACTCAGTCGCTAGGTCAGGCAACATTTCAGATTATGACAGCAAGAAGTATTTTCAGAAAAAGATATTCTCACAACAGAAGACCATTTTCGGGGTTTGTTTTGTTTTGTTTTGTTGTTTTTGTTTTTCAAGACAGGGTTTCTCTGTGTAGTCCTGGCTGTCCTGGAACTCACTCTGTAGACCAGGCTGGCCTCGAACTCAGAAATCCACCTGCCTCTGCCTCCCAAGTGCTGGGATTAAAGGCATGCACCACCACCACCTAGCTGAAGACCATTTTCATACAAGTGTAAAATGTAGTTTGAGAATGTTTGTGTGGATGAGTGCACATGTACACACAGGTGTAGTGAATATGCAGAAATGTTTGTATATGGGTTTGGAGGCCAGGGGCAGACATTGGCTCATTTTTATTCTCCTTCTGCCTGTTGGTCCCTTGTTCTCCTGAAAGTTTTTACTTGTTCTTTTATGCCATGCACACATCCTGAGTATGCATCTATGTAAGATCTCTTGCCACCATTTTTATCTTCAGACTTGCTCTTGCTGAAGGAGTATTTCCTGGAGAAGCATGTAGTTGGATATGCTCCATCTATCTGAAAAATAAATGAGCACACAGAGCAATAACAGAGAGAATGATATAAACAGAAAAAGTACAGTAAGAGACATATGTGCTCTGTGGTAGCTGGGCACATTTGCACTGAGTAGAGAATTAATTCGTGAATGAGTCTAGAAGATTTCCAGAAAAGGAAGTGTTCAGTGTAGGACAATGAAGACATTCTGAGATGAAAAGATAAATGAATATAAATTAATGAAAATGACATTTATTCATCTTGTTTGGAATAGATGATATAGAATTAGCTACTCGAAGTTTCATTTTTAAATTATTGACTTATCAGGGTTTGCAAGATACCTTATTGCAAGATAAGCATGGAAGTAAAGCAGAACAAATTAATAAAATTTTGAATAATTAATACTACTTAAAAGTATGCTGCTGTTCTTGATGCTGTTGTTGATAGTCAGGATAGTGATGGGGATGATGGTGACGGTGATCGTGATGGTAGTAATGATGTTAATGGTGAATGTGGAAATGGAGAATGAAATGGTGGCAATGAGGATGATGGTAGTATCCTGGTAGATTTGATATTAACCTAAAAGCCAAACCCTTTGCTTGAAGTAATTTATAGAATTCCAAAATTCAAATTATTAAAAATGTAATAAATAGCTTTAGACATATGCACTGTGGTTAAGAGCACTTGTTATTCTTGTTGATTCCCAGCACCTACCTGTGAGCAATGTGACCCTTCTCTAACTCCAATTCCAGGGTATCCTACACCCTCTCTGGCTTCCGCAGACACATACATGTGACATAGAGATACACAGTGCAGGCAAACACTCATAGACATATAATAAAAAATAAGTAAATTTCAAATAGTAATACTAGGACAAAGTTGAATTTGTCCAAGGTACAGGGATTACTTAGCACTTATTTTTTTTTTCATCTTCAAAACAACCTTTAGTATATATGTTACAGAAAAACTTCTTTGATAAAATCTTGGGTTGAAGTTATTAAGTAGTCTTCCAAAAGCCAGGTGTTTGTTAGAAAAAAGCTTAATTGGAATTCAACCCTGGGTGTTTTGTTTTTCTGGTTTATTTGGGGAGCAGTATTTATTTATGGACTTATTTGGGGACGTTGGGAGGTTGGTTTGTTTTGTTGTATTTTTGCCGTTGAAGCCTATTATGATCAGACCCCTGAATTATATATGCAATATTCACTTTCGATTTAAAATTCAGGATTCGTCTATCAACATAAACCTTCTGTCTCCAGCAATTTCATCAACAAAATATTTGATCTCCATGAGAGAAAGAGAGAGGAGAGAGACAGAGACAAAGACAGAGACAGAGACAGAGACACAGAGACAGAGACAGAAGAAGTTGTCATTGACTGTCTCCTTCTGTCTCTTTCTCTCTCTCTTCTCCACCTTACGTTCTGAGAGAACTTCTCTTGCGGAATCACGGATGAGGCTGGCTAGCCAATGAGCCCCAGGAATTTCCTCTATCCTCCTTGCCAGGGTTCTGTTTACAAACACGTGCCACTGCATCCAGCTTTTTATGTAGGTTCTGAGGAACCAAGGTCAAGTCTCTGTGGAAAGACAGCAAATTGCCTCTGTGCTGTCTTCCCCAGCCCAGTGTCAATTAACTTCTAAAGGGTAAACATACATTCTTCATGGGACAAGAAGTTTACTCAGTGAAAATAAGATTAAATGTCTTATTTTCCTCTGCTCTGAACACACTGTAGAGCTTGAAGCCATTGACCCTCGAACTAGAGTTATATACAAGGAAGGAACCTGGCGTTCTCAATTACTTTGATGCCTCGCTAAAATGTGAAGGGTCACACTCTGACCCCAAGCAGGAGCACAGGAAGCTCTGACAACACTCAGATTTTATTTAAAATAAAAAGGCAAAGCATTGTGTTTGGGTCTCCGATTACAGGAAGCAACAGGAGAAGAGAGCAAAGAAAAACTCCTGCCCACTTCTAAATCTGTGTGAACAAGGCAGAAGGGAGACAACTGGGGAGGGGAGTGGAGTGGAGTGAACATGAAACAAAGTACAGTGATTTTGTGTGTGTGTGTGTGTGTGTGTGTGTGTGTGTGTGTGTGTGTGTGTGTGTGT
>JANHMN010000017.1:46106266-46120215 GCA_030674055.1 Rhabdomys pumilio
TGTGTGTGTGTGTGTGTGTGTGTGTGTGTGTGTGTGTGTGTGTGTGTAGTGCACTAAAACATTTTAATTAAATGGGAACTGAGGAGGAACTTGAAACTTGCTCAGGTATTCAGTGCCCCCTACGCCCGAGTCCCATGCGGCCACCGCCTCCACCACCACGGCCTCGGTTAAAATAAGAAGCAAGGTTTACAGCACCTGTCTGCATCCTTATAAAAGCATGAATTGACTCAGATGAAGGTTTCTCAACAGTGACACTGTTGGCATTTTGAACTAGAGAACTTGTGGCGGGGGATGGGGGTGGGGGGAGACTGTCCTGTGCAAGTAGCATGGTTATCAACAGTGCATCTCTGTTCATACTGTACCCCACTGAACTCCATCAATCATGACAACCAATTATGTCCCCAAATTCTGTCAAATGCACTTTTGGTGCAAAATCAGATCTCTGCATAGCGCCATTCATTGAGAAACATCTTGGAAACTTTGTAACTTGTTGAAACTTAATTTCTGCAATAGGCAAACCCCTAAATAAGTCCAGCTTTTCCTCACAACGAGTTCAATTTATTATTTTAAAGGCAGAGCCTTGTTGCACAAAACCAAATGGGCATTTGCCTGCTTTTCATTCACAAGCTCTTAATGCGATCCTGAATGTCTGGGCTGTTGTATTTGTAACTATCAAACAGGTACTGTCAGATCACATATGCTTTTTAGCAACTTGAATATCAGATGAGACTCTTATGCCCTCTTGTGGCAGGAATCAGTAACACAAATTGGAGGCAAAACCAAATAAAAATATATATAACTTGGTTCTGATGATACATGAAATCTTCTACCAAATATAAAATGTCTAGCTTTGCATAAAAATGAATTGAAATAGACTCTTCAGGATAATTCTCACTAATGAGAGTCATTTCAAAAGTTGGATAAAATATTTAATGGGTTGGTTATTTAATACTTTAAAGCTAGTAGATTGCAGAAGGAAACAAAAAGAACTCTGAGAAAAAAAAACCATAAAAAATGTTGTGGGGGGAATACTTTGAATACCTAATTAAAACAATGGCAAAGTATCCAAACGGAACTTCTGAATCACAAGCCTTCCTTCCCGAGGCTGAAGAAACATCACGTAAGAGGGGATGGAAAGATTTTAAGAGCCAGAGATGAGAGAAGTTTGCTGCAAAATAGCATGACATTTTCAGTTTTGAACTCACGGCAACTGTGACTTCTTGCATGGACCACGTAAGAACAAGTCAGTCAACACACTATAGCACGCAGAGGGAGGGACCCAGGGTCTCCCACATCCAACTGAATAATAGACTGTCTAGGGTCTACTAGGGAGGAAAAGTCCATTTTCTTCAGGCTTGTGACCCACGGTAAGTTGCCCATGCTCCAGTAGATGGCGCCCTATACCCATGGGACATAATGAAATATTTTAAAAGTAGGAGGAAGAAAACTTGCATGAAAGAGAGGGGTTCCACTATGACATAAATACACTTTATTCATATACACAGCTATAGGGGGGGAAACATTAAATAATGAAACAGTGACGTCAATAAAACTAGTTTGATTCTACTATTATGATTACGAACAAGGCATCTAAATGGGCTTTTTTTTTCACACATCAAAATAAAAAAAAAATAAAGCAAAGTGCAGAACTAGATGACCATTTGAACAATATCCAATCCAAACCGTCCTTAGAAGAGGAGATGATGTAGTTCCAGAAAGATTTGGCAAAGTCACAGTCACGCAAGTTTCTTATTGTTTGTTTCTTTGTTTGTTTGTTTGTTTCAATTGCACTCCAGTGGAATCTACCATAAAATATAAACACGGAAAAGTTAAATGGCAGGAAGACAACTTTAAAATAATACACACACTTGGTCAACTATATTTTAAATATTTAACAGTGATACTAGTTGGCAGCTATTTAGCGGTATCTTCCAGGTTCTGGGATTTCTGAGAGAAGTACAGGGTGAGGTCAGTACCATAAACAATAGGGGACGTGTTTGGTAAGAAAAGAACCTCGGCTCATCCCACGGGAGGGTCTAAAACATGGCACATCCACCGTCAGGGTGTCCTCTCCCTCCCAAGAAGAAAACATGTCTTCCTATAACGAGTCTTCGGTGAACGCTGTTCTGAGACAGAGCCGACTTCAAACAAGAAAAGAGCATTTTCCAGAGTAACTGCAAAATGTGTGGGGCTGCCATGGCGGGAGCCAGGGGAAACTGGAGATAAAAGCCTTTCTAAAAGGTGACTCTGAACAGTACTTAGCAACTCCAACCAAAGTAAGCACACTTGAGTGGAGACCCGCTCTCAGTCTCTGAGCTTGATTGTAGAATGAAGTGGGGAAAGGAACTACAGATTACTGAGAAATCTCTGCACGCCAAATAAATAAATAAATAAATAAATAAACCTTCTGCTTTGGGCATCTTGGCGCTCCTACCTTGTTCAAATAACAAAGGATTTGGAAATTTCAAACTTGATCCAAACAAATGTGGGCTCCATCATTTGTGTAGAGTAGTTGGCCTCTAAGATCAGCCTCCTAGAGACATGATTTCTATGCACATCTTCTCTGTACCCATTTCTGTCTGAATCTTGGCTGAAATGTGTAATGTCCATCAACCACTTACATATTTCACGTCCTCTCTCTGCTCTTGCACGTTTCTGATTTCATCTCAGATGAATCTATTTTCCTACATATAAAATTGAACCATAAGATACTGACAATAGTCTAACATTATCAATAACAATTATTCTTTTAAAAAAAAAGATTTATTTATTTAATGTATATAAGTACACTTGTAGCTGTCTTCATATGCACCAGAAGAGGTCATTGTATCCCATTACAAATGGTTGTGAGCGACTATGTGGTTGCTGGGAATCAAACTCAGAACCTCGAGAGGAGTGGCAAGTACTCTTAACTGCTGACCCATCTCTCCAGACCCCCTTTTTAAAGATTTATTTGTTTGTTTGTTTGTTTTTATGTGTATTCGTGTTCTATCTGTATGTACACCTGCATCCCAGAAGATGGCATCAGATTCCAGAATAGGCTGTGAGCTACCATGTAATTGCTGGGAATTGATTTCAAGAGCTCCAGAAGAGCAGACAGTGCTCTTAAACTCGGAGCCATCTTTCCAGCCCAGCCATTTTTCTTTTAACTGCAATAAAAAGGCAGTAATATAATATATTGTGATCAAACCTTCCTCTTCCCCAACCCCTCACAGAATCTCCCCACCTCCACTTTCATGCAACTCTTCTCTCTCTCTCTCTGTCTCTCTTTCTCTCTCTCCCTCTCTGTCTCTCCCTCTCTCTCTCCCTCTTTCCCTCTCTACCTCTCCATCCCTTCCTCTCTCTCTCTCTTTCTCTCTCAAACACAGACTACCAAGCAAACATTTAATTAATTAATGGATATATAGATAGATAAATAAAAAAATCTCCACAAGAAACACACACAAAGCCTACAAAACCACAAAATTGGAAACCATAATATACAAGCAGAAGCAGATCAGAAAAAAAAAACTCAAAGCAATACCTACAAAAATACTATATAAATGTTAATTTCATTGCTAAAATTTTAATTTACATAGCTCATTCAAATGTTATAATTTCCAGCTATAAGATTCTTGAGGGCAAAGTCTGGTTGTTGGCTATCTTATGTTTGAGCATGACTTATTTGAATTGGATAAATTTACCAACAAGGACATACTCCTGGAAATAAGCTTGCAAAGTAGGTTTGGTTAATCTTGCAGAGGAATCGCTGAAGTTCCCAGACGTTAAATGACCTGTCCAACATAACACAGCCACATAATAGAATTGGGACAGCTAAGCTGAGGACTCCACAAAAGAGTTATGTTTGTTCCTCCAGGGGAAACTGCCTACATGTTGATTTAGGGCTTCGGGGTGACTTTTAAAAATGCTACAAAGTTATTTTCTTGTTTGGCTAAAATTTCCAGAATTAATATTATGTATACATTTGAAAAAAATGCACACTAGCTCATTCCAATATTTGTCCATCAGATTCTTGCTATTTTGTCTCTTATATGTGGAGCCATCGACAGTTCAGTGAGCAAAGAATGTAAGGGGCCCTAACCAATCAATCCACAGTAGGAAAGGGTTCATTTCATTTCTAGGTCATCACTGATTTGTCAGTCATGGCAGGAACTCTTGGAAGGAAACTGAAGGTCACCGGAGGATCCCTACTAACTGGCATACTCCCTGAGGTTTGCTCAGCCTGCTTTTTTATACCATCCAGGACTCCCTACCTAGAGACGGTGTCACCCACCGTGAACTGTCCCTCCCATGTCAACAATGAATCAAGGATTAAAACTATCTTGTACCTCACTGGTACAAATAGGAATAAGTATGCTCTAATTGTATTCTGAGAGAGAAGCTTTATTTTAACAGGAAGGGTAATATGTAGGAGGAGCTAAGGGGGAAGGAGCACCGAGAGGAAAAGATGGAGTAAGGAGAGGAGATGAAGTAGATGAGAAGCTAGGTAATGAGAGAGAAAAAGAGAGAGAAAGAGAGAGGGGGCATGGAGGCAGAAGTTCACATGTCTCCACTAGTCAAAGATAGTTTACATAGCTAGGTTGGGTATTAGGTTACACTTCTGATTGAGCATTACCATACTTATAAAGCCCTTGATTAACATTTTAAAAAAATAGTATAAAAGTCAAATGGAAAAGGGGGGGCACGGGATAGGGGTTTTCTAGGGAGGGGAAATGGGGAAAGGGATTGGCATCTGAAATGTAAATAAAATATCCAATAAAAAAAAGAAAAGAAAAGAAAAAGAAAATGCCCTACAGACTTGCCTACAGCCAATCTGGTAGAGACATTTTCTCAATCCAGGTTCCTCGTCTCAGATGACTCAAGCTTGTCAAGTTGTCATGACAGTTAATGATCTCCTCTTGCAGGTTTATGCAAAGGTGAGAGCATGTACTAAATCTGTAACACGACTCTTGGGGTTCTTGTTACACAAAACTTTTCTTCCTCTTCTTTTTTTCAGTATTCCAAGATGTGCATGTCATGATATTTGCTGGGTTTGGCTTCCTCATGACCTTCCTGAAGAAATATGGTTTCAGTGGTGTAGGTTTTAACCTCTTTCTTGCTGCTCTGGGCCTCCAATGGGGTACGATTATGCAGGGCCTTCTTCACAGCCACGGAGAGAAATTTCACTTCGGGATCAGAGAGTGAGTGTCCTTGAATGTGAATACATGTGCCCTTACCTTCGAGTTCACATGTTAAAACCTTAGCTTCTAAATCAGTGCATAATTAAATCATGAAGGCAAAATCTCATGAGTGGGGTTAATGCCCAGTTCAAAGCTACAACTCACTGTGCTACTTACTCTTTATTCAACCCATTCTTTCTTTTGCCCTCAGTATGATAAACGCAGACTTCAGTACAGCCACGGTTCTAATTTCCTTTGGGGCTGTCCTGGGGAAAACGAGCCCCATCCAAATGTTGATCATGACGATTCTGGAAATTGCTGTGTTTGCTGGCAATGAATATCTTGTTATCCAAGAATTTGAGGTAAGAGTTAAAAAATGTATACTTATTATGCTCTGATTATCAGTTCTGGGTACCACAAGACATGAGTGCTGACTCTTCATAAGGGCAAGAGTGTCACCAGGCCAGATAGTAAGAAATAGGCACACACTCTAAGGAGTATTTATTGCAAAATCAGGTAAAGGGAGTTGCATATTATTTCATCTTGTCTTTACAAAACCATGGCAGGTAAGTATCATTGTTACTACTGTTTTCCTCAGTAAAATGATCACAGACGCTAAATAATTTTCCTGAGTCTCAGTCTGGATGTAAGCCACATTTTTCTAACCTTATCACACATTTGATTGCACCATGTTGCCTATAAATAATTAATTCCCAGTTATATTTAAACAACCGTGTAAATAGTCGCATATAAAGACTTACATTGGCTCAATTTTTTTCTCTATGAAATGTTACTAGTTCCCTCGAAAATAATACATAGAATATTTCTCACCACTCTGATGTACATTTTTCACATATTTATACTTATTTTGAACAGTTGCTTCAAGAGCTAGTATTTTTAACTTTCTTTCAAGTATTGGTGGCTTGCCAACAAACAAAATTAGTTAAGGTTTCTATCTTTACAAAGCCTAAAGTATTGTGGGTCAGAGAAAAATCAAAAACTTATATATCCTTTTATGTTAAATTTCTATTTATGACAAATTATCTGAGAGGATACGAGAGGAAAGATGCATTTTGGCTCATGTCCTCAGAGCTTTTATTTACCCTATAGGCCCTTGGCTCTGTTGTTTCCAGTCTTATAGAGAGGCAGATCTTCACACTGGTGGCAAGCATTCAAATGAAGCAGCTCTCCTCCTGGCAGACAGGAAGCAAAGGATTTGGGGACCAAAATTATTCTTCTAATGACACTACTTCCTACAGTTTTTGAGTTTTAGCTTTCCACTCAATAATAGAAGCTGAAGATCCATTAAAGGTACCACATCTCTCACGATACAACCACGTTCCCAAAGCCACATCTCTGAACACTGCAGTACTGAGGACCAGGCTTCCAGCACACATGAGCCTTTGGATATCTGCATCACATATCTAAGCTGTAGCATGCACACCCACCCAAAGACATAAAAACACAGTGGGAAGTGGTGATTCTTAGAAAAACTGTTGACTGTAGATTAAAAGGCAACGATAGCGTTGTCTGGAAAAGTAATAATGAAGATAGTATGTTGGAGTTTCACCAGTCATTAAGGAGGAGACACGCACTTAATGCCAAAGGAATATCAAATACAGACGTTCATTGGTAGTGGTGGACTAAAGGAAGACTTGCAGTGCATGAGAGTAGCTGGCCAGTGACTGGTGGTGCTACCCCTGGAAGAAGATGAGATCAACCACAGGCCCTATAGGTTCAATGTGCTGCATAAGCGAAGACTAATTTGGTGGATTCTGAGGAAGAAATGGAAGGGGCTCTTTTGCTACAAATCAGTGAGCATTTTATAGAGTGACACAGACTTAGATGACATTTGTAAAGTCCAAATATAATTAATGGTCACCTATGTCTCTCCTGAAACAATGTGCCGAAGAGAAGCAAGGTTCCTATATGGAAGTGTTCAGAAAAGTTTAAGTTGAGAATATATGTGTGCTAGAGTGGTAACTGAACTCAGTTTAGTGATGATTCTCGTCAAGGGCACTGGATCTTTGTCCAGTCAACGAAGGAAAAAACTAGAAGTTTCTTCTACGTCTCCACTCTGAAGATCTTAAATATATTTGTGATGTTTTCATTCACCTACCTTAGTTTGCAAAATGAAGAACACTTGATTAAATCCATACCAGATCCTAAAATGGGAACAAAATTCTCATCAAATCAGTAGTGGAACTCAGCAGGTCTTCATGTGTTGTATAAAATAATGTGGAACTATTTAGGGAAACTGGCCTTTTCAAGGTTCAAGTGTTTGAGTTATAGATATTTAAGGTTCACACACTTGAGGTATTGCTAAGTGAACATTAACAGCACAGCCAAATAAACATTAATCATTTTTGTTTTGCATCAAGTGCAATACCTCATATTTCTCTGAACATTTCTCCAACCTGAAATAGCCTAGTGAGTTTTGGTTGCTCAATAAGAGCCTGGCTCTTAAAAAATTTGGCCTCACCTAAAAACCAACACGACTCTATTAGGTGGGTATTATATTCCAGATATATTCCAGGCATCCTGAATTTCAGGGACATTTAGTAATTCTTTGGTAGTCACATCACAGGAAGTACCTCACTGTTGCATGTCTCAAGAATTTATGGTACTTTTTCTCATTTTACTGCCTCGTTTTATCTTTTCATTAACATCTCCCCCAAACAATTCTTTCATCATCGTTTTGCCTATATTGAGTGTCAGCTTCACCTCCACCTCTGCAAATGCACTTTGTCCTGGCAGGCCTCTGACACTGGAGCATCCATGACGATCCATGCCTTTGGAGCTTACTTTGGTTTAGCGGTAGCAGGAGTCTTATGTCGGCCTGCCCTCAGATATGAACACCCAAATGAAGAATCTGTGTACCACTCTGACTTGTTTGCTATGATTGGTGAGTAAAATGAACCTGATACTTGTCTAGTTGGTGACACGTACACTTGAACATGTGTGAGGAGATGCTCAGAAGGCCTCTTTTGGAGATCACTTTGCTTTATGGTGAGTCAGAAGTTCCTGTTCTGCCTGGCTTTCTGATGATCAGGGCTTCTAAAATGAGAGACATCAATTCTCAGAGCAAACTACCCATTACAATGGTCTTCTCTATAATAACTAACACCATTTATGATTTATAGGAACACTTTTCCTGTGGATATTTTGGCCCAGCTTTAATTCAGCCATTGCTGATCATGGAAATAACCAGTATAGGGCCATTGTCAACACATACATATCCCTTGCTGCCTGTGTGATCACAGCCTATGCCTTGTCCAGTCTTGTTGAGCGCCGAGGCAGGCTGGATATGGTAAGTGTCGATGTTCAACCAATAGAAACTTCCTTAATGTCAACAGTTGAGTTTTCAAGAACATTTTGAAAATAATACCATTCATTCATTCATTCATTCATTCATTATCTACTCTGCTACGACGAAGTCAAGGAATTCTCAATTTAGTAAGTTATGCCAGTAAGTAAACCAGAGAGGACAGATTCGTTTGTTTTTTTTTTTTTTTCATTATAAAACTAAGTGCTGTTAACTCCATAGAAATTTCCCGTTAATTCTTGACTTGTCAAAGAGTGGGACTAGGAAGTAAGACAGTGGATGTTGGCTCTATTTTCCCACCTGCAAGTGTTCTCAAAGTAACAACAATTCTGTGCAGTCACTGGTTGAGTTTCCCTCCTTCAGTGGATTGTCCCACACCCTTGCGTGTCTGAGCAGCACCAACTGGACTTAGTGGGGTCTCAAAAATGTGACATTAGAAGGGAGCATGTTATAATGCATATAATACAGGGGAATTTGGAAGAAGAAGATAGGCAGTAGTTGAGATTATATTTCATTCTATACGTGCATGTTTTTTTAAATAAAAAAATAAATAGAAACAATAATCCCATATGTGGCTCTAGAAAAGAAAAATGACCATTTGAGTGGTAGTTAAATCCAAATAAGAGTTTTAATGAGATTGAAGTAATGAGAGTTTTATTTTTCTATGTTCATGTAAGATGTTGATGCTGGAGGAGTAGAGACATGTAGAAATTCTCGGAAATAATTTTTGCAATTTCTGTGTGCCCAAAAAAAGTAACGTGACATCTTTTTTTTTTTTTCTAAGTTCAACTCCTTTCCTGGAGCTTCTTGCCTGTGAGTTAGAGAAATGGTTATTCAAGACAAAACCTCAGATCAAGCACTCTTCTTTTCTCATCTAATGAATGCTGTAATACACACACACCACCCACACACACACACACACACACACACACAGAGATATATATATACATATATATATATAAATTTTTTATGTTTATGAATATTTTGCAAGCAAGCATATCAGTGGACCATATGCATAACAGTGTACATGGGGCCCAGGAAAGGACATTGGATCCCCTATAATTGGAATCACAGAGCAGTTGTTAGCAACTGTGTGGGCTCTGGGAACTGAAAGAGGGTCCTCTGGTAAAGTAGAAAATGTTCATAAATACTGAGCCATCTCTAAAACCCCTATATGACATATATAAAGCAAGCAAAGTTAAGAACATATATTTCAACTCTTTACAATTTGGGTCATAAGAGACAACTGTCAGTACGTTGTTCGGTTTTTTTTTTTTTTTTTCATCATACTGAACAAGTAGTCTTTTTAAAATGACAGATACCCAATTCTTTGGGTATAGCAGCCACACTGTGTTTTCTGGGTATTCTGGTGGGCTGAAATTGGTCCTCTCCCCAGTCTCAGACATTTTAGGTCATAATATATCTCACGGAAAGAAAAAATGTGGGTATGTGTGTGGGTATGTGTGTCCGTGTGTTTCAGCTGACAACTAACCCAGGGTTCACTACTCTGCCTTCCTCCTGTCTTTCTGACATTGCCTTATCTGAGTCTCATTCATGGTTTTCCCTCCACGCAGGTACACATTCAGAATGCTACTCTAGCAGGAGGTGTCGCTGTGGGCACATGCGCAGACATGGAAATCCCCCTATTTGCCGCTATGACCATTGGAAGCATTGCAGGGATCATCTCTGTGCTTGGATACAAGTTCCTTAGTGTATGTATGATAGAGATATTGAACCAAACCTTCGATCTGTATCACTGTCTTTTCATGTCCAACCAGTTAGACGGACCAGTGGGATGAGAGGGAAAGAGCTATGGCGTTCCCTTCCCTACATGCCTTTCCCTGGAGGACAGCTATCTTTCTTTCAGAAATACCATGCATATTGGAGCTATGCAGTGACTCTTTGGTGACTTCTTTTTGAGAGAAGAGAATCTGGCACTAGTTATCAGTAACTTAGCATGAAATCGTGTTAAGAATTTATGTTCATGTCTTTAAAGAAGTTCCAGAGAATCTTCTATTCTTCTTTATTTGTGAACTTGATGTCCTCATGAGGCAAATGAGATGTTCCTAGAAGATGAAAAGGTGAAGTCACTCCCTTCCAATCTAGTCAGGAAGAACAAATTGTATTTAAAGTGTTAGGCATGCATGCATTTCAATTTCAAATGAAAATCAAGCCTTGGATAAATTTCCTCTTCTGAGAAGAGAAAGAAATAAATAGATGACGTGAGAGAATACAAAGTAGCAGACAGCCGTTGCATAGATAAATGAACCTTGAAGGACATGAGAACTACAGATTTTTTTTAATGAAAAAAATCCATTATGCTATGGAAGTTATGCTATGAGTAGCTTTTGGCTGTTGATATCAGGAGTTCCAAATTTTAAAAAAGGAGTAAATGTGGACATGATGGGTCACTAATTTGGTTTGCTATCATAACATTGTAACTATCCGTTTGTATTGAGTGATAGCACATTGTGTGTCTAAAATATGTGTGATAAGAATTTATAAATATATTCTTCTACCCAGTGGTTTGTTCCTGTATGGAGCTCTGTATGCCTTACAAAATAATGACCTTTCTCTCTTTTACAACCTTAGCCACTGTTAGCTAATAAACTGAGGATCCACGATACATGTGGAGTCCATAACTTGCACGGCTTACCTGGAGTGCTTGGAGGCCTTGCCAGCATTGTGGCCATAAGCTGGGGGAAGTCTACAAAGTGAGTAAAAACCAATGAGTATTTCTTAGCCCTGGTCCTCTGCTTTCTAATTGTGTTTGTTGAAATACATAGTGATGAGGGTGGGTCTTTGTTGTTCTTACTATTGTTGTTGTTGTTGTTAACATTCTAGGCTCAAGGAGACATAACGGAAAGAATACCACTAATGAAGCTTTTCTGGTTGCCTCTTTTCACAGACTTCAATTGTTTAATCTTTCATCAACTCTATTACCTGACTGCTCTGAGAGAAACACACACTAGTGATGCCACCACATTCAAAGTTGACCTGCCGTTGATTTAGTAACTGCCCACATTCCACAGCCATTTATCACATTCTTCTGTCCCCAACATATAATGGCTTTTTAAAGTTTTACATTTATTTACTTGTGTGTGTGTGTGTGTGTGTGTGTGTGTGTGTGTGTGAAGATACAAGACATGTGCATGTCATATGTGCATGTGGAAGTCAGAAGGCAGCTTGCAGGAGTTGATTCATTTCTTCCATGTGGATCCAGGTATCAAACTCAGGTAGTAGGAGGGCTTGACAGCAACCTTCTTTACACGAGCCTTCTCCCAGCCCAATAGTTAATCTTTATTTTAAGGCAATGCTTCTAGAACCATTCTGGGTTGAATGACCCTTTCACAAAGGTTGCATATCAGATATCGTGCAGATTAATAATATCAGCAAAATTGCAGTTATGAAGTAGCAACGAAAATAATTTTATGGTTGGGGGGTCACCACAACATGAGGAACTACATTAAAGGGTTGCAGCATTAGGAAAGTTGAGAACCACTATTTTAACATAACTGTCTTTGGTATTACTGATATAATCATCAGTGTATTCATTGCCTTCCCACTAACATGTGTACTGAACTTTAGCTTTTCTGATGTTATTAATGGGCCTTCTAATTTCACTAAAATTGTTTATGTGGCGTGGTAAGAAAATAGCAGCTTTGTTGTTTTAGACATTATTTCACTTACCGTCTCGAAGAGGGAGTTAGGAACTGATATTCAGTAGATATTTATTGTATGAATCAAATCAAGGATCAATCTTTTCAAAGTCTGTATCTTCAGATGAATGCTTTATTAACCATGGCTAGTGAATGATAAAGAAAAAAAAAATAGAAAAGCACAAGTGACCACACATTTGCTTGTAGGTAAAACAATACTTTGTCCTCAAGATGGCAAACATGCTTACCTTCAGAAGACAAAGCTTATTACCATTCATTCTTAGACAAACATCTAATTTTTTGACTTTGATTACCTAGGTCTATGGTTATGCAGGCAGCAGCACTGGGATCTTCTGTTGGCACAGCAGTTGTTGGAGGTTTGCTTACAGGTCTGCAACGAAAGGGAACATTTAGCTGGGTTCTGTGGCACATGATTGTAACCATGGCTACTTGGGAGGCTAATACGAAAGGACTGGAACTTCTGGACCACTTTAAAATTACCTCAAAACAATAAGAATAATAACAATATAAACTCTTTCCAGTACCCTATTACTCCATTACTTAGAAGAAGATACACTCTGTAAATTCCAAAATGTGCTAAGCCCCTGCTAACTAATTTTGCCAGCTAAAGGGGGTGTTTTTCTAACACTATTCTAATTACGTAGTAAGGAAGAAGCCTCCCCTCTTCATAGGCTTTGTTCTCCCTCTGCCCACACAGGTCTAATTCTGAAGTTACCTGTCTGGAGCCAGCCACCTGATGAATACTGCTATGATGATTCTGTTTCTTGGAAGGTAATGTACAGACTTCAAAAAGAATGTAGATGACAGTTCTGCTGCCATTCAGGTAGCCAAAATGCTGGGTAGGCAAGGAGAACATTCCAAATGCTGGCCTCTTGCAGCTCTTATTCTTTCCTGTGTGGTAGTGTCTGCAGGGAGAGTAGCTAGGTAGAAACACTGGCAACTGGTTCTCCATAGATTTATAGTCCTAACAGGATTAGAGTATTGGGACCTTTATTGCAACTAATCCTCCACCCTTGTCAGCAGCCGGTGTTATTGTTCCCATCCTTGGCCTAGACCCTTGGCCTAGGAGACTTTATTGTGCTTTTGAACTCTTATGGTGACCAGGTCTTTAGGTTTAGATCCCCTTTTCTCCTTCTATAGCCTTAGCTCTGTTTTCTGCTCTCTTTCTCTCTCTCCCTCTCTGTCTCCTTCTGCTGGCTACTTTCTTCCACGTCGGCTGCTTTTGAACTATCCACCTGCTTTTTCATCTAAGATGCTTAATAACTGCCACTAGGATGAGTAGCCAGAGTGCCATCCTCTGCCATTTTGTTTCTGGTGAATGCTAGGGCATTTTGGGAATCAGAGCCACTTTGGGAAGTAGACTTCAGGCAAAACTTAGGCCTCTTGGAAGACAGGTGCTGAGAACCAGTCACTGAATGGACACCAGGCTTCTCTGAGGGTTTAGACCAGCCTGGAAGCAGGCACTGCCCATCACACGGTTCTACCAGGTCTGCTTTTGGATCCTCTGCTGTGTCTGCTGCTTGGTAGAATGCTGTATCTCCAGCCTTCCAGCAGCTGGCTACCTTGCTGCTTATCTACTTGGCCTGTCAGCTGCTAAATTCTTGGTACCCTGGTCAGCTGTAGTGGTGCACCTTTTCAATCCAAACACTGTGGAGGCAGAGGCAGGTGGATCTCTTGTGAGATTGAGGTAAGCCTAGTCTACATAGTAAGTTCCAGTACAGCCAGGCTGTGGAGAGAGAGAGAGAGAGAGAGAGAGAGAGAGAGAGAGAGAGAGAGAGAGAGAGA
>JANHMN010000017.1:46120225-46135322 GCA_030674055.1 Rhabdomys pumilio
AGAGAGAGAGAGAGAGAGAGAGAGAGAGAGAGAGAGAGAGAGAGAGACAGAGAGAGAGAGAGAGACAGAGAGAGAGAGGCAGAGAGAGAGACAGAGAGAGAGACCCTGTCAAAAAATGAAAAAAGAAAAGAAAAGGAAGATGGAAAAGACGGAAGGAAGGAAAGAGAGAAAGAAAGAGAGAAAGAAAGAATAATAAAAGAAGAAAAAAATCTGAAATGTAAATAAAATATCCAATAAAAGTTAGAAAGAAAAAAGAAAGAAAGAAAGAAAGAAAGAAAGAAAGAAAGAAAGAAAGAAAGATCATTCAAGAGAATCAAGAGAAGCCACGTATTGGTCTGATACATAACATCAGGAGAGGCAATGCTGCAGTGCCTCTCGGCTCACTGGAGCAGCACAGTAAGCTGCATATAAGTGAGCAGCTTAGACGTTGCACTTTTAAGCATGCACTTACAGCATGAGAAGGGATGACTGGAACATGTACAGCCACCTTGTGGTTAATGTTCAGTCCCAGCCTTGTCTCCTAGCAGTAATCACACTCATTAAGGCTTGAGTTTGGGACAAATCGTCGCCTTCCCTCTCGTCATCATGCAATTCCTTCTGCCAGCACCAGAGGCAGCTCTTTCCCTCTGGCATGGAAACAGACACAAAGTCATCTAGAATTGATTGTGTCTTTTGATAGCAAAATATCTGGTACAAACAGGCTGTAATAGCCCTGACTGGGGTCACTCAACAATCTGTCTGTAGTTTTCTCAAGGCATCTGTGGAGTACATGAGACAGCTGGTGCGAGCTTTAAGAGTAGAACAGTTGCCTGTTACATCTGTAGCTTTTATGATCTAGATATATCTATCCAGTAAGACAGAGCCTAACAGCTGTCAATTAAAACCCAACATGTTTACTTACTTATAGGAAAACAAACACTAGGAATTCTTATTTTAAAAAAAAAATAACCTTTAAAAACTTAGAATTAACAGAAATTTTAACAGCTTTCTGTCCAGTGTTCAAAAGTGCTTAGCGGCCTCAGAAGAAGTGAGTTCTACTTACTTGTCTCAACACCACTGTGGAAAACTTTGCTTAAGTCCCATGCTTGTATACATGTATGAGATAAAACTGCATAAACTTTCTAATCAAAGACAGAGATAAGGCAGTTCAGCTAGTCAGAGGAAAATCAGAAGTGAAGGGTTGGAGAGATTGCTCAGCAGTAAAGGGAGCTTATTTCTCTTGTAAACGACCAGAGTTCTTTTGCAGCATCCAAATCAGCTGGCTCACAACTACCTCCATTTCCCAGGCATCTAAAACCCTCTTCTGAACTTCATGGGTACATCTACGTACATGGTACAATAAATGCAATGCAGGCACGCACATACAAATAAATTAAAATAAATAAATGAAAAATAAAAAGTATAAAAAGTTCCTCTGCAAAGCAGAAACTAAGGAAACACGGAATTTAACCAACAAATGTCATTTCTGTTCTTTTATACCAATTCTTAGTCGGTGTTCATAGAAAATACTAGCCAATAGTTTGCTGTGTCGTATTCAAGGTAAAAGTAGGAAGAAAAAGCAAATGTACTGTGTAAGACTGGAGGCTTTTAGAGAGCACACATCGAAAGGTCCTGTATATAACAAACTTAAGTTTCTTTCCAGCCCCTGCAATCTGCCTGTTGTCCCCAGGGTCACTTTCTCCCAAAGCATTTTCTTCACATCTTGAGTGGTATAAAAGCTTCAACAGATTAGTAGGAAAGTTGGGTGTGGGAAGTAGAGAATGCAGTCAAAGTCGGCAAGATAAATGATTTGTTTTTATATTTTCCTTTAACTCAAATAATTTGAATTCATGGTGTTTCTAAGCTTAGATAAGAACTATAGAAAACGCCTTTGCTTCAGTACTAACTTATGACAGGTCCAGCGACAAAACCATTAAGTATCACACTATTGCTTCTGTTTTTTCAAGGTTCCCAAATTCAGAGAACTTGATAATCACTTCTTTCAACACGCGACTCACAACCACGTGGAACATGAAGTCTAAATACCGCTCCTAAACTCAGCATCCTTGGAATTACCAAGAAGAGTCGGGTTTAAAGAAACAAAAACTTAGTATTCAGAGAAACAGGAATGACAATAGATACACTCCAGCCCCAAATGGCCATGTAAAACTAACTGCCTTTAGATTTGGTATTATTCCTGGATGTTCAAATGATTTCTCAGTTGACAAGAAATTGCTCAGAAAGCAGTCTATCCCAGACCCTAAGAATGACTTTGCAAATGGAGAGGTCATAGCAAATATTTGATTGTATTTTTGATGTCTTGCGAAAGAGGTGAATTATAGAAATTAATACTTCTTGATCATATCAGACTTTATCCACTTTTTAGGTCAGTTTATATTGTGGCATCTTTGTGCCTGTGTGTCATACCCCTGCTCACTGCACATTCCTACCCGCTGCAGCCCCTCATGATTTCTCACTCGCTCCAGCTGCATCCCATTCTTCCCTCAGTTAGGTATTGCTTGTTTTATTACCTGCATTCTATCCACAACCCTTTCGCTTCTTAATGTACATACCATGTCTTCAGCTCCAAAGAGTGTAAAGCTGAAGTCAAATGACATATTAAAAATGAAAGAAAAATGTATACTAGAAAAATGAAAGAAATCTATGTAAATAAAAAAACCAATATTAATGTTCTAGTTAGCATCTTTTTAAATCTTAAAAACAGTTGCAGTAATCTTACACTGCTGTTTGCATATTCTTATTCTTGATACCTTTTTATGGTTATTTTTTTGTAACAGGAGTTTAAAAGTCATCTGTATAAATTTTCAAATGATTAAATGTTATTACAAAATAAGGTATTTGTCTTTATCTCTTTTTTACATGATTGAATCCATGTAACAAGCACATATATTGACACCTCATACTTAGTGTGTATTAAAAGTATTTTACTTATGTATTGCCTATAAAAAACAAGTGACCTTTGCTTAGTATAACTTTTAAAGAACTGCATTTAGAAAAGTTGACCAGCACAGTCACATTAAACTATTTTTATAAAAATCAATAAACTTTTTTTTATATTTAGAGCTTTTGATATTTTTTTCTATCCCCCAGTCCTGAAATCTGTAAGGAAGCAACTATATACCAAAAAGGATATTAGCCCTGCCATGATCATAGAGAAAACTGTGGACAATCTGAGAATACAAAGTTATAAGGGAATTGATGGCATCTATGTTTGCCTTATGAACACTCTTCTCTTTTATTCTTCAGTACAGGACTTAGAGCATCAAAATTTTGTTGTTGTTTTTTTTTTCACACTCCAGGTTAACATTCTCTTATTCATGGTAGTGCATTGCCATTCTTTAATGGGCAGGATATTTTTATTGGTAAAAAATAACAAAGCATAATCTTGAGCAAATTTGTTCAGAGTTACTGTAGTGAATCCCTTTACTAATTACCAATTATTAGTATGCTTATGCTTTTATCATTATAAAGATCACAGGAAAAAATTGACATAAAAAGAGGCAAAACATAAGGTAAGTATCATCACTTTCTGTCATTAATAGGGTTGTCCAAGGTAATACATAAAAACCAATGATTAATTTCTCATGGGGAAAAATCACCTTTACTTTATTGATAAGTGTAATCAAAGGCATAGTACATGTCTATTAAATCTATTTTCTCTGATAGTCAGTAAATTATATTCACATGAAGATTTATGTTTCTTACTCAAATAAATTCAGTTTTCCTGTTTGGTAAATCTGCTCTGAGTTTATCGTGATATTCACATAGAAAGTGTATAACCTCAGTCTTCTACTTTTGCCAATTTCATTATATTTGTTCACTTCATCGACCCCAGTTCTATTGTTTGTTCAAATCTAGTTCATTTTTGTAGATCCAACAAAACTGTATGTGCATGTACTCTGGCTGTGCACAAGAGTATATATGAGAAACTGAAGACTTAATTACTTTCCTCAGATTTATTTGCAGGAGTGGTTCTTTTGCTCGAGTTTGAAGTTAAACTCTGTTTTTTTTAAACACTCAATTAACCTAGTCACTTTCATGTCACTACCATAGCAAAATTCAATGTGTATAATCTACTACATCAGTTCATAGGCTAGAAAAAAAAATTTAAGGCCTATTTATGTGATTCATTTCAGGAAGCTTTTGTCATTCTTTGTTCTTGATTAAAGCTGAAAGAGTGATTTAGAATTATTAGTTGCAATTTCAGGCAGGTTTGTGAAATTTGCAATTTCACAAATTTGGAATTCTCCAACCTTGCTTCGATAGCCTTTGAGCTGGGGTTTGCACAAGATGAGAAAGGTCTGCTGTTTGGAGTCAGGGAGATTTTTTTATTTATTTATTCTGCTTTATTCCAAACCAGTTTTATTCAGAACAAAGATTGTCCTGTTTTGATTATCTTCTCTGGGTGTCTGGGAAGGGACCTCCTTTATAGAGGTTGCTTTTTTACTTTACTATTTACTGGAGGTTAAACTTGTGCTCATGCTACCATGAGTGACAGTTAAGGAGGCAATGAGGGATGCTGAAACATGCTCACAGTCTCAGCACTCAGGAGACAAGGTAGGAAGATGATAAATTCAAGCCAGCCTAAGCTTCATAGGAAAGGCCTCTCACAAACAACTAAAACCACAAAACTGTGAGTTGCAAAAAAAATCACTTCTGAATAAATCAAACATCTGGCCAGTTCCAGAATACAATTCTCCTAGATTACTATCAACAAACCAAAAAAAAAAAACCAACTAACTCAGTGATCTTCAATGGGAAAAGGCTGTAAATCTCCTACAATCAGGGACATCTGAATCAATGTTTCTGACTAGTCTTTCTGAGGCTCACATCTGATCAAATTTTTCACTACTATCCCAGGGACTCAGTTGAGTTGCATCTCACGGACATGATGGATCCCAAAGAATCTTATCACTGTGTGTGTATCAAACAATATGGGTGTGCACAGGTGCCACAGTACACTTCTGGAGGGCTGACCAGGGTTTTGTAAAGTTCATTCAGTCCCTTCACCTTTACTTAAAAATGGGGATTGGACTCGGGTTGTCAGGCTTGTACAATAAATGACTGTATTCACTAAGCCATTCCACCTCCCCCAGTAGCCAAATCTTTCAGTCCTGCAACCTCTAACAGCTTCTTCTATATCTTTCTGATGTTCGGAATCTTGAATCTTTTGAAAACTACAGGCCACTTGCATTGTCTCCAGGTCATCTGGATTTATCTGGTGTTTCCTTAAAAGTTGGATTCAGGCAACTTTAACAGCAATATTGCAAAGGTGAGGCTCTGTATTGCATTGCTTCCACCCAGATGGAACAAGTTTTGAGCTTGTTTTGTCATTAATGATTGTTCTATGATCAATGATGAATTTGATTTTTTCCCCTATTCCTTAAAGTTTTTGTTAGCGGATGGGAGAGCAGACAATGCAGTCAGTAAAGTGTGTGTCATGCAAGTATGAGGACCTGAGTTCTGGGACAGAAGTCAATTGGTGGCATACTTTTGTAATCTCAGTGCTGGGGGACAGAGGTGGGTACATACCCGGATCTCATGAGCCAGTCGGACTAGCTTGCTGACCTCAAGGCTAACAAGCAACTGTGTCTCAAAAAACAAAACAGATGGTACTTGAAGAATATCAGCCAAGCTTAGACTCAGGCCTCCACATGCATGCACATGCATGCACATGCATGCACACACTTTTGCTTGTGTACCCACTCCCACACTAGCACCTACACAAACATGTATGTATCCACACAGGAAAAGCAAATCATTTGTTGCTTTGACTTTGTAATATTATTTTGTGGGGAAGAAATATGAAATTCTCACAGTCTCTGTGTCAGCACATCTTTCTCCTAAGGCTTTCAGTGTGCTTATTTACTAATTGATACCCCATAGACGTATAATTTCTTATTTGATTCTTTACAAAACTCTAGATTAAATTGTTGTGAACATGACATTATCCCAGATTTGGCCAGTGTAAACCTGTTTGTGACGTTTTCTAGATCTTTTTCTCCTATTTTGCCTGTGTTAGCTCTGGAATCAGCCATTTCTTTATGTACTATTTTCTTCAAGTCGTATTTATCCTCTGAGATGTAAACCTAGTTGTGTCATTGTTATTGTGGTGTTTGTTCTCTCTGATCCTCTCTGTTGTCAGAAACAGAGAATATAAATGATGTGAATCTATATGTACATGTTTATATGAATTATTAGTTCAATCTATCTAAATATTTAGACAAAATTGGCATTATTACAAGACTTACTTTGAAAACGTGATTTCTATCAGTGTAATTGACAAGTTAAAAGAAAAAAAATATATCAAATTTGTGTTTACACATATTAGATTTTATTTTTAAAAAAGTGTACAAAATTCTCAAAGAACTATTTTTTAAAAAATAACATAATTACATCAGTAAATAATAGTATTTATATTAAAATCAATGATGTATGCATATAAATATTTTATGCATGTCTATAGAAAATAAGTTAGAGAGTGGATAAAGGCTTCATGTATAAAGGCAATGGACTCCTGTATAACCAGTTTGTGGAAGAGGAAGTTTTCATTTGCTCTTTGAAGTGTTAGTGCTGTTTACATCTTTTGTAATAGTGTTGTTTGTGATAATATAACATATATTAATGCGGAGCAGAGAAGGTTTTTTAAAGAAAGAAAAAAGAGAGAAAGAGAAAAAGAAAGAAAGAAAGAAAGAAAGAAAGAAAGAAAGAAAGAAAGAGGAGAGCTGGGTGTGGTGGCATACTTTTTTAATCTCAGCACTCAGGACAGGGATAGCCAAATCACTGTTAGTTTGAGGAAAGTGTGATCTACACAGGGAATTCCAAGACATCAAGAACTTTAGAGAGAGATCCTTTCTCAAAAAACAAAACAGAAAGAAAGAAAGAAAGAAAGAAAGAAAGAAAGAAAGAAAGAGAGAAGAAAGAAAGAAAGAAAGAAAGAAAGAAAGAAAGAAGGAAACAAAGAAAGAAACAAGGAAAGAAACAAAGAAAGAAACAAAGAAAGAAACAAGGAAAGAAACAAAGAAAGAAACAAGGAAAGAAACAAAGAAAGAAACAAAGAAAGAAAGAAGTAGGGAGAGGGAGCAAAAAGCAAGAGCTAACAAGAAAAACAGAACACAAAAACTACACCCAGCCAAATATGTATGTATGTTTGTATGTATTACCTGCATTCACGCATGCATACGCGCGCGCACGAGGACACACACACGCGCGCGCACACACACACACACACACACACACACACACACATTTAAGGACTAACCACCTATTTCAATTCATTTTGTATGTACCTCATCTGTTGTTCACCTTTTGGCTTAAAGCCACTTTCTGTGGTCGTTAATCACCAATGTCAATTTGACTGGATTGAGAATCACCTGGGATATACACCCCTAGGCTTATCTAATATGGTCCTTTCAGAGAACATTTATGCATAGGAACCCCAGGCAGAATGTTAGCGGTAACATTCTGTGGACTGGGTTCACAGAACACAAAGGGGAAAATGAGGACACTGAGCACCAGCAACCATCTCTCTGCTTCCAGAATGCTGGCACAAGATGACCAGTTGGCCTCTCGTCCCCAGCACTATTCTTTTCTTTCCATAGTGGATCATATCCTTTCAAAACATGAACCAAAATTAGCCCTTCCTTCTTTAAATTGCATTCATCGGGTGTTTTGTAATCAATTTGAAATCAATCTCAGGGTAACTCCAAAGTTGCAAACCTTTGGATGTTTACTTAGACAAGAAAACTTTAGGTCCTCTGTAAGGTAGAGATCTTCCTTTGCTCATCCTTGAATCTGTCTTGTATATCATTTGTAAATTGTACTATCATGGTTATTAGGTCTCTATCTTGGATGTCTGAGTGTGTGTGCGTGTGTGTGCCCCTGATGAAATATTTGAGGTTCCTGTTCCAATTTTGTTCTTCCAGAAACTCTTAGTTGCTTGTGGTAATTTTTCTACAATACAAGTTGTTACTAAGGCATGCATCTAAACAGAACTGATAATACTCACATCGATAAGCTCATGAAAATATATCTCAATTAATGCCAGAACTGTAGAACTCATTCTAGTATTTTGTACAATGACGCCCATTTCTCCACTGTAAATGTGGCTCATACTGCTCTGATTACAATTACTTGATTGATCAAATGTTTTGCACAACAGATCTCTTGTGACTACTAATATTGCATCATTCTCTGTGAAGGTCGATCTTCACCATCTACATTCAAGCTTCCCCTGTGTGAATGCTGCTTTATCCTTTGGCAGGCTTTGGCACCCAGAGCACCAGGCTGATGGATCTATCCTCCTTTCCCAACTTGTTGGATATGTAAATGAGTGTCAAAAGAAGAAATTAAAGGGGGAGAAAAAAGCAAAACACCTACAGTTTAGGGCAGAAGAACAAAAGATTACCATAGGATCCTTTCTCTCGGATTTGCATTATGAAATATGTTCTTATTTATTTATTTCGTTCAGAATGAGACGTGAAAATTTTCATCTTGAATTAGGACAGCTGTTTTCTATATCATTTGTAAACTGTACTATCATGTTTATTAGGTCTCTATCTTGAATGTTAGAGTGTGTGACCCTCATGAAATTGGGTCTACTACAATTTGCTTCTGGAGGGAAGGGGAATTTCTTAAAGCTCACAGGACTTGCTAGCCTTCAGGAGCTCCTTCCAAGGCCCCTTCCCTCCCTAAGTTATATAAAAGGTAAATAATCGAGTGAGGTAAAACTCTGCAGTGGGACAAATGTCTAAAAGTTGACCAAGGAACTTCCTGGGGATTTGGCTGGTTTCCTTTGATCACTCAAGATCAAGTAACCAAAATAAATTCACTGATCCACCAAAATGGTCTTGAAAAAAATTCTTTCCTGGTCAGTCAGTGCCTCTTCTATTTCTGAAGGAAAATCACAAAACAACTATATATCAGAAAAGACTTTTCTTTTGAATTTCATTGATGGACTGAACAACTACATCTATTTTGAGCAGAATAATCAGTCAACCTTCTTTCAATATCCCAGTGCTGTATCTATGATATGAAGAATGAACAGCTGGAAAATAATGACCCAAGAGTTGTTGGTCAGTATGACATTGACAGTCAGTGGGTTCTGCATTAGAGAAATCCATTGTATACTAGGTTTCAAGAAGAAAGTGATTTTCAGCACAAAGATGGTTCTCCATTTTGATGGTGATGATATACAGAAAACTGTTGCACCTCCTACAGATAAAATACTGCAAAGGGGGGAATTTTACATCCCGTGGTGGGGTCCTTCATGATGGTGACTTTTCTGGACTCCAACAAACTGCCTACACTCAGTTAATAATAAAGAAAACGTGTAAAGCAATTGGTGAAAACATACTCCATAATCTTTAAATAAGCACATAAGCAAAAGTTAAAAGTTTCAAGACCACTTACTTGAAACAAAGAGTGTATGTGTATGAGATTATTGTAAACCATGGGAATATCTTTAGGATCTGATCTAAGAAGTGTCTAAGTCAGTCCAAAACTATCCCTATAGAAACAATTTCATCACCATGTCAAAGACTTCATACAGAGATCCTACGGTACATCTTTTTGAATTTATTGATTGTGAAAAATATATTGAGTGGTATAAATCTCAAAATATTATTTTATGTTTTGACATTCCAGTCTCTTCAACATCTTCAAATATCCCAGTTATAAAAACAAAAAGAGAAGAAAGGAAGAAAGAAAGAAAGAAAGAAAGAAAGAAAGAAGAAAGAAAGGAAGCTAGTTAGTTTTAAGTATCATTATGCAGAGGCCAAGAGTCTTGGAGTTCGAGGCCAGCCTGGTCTACAGAGTGATATCCAGAACATCCAACACTACACAGAGAAACCCTGTCTCAAAAAATCAAAACCAACCAAACAAATGTCTTTCTCAAAGTTGGGTAGAGATGGAAGTGAGGAATAGATCTTAGAAGTGTTGGGGGGGTGCACGTAATAAAACACACTGTACACAACTAAAAACTTAATGCAATGCTTATATTTTAGTAGTGTTGCTAAGACAAGTAAAAACTCCTGTGTTGCATGAACCACAAAGTACAAAGTTTCATGGTTGTCAAGGTCATTTTAGCATTCAATTAAGTCACTAGAAATTCACAAACTTTGGAAAAGATACTGTATCGGCAGGCATAATTTGTTGCTACAAAATGACACAAATGAAATAATACTTGGATAGAGAGATATGTGCTCAGGATAAGGTCAAGAGAATTCAGGCAAAGTTTATGGATGTTTGTACCTCAAGGAATCAGTCAGACAAAGCTTACTCTTAAAAATTATTTCAATTTTTAAAAATATTGACAATATACAAACCTAAACATCTCTTGAAAGAGAGCACTGTAATTGAGAAACTATCCTTAAAAACTTTGTCTGTAGGCAAGTTTGGGGGGGGGTCTTGTCTTCATTAATGATTGATATTGAAAAACCTGGGTAGGTGATCCTAGAATCTAAGACCTAGATTATATAAGAGAACAGGCTGAGCAAGCCATGGGGAGCAAGCCAGTAAGCAGCATTCCTTCACAGTCTCTGTTTCAGCTCCTGCCTTGGAGCTCTCAACTTCCCTCAGTGAAGGTGTGTGACTTGAGAGTAATAAGATGAAATAAACCCTATTCTTCCCAAATTGCTTTTGGTCACGACATTTTTAATCACAACAATAGAAACTTTTAATTAAGAGATTAATCACAAAGCTGTCTAAAAGGCATCTTCATTCAGAACTCTAATTAAATCCTTTATAGGTTTTGACACAGGGAATTACCTTCAAAAATGCCTCTTTATGTTTATAGCTGACAGATGATAGAGTATTCCAGTCTTTATACCAGATTGTTAAATAAACACCTACATGTAAATCTTCATTCCCTATTTACTTTGTATTGTTTTTTTTTCCCTTAAACACTATTTTCACATCCTCAGGGATCTAATTCCAGATTGTCACTTGAGAACAGTGAGGATAAAGAGAACAGCTCACCATTTGTGTTACAGACATTGGGTTATTTCCAAAAACACCTTTTCCTGTGTAACTTATGTAATCTTCATAAATATCCCTTTGCTGACCTATGTCAAGGCCAGACACATGCCCTGCAAAATTTCCCCAACACAAATGAATAGCTGAACTACTAAGCCACTACTAGTCAATCAGAAAAATACTCCCCTCCTTCCTCCAAGTCTCAAACTTTGGCTCCTCCTTATATAGCTCTGGCATAAACCACTCCAGCGAATTAGTCTGGTCACATGGTAACTAAGATACATTTTGATCCATTATTCAGTCTTTCTACTGGTTTATCTTGTGCACCCAGCTCTCTCTGACCTGGATGCCCCTTAAGGGAATAATTCACCATTATTCAAAACATTCTTCATATTTCAATAGTCCTCCTCATGTTGCACTAATTCCCCCTCTCTCTTCTTTATAATAATCACTATGATTAAAATCTCACTTTACTCTATTGATCTGTTTTTGATTTGATAGATGCTATTGAATGTTGAGCTTTATATGTAGACTATGGAATATACTTATATTAATAAAATTAGGTTAAAGTACACAAGAAAGAAAACATATCTAGGGATTTTATCAAAGCTAAACAAATACACACAGGAGCCCAACTTATTGCTAATTGATCTTTGTGAGTAGCAGGGTATATTTTTCACATTTACAAATTACTGGAAAATCCAAACTCTAATTACACTTTCCAGTCTTAGAAATATTTGACATCCTAGTTCCCTACAGAAGGCCTGCTTCAGACACAGTTTAATTAACAGTGCTTGCTTACCATGTACATGCTCTAAGCTAGCTCCAAAAACCATACTCAGACAAACTATATAGGCAGTTTACAGAAGTAATTTATTAAATAAAAAAGTAATAGTTCTATGGCTTATAAAGTCTTAAATGTAGTGAATGAGAGATTAATAATAATTAAAGCATATCTTATAAAGGACTAACTTATATAATAATATCTATATACAACCAACCAAGGTACAGAATCAAAGTGCCAGTATTTTAAGTTGAAATTTTGTTTATCTAATTACATTAGTACCCCCTCAGTCACTCACACAGGCTGACAACTGGTAGATAGATAGATAGATAGATAGATAGATAGATAGATAGATAGACAGAAAAATAGATAGGTACATGAGTTTTGATAAACAGTCAGGATATATACATTGAGCCAGACAGTTTGAGTACTTTGCCACAAGTGACATAAGAAAAATCAGAATCTGAGTTCAAATTCAAGTCTGTCAAAAGCCACACTTTTGGTCACTCTGAGGTATCAGACCCTTTCAATCATTACTATGGTACAATATTTGGCATTCACAAAAGAAAAATTTTAGAAATGCCTCATGAATACAAACAACATATTGTGTTTGAGAGATGATGATGAGAAGACATTATACACACTATACACATTAATAAACAGTCAAAACAATCTCCATAGCAGCATGACATCATTTTAAAGCATAATTAATGCATGAAGAGCTTTGATATCACTTGCTTACACACTTTAATGAAAGAAGAAAACCATGAAGTCATCAATTGGACAACTTTACCTAAGTCCACAATTTAGCCTGAAACTTTTCAGTTCAATAGTCTGTATCAAGGAAGCTCTCTTACCTCTGATTACTCGATACTTGACCATAACTTTTGACCACCACTTATGGATTTCAGTATGGCTGGAGTTATAAGATTAAGACATATACACACATGGATCAAAGAAACCATGAAGGCATAGACACAAGAGGTCCACATCTGATCATATTTAGTAATTATCCTTCATATTCAGAAGAATAATTAAGAAACAATTATGGCCATATTTCTTTGTTATTTGTCACAATCAGTCTCTAAATGAAACATTGATCATGGCCAGATGTGAGCCAGTTGTGCTCATTGTCACCACTGGGAACGAGCAGTGTCATAGAGATCAAAAGCATTCCACTCAGGTGAACTTGAATCCTTTCTGCTGGCCTTGTTTAGATTACTCAACTCCTTAAAGTCTCTGTTTCCTCATTTGTAACACTGAATAATAATAGTGTGGTCATAATAAATAATAGTATTGTCAGTTTTTATAGAACAGTTGGAAAGAATCAGCTACATATGACTTTCATCTTGCCATCTTCCCATTTTGACATTGAGCAAATGATAATCTCTCAGTGAACCATGCTGATAACAAGTAAACAGCTTGGGGAAAATGTTATCAAGAAAGCAATGTGGGAACGATTAGTTGCCAGAGTCTGTTAAACGATGCTCTAGGTGATAGTTCTAACACCAAAAAGAAAGAGCCACGCTTCTTTCTTAAGCAACTGAACTAGAAAGATCTTTCTTCAGGCTAAAAGTGCACAGAAAGCTAGAAAGTCAGGTGACAGCAAAGAGAAACTCCTTTCTGAAACAAAGGCAAACACAAACAAGAGAGCTTGTCTGTGAAAGGAAAAGGATGAATGGTGGATGCTGTACATCCAGGTAATGTGTCCTCACTATCCAACACAATGATTCAATGACTTATGTTCTGTCTCATTATTATTTTCTTCAGGGTTGGATGAGGAGTAAGGGTTCAATAAAAGTCATATAAACTGACAGGGTAGTGGACACCTGGAATCCGAACATTCCAGGAGGCTGAGCCAGGAAGGATGCCAGTTTGTATCCAGTGAGAGCTGTATAGCAAGATCATATGATACAGCTATACACTCCTGGGTGCATGCATGAAGCAACCTGTCAGCTCCTTGCCAGCAGATCCAGGCAAGAGGAGAGAGGTCCCAGTCCCACAGGGCCTATTCTCTAAGGCTGAGTGGGATGGTGAGTGTTGGTGACCATGAACAACCACACCAAGCCAGGAGTCTTGTCAAAGCAGAAATTCAACTTTAGTGTATCAACTTTGTGCTTACATAAACTTAGAGTATTAGGAGGGGAAGTTTTGGTGAGATGAGATGACATAGAAGGCAGAGAAGGGTGATGGAGGGTATGGGATGACTGACAGAGCCAATGGCAAAGCTCTACATTAGCAACGGTGGGACAGAGGGAAGTGACTGAGATAAGTCTCAAAACTCGAGTTAGGCTTCGGTTTGTTCTCAAGGTCCAAACCAGGGCCAAAATAGGACCCAACATCTCCCCCTTTCATTTTTGTAATGAGCGGGTTTTAGTGATGAGCATGTCACAATGCAATAAGTAGCACTTATTGTGTCATTATTAGTAATAATTGAGTTATGAAATCACCCTAGGCACCATTAATATGTAAATAGATAGAGAAAACATGGTATGGAGGTCAGCAAGGTGGAACAGTAGGTCAAAGAATCTGATGCCAAGTCTGATGACAAGATCTATATGGTAGGAGAGAACTGCCTTCCACTAGCTATCCTCTGACCCTTACAAGGTGCACACATACACCCTCAAAAAGTACCCATGTGCATATGCATGCACTCAGGCACCTACATACAAACACACACACACACAATAAATAAAATATACAAACAAAAAGACACAGAGAGAGTAGTGGAGGGAAGAAGAGAGAGAGCATGAGACAGAGAGGAGGAAGAGAAAGAAAAAAGAAGTAGGAAAGGAAGGAAGTAAGGGAAGAATGGAAAAAAGAAGAAAGGAAGGGAATATGTATACATAATAAAACATTATTCGACATAAAAAATAAAATTATGATGTGAATGGAATAAAATAACATAATGTTAATCATAGTAAATAAGACTTGGAAAGAACTATTACATGCTTTCTCTTGTGAACAGAATCTGAATTTTTTTTTAAAGACATGAAGTAGAAAGGGAACTATTTAGGAAGAGAAGGGAACCAGTAAGAGGTGGAAGAAAATTAAAGAGAGGATAATTGGGAAGAAGAATGTGATCAAACTTTATTATAAAAGTGGTGCCAATTATTAGAATTAGCATTTACTAATAAAATATTTAATAATATTTTTTATAGTTGTATATAATTGGACAATGCAAGTCGAGTATATCAATGCACCATCATGTCCCTCCATTTCCTTCTAGTGACTCTCATCTTCCAGATATTTTTAGAAAACATTATTTTACTGAAGACCTGAACAAGAGTCTGTGCCCAGTACTTACTAAGTCTCAAATAAATGTCCTGTACAGGGCAC
>JANHMN010000017.1:46136023-46168915 GCA_030674055.1 Rhabdomys pumilio
ATATATATATATATATATATATATATATATATATATATATATATATAGTGTGTGTGTGTGTGTGTGTGTTTGTGTGTGTTTGTGTGTGTGTGTGTGTTTGTGTGTGTGTGTGTGTGTGTGTGTGTGTGTGTGTGTGTGTAAATTAGCTAGCTAATATGGTTCAAGGGCATAAGTGGCAATTTTACTCTTAAGTATTTATGACATATAGCCTTTATCTCATGTTTTGGTCTATATTTTTTTCATATAAGACCTATTAAAAGTACCTGAGTTTTGATCACTGGCTTATAGACAAACTTCAAATTAACCTCTCAAACCTGTATACATAAATGAGATAAAGATCTAAAATTATGACTCCAACAATTTAAGTCTAGGACTTCTATTAATTTGACAAATGAGTTAGCTTTTGTCCTTTGTGTCACTGCCTTCAGGTTACCTGGTGTAAGAACTAGACTAAGTTTCTCCACTTTTTCAGTGAAAAATATTCTGGAGTTATTATTTACAGGGATAGACAAGGTGAATATTTTGACCTTACATTTGGCTATAAGCTCTAAGTTGTTTCTAATTGAGTCGAGTTAAAATCTTAAGGAACAAGATAATGAAGAGAAAATTATAATTTCACCTCAGTTGGCATCTCAATTTTGTTTTATGCCTTTGTATTTGATAAATCAACACAAGGATTTCACATTCTAACTAACCTGGGGGAAAATAAAATGGCATTTGTATCTTCATTTCACAGATAAACATACTTCAAAGAATATAGAAACAACTTAAAACAACATTGTGGCTTCTTCTACATTCAAAAATCACAAGCCAGATTAATCCCTCATAAGAATAAGATCTTTGTTCAACAAATCTCTTTGTTTAATGCCATTCTCCTCAACATTACTTTCACACTACCCCTGTCCTTTGGTTATGTATTAACTAACCTATCCTTTTCACTGTATGCTCTTTCCTTTTGTTTCTCATTTCCACAGATATGCCATTGTTCTGAATGATTCCCGTCTACAAAAAAAAGAGGTTTCTACTCATTTCCATGACCTGTGCCATTTTTTAATTAAACTTATCCTTGAATTATCTGGCATGAGGTAATCTACCCTAGATAAAGGAGTTCTCAATCAAGACGCTGTTCTCAAACTCCTATTTTAATTTCTACTTCCATAATATTAGTCGTGGTTGTACTAATTTTCTAAATCGTTGAGTCATCTTTCAATTCCTGATGAAACTGTAAATAAGTCAAGTTTTGTATATAAAGACACATTCCAAATTGTCATCTCAGTCTCCACCAAAGCCCAGTTAGATTAAGACGGCATTTTCTCAACCAATGCGCCATTAATTAATTGCCATTAATTGCTGAGCATCACCACCTACTCTGTGATCTCATGAAAATACAATATTCTTTCCATTCAATAGTGATGATTTATCTACTGCAGGCAAGGATGTAACAGTGCTGAGAATAAGTCAAGATGTCATATATGTTAATTCCTGCTATTTCTCAATTATGAAATAAAAGTGGAATTTTTTTTATCAGTAAAGAATGTTACCACTAATGGAGACTAACTTGGCCCTACTAATATCATAGCACATGCTAAAAAACAAAAGGCGCATATGGAATTGTATCTGTGTGGTACCAAAGAAATCTTTTGTCTCCCTAGAATTTTGACTGGGCATTTTCTATTTTCAAACAAAAACATATAGGAAGAGACTATGTACCCATTCTGTAATAAAAGATGACTCATAATCTCAAAGTCTAAATCAAATAGAGTGCAGAGACTACCAACTGAAGGTCATCAAAGAGGCTGCAGGAGCTACAGTGGCTGGAGAAATGACCCTGGCAAAGCAGTTCGGAGGTCATGAGCAACTGTCCTTTTAATTATACTGTGATGTTTTAGTTGTTTCACTGTGTTTTGTATACCACAGCTCTCCAAGAAATATGGCCCCATTTACAGCATTCAAATGGGGCCAAGGAAAGTGGTGGTCCTTTCTGGCTATGAGACAGTAAAAGACGCCCTTGTTAATTATGGCAATCAATTTGGCGAGCGTTCTCAAGTGCCTATATTTGAAAGACTTTTTGATGGAAAAGGTAATAACCCCTAATTTTCAAATATATCCCTTTGGTTAAAATTATTGAATCAAATGTGTTGTATTTATTTATTCCTATCTCTTCACTTTGATGCTTTTATATGATCTTGACTACTCTTTCTCTTTGGAAAATAATGAGTTTGTTTGCAAATGTGCATTGACACCTTAGCCACACCTACTTTGATATAAGAATAAAATAAACGGTCAAAAATTGTGAACTGAATTTATTGAGAAAAAATCAAAATGTCCTTGCTGTTTGACTAGAAAAAGAAAATAGTTTCTTACTGAATAAACATTAAAAAAAATAATAATGTGCTTCACAATCTGCCACTGTAAAAATAAGAAGGAATGCCTTTTTACATGCTGGAATCAATATGTTCACATTGTATGTATGGTCTCAGGATTAAAATGTTAGCTATTACTCAAGATACTCTCTTTGCTAATTGTACACATAAAAAGAAAAATGAACTCATCATTCATGACAAAAGCTAGTTTTGCAAGTTAGAGTAAGCTTGACCTTGCAAAACTAGCTTTGTTTCTCCCTTCCCATAAAAGCTAAGCAGCAAGGATCTTACATTCCTGGTCATTTCTGATTTGTCTTCAGACTGGAAAGACATTCTTGTCATATGGACATCAAGACAAATTGATGACTTGTTTTCAGAAATAGTTGCATGCATTTCAAAGAAAAAAAGGAAAGTATTTACCATGTTTTCTACAAAAAAAAATCCTTTAAGAAATGACAGAGATTTCCTACACTTGGCTCTGGGTGGGCTTTGTTTCCTTTTTTGGCTTGCTGAAAAACAAGACTAGGGTTTGAAATATGCAAGATAAATCCTCCATCACTTTTCACTATACCATAAACCCATTCTTTCCTTATTTTTAGGAGGGAACACAGAAGCTTTTGTTTATAATTTTTATTTGTCACTGAGTGCTAAATTTAAAACTGTTGAAGGTAACTTAAACACACTCATTTCCTCTCTAAGGAATTGCCTTCGCTCATGGTGAAACCTGGAAAACAATGAGAAGATTCAGCTTGACCACGTTAAGGAACTTCGGCATGGGCAAGCGAATCATAGAAGACACGATTATAGCGGAATGCCAGCATCTCATACAGAACTTTGAATCTCACAAAGGTGTGTGCAACAAACAAAGCCATTTCACTTTTCATGAAAAAGAAATAAACAAAAGGTATATTCAGTCACTCAGTTTGACATAATTTAACCTATAGAAAAATTCCAAGGATATATACATACCCAGTGCTGTCTACTTCTATACTGTTCATGTAGAAGGTAAACATTTATTTTCTCCTCCTCCTTCCTCTCTCTCTCTGTCTCCTTTTCTCTCCTTTTTTTCCTCTCTCTCTCCCTTTCTCTCCCTCTCATGCCCCCTCCCTCCATGTCCCTTATTCTATCTACATATATGAATCTATTAAAAATATTTTTATATAAAATACATTTTAAACTCTTTGAAAACATACTGTCCTTCTATTCTCAAAGTACAATAATATTCTCATAACAATAATCCAAGCTTCGTGTGTTGAGAAATTGAAAGTGCGCAAAAGGGGGATTCCCACTCAAGTCTCAGGACAGCAGGCACCCAAAGTCCCACGAGAGACTGGCTTGCTGTAAACACATGAGGCAGTTTAATATCAGAGCTCTGGGTCAGCCCATATTTCCATATCTCACATAGGAGATGGGGGACTGACACCTCGGCTCGGGGGCCTAGGGTTTATACATGGACAGGGTGGAGAAAGGGGGAACTTTTGTGGGTGTGCACACGATTGGTTGTTTTACTTTTTTGAACATCAGCAGGCTGTACCCGTTACTGGGGGCAGGGTGCAGTTCCTCTCTTGGCCAGTCAACTCCTGGAATGTTTCAACAGGCCTTTGTCTTGTAACTCCACATCCTCTGTAACTAATTAACTGGACCCAAACCTGCTGACTGACAGGCATTTTTAACTATTTAGGTTAGGGAAAAGGAATCACAGGGCCCTGCTATTTTTATTAGTTTGGGCCTATTTCAAAATTTTCTTTCAAAATTAACTTTGACATGATACAGTGGCATTTTCAGTCACATAAAAGAATTTAAAAACTGGCCTGTCCTGGTAAGTTAGAAAACAGATAAAAGGTGCTTTGGGTGACAAAACAGAGAAGCTTTCTATCCGGACAGCTGCCAGGAGGAGGAGGATATAGATACAGGAGGCAGCAGAGTTATGCTTAGAAAAGAACTCAGGAGAAAAAAAAAGTTGGCTCAGTAGCCAAAGCCTGTGAACTACTACCCCGCCCCTCCCAACCCAAGGCAGGATTTTCAGGTCTTCCTTAAGCATATCTTTTGTCTTTGGGCTTTATCTCATCTTCTTTAGGCTATAACGCTTTAATCTCAGTGCAGGAAAGTGCTTTATTGCAAAGAAGGTCCAGACAAGGAAAGTACTCATTAGTAAACTGTAGCACAAATCACAGACCAGAGCACTTGAAAAGATTGCTAGTTAGTGCTCAACATTATTGAGCCTTTTTGCAATGCATTCAGTATGATACTTTTTACAAATAAATGAATGAATGAATGAATGAATGAATGAATGATGTTTGCCTACTGATGTGTACTTAATAGTTTTGTAATCCAGGTTCTTTGTATATGTGTGTTGGGGATTTGAACCTACGGACCATGCATACTGAGAAAGCTCTTGATCACTAAGCTCCAGCTACAGTCTTCCCTTTACTTTTTATTTTGGAACTGGGTCCCACTGGGACCTAGTGGCTAGGTTATTTAAGCTAGACTTGCACTCATTCTCCAGCCCTGGGATGCCTTGAACACTAAATCTTCCAACCACAGCCTCCACAGTAACAGGAACACAGGTCTGAGAGACCAGGTCTGATTTTACACTGTGTAGATTTCAGCTATGGATAAAACATCAAAAATATAGTAAAATGCTACATTTCAACCTTCAGTGCAGTCCATGTCAGTGGATGATATTTTCCCATACATTGTGCATTAATTACAGCCCTCTATATACACACTGCACACCCAGATATACCCATAAACATTAAATGCTTCTGCCACATTATTTCTTTAGGCAAACTGAATACCCACTTTTATTTCACATGTCCATTGAATATTTTTTGTGGCTATCTGAGCACTTGTGCAAAAATATGGGCATTAATCAAAGTCACAGCTATAAATGTCACATGTCCATGAAAGGCACAATAACAAATAATCCCTCTATGAAACTCTTTACTGGGTTGTCTGTTCCAATCAGTCTGGAACTTTGATAGTGCTGGGTATGTGCTAAGTATATTCCTAATCCTGATCTGCTTGACGAATTGCCTTATAGGAAAACCCTTTGAGATCAAAAGAGTACTGAATGCTTCTGTTGCTAACGTCATTGTGTCCGTGCTGCTCGGGAAACGCTTTGACTACCAAGATCCCCAGTTCCTGAGACTCTTAACCTTAATTGGCGAAAACGTGAAACTCATTGGAAAACCGAGTATTATGGTAACTGTTTCTTCTTTATTTGATTTGTTTTCCTTGCTCGGTTCCTCTTACACTCTTACGCTTGCTCGACACACTTGATGGCTCAAGAGACTGTGAAAAGAATGTCAGTGTGTTCCAAGTACAATACTATGATAAATATGCTTGTTTAGCCTATCTGATAGTCCTCTCACCACAAAGCACTGCAATAAATACCTTGATTCATGAATTATGAAACACACTAACATTATATGGCTTTGGTGTATTGTATAAGTATAGCCATGCGTTTTTTATCTACACCAACTATCCTTTATAGAGTATGAACTAAATATCAGTTAAAGAACTCATAATAGAATTCAATTAGGAAAAAGGCTTTTAACAGGGAGAACAAGCACATAAAGAAAAAGGGCTAAACACTGTCTCTATGTCTATGATGATCTATGCATGTTAATAATGGCGAAGCTCCATCTTCTGGAAACTGGAGAAATATATAAACAGAAAAGAGCACTGACTGTTCTTCCAGAGGATCCAAGTTCTTTTCCTAGAACCCACATGGTGGATCACAGCCAGCTTTAACTTCAGTTCCCTGGGATCTGATGAACTTTTCTGAGCTTTGTGGGCATCACACACACACAAGTGGTACACCAGATATACATGCAAACAACATCTATGCTGTTTTAAAAAAAAAATAGCCTTCATCTTTCAGATCCAAAAAAAATAGAAGCTTATTAAATTTTGAGTCGTACCAATGCAACCAACTCTATCATTTCACTTTTGGAACGGTTTAAGCCTTTTCTATGAATGCAGGTAACCTATTGGTATGGGTGCTTAGCATAGGCACAGGCAACTATCTCATACAACCTAGATGAGATCTTTTGTTCATTATGTCATCTTGAGAGTTCTTTGAGAATGTGGCTAAATACCATCCCTTACCTACCCAAGAAATGTACATTTTAGCAAACATTAAAGTTATACCTGGAATAGCAAAGCTTGTTGCTGCCAGTCACTTGCAGATGAAAAGGACAAGATCTGGATCTGTAAAGTTAGATTTATTCAGAGAGCCCTTAACATCCTCAAAATATGTCTTACATCTTGATTCCAGGCATCAGATTAAACAGCAAGGTGAGAAATGAAGAAAGCCAAAGCCAGTCAGTTTTCCAGAGTTCTGTCTCCTCTCTCAGGGAGGGAGCTACATTTTTGCCACATTTCTGAGACATCTCTTGTACATGTCCCTCTTGTCAGCATCCCTTGCAGTCTTCCCACATTGTCTGGGCATCTGAACTGAGAACTTCTTGGAATCTAGTTGGTGTCTATTTATATCAGTCTTGTACTCTTCCAGGAGCATCAGAGCTGGGGTGTGGTTAACCTAGAAAAAAAAAAACAGCCACTAAAAGTATGTGTAAGCTAAGCTGTAATGATATGTACATAGTGGATCTTTTCTATAACTATGAGTATTAGAATATCCTTCTTATACACACTACAGAAGTATCCCTGTCAAAGACTTCTTTGAACATTATTAAGGGTCAGGGAAGGCTTGATTAAATGGTGCTTCATAATGAAATCCACAGATAATGTGTGTTACAGACTGAAGTATTTCTGTGATTCTACAGAAAGCATAAGTAAATTTACTGTGCTGTTTGTAGCATAGCAAATTCAGTTGTTTACCTGGACTCCCACAAATATTTGTGAAAAAAACACTGAGTTTATCCCTCTAAACATAAAAATATTATTGTATTCCATCTCAACCTTACGCATAATATCCCCATGATATAATATGCAAAATAGTCTGCATACCAGAACTTAGAAGCTATATCAATATTCAATTGTTAATTCCTTAATTTTGACCAAATAAAAGAAGAAACATCATTATATAATCCAGTCTATCACTCTTAGCTGAGGCAAAAACTGAAGGTGCTATTTTTGTGATTTTTTTTCCAATAATAATATATCACTACATTGTCCCAACTAGTTTGTGCCTATTTAAAGTACTTTCTTTTTTATATTCCTTTAGCTTTTTAATATGTTTCCTATTCTGGGATTTCTCCTAAGAAGCTACAAGAAGGTACTGAGAAACAGAGACGAATTATTTTCCTTCGTAAGGATGACCTTCCTAGAACATCGTCATAATCTTGACAAAAATGATCCCAGAAGTCTCATCGATGCATTTCTAGTCAGACAGCAGGAGGTAATGGTGTTTTCCTAGGAGGATTCTTTAGCCAATATTTACTATTTAACTAATTCCTGGTAGAGACCAAACATTCCTTCAAAGAAGAAAGTCGACTGAACCCAGATTAATACTGAGTATGTTACAGAATCTGAAAATGCTGTTTGTTATAGTTTGAATACAATTTCCACATTATTCTCTGAGGGAATAAAGAGAAATGGTGTGGGGAATATTTTAATAGCTCAACTGAAAACTAACTTTGAAGCTTCCGAAACAGAAACAGCCTTTGTTATTTTCAGAATTATTTACCAGTATTAGCATGTGGGATGTACCTGAGTCCCCAAGTTCTGTGTGATAGCTACACAATAAAGGAAAATTTCCCTGAGTTGAAGAACGCAATACCTGTTGTTTTTAATTCATGGTAATTTTTTATGATTTGCCCATGGTAAAATTATTCCATGACTAATGACATATTTTACCATTATAGGAAAACAACACATCTACTGACTATTTTAATGAAGAAAATTTGTTACCCCTTGTTACTAACCTATTCACAGCAGGAACCGAGACCACAGCCTCCACACTGCGCTGGGGAATTATACTCATGATGCGATACCCTGAGGTTCAGAGTAAGTCACCAAGATTCAGAGCAGTCCCCAAATGAAGGAGAAGAAGCATATCTTGGAATCAAAAATGCAGAAATCTGTAGTCACACCAAATATCTGTAAATTGTAGCCTTGACAATAGCTTGTGTGGTTAGTTTCCTTTTAGAACAAAAGAAGGAGCTTCAGTGTCGGAGCGATGGCCCAGTGATTCAGTGTGCATTCTGCTCTTTCAGAGTGTCAGACTTCGGGTCTCAGTTTTCACTTTAGACAGATTACAACTGTGCATAGCTCTAGCTCTGAGGACAATTTCTTCCAGACTCCACAGAAACCTGAACTCACATTCATGCACCCACAAATGGACACATAGGCACATGTGTGCACACACATACACATACATGTACACACACATACACACAACTAAAACTCAAATCTTTCAAAAATTATTTTTCAGAAAAAAATAGGATTTGTTCTTTAAGCATCCTGAAATGGTCTGAAATCTTCCCATGATCATTCCCAGAGCAACATTAAAACAGAAGAAGGGTAATGAGGGTCTCATGCCTTTAATCCCAGCACTTTGGAGGCAAGTACACCTAGTAAGTTTGACATCAGCCTGGTCTATAAAGTGAGGTTGAGGACGGTCAGAGCTTCAGAGAAACCCTGGCTTGAACACTTCTCCATCAACTCCCCCCTCCCCCAACTCCCCATAAGAAAACAAACAAAAAAGACAAAAAAAAAAAAAAAAAAAAAAAAACAAGTAGGAAGGATGAAGGTAAAAGCACTCAAATTGAGAGAGCATTTGGGTTTGGGTTTGATTGTATGTATTAAGAAAACATGTAAAAATCACTTGAATTCATGTCCAGCTTGGATACTAAACTCTTACTTGCATTGTATCCAGAAAAGGTCCATGATGAGATCACCAAAGTTGTGGGCTCAGCTCAGCCTCGAATTGAGCACCGAACTCAAATGCCCTACACAAACGCTGTAATTCATGAAATCCAGAGAGTTGCTAACATCCTGCCCACAAGCCTACCCCATGAGACAACCACAGATGTTGTATTTAAAGACTACTATATTCCTAAGGTAAGGGCTTAAGCAGGAGAAATGAGAGATTGTTCCCAATGTTCACAATCATGGAAGCACTGAGATTGAAATTCAGGGAGAGTCTAGGCCTGTTTTCCTCCTTCCGACCCTGTTCCCTCTCCTTTCTGTTTACTATCCCTCTTCTTCCTCCCTCCCTATCAGTCAAAAACAGATAACTGTGTGTTTGTGTGTGTGTGTGTGTGTGTGTGTGCCACTGAAGACTATTCTCTAACACTTTATAAGATATTCTATTTTATGTTATAATTGAAAAAAGTGAAATTCAGAGAACTCAAGCCTTTTTGGAAATGAAAGGTTGCTCTCTGAAGGAATTTAGATTTCCCAAAAGCTGTGTCACACTCTGGGCCCTGAGCCCTGAGTTTTTCCCAGGTAGGTTCTTTCCATCAGTACCTCCACACTTCAATCCCATCATCCCAAACAATCGTGGATACATATTCTCACGCACCTTCATGCCAACCTTTGAGTTCCTCTGGTAAATTGAGGAAATGCATGCACGCCTTCCTAAAACTAGACTGAAGGCAAGAGTGAGGAGAAGGTTGTGATACGCACGTGGCATGGGTTCTTTTCCTCATTATCTTGTCTGACTGCTGCTAGTGGGCTCATGTCTACATAAAACCATGAGGTTGCTACTGAATCCTACTCTGGGAATCCTACTCTTTGAACGACACTGTGCTCATCTTTGGAGCCTAGGCATACTATTAAGGTGAGTTAATCAGATTAAGAGTGAAGCAGAAAAAATGCAAGCAATGTGGCATTGGTAATCTTCATGGTACCATAATAAAATATGCAAGGCAGCTAACTTGTAAAGAGAAACAGTTATTCGATTTAGAGTTTTGCCACTTTAAGTCCAAGATTAGGCAGAACAGCCCCATCTAAATTGGAGACAGAAGGTGTCATTGATAGGAGTGTATGGAGAAACCAGTGGCCAGAGAAAGGCTGACAGACTAGATTCCCACAATTACCTTGAAGAGAACACATCCACTGGGATAAAAATAAAGCACCCCATGGTCCTCATCTCTTAAAGATTCGAGCATGCCCTCTGGAAAAAAACTCATGAACATAGGACCTTTCGAAGACTCTCCCCACCTTTCAACCATAGCAAAAGTGAAAACAGAAAAATAGTATTAAATGTTATCTACAAGAAACAATAAAGTGGTAGGGTTTTATTTTTCGCTATCTACTGTGCTGCGATCCACATAAAACACTTGTTGAAAGGGCTTTGCAGGTGCAGGAGGAGCTAATTGATGTGCTGTGCAACTAGGAGATAGGCTCAGCCTTGGCACATCTCAATCACCTCTTCAGTGAAGGTGAAATAGAGAAATATAATCCAGTTAAATAGATGTGTAGATGACAGATGGGTAGATAGATAGGTATAAATCATCCACGGTTTAAAACAAAATGCTTTTACTAAACTGACTACTTAAACAAAAATTAATTCTCGAAGACTTCATTTGACAAAATAGTTAACCAGAATATTATATTCCAAAGCCTTATTAAAATTACAGCTATCAAGAGAAAGTAGTGAATATTTTTTGGATCAATTAATTTATTTCCTGATTCTTAAAGTTCAATATTGTGTATACAAGGCAACCTCCCTACCTCTAAGCTGTAGCTCCTGCTCAGAGTTCTGCTTCTAATCATTATTTGACTTTGTTTTGTTTGCTTTCATCCTCAGAATGTCTTTTCCTATACAATTAAAGTCACTGCCTTCGTTTATAGAAAGCGGTTTTACAGTACATGGCCGGATATGAAAGCAGAGCAATTTATTTCTTAGAGTCTGCCTAGATAATCCTTCTTGACTTGATATCTACTGTCACAGAACCCGGGGATATAAGAGCAAACTTTCAGTGAGCTGTTGAACCTTCCAGAAATTCTACCAGATTTTTTTCATCTGCATCCTTTCATCTACAACCTACAATCCCAGTAAGGATTTCCTCCATACAGATTTCGAATAGAATTATTAAGGTTAACAAGCTGACTGTGGTGGCTCATACTGTAGGTTCAGCACACAGGAGGCTGAACATCATGAGTCTGAACACTTCCTAGGCTAGATAGTGAGTTCAAGACCATCCTGGGTCACAGAGGCAAATCTGTTAAATCTGACATTATCACATGACCAATACATACTAAAGGCTCATTCCCAGGACATGCTTTTATTTAGAAACTAAAGAACCTTTGATGACTAAAATGAGCATCCCATTAGTAAACTTAAAGCTTTCCCTGACTGCTTCATTTTCTTCCAGAACATTCCACAGCTAGAAATTTACCAACCATGGTTATAATGCATCATTGGAGAAGGACCTCTTAGGAAAAAATTTAATTTAGTCCTTTCCACTAACTGCACTTTTTATTTTTAGGGCACAGAGGTCATTACCCTGTTGACGTCAGTACTTCGGGATCAAACACAGTGGGAAACACCAGATGCTTTTAACCCTGGTCATTTCCTCAGCCCCAAGGGGAAGTTTATCAAGAAAGAAGCTTTCATGCCCTTTTCAGTGGGTAAGGTGACTTATTGGACTCAGCTGGTTTACAGAGTAAGAGAAATGTTACCTCAAGCTTGTGTCAGGTCTTGTGCTTTTCACTATGAACAATTACCTCTACATTTGCTCTTGCATTTTGATCACTATTGTATCCAAATCTGGCTGGTTTTGCATACACTGTGAAACCTCTTTGGACCTTTAAACAAGTGACAGTCATTCATAATGAGGATGAGTAACTTGTTCAGGGATTTTACCCAATTTCCCATGGAAATCAAAATTTTTTATTGTGAGGCTGGAGAGATAGATGAGCAGTTAATAAGTGATTTTTGCAAAAAACCTGAGTTTGATTTTTAATGCCCACTTTTGGTTAATAACAACTGCTTATAACTACAGCTTCAGAAATCCCCTGTGCTTCTTAATTCTTCCAGATCCTACAATTATGGGCACACACCTATACACAGACATATAAATAATTAAAAATAAATCTAACAAAGAAATTTATTGTGGTCCTCAAAGAAAGCTAGGAATACCAATACTAGTTTGTTGGTTGGTTTGTTTGTTTGTTGTTATTGTTTTGAAACAGAGTTTCTCTATATAGCCTTGATCATCCTGAAACATGCTATGTAGACCAGACTGGCCTCAAACTCAGAGAGATCTATCTGCCTCTGCCTCTGGAGAGCTGGGATTAAAGGCATGCTCCACAATACCCAGCCCAATACTATTTTTTAGTCATGGGCAAACAAGTGAAATTCAAAGTGTAAGAAAATATATTAAATATAGAGAAAATTTATGTGTCCGCTACAAGTCGTGCTATTAACTTCTCCACCCTTTTATCCTTCTAGTTGTATGGAAGACATCCTTCCCTTCTGTCTGCATTTACATGTAGACACACTTTTAGAAGTCTTGTTCTTTGAACAACTTTTATGAGCTAAATGTCTTCGGTTGTCTCCTGGGTCCATTCTCAGGTTTACACACACAATAATACTCTCTTGCTAAGAGTGTAACCTATCCTAATACATGTTTTATCTTGTTGGGTTATTCAGCGTTTACCATGGAACTCAGTGAAGTTTAAACAGAAGATCATAATTAACATCCCAAGTTACTTTATTTATGATCCTATTAAACACCATTTATTTATGTCCTTATGGAAATATCTAACCCCAAATCTATCTTAGCTTTTACTTCCAGAGACTCCTCCATGGCTTGTGACACTGTATTACAATTATCTGTTTACTTACTGGTCGCCTGTTGGATGACCTGTTACATAGGCAAACCCACGAGAACAATAGCTGCTTCAAAGTCAAGCACAATAATACCTGTGCCTTGTTGACCTCAAACCTGTCGCAGACTGAGCGGTTAGCTATTTTATGAATGTTTCTAAGGAGAGAGGAAATATTTATGATCTTTCATCCCATAAAAAACATTGCCTCACTCCTGGGCCCAATAAAGAAATATATAGTTATATGTAGAGTTATTCTATTCCATGTTAGTCTCAAATAAACCAAAAAGGTTAACATGAGGTCATTTCCCTCTTTGTAAAATAGAAGTCTTCTGTGTTTGAGTACATCTGTGATTTATGTTTCAAGAAGTAAATCAAAGGTCTAAAATGTATTAACTACAAAAATTACTGATCATAACATAAGCAGCACATTAAAGCTCTCCTTCTGGGAGCAAGGTAAATAGATATGGTATGTCCTCAGAGGGTCTGAAGTAGATTGTACATAAACTCTGCTACTTTTATTCAAATGTGTTGCCTCCAATCTATAAAACTAATACAGAACCCATTATATTTAACCTAAAAATAAAATTGTTCTTAAAACGGGAAATACATATAACTGCCAAGAGCTTATGGTTTTAATAAACTTCTATCAGGAAAGTTTCCTTTCTCAGTTTGATTGCATCTTTTCAGACATTTCCTCAAATAATTTACATTTCAGAATTGTATCAATTGAGTCTAACTTCACAATGTGCTTCTGCAACTTAACATCATTTTCAAAATCACCGTAACCTAGTTCCTGCTCCTGCCTCTGGTATCTGACCCAAGATCATCTACCCCAGGCTCTGTGTATAGTGGGAGTCAAATCTCATCCAGCCAGTGGCACAAGAATCTAATTGTCATCTTCCCTCATCTTCACCTGACAAATTTCTCATCCTTTCTATCAAAGCTTAGCTATAAAACTCTCATTCCACGAATGAGTTCCTTCTCTGGCTTATCGGGTATCTTTCCACAGGTCAACTCATAGATTATGACACTGTATTAGAATTGCCTATTTATCTGTAGGTCATCTGTTACACTGTAAATCTCATCGGAACAATAGCAGACTCCACGCCAAGTTCAGTTAATGTTGACATTAAACACGTTTATGGACTGAGTGGTTAGCTTTTACATAGCAGACACACCCACCATGTACTTTTTACCTCATGATCTTGTGATGCGCATGACTTTGTCAAAAGGATATTTTCAAGTTAAAATATTGTTCCTGGGTTTCGGTTCTTTTTGATTTTGTTTTGATTTGTTTTGTTTTCTTGTTGCTGTGATTAAACACCATGATAAAAAACAACAAAAAAAAAAAAAAAACAAAAAAAAAAAAAAAAACAAAAAAAAAACAAAAAACAAAAAAAAAAAAAACCAACAACTTGGAGAAGAAAAGCTTATATATTCAGGTCACATTGCATTACTGAGGAGAGTCAAGGCAGGAAGTTAGGACAGGAGCCTGGAGGCAGAAGCCTTAAAGGAATCCAGCTTCCAGGCTCTATCTCTGGCTCATGCTCAGCCAGACTTCTTAGACTACCATAGCCACCTGCTGAAGGAGAATGTCATCCACAGTAGGCTGGGCATTTCCACATTGATCATCAAGACAATCTTTCAGAACCATGACTACATGCCAGTCTGATCTGGGAAGTACCTCAATTGAGGTTGCTTCTTCCCAAGTGACTCTAGATTGTGACATTTAAAATAAAAGACAGGGACAACAATTATTATGTGTAATTGCTTCTCTTCATCATTAAAGCTGCCATTTGGATCTTTTCCTTTTTGCAGATATATTTCCAGGTCTTACCTGGAAACAAAACCAGTAAAGCTCAGAAGAGATTGATGACTGATCCATTCTTCCAAAGTGTGCTCTGATCTTGTCCAGTGTTGTTAGGGTTCTTGTGCTGATGTCTTATAACCTCCTTTATTGTCTTTGTCTCCAGGTCGTCGCATGTGTGCTGGAGAGCCACTGGCAAAAATGGAGCTTTTCCTTTTCTTTGCCAGTCTCATGCAGAAGTTTACCTTCCAACCACCCCCCGGAGTTTCCCATCTGGACCTGGATCTAACTCCAGACATTGGCTTTACCATCCAACCACGGCCTCATAAGATATGTGCTCTGCTCCGAGCATCAGCTCTTTGAGTTTAGTGCAGCCCCAGTTCTAAGTGTGATCTTGTGGTCCTTGGCCCCAAAGCTTACCTTTCTTTTATTTCTACAGCTGTGATACTCAGCCAAATACTGCAGGGTTATTAGGGCAGTTAGCCTTCTTCTCACACTGGGCTGTCTTTTCCAGAATAGGTTTCTCTGCTCGCTGCTGTAGAAGAAGCTCCCTACTGCTATTGCTGAAGACAACAAATGAACAGATAATTTCACAAAAAGAACCCAAACAGGAAGCAGACAAGGTCTTGTAAGGCATGAGGCACCTATGGATTACGAATCAAGAGTCGTAATTGGTATTTGTGTGCAGAGAGGCGGAATAATAGGTATGAATATCAACACAAATGCAATTAAAAAAAAAACCCTCAGCTCTTAGTGATGCACACACTAAGCTTAAGGCACTGTTTTCATTCTGAGAATAAATAAGCAGTGGTTAATAACAGATCGTTCGTTATGAGTACAACCAGTTTTCTGAGATCAGAAAGAATTAATCTGGGTCCTACTAGATGGTAGGTGGGGAGCCATAAAGGCACTTGCATGTAAGCCTGACACTGGAGGTTTGATTTCCAGAACTCATGTAAAGGTAGAAAGAAAAAATTGATTCTGTAAAACTTTTCTGAGAGCCAAATACGCATGCTATGGCATGTAAACCTACACTCAAATGTCACATATGCACACATACTCTCTTTCTCTCACTCTCTCTCTTCTTCTGTCTGTCTCTGTCTCTGTCTGTCTGTCTGTCTGTCTCTCTCTCTCTCTCTCTCTCTCTCTCTCTCTCACACACACACACACACACACACACACACACACACATTATTACTAATGATACTGCATGTTTTGAAAAACAAAGTGTTCATCTGTGCTCCTGGCATATCAGAATGTGCAGTGTAACATCCCTGTGGTTAGTGTTCAAAGTCCCAATGAAATCAAATACAAAGGGACCCTGGCAGCAAAACAGAGAAAAGCCATGCTGTTCCTCCAATACAAAACCATCTCCCCGCTTTGATGAAGTCAAATGTACCCTCTCAACGTCCATATACATGCTTCTCCCAGGCTCATATCTGATTCGTATCTAAGTGAGAATTGCACTAAACAAAGAAGACTTTGTCTAAGGGTATTGTGATAGGATAGAACTTGGTCAGAACCCAGCACTGAAGAAGCACAGAACAGAAAGACTTTCAGTAGTGGGGTGTGCCATGGAAAAGTACCCAAGGTTGGGCGGGAGTCTGGTCAATAGGCTGTGTCCAGCTCACTGAATCACTTCTGCATTTTCAAATATTTCTATGGTAGGCTTTCTGCACTTGCTACTCGGTGCCCATTTGACATTTTCCTTTTTTCAGAAGCTATAGCTAAGAACTCAGAACTTCATGCTTCATAAACAAGCATTTCCCCTGAGCTACAGCCTCAGCGTGAGAGCCTCATTTGATAAGCTGCTACTTCACACAGAGAATAGGAGGCTGATGTCCTATCTTCCTGGACTATTACAATCTCAAGGAGATCTCTTAGGGCCTTAAGAAATAGAGTCCAAATAAGAATTAACACAGCATTTTCTCAACTTAAGCCTCAAGAGAGAAGTCCTGGTCATCAGGAAAAAAGTCAACCACAGCTCAGTAATATGCCAGAGAATGTTAGGCCACCAAGGTTATTCTCAACACATTATTATCCACAGAGCCTTTTGATAGGAGGCCTTTAGTGCTCTGATCGTCCAGAGAGGTACAGAAAATAATGAAATGGAATTCAAGTTCCATTTGGGCTCACATTGATGTTTGAACACACAGGGAACTGTACTTTCTTGGTTGGTCTCAGTTTATTTTGTGGGTTTAGTAGTATTTTAGTCAGTTCTGAATCCACAATCAAAATTAGCTGGTGGGCTTGTTTCCATTACTTGGGGAGCAGTAAAAGCTTAGACCAGAGATCCAGAGAACCAGGTTTTAGTTATAGCCTTGATAGCTTTCCGTTGTGATGACTACAGACTGGTAGGGCATATATCCTCTGTCTGCCCCCAGAAGCAGGAGAGATAATGTTTCTCATTATGAGTATAATGTAAAAATAATTATAAGTATAATGTAAAACAAGTAACCATTTCTGCTGTGTCAGAGAGTGAAATAACATCCTTTTATGTCATTGTAAAGTATTAACTAAACTAAACTAATAATTAAACAACACAGATGAAAATGTCTATGGAAGATACGATTGAGAAAATTGATTCCTACTAATGTAATTTTTCCTTTGACTCATTCTTTGATAATAATAATTATGAGATAAAGAATTTTTTCTTCAAGCTATTCATGTCTAATAAAATTAGGCTTATACAATAAAACTATTACATTTCATTATTTTTCTACTTTAAGTTTTACACATAAATTATACACCACAATCACTATAACTTAATTTTTTCCCTTAGTGTCTGTAATTGTTATGTTCTTATTTGTATACGTCATTTAAATTTTTAAAATATTCTTACTACGTTTTATTAGTTTTTTTGAACACATATGTACATTTCCTTTTTTCAGCATAGTATTAAATTCCAGTGGTCAGATTTGGCAAGTGCCTGTTCCCACTGAGCCATCTCATGTCCCACACTTTATTTTTTTTTGCAAAGCTGAAAATCAAAACCTATTGGACAAGAGCTGTGTCACTGTGTGCCACCACAGGTGAATCTAAGCTGGAAATTTGGAACTAGGTTAAGGATGAAAAAAACAGTACACTTTAAATGAACTTGAAAGAGTCAAACTTTTAGAAGTTTCCTCTAATAATACATGAGTGGTGTGTGTGTGTGTGTGTGTGTGTGTGTGAGAGAGAGAGAGAAAGAGAGAGAGAGAGAGAGAGAGAGAGAGAGAGAGAGAGAAAGGAAGCATGTAAAATGATCTTTAAAACGATCTTTTACATAAGAAAAAATAGTAAAGAGAAATTGAAATGTGCTAAAGTTTGCATGATGAACATTTGAATCGAGACGAGGCATTCAGAATGGCAGCTATAGAGCTTCACATTAAATTTCACACTTGTACCATACCCACTGAGTTGTGTAGACTTTAGATCTGCTGAATTTTTCTGTGTCATGTTTCTATTCACTTATTTATCAGCAACTTTTTTTTTTAACAATTAAGCTTATTTAAGGTTTTAAAACTAAATACAAATCAGATCGATAATTTTTTTTCAAAGCAAAACTATTTTATCACTTAGCACAGTGATAATAAAAAGCAGACCAACTTTTAGTCTGATTAATCTTTGTCCTGACACCTTGGTTTTTACCCCTTAGAACAGTCTTCCGTCCTCATTGCTTAAACCTCGGCTCAACACTGAATAAATTGGCTCCACACTTTATTTTACCCCAATATAATCCCCCAAAAGAATTTTATTATGGGATTATTTAATTTATACCTTTGTAATTGTCCTGCGTGGTTGAGATGGAAAGGCTTTGACACTTGAATTCGAACAACTTCTAGGATCTGGGTCCGCATCAAGGTAACCCAGCCCTAATTATTCAGCAGCCTTATTATTGTTATTGTGTGTCAAAATCCTTCTCATCATCAGAATCCTCAAGCTTCTTCATAAATGAAGAGGGTTGAATATATAATTCCATAGTAGGGAGCACATTTTGTTGCAAGGCCTTGGGTTCAATTTCCAATACTTGCAGAACTCGAAATTAGTAAAAGGTTGAATCTATAGTCAGTTTATTTACTGGATTTGGTGGATACACTAAGGGTCAAAAGGGCCTCAGACATGTAAGGCAAGCATTCCACCAGAGATACATCCCTAACACGAAGTTACACGTGACAGTAGCAGATCTTATATGGCAATATTTGACAACAGATAGAAAAGGAACTCTGCAGAAATTGTTTGAAGTATTCTGTTCTTTGTCTTTTGAAAGTATAGTTTGGGGTACTGACAAGATTTCTCAGTGGTTAAGAACGAGCACTATTCTTGCTGAGAATCTGAATTTGGTTCCCATCACCCTTACTGGATGGCGCTCAACTATCTATAACTCCAATTTAAGATAATCTACTGTCCTTCAAGGACACCTGCACTTCAGTACACATTTTTTGTACCCACAGAGACACACATAAAATATAATAAGTAAATGAATGAATGAATAAGAAAGAAGAAAGGAAGAAAGGAAGGAAGGAAGGAAGGAAGGAAGGAAGGAAGAAAGAAAGAAAGAAAGAAAGAAAGAAAGAAAGAAAGAAAGAAAGGTTAATTAGAATAAAGAAACAAACTCACTACCATGACTGATTGCTACTATGCTAATAATAGCTAATTTGGGTGTTTATTACATGGCAAGCACTAAGTAGCTTTCATTAAACTTAATCTCAGAGAATTACCACAACCACTCAGTCTCTGCTGCCATCTGTCCCTAATGACTGAATTGCTCAATGACTGCCAGCTTTCTGATGTGTCTACCTTGTCACAAAGCCTATCCTATGAGAATATGTCTTTCTAGACAGCTCTCCCACACACACACCCAGAAATTCTTGATGCCAAGGATTTGACATTTTTACTGGAGCACACTTCAGGCCTCCCCTTTCTCTATTTTTTTCTTCACTATTAAAACTAAATGCCCAAACAGATTTAAACAAAGAAAAACTTTATTGAAGATTTTTATATGCTAGAGAAGGAAGAATATATACTCAATACATCTGAGACTGGTATCAGGAGAGTTTTACACTGGTGACAACGTACTGAAGGACTTTGGAGATAGGTTGGTTAGTATGATTAGTCCATCTGTGTTTGTCAACTGAAGGGAAGTTAAGCTTCTATTCTCTTGTACAGGAAAAGGGAATTTTGGATCTTCTCTTCTTCAGTGGCTTGACTCCATTTCAAAGAAATCGCTCCTGGGCCCTTAGTCAAGCTCAGAGAATATTCAAAATTCTCTCACTGCCTTCACTGTATTTGCTTCCAGCCAGCCTGAGGGATGCTAGTCAGTCCCTTTAACACTACTACAACCTCTATTTTGTTTTTTAAGATTTTAATTTTTATTTATGTGCATCTGTATGAGTTTATGTCTCATGTGTGTTAGTTCCCGAGGAGGCAGAGGAAGGTATTGAAGCCCTTGGAGCTACAGTTATAAGCGGCTGTGTGATGCCCAACATGGCTACTGGGAACCCAAATGAGGTCCAGCAATGAGCACCCCTAACTGCTGAGGGATCCTCTCTCCAGCCTTCTGTTATTCTCCTTTAAACTGAAAAGTCAGATTCTGACTCATTTCCTTGTTTCTGAGCAATAACTATCTCTAATTTTGCAGGAAACTATTGACTGGAACAGTGCCAATGACTTTAACCTTCTTCCTCCTGCTGCCCTAAGTAATCGAGACTGTTCTTTTTCTTATCTTCACACATGAGATTATTTAGAGAAATAAGTTCATAAAGAGTCATTCTTCGTAGTTAAAGAGCAAAGTACTGGCTGTGGCTCTAGAGATGCCAGAGTGTTCCCGAGTCACAGCCCTGGTTTCTTTCCTGAATCAGTTGAAATTCAAGCCCCACCTTTGCCCTACTCCCTCATAATTCATCTTGAGTGACTGACTAGCTGTGACTCAGAGGTCTGAAGCTATGTAGTCTTTAATGACTTCCTGTCCTTCCTCCCCTAGGGGGCTTTTGACAAAACCATTTCACATTCTTCAATAATGAAAGAATCATTCTCATTAAGAGATCCAATAATCGAGCCGGGTTGTGGTGGCGCACGCCTTTAATCTCAGCACTTGGGAGGCAGAGGCAGGCGGATTTCTGAGTTCGAGGCCAGCCTGGTCTACAGAGTGAGTTCCAGGACAGCCTGGACTATACAGAGAAACCCTGTCTCAAAAACCAAAAAAAAAAAAAGAGAGAGACAGAGAGATCCAATAATCAATCAATCGTTCATTGGGAACAATTATAGCATGGTACAGCTGTTAAAAAAAAGACATGATTATGTTTTTCCAATTTACAAATCCCTATGAACTATACTGTATACCTTTTATAAACTTTATATCCATATTCTTATAAATTGCTACTGCCCTGGTATTGTTAACTAATGAGAATTTTTAATAAATATTAATTGTAGTGAGTGATTGACATGTTAAATAAACATGAGGGATAGGTGGATGCTTGTGAAAATTTAAAAGGAATCACCCAGAGATCTTGGCAAAAATGCATGCCCTGACTCAACAGACAGTAAACGCAGTGGGGACTCTGCTGTTCTTTCTTGGAGGAGCCCTTGCTGCTACATAACCAGTGACACAAGCCTGTGTGCTAGCCTAGCATGCTGGTTCCTTCCTGCTACTATGATAATACTCAATGACCAAAAGTAACTCAGGGAAGTAAGTGTTATTTCTTCTCAGAGTAAGCAGCTAACTAACCAGCACACATAAAGGCATTCCTCAGAAAATACACAGGCCATGGAAGGGTATCCTGGTTCTTGGGCTGTGGGTTCAGCCATGTCCCCAGAACCCAGGCTCCAGACATGAGGCCTAATCTCCCGTTCCACCTTTACCATTCAGTCACAGTACACAGGTAGGCGTGATAAACAGCCCCCAGGCCCTTGAGAGATTTACATACTAATGAGGTAGCTGAAGACCAGAGGGTGGAGCCAACTAAGCATTCCTCCCCAGCCCCTTCCCCCTTTTCCCCTCTCCCCTTTTTCACTCAGGCATGGCCTGGGTTTTTGCGGAGTATGAATCCAGATCCATCCACCATCCGCCATGCCAATAAACCGGTTTTGGAAACCCAAGGACTTCCTCGTGTGTTGGGGCCGCGCCATGAGGAACAGTGAGGAACCGTGGAGAGGCTTTTAGTTAATGAGCAGCTGGGCCTAACTTCCAGCGGGAGGAGCCCAGAGCGTTCCCAGCCAACTACCCACAGCATGGCAGGAGGAACCCTGGGTTCCCCAGACATATTTTCCCACACACAGGAGTAACACTAGGAATATTTTTTTTTAATTTATGTTTACAAGAAAATAGATAAGTAAGCATTAATTGAAATGATTACACGAAAGCCACAGTTTGAGTTAAACCTTCTACAAGGCTGATTAATTAACTGATTGTAATTTTAATGGTTATAGAAAGTTTGAATGTTGCAGGTCAAGAAACAGAAGCTGGTCTGTATGTGTGGTCTAACCTCCTTGAAGTGGACAGACTCTTGGCTTCCACCCAAGGCTAATAATGACATAAGACTACGTCTGAGACCTCTAACAGAAATTTCCCACTTCTGCTGCAACCCACCTACCTGATGTTTCTTCCAGTGTATTTAAAAAGCCTGTGGATTTATGAACTATTCTATTTTTCTACTACTATAAAAATGTCATGAAACCACATTGGCATATGCGTTCCTGGTCATCCAAGTTTAGTTTTAATTTTAATCCAATTTTAGTTTTAGAATGAACAATCTCTTATTCCCTTTGAAGTGAGAACTATATGTTTTGTGACAACACAGGCACACAGATAAAAATAAAATAAAACAATACTGAAGAAATACTAAGTATTAAAAGATTGTGATCATGGGAGAAGTTTTTGTTGTTTTAAATCTATCTTTATCAATTTCATAATATTTCATTAGTTTTTCTCTAGATAATCAAATATTTTCTTATTCCCTTTCTTCCTCCCTCTTCCCCTCTCTTTCTTCCTTTCTTTCTTTCTTCCTTTCTTCCTTTTCTTTTCTTTTCTTTCCTTTTCTTTTCCTTTCTTTTTTTTCACTATGTATCCTTGCTGGTCTTAAGACTCACAGACTTCCTCACACCTCTAGGTCTCTAAATTGCTACAATTAAAGGCTTATGCCACCATACCAGGCCACAACATTTTATTTTGCAAATAGAGCTTATTCTTTATTCTTTTAGGGTCACTTTCAGTAAAAGGACAACATAAACCTCATTTGTCTCCATTTAAGGACCAGACCTGATTTTGAGAAAAAAGCTAAATGGCACCACTCCTGGAATAGACCTAAATCCCAGAAACTAGGCCATAAGATACCAGTTCCAGGGACATACCATAAAATCCAGAACAAGATTGTAAAACTCCCTCCGAAGAACATCCTGGAGATAAACACAAAAATGGGGAAATATCTTATCTCAGAATGAACCATCTACCCTGGGTAGCCCTAGTTTATCATATGGTATATGTTCATGACATAGGAATGCAGACCACTGACCACCTGTGACGCCCTAGCACCCACTAATTAAATTTTAGATTACCTAATACTTCAAGAGAGTTTTCCTAGTTCACTATAGGAAGGTCTGTGCACCTTTGTCTGGGGTGGCCATTTTGGAGAATGGTTAACTACACAGACACACACACACACACACACACACACACACACACACACACACCATGCTAGATGTTTCTGCAGAATAAACACTCTTTTTTTTCATACTATCTGAGTCTAGGGTCTTCCTTCAGCAATTTTTGGACCCTAACATTAGGGCTGTACAAACAGCTCAGCAGTTAAGACCATTGGCTATACTTACTGAGGACCCAAGTTCAGATCTATACTCCAATTTGGGGGAATTTAATACCTTGTTTTATTCTTTGTGGGTATGGCACACACATTGTGTACATACATACACCCATACAGGCAAACACTCAAGCACAAAATAAATTTAAAATTAAAAAAAAGCTTAGAAGAAAAAAATCACAGTGAGTTTTAATAGGAACAGCTGGTATGACCCCTCAATACAACAGCAGGTCAAATGAATCCAACATCACAGGTAATAACAGACATGAGTAAAGGATTTAAAGAGAGGTGGCAGTCAGGCATTCTGGTACACACTGTCATTCCAGTACGTGAGAGGCTGACATGGAAAGATTTCAAGGTCCGTCATCACAGGCTAGAGACCAAGTTCAAAGTAAGCCTGGGCTATCCAGTGTTCCATTGTCTCAATAAAAAAAAAAGCACATATTAATAAAAAGGAGGTAGACACTTGCCTGATCCATGATAGTTATGTGACTTGGACATTTGCACCAGTTATAATGTGCCCAGAAGGGCCTCTGGGAGTCTTTGATGTAATTTATCTAACAAACACAGTTTTAGATGAACTTGTATTTCTGTGAGGTTAAGTCATAGAGTCAAGACCCAGTCTTTGGAGAGATTCCTTGGTACTGAGGACAGGTTCAGATGCTCTTCTGAGACATGAAAGGAAAATGTTCTTCACCTGTAAAGCAAATCACAACAGTTCAGCATCTTTCTTCACTTTCAATATGACATCTATTTTAAACCTGTAACCATGCTGCAGACAGTTAACGCGAAAGTTGGAGTAGCTTCCAAAATGTTTGTTCAAATCGAGGCCTGACAGTGCAAGCCTTTTATCTCAGCATTTGGGAGGCAAGCAGACCTGAGGGCAGTCTGATCTGCATGAAGAGTCACATGCCAACAGAGACTTTGTAGCAAGACCCTGTCTCAAAAGAACAATTATCCAAAGCTTTGACCTACCAAGGAGGTGGCGAAGGCTTTTTAACCTCTCCATTCACTTAGCATAGTGACCATGGTCCTTTAGCCTTAGGTGACTCTGGCCCGCCTCCCCCATGGTGTAGAAGTCATTTCTAAGAAATTTGGAAAAATGTACTTACTGATCTACTGGAAAAAGCTAAAAACAAGTCCTTTCAAGAGTATAGAAGAAACCTTGGTAAAAACCAATAGTTCAGTTTTCATTAGTTGTTTTGCTGATTGCTTGGTGTTTATGATTTCTAGGCTACGTTATTAAATAAAAAACTAAATCCTGGTCAGAAGAAAAGCGGGTTAAATGATTAACTACACTACACTACGCTAGCAATCAAAGAGTTAATGCTTAGTCTGTATTCCATACCAGGCAGTGTTCTAAGAATTTTAACTAAATCCTACCAAAAAGGTACACCGGCTATTATCCCCACTTAACAAGTTAACCATAGAGATAGGCACCTTGTCCAAAGTTACTAGTTAGCAGAGGGGTTAGTAAGAGTAGCTTAACTCCAGAGCCTGCCTTCGAGAGCTGAAAGGTGCTACTGGTTTTGGTGATTGCAAAAGAGATTTGTTTCTCTTGTCTCCAATCAGTGTTCACCCACCTGGGATTGATCCAAAAAGTTCAGATAGGATACTTGACACTCACAGTTAACTGTACAATGAAGCAGAATTTCTGCAAAAGAAGACTGTATGGGGGTGGGGGCAGCGAAGGGCATGACATTTCCTTTTCCAGTTACTCAACGGATCAATAGATAAGTTCAAGGGCTAAGTTCATTCCTCAAGGGAAGCTCTCCCAGGCCTGAGCACTGCTACTGGTGAATCTTCAGCCAATAGGCCTTGCAGGATACAGGAAGAAAAATGACTCTCCTAAACCTGCTGACTTCCTAAACCTGAGTGAGAAAACTATGGTGCCTCCGATATTTCTCTTTTGAGACTAGCCTAGAACTCAGAGTCTTCTGCCTGGGCATATTTGGACCCCTAGAAGTAAGACCCAGAAAAAAGTCATCCACAAATCATTAGGTCAGAGATGTTCACATTCCTTGTCTACTTAGTAAGCACACGCAATCACTTGATTGTGATCTACCCAAGCTATGTGACCTCTAGGCCAAAGTTAGCTAAGTAAAAGAAGGATGCTATCTGATCAGGCAAAAGATAAGGGGTGATTCGGGTGGTGGCTTGAAGGCCATTCAAGCTCTAACTGAAGATACCTGGAAGGACCAAGGTAAGAGCAGTGTTTAATCGTCACCCCACCCCTTCAACCCCGGAGCAGAGCCCCATTCATTTGTTACTATCTGTTACCAAACACCTCCACAGGGACAACTCAATCCCTTCACCTATCTCTTAAGAGCTTGGTTTGCTCCTTAGAATTCCAAATTGCATCCCAATACTAAAAAAAAACTTAATGATGTGGAGCCTGAGAGATTACTACAGCTATTTCAAGCACTTAGTGCTCTTGCAGAGGTCCCACGTTCAAAACCCAGCACACACACACAGTGGCTCACAACCATCTCTAACTCTAATTTCAGGGGGTCCAATGATGACTTCTGAGAATGTCAAGCTAACTAGTGGTGCACAGATGTTCATACAGGCAAAACATTCACATAAATAAGATAATAAAGTTTAAATGATAGTTTCTAATGACAAGGGGATTTTTTTTTTAAAGTAGTAGACTTAGACCATTTTAAACACCCAGAAAAGGATCGTAGAGATGGCTCAGTGGTGTGAAAAGTTCAGAGGACCAAGTTTGGTTTCTAACACTCAACTCTCCAATTCTCAGTTTCCTGTAGTTCTAGCTCCAAGTTATCCCATGTTTCTGGCATTCATGTACCTACCTGCCCTTGGGTTTACATCCATATCCACATACACATACATCTAATTAAAGATAAATTAATTTAAAATTAAACTTAAAAATAGTAGACTTACTGCCAATCCAATCTTAACTACAAGTATTTAAAAAAAAAGATTTATTTATTTTTATGTGCACTGATGTTTTGCCTGCATGCATGTCTCTGTGAGGGTGTCAGATCCGTGAAACTGGAGTTGCAGACAGTTTGGAGATACCATGCAGGTGCTGGGAATTGAACCCGGGTCTTCTGGAAATAGCAACCAACGCTCTTAAAACCACTGAGCCATATTTCCAGTCCTTAACTGTGAATCTTATTCGTTAAAAGCTATGGATAAAAATGAAGCATATAACCATTTATGATATATTGTACACAACATGTCTACCTTCCTTACTAAGTAAGATGTCCTCTGCATTTTACCAGCAAAACACAGATCAACCTCCCAACGTCCCTCCGACCCTCCAGTCTTTCTTTCCCTCACTCCTTTTGTTCTTAACATAGAAACGTGATGGATGGGAATAGAAACTGCACACCAGTAAAGAGTACCTAGAAACACTTCCATTTTTCCATTAAAAAAAAAAAAAAAAAAAAAAGTTCTTTAAAGCTTCCAAAGCAAAGACCCTCTCTGAAACCACTCCACACACTACACAGCCCGGAGGTCAGACCTCAAATTTTAATTCTGCTTTTGGCTGCTCAACAGGAACAAGAGATGCAGACAGACAGCACAAATAGCTTGCAACACGCCAACAGGCAAACTGACTAAGGTTTTGCGCTTTCAAACTCCCATTTACCGCCAACAAATAAATAAAAATAAAAATTACCTTTTTTTTTTTTTTTCTCTTTAACCATCGTGAGACACTTAAGCCAGAGAATGGCGCAGGCTGCTTAAAATTTGTTCTTCAAACATTCGTCCTCATCCACTGTCCTGGAACATTTCTCAGGCTCCAGAGATCTGTGTGCTTAATTTCTTTCCAGCATCAGGTCCTTTTGGGGTTTGGCTGGGCCTCGGGTGCCCTACAAGCTGTCACTCCCTCTGGGTCCGAAAGGTGACTGCGGTCACAGAGCGCTCCTCGGTCCTCGTGGTCATACTCCCCTTGGTCCATGCTGTCCACAGCACCTCCTGCGTCACCTGATAATCCACGACCCGCACCAACAGGGACCTGGGTGTGGCTTCGGGGTCCCCGGGCTGCCCTCCCGGGACTGTGGCAATGCGCCTGCGGGAAAGCTTCTGTTTCGGTTCGGAATCGCGGTGGTCTCCAGTCGTTGGGGGAAGGTCCTCGCTGTCCACCAGCCCTTCGCAAGCAGAGTCCGCCTGTGTTCCCAACCACCTCTCCGGGTGTAGAAGAAAAAGCACCTTCTCTCTGACCCAGGACTGGCAATCCACACTCTCATCTGTCTGCGATCTCACGTCTCCACTTGCTCCTGATAGGATCCTATCCGTCCCCGCCAGCGCAGGATTCGGGGCGCAGGAATCCAAGGGGGGTCCACGCCCCTCCCCGCTCGGAGAGCACCCAGAGCGCCCCCGGAGTCTGTCGGGCTCCATCCCGGAAGGGAGATCATTCATGAGTCCACTCTTCTCCAGTTCTCGGAGGAAAACTCCAGCTAAACTCCACCGGTGGTGCAAGCACTGGGTGTGGCTTGAACGACTCAAGGACTAGAGGAGCCGCCTGAGGCCACACTGCGAATTCCCGCCTCTTATCTTGGTCTGCTTTCAGCCTTTAGACCTCGTTGGTCTCCACCCACTTCAAACACAGTCTTAGATCCTCTTCTCCCTTCCCTTAGACATAGCCGCCATTCCTTTATGGTATATTTGGTTCCAGCCCCAAACTGCCTAGTGAAGTTTCCATCTACCATCACCTCACATTCTCAAAGCACTATTTCTTATTTTGTTTCTGCGGATGTTCAAGCATGAAGGTAAAAGTAAGCCTGATTTTAATTTTTAATTTTTTATTACATTTTATTATTTTATTTTTTTGAGACAGAGTTTCACTGTATAGCCCCGACTGTCCTGCACTCTGTAGACCATGCTAGCCTGGAAATCACAACGATCTGCCTGCCTCTGCCTTCCAGCGCTGAGATTAAAAGCTTGTGCCACTACTGCCCAGCATGCAGTCGGTTTTTAATCATTTGATTTAATTAAATTCTTCTGGAAAGAATATTTATTTGAGAAGCGGTCTCATGCTGTAGTCCTGGTTGGCCTGGAATTCACTGGGTAGTCTGACTAACCTTGAAGTTTTTGGCAAACCCACTCCCCTGGCATGAATGTGTGCTGGAAATGAAAGGATTTCCTGTCCATTTTAATCCTACCCTATGATACTTCTAGTTCTACGGAATGAGCTCTCACAGTGAGGTTGGAACAGTTCAAGTCTTAGGGAATAGGGCTGTGAATTCGTACTTTTGTTTTGGAATACTAGAATCTGTGGGAACAGCGGTGAACTCTGTGTTATAGTTGTCATCATCCCGTGTCTGGAAAAGAGGCTTTGACTTGAAACAAACTTCTATAAAAGAACCAAAACAAACAAGAACAAATCACTAAAAGGCGCTTCAGAGTTTATTATGTTCTTATGCCTTTGTAGATTCCCCATTCTCCCATGTGCTCCTCTTTTAACCTCATGGATAATAAACACATACGTGTGTTCCCATGTGTGCATATATCGCTAAGCTTTGGCTATGGCTATGGCTATGGCTATGGCTATGGCTATGGCTATGGCTATGGCTATGGCTATGCCTATGCCTATGCCTATGCCTATGCCTATGCCTATGCCTATGCCTATGCCTATGCCTATGCCACAATAGTCTATGCCTGAGGGTCATGGAGAACACTAGCCAATAGGAGAAAAGGCTCCCATGTGTACATTCTAGTTCATCCTTGATGGTAGCTGTTTTACTGGAAAATACTGTTTTCCTGTCTGGTTTAGCAAAATGGTTTAGCCATGATTGTGAGAATTTCTGCTCTTCCATCAAAGACTGAACAGCATGATAAAAAAAAAAAGACATCCTGGTATCAGCATGGAGTCTGGCCTTGCTGTGGGCCGGCTGGCCACAGCTACCCCACATCTAACATTCTTGACCACCTTACACAGGGATGATTTTAAGCACCTTAAACTCAATTATCCTTCACAATGAAATAAGGCTGTGCTACTTCTTTAGTATCTTTGAGAATTTTTAAGCATATGGACCCCGGTCAGACACCGATAAATCGAAGATCCTGTTTGCTTATTATGTTATATGTTTGTTCCTGAGCAACATCTCATTTATCTCCTTATAAGAATGTAAGGCTCTGTCTTGTTCATGTACTTGACCAGGAAGTACTTAGTATGTGCTAAATGCCAGTGGCTGGGTGATGGGACAAGTAGAGGAACAAGTAAACCTGCTTGTCTCTGTCATGTTCTTCGCAGGAGGTACAGTGACGGACATCAACCAGGAGTCATAGTATTAACTCAGCTCTATCGTGGATGAGAAGTACCTACGGATCGACATTCTGCCCTGCTCTCATTGATTAAGTTTCCATCGGTTTGGAGTTAGGCTCTGAACACTGATTTGTAGCAAGGCTCTAAGTAATTCTGATGTCGGTAGTCCATGAACATTATGAGACACATATCACAAATTTACAACAATCATAGATGCTTGCACCATGTGAGTACAAGAATGGGTCTTTTGACAGTTAGGTATGGATGGCGATAGGGGACTTAATCCTTACGGCTAAGCTATTTGCTACTGAATAATTGAGGCGGAGGGAAACTGTCTGCAGTTGTATAACCAATGGTCACCCTGCTAGGTTCCAGTAAATAATCCCATCTAATGGTCACACAGATGGCTCTGATTAAACTAAATGGATCACAAATGGTCAGCCCCAGAAACACACATACAAGAAACATTATACAAACTGAGTAGTTTATATTTAGGAATATATATATATATATATATATATATATATATATATATATTTGCAACTGTTGTGGGGTCCACTTAAATCCAGTATCTATGCAACATAACTCAAACACCAGGTCAATGCAGATGACAAAAATTCATTTTAATTAAGCTGTTGCAGATCAAACAGGGCCACAGAACAGAGTCCAGAGCTGAACTATGACCCCGAAGGGACGTTTTATAGCACATTTAAAGAATGAAACCATAAAGGTAGGTGGTGTACAATAGGCTGTAGTATTGTCCAATCATATTGTGACATAAGGTACTGAGCAAGGGGCTTTCCATCAGTCAGGATAAGAGCTGGTTCCTAGGCTTGGGAACATGAATTTAATTTGACCCTACCAGCAAAATGGAGAAGTTGTCTTTCAGATGTCTGGAGTCAGACAACTGTACCCTTATAATAGAAGCTCTTCAACCATTGGTAAGTACCCTAGATTCCCTAGGGACGGAAACCTTAACTTTAGTTTCTCCCTCTGATTAAATGGTGTCTGAAAACAAAATGGTAGTGCTTAGAATAAGTTTCTTTTGTTTCTTCCCAACAATTAATGAGAAAAGAGGAAAAGAATTTGTAAGCAATCAACAAAGGCTATCTGGGAGGATTTGGAGGGAGGAGAAGTAAGGGAGAAATGATGTATTTTTATTATAATTTTAGAAAAATAAAAAATAGAAGTCATAAACTTGAGGCAGGTTGGTGGGGGTGGGAAGGAGAGCAATAGGAAAGATTTCAGAGAAGGTGTGGGGAATAGAGCATTGAGAATACATTAAATTCATGTATGACATTGTCAAAAATATGCTCCTTTAAAACAGCCAGAATATTATGTATTTCGTCTTTTCGGCAAAATTGGGAGAATTCTCTCTGGAGTGTCTGTGTCTGGAGGAAGTATAATGTAAACCACAAGATCATTGCTTCCTCGTACTTTTCTTGCCTCGGGATGAGATGAAGAATTAAATTGAAGAATGGAAACTGGAAGAAACTATTTGCTAAGGAATGAGACCGTCACACCCCTCAGGGTCTCTTGCTTTTTTAAATGAGAATAAATGATGTGCCAATGCATATAAGACCAAGAACAGAAAACGTGGAAGAAATACATTCAGAAAGCACAGAAGTTGGTCACTTTCCTCTAGGATGGTGTTTGCTATGTATTGGGTAACTGTATAGCCTCCAAATGAAGTTATTTTCTCATGGGGGAGGGGAGGGAGGTTTATGATATTCAGGGAGTCAACAAAACTTATAAGGTTCAGGGAGCTACTGAAAAGAATGTAATTAAAGTTATATGCACAGTAGCCGTTGCTGTGTGCAGAACTAGCCATCCGACAGTTGTACAGGGACCTCCTGGAATGCAGTTTACTGAGTCATCGGTCATGCTGGGTGGGCTTTCAGGTGATGTAGCTACCTTTGAGTCACCTATGCTCTTGTAATTAACCCCAATAAACTCACAGTTTTGCTAGACTTAAGTGACATCATGACTCTGACTTGTTATCAGGGGCCCTTCAGGGCTGAGTGTAGAGTTGTTCCGTCTCCCTTTCCTGAGTCACGCAACACTGTGTTTTAATAGATTGAAGTGATTTCTAAAATGTATAAAGGGTACTGAGCTGACCCCACTGGCCATCTCTCTAAGTTACTTATGAGAGCTGTGCGCATACTGGTCCCTGAGGGCTGGTGAGTCCATTTATACTGAGCCGCACTGAACAGTAATGGTGAAACTCCAGTTTGCACTATATCCTCAAAAGTCAGAAGATGATTTTAATAAATTCACTGTGAGAGGTTACAGCCATAAAGTCTCACCAACATAACTTCTAAACCTGAGTCAAACAAGGATGAACACCAGAAGGCCAAAGTGAATAAGGAAAAGCCCATGAGGCCTCAGGCATCCTCAAGAACTAAAGGCAACTGAGGAATTCTGGGATTCAGAGAAATAATCTTCCTCAAGGAAGAGCACGCCAGCTGCTTATCCCACACCAAATTGTGGTCAGGCCTGAAGACATACATACAATTAAACCATACAAATTGAGCAGGTTAAACTTAAGAATTTATCTATCTATTTGTCATATCTCTATCATGTATCTATCTATAATCTATCATCTTTCTATCCATCTATCATTATCTATGTGCATACATATACACATATGCATGAAATGACAAAAAGAAAAAAGAGGCCATGAATTTGAAAAAAGACAAAAAAAAAAAAAAAAGAGGAACATGAGAAGATCTGGAGAAAGGAAAGGGAGAGGAAAAATGTTACATTATAACCACACCATAAAGAAAAAACTATGATTACTATTATTACTATTTTTTCTGTAGCTTAAGTGTATACTTTTGTTGCTGTTCTTATTTTACAGGTTAAACTCAGAAGGGTGGTTATCTCTCCCTCCTCTGTTTCTCTCTCTCTCTCTCTCTCTCTCTCTCTCTCTCTCTCTCTCTCTCT
>JANHMN010000017.1:46168925-46188925 GCA_030674055.1 Rhabdomys pumilio
TCTCTCTCTCTCTCTCTCTCTCTCTCTCTCTCTCTCTCTCTCTCTCTGTGTGTGTGTGTGTGTGTGTGTGTGTGTCTGTGTGTCTGTGTGTCTGTGTGTCTGTGTGTGTATTTATACTGGGAAAGGCACCCAGGGCCTTGAACACTGACCATTCTAAAAAGGATTCCATCGCTTACCTACTTCCATGGCCAACAAAAGTTATTTCATAGATTTGTATTACGATGTTCCTGTTGGTTATTCTAATTCCACTTCCTGCAGATACAGCAACTGTGTGCAGCCTCCTGGCTTAATTTATACCCACATTAATATTTTACAGCTTTCTTTTCTTATCAGATCTAACATCCAAGAGTTGAAACACTGGTCTAGCAACCAGTTCTCAGATCATGGGAAAGTAACTACAGCCCTTCCAGCACCCAGGAAGTGATGAGTCAAAAGGAATGTTGTCAATCAAGCCTTCCCAGAACAAAAGCGTTATTCATCTCCAGTCACCTTGTAACCAAACGTCCAAGTTACACGTGAGTTTGAAATACATCAGTGATTCTCAAGCTTAACCAGACATGGGGATAGTCTAGCAAAGGATTTTAAAAATATGTTATCTGGTTTTTTCTGAAAGATTTTACTATAACTGTGGAGGAATGTGGCCAGATCACATGTTTACATCTTTCCAGATGGTTCTAACAGCTACTACAATTCAGAATTGTTGAATCAGATCACCTTTAAGGCAACACTAAATGAAGAAAAAGAAATATATTGAAATGGTACAGTGAACCCTGAAAGTACATACAACTACTGTGTGTCCATTCAGTATGGTTTTTTTTTAAGTGGGATAGCACCAGAGGAACCTCTAAGATTGTCTTCAGGCCTCCATGTGCATAAGAATGTGCACACAGACAGACAGACAGACAGACAGACACACACACACACACACACACTGAATGAGTGAGTGAATGAATAAAAGAATGAATGAATGAATGAACAAATAAATAAATAAGTGTGGAGAACAATAAACACTGACTGACTTACACAGTCAAATACTGACCAGCAATAACGAGAAATGGAGAAATGATTCATTGGTTCATGATGCTGTATTCTGATAAGAAGGACATATGTTGTGTGGTCTCACTCGTGAGAGATTTCGAAAGGGCTGAATAATTCTTGGTGACAAGATGTCTGCTGCATAGAGGTCCAGAGGGAAAGGTCAAGACATCCATTCTCTTGCTTATTGTGATGTCAACATCTTACCAAGTTTAGCACTGTTAGGAGATGGAAGCACAGGTGACAAAATTTGATTAGGATTCTTCTCTTTATTTGCATTATTTTATGACTGTCACTGTTTGGATGAATAATACAAAAAGTATATATATATGTGTGTGTGTGTGTGTGTGTGTGTGTGTGTGTGTGTGTGTACATATATTTCATTTTGAAAGCATAGAATGCATATTAAGAACTGCAGCTTCATGGCAGAATGTATAATAAATAAATACCAGCAAGGGGAAAGAAAGTAGATTAAAGCTAGAGCAGTTGAGAAAGACTTTTCCAGCCGGGCGGTGGTGGCGCATGTCTTTAATCCCAGCACTTGGGAGGCAGAGGCAGGCGAATTTCTGAGTTCAAGGCCAGCCTGGTCTACCGAGTTAGTTCCAGGACAGCCTGGGCTACACAGAGAAACCCTGTCTCGAAAAACCAAAAAAAAAAAAAAAAAAAAAAGAGAGAGAGAGAGAGAGAAAGACTTTTCCAACAAAGTGAAATGTTGCATATTTTGGTCTGGGTACTTTCCCTGGATGCTGTACGAACTAACAGCTCTGGGCTGAGTACATACATACCTACTAAACATAAGAATTGAAAATGGAATTCCAACTGCTACTTAATCAGATATTTAATAGATAATAAAGATAACATGAAGTCTAAGGGTCATGCCCTCAATCTGATAAGACTGTATCAGACAGGAAGGACAGAGATGGACTTTTATGTCTTCCCTACTGGAAGACACTCCTGGGAGGGAGCTATCTACAAGCCAGAAGGAAAAGCTTTACCAGCCCCAACATAACCATGTTAGCACCTGGATCCCCAACTGACTTTTTTCATTATTTAGTCTGCCACCCATTTTATGATATTTTGTTATAACAGTCTAACCAGATCTACCAACCTAAACCTGTTTAAGGAGCACAGGTTTTGTTGTAAGGATACCAAGAACATCTGGCCTTTAGTAGAAGAAAAATGGTACAAAGCAATAGTAAGCTATTTCTGTGGATGGTCTTAGCAGGCTCCATGTCTCAGCTGAATGAAGAATTCTGTTATTCTTGAAGCACTTACCCAGTAATTAGGACCCCACTCAGAAACTGGAGCAGCCTACACAACCTTTTTCTTAATTCTTTTATATTTACTATTATTCACAACAATAAAAAATGTATTTGAAAAATATTCTGGGGACTACTGTTGGCTTTTAGAACATTTTAAATTTATTATTTTTTTATAATTATGTGTATGCGCATGTCTGTGTGTGGATATGTCTACATGAGCAAAAATACCCATAGAAGCCAAAATAGGTCACTGGCTGCCCTGTGGCTGGAGCTGCAGGTGGTTATGAGCTGCACCCTCCTACGTGAATGCTGGGAGTCGAACTTGCTCCTCTGCTAGAGTGGCAAATGCTCTTCACGAATGAGCCTTCTCACCCATCCACTGACTTTTATAAATGGAAAAACAGTTAACTGAGAAATAAAGGTGTAAAATCTGTATTAAAGTTTGAAGGCTTGGTTCTCAGCTGGTGAATCTATTTGGGAAGGTTTGGGAAACTTTTGGAGGAAGATCTAACTGGAGAAAGTTGGTCACTGAGGCCATATCATTATGGTGGCCACATCGTATTCTGGCTCTGAGCTGTCTCTTTCTGCTTCCTGACTGCTATGAGGTAAGGATTCTCACTTTCCAGTCCCTTCTCCCATGGTGCTTGGTCTCACCACAGGCCCACAATAACAGCCAAGCAACCCTTTTCTCTAACCGTGGAAACCATGAACCAAAATTTAAAAGTTCCTTTTTTTAAATTACATCAAGTGTTCAGTCACAAGATGAAAACTGAACCAGCTGACAAGTTAGATATGGAGATTGCAGAGTATTCTATATAAGACAACATTCTTACAGCAGACAGGGCTGCTGTCTCAAATCATTCTCTTCCCCATCTGAAATGGATGCTTACCTCTGGTTTGTTTACCATGTGACTGGCAAGGCTTTATGTATGAGAATGAACTTTGCTCCACTGATGTTGGGTATGGCCACATACTTTCTGAGTACATGACACCCAGAAAGTCGTGACACTGGAAGCCTGTATATAAAAGCTTGCAGTCATCACACAGTTGGCCCTGAGGTTGACCTGGATCAAGATTCCTGTCTTGGCCTTGATCCCACAATGAAGACAACTCACTGAATAGAGCATAATAGGACCCAGCAGAGCTGGAGCAGCTGATAAATATCCAGAGAAAGAAATCTCCTTTGTTATTATAAGTCAGCAAAAAGTTGGAGCTTGGATCATGCTACAATCTGACCTAATAAAAAACCAGTCTGACCTAATAAAAACTGTCCCTGAGTAATTTCTGCTAAGTTGCTTCAGAATACTTTTCATTTATATCAAAATCCAAATGTCCAGAATAATACCATTTATTCTTTCTGTGTGTCTTCTTTCTCTTTCTTTTCCTTCCTCCCTCCCTCCCTTTCTTTCTATTTCTTTTTTTACACAGGATCTCTATATAGCAATGGCTATCCAGAAGGTTGCTATATAGACCAGGTTTCCCTGGAACCCACAGAGATTCTCTTGCTAGAATTAAAGGCATGTGCCACCATAGCCAGCTCTTAACTCTCTTTTCTTATTCCTCTTTCTTATCTCAATGGTTAACAAGGCTGCAATTTTCTTGTCTTTTCTCTCCCTCAATAACTCCTTCTCCCCTGCATACCTATTATTTATAATATCTAGTATTTAATGAAATATTTGAAATTTCACTTACTGTTTTTTCTTTTTCTGTTCCCTTCCTCTTTAGACCTAACAGCTAAATACTCTGAGGCAAGACATAAAAACATCTAACTTTATTCAACCAAGTTACTACATATGGTAGATCAAATCCCCCAAACAGGAACCTAATGAATAATATCAATAAGCACAAAGTATAAGTTTGAGAAGCTATGAGGTGACTCAGTAAAAATAAAACCTAATCTCATTATGAATAATCTTGAAGACTACAAACAATTTTAATAAAGAGCTTAATCACACTTTCCTTTATAGCTGATATTCCTGTGACTAATACACCCTGACTGTGAGAAGAAAAATAAGCCTTTCCACATGTCCCTCATGACTTCAACTTTTGCATAGTTCAGATTTTACCAAAGACTCGGGAGCCAGATGCTGTGGTGAAAGCTTGTTGCTCAGAGAGACAGAGAAAGCACTCAGCTGACCTTCCTCCTCAACAAACTTCCCAGAAGGGGAAAAAAAATCTGTTCTCCTCCTCCAGACAGTTTTAAAAACCCCTCCAACTGAATATCCCACCTTTCTATTTCCTGAGTATCTCTCTATCTGACTTCCTGACTTCCTCTCACTCTCTATGGTTTTTTCCTACGTTCACTCCCTGTCAACTGGTTGCTTGCTCTGCTTCTTGTCCTATGGTTGACTTTCTTCAATCTTTTCCAATAAACAGAAAGCTCTCAGATTAAAGGCATGTGCTAGGTTGAGCCACATCACAACTAGAAACAGGTTTTTCCAGTATACAATCTTGGGGTTCACAGTGTGATCAAATATCCTGCAACATGAATGTTTTGCTATACACACACACACATACACACGCATTCACACATCTGTATGTGTGTATGTGTGTGTGTGTCTATATACGTAAAACCTCTTTGATTTTTTTAAGTCTTCTATTTTCTTTTAAATTGAGAAGTTACTGCATGGTTTTTATTAGGTCCTTATAGACAGAAAAATGGACGTTAAATGTACATATGAGTGTGTGAGTGTGTGTGTGTGTGTGTGTGTGTGTGTGTGAGTGAGTGTGTGTGAGTGTGTGTGTGTGTGTGTGAGTGAGTGTATGTGTGTGTGTGTGTGTGTGTGTGAGTGTGTGTACATTTTCATGTATTTTCCACAGCACCCAAGTGGAAGCCAGAAGACAATTGTAGAATCAACTCTTTCCTTCCATCATGTGGATTTTGGAGACAGAGCTCCAGTTATTAGTCTTGGAGACTCGTACCTTTACCAGATGAACGATCTGGCTGGCTGCCTCTGAGACGATGTTTACAACATGGATTTTTTAAAAAACATTTTGAGTTATCCTCTATGTATGTTTGTGGGAGAAGAATAAAGAAACTTAGTTTTACTCAACATGTGTTCTGTGTCCCTGATCCTTTCATTACAGAAATATTATATGAAACATTTAAGCACTTTCATGCCATAGAAGAGGTGGTAATCCTGTATACAATACTGTTGGTAAGATATTTTGAAATTCCTGGCTAAAAGACAAAGAATACAGATAACCACAGGGAATAATATATATGTATATTTAAAGTATATCATAGTAGTTATATATAGCATTATGATTAGTAAATAGGTGTTTTGTAGAAATTTGAAATTAGAATTAATTGTTGGCTATTTGCAATATTCAAGGGTTTAGCATAAATTCACTATTGTTTTCTTCTGTCAGAGATCAATTTAGGGCTCAGTTCTCTTGATAATAAACAAGCATCTTATAGAACAGGAAACTGTGCCATCAGTAATAAACAGAGTCAATGTCAGGAATGAAGACCTAGAATTCTTTAGACTATTAAGCAACTTTAACATAAACAAAGTATACTTCTTCAACAGAAGCCTGTAATGTTGCCAAAGAAAGAATTTAATCTTTGACCCAATACATTACCACTAATTATATACTTCACATAGAACTTGCTGAGATTGGTGAGTTACTGTCAGGATCTTTATATCTGCTATGGTTTGAATAAGAAATGTGTGCTACAGGCTTATACAGGCTACAGGTTTGATAGCTCGGCCTCAACTGGAGGAACTGTTTTAGGAAAGGGTGAGACCTAGCTGGAGGGACTGGATCACTGTGACTGTGTCTTCAAAGAGAATACCTGGTGTACCTATTTCTGGGTATTTCTCACTGCTTCTTATTTACCAGGAAGTGAAGAACGGACTCTGCTACATGTATGCGTCTCTGATAATTTGCCCAAGCACACAAAGGTGAGATGCTTTGACAAGAAGCCACTATAGCTCCAATCCACATTAAATCCTTGCTCTATAAATTGGTGTGTAAGACATTTTGTTCACAATGATCAATAACAACTAACAGCAACAGTTAGTCTTGATTACATCAAAAAATAAAGATGTAAGGTTGCTTTTCTTCCTATAGCATCACTGTCTAAACTTTATTTCTCTTTCTCTGTCGCTGCTTGCCCACCACAACTCATGGTTTTTTGGGGGCAGTTCTGAAAACCATAGAAGTGATGGTATATTCACAGAGACTTTGCTCTTCAAATATTAAATTTTGTATGAAGATTCATGAATGTGCTATTCTAAGAAAGAGCGAGTATGAGGAAAACACTGTCTGCCCTTCCCCAGGTTTGCAAGCAAGTTGTTCGGAAAATGTCTATCAGCTCAATGAAGGGATTAGTAGTGTCTTAGGGTTTTACTGCTGTAAAAAGACACCATAAACAAGGCAATTCTCATTAAAGATGTTTAATTGGACCCAGCTTACAGTTTTAGAGATTCAGTTTATTAACATCATAGTGGGAGGCATGGCAGCATCCAGGCAGACATGGTACTCCAGAAGGAACTACATCTTGATGCAAAGGGAGCCAGAAAGAAGCTGTCTTCTGCAGGCAGCCAGGGAGGTTTCTTCCCCACTGGGCAAAGTTTGAGAATAGAATCTCAAAGCCCACCCCACAGTGACACATTTCCTCCAACAAGGCCAAACCTACTCCAACAAGACCCCATCTCCTAATAGCGCCACTTCCAGAGCCAGGCATATTCAAACCACCACAGGCAGTAATTGTTCTTTTTTTTTTTCTCCGTTTTGTACATATTGCCCACTTCTTAAGGGCAAGGTTTGAGCAGAATGCAGTGAATTGAGCTGGTCTTGATTTCCATTTACTGTTTCTCAAGTGCTGTACAATATCCTCAACCTTTTTTTGTTTCCTCTTCTCTCTTTTCCCTTTCCCCTTTCCTGTTTCCTGCTTTCTTTCACATTTCTGCTTTCTTCTCTTCCTCTTCCTCGTCCTCTTCCTCTTCCTCCTCCTCCTCTTCTTCTTCTTCTTCTTCTTCTTCTTCTTCTTCTTCTTCTTCTTCTTCTTCTTCTTCTTCTCTTCTTCCTCTTCTTCCTCTTCTTCCTCCTCCTTCCTCTCCCTCCTCCCCCTTCTCCTTCCTCTTCTTCCTCCTCCTTCTCCTCCCCCCTCCTCTTCCTCCTCCTCTTCCTCTTCCTCCTTCTCCTTCTCCTCCCTCTTCCTCTTCTTCTTCCTCCTCCTTTTCCTCCTCCTCCTTCCCCAATACTAGGGCTTTCTTTGGCCCCACTAGGAGTATAAATAATAACAAAAAATCGTCTATATAGGTTAAAGCTTAGGCTGTTCTCTAGGGTAGTCTCCCAGCTAGTATTTAAAGTTTACCAGATTGTTCTAGCCTAAAACCCTTCATCTGGCTAACAGGAGGTGGCAAGTTCTGTACCCCTCTGCTTTGCTGTGCCTACTGTATCTCTCCTGAATCTCTTAAGTCTGCTCTCTTTCCCTGTGTCATTTCTCTGGCCACAAGTTTGACCTTCCATTTCCTGTTCCAGCTGTTGGCCATCAGATCTTTATTACAGTAGTAAGACAACCTGTGGTGATATTCTACATTGTCTGTAGGCAGGTAAGGAAGGATGGATATTTATAAAATAGGAAATGCTAATGATGGGTCATAGAAACGACAATACCAATATACTGTCAGAATTTGCTATTTGCCAGTACAGAATTAATAATTTAAAATACAGAGACACAATGTAAAAAAAAAAAAAATACCTCAACATCTTCATCCTTTTTCTCTTCTTCTTCTTTTCTTTTTCCATCTCTTTTTTTCTTTCTCTTTCTTTCCTTGTTTTCTTTCCTCCCTCCCCCCTCCCTCCCTCCCTTCTTCTTCTTTCTTTCTTCCTTTCTTTCTTTCTTTCTTTCTTTCTTTCTTTCTTTCTTTCTTTCTTTCTTTCTTTTGAAGATTTCACCATGTAGCTCAGACCGCAATGGCTGCAATAATGTGAAAATGATAAACCACTATAATTTTAATCCACATTAAATCTTTGTTCTGGAAATTCATGGAGCCCAAACACAATAGTTTATTAGCTGAAGGCTAGGTGATACCTCTACTCAGGAGATAACTGTTTGCTTCCTGCAGAAAACATCAGTCTTTTATACAAATTTTGTTGCTAGGCAAGGAAGAGCTAGAAAGCAGCTTACATGGGCCAATGAAAAGCAGTTAGCTTGGGCCAAACCACAAAGTTTTTCAGAGTTTAAAGTAGCAAGACATGGGCCCAGGTGTGAACCAGTTTGAAAAACTGCTCTAAGCCAGTGTTTTCTCCTTCCTGTCATTGTACCTTTCTTACAGCACACGGAACCTGGGTACAGACAATTTAACCCTTGGGCTCATTTCTTTTGCAGAAGATGTTTTCCCTCCTGGGTCACTCAAGACTAGCCTAGAGCTCATAGTGTGTATGTAGCTCAGGCTAGCTTTGAATTCATCATCTCTTTATCGGCTTCTGCTAAAGGAGCACCCAACAAAGTCTAAAGTCTCGCTCTATTTATTTGTTTTCAACATTGTAATTTCATTAAGAAACCAATAGAATCTTTTTGGTGCAATTCTTTGATTTCTAGACCAATTCAGTATAGAAATTTAGGATTGTGGGTGGTAGAGGCAATCTTTGTCATTGAGAGCTAACCTCACTTTTCACCTTCTTGAACTACAGAAGAACTTGGGACATGGTTGTTGGTATCAGGCTCTGAACCCAGTGACATCACATCTAGGCGACCCCCACATCGTTGCCAAGGCAACCACTATACATCCTCACCTTTACCTGGGGTGGGGGATATAACACCACCCATATAAAACAGGCAGAACCCCCTGACCTCTCTCTCTTCTTCCTCTCTCTTCTTTCTCTCTTATTCCATCTTCTTCCCCCCCACCCCCACCCCCCACCATCTTTGCCCTATCTCCTGAATAAACCCCACTTGGAACCTTTTGGTCTGGTGTGGTCTGTTCTAAGCCACACATGGACATCTATCAATGGTCCTCTGAGCACACTTGTGGTATTATTTTGGTTAAGTTAGTTGAGGTAAAAAGATACACCCACTGTGGATGAGACCATTCCCTGGGCAGAGATCCTAAATATATAAAAGGGAGAAAGTAGCTGGGTACAAGCATTCATTGCTCTTTCTTCTTCCTGACAACAGATCTATGTATCTGTAGGTCTTTCTATATCCACCTCAGCTCTGAATAAATACATGGAGACTTTATTAATTATAGCTTTAGGTCTTGGTCCCAAGACCCTATAGTTTATTTTTGGTACCAACTAGTTCATATATCTCAAGTTGGCCCACAAATATTAATCTATGTTCTTCCATGTGACTTGTTACTTACTCTCCTTCAGGCCTAGTCTGCTTCTTGCTATGTGTCTAGTTGGTGAATCCTCCCATGGCTGACTTTTTCTCAGAGTTCCTATTTCTACAGAAGTTGTGCCTATTCTTTCTTCCTTTGCTATAGGCCATCAGAATTTTATTAGACCAATCAGAAGGTGATAGGGGGATGTTTACAAAATATGATATAGCCATATGTATAACAATATCAAAGTCTGATCTGCTCTCAACTCTCTGCCAGTATAGAAATCAGCATTTGAATAATACAAAGACAATCTTTACACAGTACACAAAAAGATCACCCCAACACAGATTTTTTTTTTTTTTTTTTTGAAACAGGGTCTCACTTTGTAGCCCTGGCTGGCCTAGAACTTCCTATGTAGACCAGATTGACCTCAACTCACAGATACCTTTTTGACTTTGCCTCTCAAGTGCAGAGATAAAAAGTGTGTTTCTCTACACCACGTCATGCTTCTCGGTGTACTTTATCACAACAGGAAATTTAAGATAATAAATATATAACAAAAAGACAACAAATAAGACAATAATAAGTAAACAACGTATCTAAATTTCTGATATTCTGCTACCTGGAAAAAATTTTAAGATATTTGAAAAGACTCCAAGATTTATTTTCTCAATAGGTTAGCAGTCAGAAAGCTGTTTAGTTTAAATTGATCTAATTTCAAACAAAATATATTCCAGTTACTGGATAAATCAAGTGGAACGATTTGTCAAAATAATTTGAATCAAGAGTTTTATATTACATATCAATATTTTTAAATGTTCATATACGTTAATGTGGCGAGCAAGCTTCTAGATAGGATTTTCTAAAATTAGTTCAAAATGCTGCAAAATTCTAAGGAAACTACTAGACATGATTTAAGTATATCCCTTGTTAGAAAAAATAGTCTGGAGCTTAAATCTGACACCTAGTGTTCACTGTAGTAACTGCACCTGTCCATCCTAATAATAGGGTTAGTTATTCAACAGTGTTTAAAACTTCATGTACATTTTGCTTTAGAAACACAGATCTGTTGAGTGAAGAGAAAGCTGGAGGAGGATACCTGCATGGTGCTTGTTCTTTTTATTTATTTTACGACACAGAAACAGGAGACATGAAAGTTTCCTTACGGAAAAGAAAATCTCTCAGAGAATGTAGGGGACGTGGACTGTGCCACCAGAAAGACATAAGTCATGTGTTTGTAATGTAGCAGCATGATGCTAAGGCACACTGCTCAGGGACCAGCCATATGATGAATTTAGAATAAAATGAAATTTATTTGGAGTAGAGGCAGAGAAAGAAAGGGGACTCACTTAGTTGTCTATCTTGGTAATGGGAGACTCCAGCATGCTAGACTTCTGCAGAATAAAACACTCTTTGCTTTTACATATTATTTGAGTCCAGGGTATCATTCTTCAGCAAATCATGGACCCTTATACCTCAAACTCATTATGTTTCAAAGGATGGACTTGAATCCTGCCTCCCCACTCCAGAGGAGCAGGATCTCAGGCCGGCATTACAGCTCCAGGCTCTCTCTCAGTTTGTGTTCTTGACCCCTCAGCAAAATTCCAAAGCTTGATCATTTCTCATCTTGGAATTATTTTTCTCTGATGGTCATCTCTTGACATTTCTCATTTCCTTTTCCTGCTCCAGAGCTTCTGCTTCTGCTTTCACTCACCTTTACCACGATTTATTCAAGGCCTTATTCTAAGCAGTTTTAGTGAAACTGGTAGTGTAAGACTCTGGCGAGCCTTAGCTTACCAGAGATTCCCTGAGTGAATCACACTGAGCTGGCAATTGATGCAAAAAGCAAGAGGAATTTATTGTTCCAACGAGTTGGTGTCATCCTGTACCTGAAGGAGAGACATCTACCCTGGGCAGCCCATTTGGCCAGTTTTTATACAGTTTTCAGGGGTAGTATAGGGAATCAACAACTAGGCACAATATGATTGGCAGAACAATGACATTTAAACTGATTGGTCCTTAGGGAATGAGGTGGCAAGGACTTCCCTTGTCTGCAGAATGTTTCCCGACCTTCCTGTCGGCTCCCTACACTGTGGTCAGAGGAATGATAATCAGTCTCTCCCTTCCAGAGGGCATAGTGTCCCATGACCTTTCCAAAGTTCCTGGACTGATCTCTTCACTAGCTTATTTCTGCCTGTGTCCCAATGACTCCTGATGATACATTTGTGTCCTTGACTTCTCTGAGTTTAAGACTCAACATTCAATGTGACCGCTACTATTTCCTATTTGAAAACTTCAGTTTAAGACTGTAGAGTGAAAAATTATAAAGACCATTTTATAAAATATACAGGCTCACTAGTTCCAAGAAGGTGGAACTGAATGTAAGATTTCAGGCTTTCACTGCCCTGGGATACATCCTGGGAAGAGTATTAACATTCCTCAAGCCTCAGGGAAAAGAACCCACCTGTGGGTGGAGAAGGCCCAAAGCAGGAAGACACATTCCTGACCAAAAAAGATGCAAGTCATCTAGGTGGGGCTGGGAAGCTAGTAGCGCCATGATGACCGGGCAAGTGACAGGGCAACAACTGAGAAATAGTTGAACAAGAGACATGACAAGACCACATTTTTGTGAGAAATGGGTGTGCAGAGTGCTTTCCACATGATCCTGTATCATTTAGGTTTGGGCTCCTCTGGAATGTTCCACTATTTTTATGTTATGTATCCTTGACAAGCCCTCACCCCCTCCTCACTCCCCTGGTTTGGTTTTCCTCTTTAAAAGGCTCCTTAGCCTGCCACTCGGGGTCAAACTCTTGCATGGCCTTCCAATCAACAACTAAACAGATTAACTCTCTGCTGCCTGTGCCCTGGACTGCCTGTTGCCCAACCCTACCTTGTTTGCCCTTCGGAGTTGGGAGTGAGGTAGCACAGGGCACAGACTCCTGGAGCAGGTGAGAACAGCTGCAGCAAGCTTGTCTGAGTGCTGTTGCAAGCTCCTTTAATACCACCCACCCACGCCCCATTGGTCCCAAAGGAGTGTATCTTCTAAACAGCAGTTCCCAATTTGCTGACATTGTGTCAACAGTCCTTGGTCTCTCAGGCAGTCCTCAATTAGGTCCTCCTGTAAGAGATGCCTTTGTGGCTGTGAGGTCCCTGGTGTTTATGCAGAGGTGGCTGCACCATTCCTCCTACAATACTCCACCTAAAAGTCTACATTGGTTTATATTACACAGAAAACATTTTTAAGCTATTTTATGTATGTGCCTGCTTATGTATTATATGTATTGAAAGGTCTGGAGTTCCCCAAAGGGGACCCCACTAGGGTCTCAGGATTGCGCGCACCCAAAGGACACACGAAAGACCAACTTGCTGCAAGAACACGAGGTAGTTTAATGGCGGAACGTTCCGGGCCGACACGTGTCTCAGAGTAGGAGACAGAGGCATCGGCCCCGTGGCTCCGGGATTTAGGGTAAATATAAGCTTGGGGTGGGGAAAAGGAGAAGTTTTCGCGCGGGTGCACATGATTGGGAGAAACTTTCGCGCGGGTGCACATGATTGGTTGTTTTCCGATTCTTGAACATCAGTAGGTTGAACCGGTCCATGGGGGATGGGGGGGGAGGGTGTAGTTCCTGCAGGCGGATGTTTGTCTCTCGTATCCGGCCTATTCCTCAGATGACTCAGCAGCTCTTTGTCCTGTAACTCTGAATTCTTTGTTAACTGATTAACTGTAGGCTGCGGCTTCAGCTACTCAGGTTAGGGAGAAGGAATCTACAGAGCCTGTATATATTTTTATAAAATGGTCTTTATAATTTTTCACTCTACAGTATCAGCATGTACACCTATATGTCAGAAGAAGGCATCAGGACTCCTTATAGATGGTGGTAAGCCACTATGTGGTTGCTAGGAATTGAGCTCAGGACCTCTGGAAAAGGAAGTGGTACTTTTAACTGCTGAGCCATCTCTACAACCCACAGAAGAAATTCTTTAGAAATTTATTTAAGAAAATAAAGGTCTATAATCTGACACTCCTCTGCCACCCTGTACTTCTTCCATTTCCTGTATTTCTCCATACATCCACACATTCCTTAAACATGATTGAAACAGGGTTGAGAGTTGAACAGTTATATCCATCTTGGGTTCATGTAAGATAGAATGACTAGTGCAGTGCAAACTAGAAGAAAAAAAATTTAATATTGGGTCCATTATTTCTGACAAAATTACATATGTAGAGTAAAATACATTTTGTCTAATATATATTGATAAATATACAGACTCTTTTAGATACTATTTAAACCATACTGCAACAATTTTCTTGATGAAACAGAGGTTCAAGATGCATTAGAAATTTTTTAATGAATGATTTTGTACTCTTGTATGGCTAAAAGTTAAAAATTAAGATATAGAAGAATTACTATGTATAGAGATAGTAAAGCTGAAAAATCGACAAAAAAAATTGTTAGAGTTTAAAAATTTTGAAAACAAGAAAATAATAGAATCACTTCTAGAGGGTCCCAAATGACATAAGAAGCAAATGAAAACATCAGAAGATGAGATTTTTCCACAAGGAACTGTGAAGGTTCATAAGGGTTTGTATTCATGGCAAAGCGAAGAACCATTACTTGGTGAAACTATTTTTTCCCAGGTCTGAGCACAAGGGGGGTTGTGTATAACCAGAGCCCAAACCTTGGAGCATCAAGATAAGGGATGATGCCAGCGTCCTTTCTTCTACAACCTTGTGTTCACATTGGCCTATGATCATCCTCGTTTTCCTAACACTGATGTTCTCGGACTTTTAAAACTGTGACAGCTACAATACAACTCCAACACTTAAGGGTCAAGGAACATTGCAGAAGAGGGGGCAAAAAGATATTAAGACGCAGAGGAACAGGAGACAAGATGGCATCTCTTAGAAATATCAGAGAAGCTACATCTATGAAGTCTCAACAACATGGATGCCTAAAATTAGATCTGAACAAGGACAGCACCAACAGACATGCTAGCTTGGGGTGGGGGTGGGGGAGGTGAGGGAGGCATCTCATGGGGCTCCACCCCTAGACAAACAACTGTAGGAAAGTATGGAATGCTGAGAGTAGAGAAAATAGTCTTCAGGGAAGAGCACTCCCACTTGGTTATCCAATACTAAGCTATAAGCCGTAAAATCAGATACATATAGGTAATATTATAGGAAATGAATAGGATGTATTTATATATTTAGAATATGTGTGTGTGCGTGTGTGCGTGTGTGTGTGTGTGTGTGTGTGTGTGTGTGTGTGTGCGCGCGTGTGTGTGTGCGCGAGGTCCCTGGTGTTTATGCAAAGGTGTCTGCACCATTCCTCCTACAATACTCCACCTAAAAGTCTACATTGGTTTATATTACATATAACCCACTGGAAGGGTTAGGGAGGGATAACAGGAAAGGGGGAAATGACATGAATATATATATATATATATATATATATATATATATATATATATATATATATATATATGTTTGTTTTTTTTGTTTTTTCGGGACAGGGTTTCTCTGTGCAGTCCTGGCTGTCCTGGAACTCACTCTGTAGACCAGGCTGGCCTCGAACTCAGAAATCCGCCTGCCTCTGCCTCCCAAGTGCTGGGATTAAAGGCGTGCGCCACCACCGGCCGTTGACATGACTTTATATTTTAATTTAAAAATATAACAACGAATAAGACTGGGTAGGTGTAGTGTACAATTTGGAATGCAACAGACTCAGGCTACTATGGTCATGACTTTGCCACTTACAATTTTTGCTGAGTCAATACATCCCTAACTCAGAACTTTTATAAGAGAAGAGTTTATCTATTCCAACGATTACGTTATATACATGCAGTGTTTGGTGTACTTACCAGTATGTAGTTAAATGCTCAATAAGTGGTAGGTCAATTATCGTTAGGAAGAAACAAAGCAATAATTATATCACCAAGAACGAGGCAGGTGCTACTCGTGGTGAGTCAGGGCTAAAGATAATGAGCATCTCAAGGGAAGAAACTAGACCACGTTCTCCCAAGAGTCTTATGGGCTCTTCTTTCTTCCCTCTGGTACCAAGGATGAGTTTCTAGGTAACCATTAGCTAAGGATGACCTAAGAATAAATCCACCTTCAAGAAGCCTTACTTGTCATTAAATTTTGTTACTCATCAACCACTTTGTCTCCTTTCTCAGAGGAAACACCAAAAATTTGGATTTTGACTTATTTTGTTGGTACGATTTTGTAAGTTCCACGGGATAGGTAAGCAGTAATTTATATATATGGCAAAGTTAACTTTAGTGAGTGAGTCTAAATAAATTCAGTCATTGCATTTTTTTCTGCTCTTATCATACTGTTTATCTTTTTCTGTTTGGATCTTGAAAAACACAAATGCCCAGACTGTTAGTTGTTAGCTCAGACGTCCGACCTCAGCAAACAGACCACTCCAGACCACTCTTCCAAGGGGGTCGGGGGAGGTTTATTCAGGAGATAGGGCAAAGGTGGGGGGAAGAAAAAGAGAGGAAGAAGAGTAGAGATTGGCCAAGGGGGAGGGGTGGGGGCTTGGGGGAGGGGGAGGGGGAGGGGGGAGGGACACGGGGACAAAGAGGCAAAAGAGCAATAGGGTAAGAGAGTAAGAGAGTAAGAGGGGGAGAGGAGGGGGCAAGCAGCCCCTTTTATAGTGGACCAGGCCTACCTGTCTGTTGCCAGATAACTGTGAGGAGGAGCATACTAGCCAGGTAACTGTAGAGGTGGAGACCAATGAAAATTAAACTTAAAACAATAATAACAGACAGTGAGATGACTTATCAGGTAAAGGGCACTGGTTACTGAGTCTGACAGCTAGAGTTTGATCGCTGAGATCCACACAGTGGAAACAGAAAACCAACCTTTACACATTATCTTCTGACTTACATACAGATAACAATAAACTTCAAAAGAAGAAACACAACAATAAAATGAAATAAAGCATTAATTTAATTACTTAAGAACTAAGATAAAACTTACAAAGTTCTGGCTTTCCAGTACTGATCATATTGAATATAATCTTCAAGTCTTTATTGTCTCTAGATCTCAGATTTCTTCAATGTCATAAGATTAAAATTGAATGTAATATAAAATTTCTAGGATTATAAACATATGACTATAGAAAATATGTATGCCAAATATCTTATATGCCGTTTTTTTATAATTCCTTTCACACCTCTGTGATTTTCAGATGTTCATGGAAAAGCAGATTGTAATCCAGGTGGCTGGAATAGTGAATTGGGTCAGATCAGGTCTTCTGATGGCAGTTGTTCTGAAGCCAAGGCAAATGAGAAGGAAAAACTGGGAAATGCAAATTCTCAGGCCACGCTACTCACTCAATGGGGGGGCGGGGCTATGGGGGATGGGTCGACATCTGTGCTGCAACCTTTCCTCTCTGATAAACAGGAACCTGTGAGAATAAAAGCTCCCAGGGAAACATTGTATCTTAAAGTCACAGTCTGCACCAGCAGCTAGTCATTGAAGGGGAAAAGGGTTCGTTTCCTGCTGAGAGGTTAGAGATGAGACTTCCAACTGAGAGTCCAGAAAGGGAGGGGAGGCTCAGGATTAACCTGCTGCTCAAAGGTCCCAGATGAAAACACTCATTCTCATGCAGGGAAACAATGGCTGGTTTTAAAGACTTCTTCCATGCAGTGACTCCTAACAGAGGACCTACACCCTCCATTCTGAGGCACAGTTACAGAGGCCTCTGCCCTTGAAGTTCTTGATGATGAAAATCTGAGATGCGAACAGACTTGGGAGGGTGGGGGTGATCTTGCATGAATTTTCCAGGCCCTTTTCAACTCCACAGGCATCTCGGTTTAATTCCCACCTCACTGGTAGCTAAATAAAGGGGTGTCTTTTAAGGCAAACTAAAAGCGTGCTTGGAATTTCTCTGAGCTAAAGGTGAGTTTGTCTAGAGAAAGCTGCAGGGGTGAGAATAAGCCTGTGGAAACGACAAGGCAAGAACTCAGCTTGGACACTCTTCAGTAGGTTTATAGAGGCCATGTTGTCATCCAGGACATTTCCTTGGGAAGGGAATCCCCTGCTTTGCAACTTCCTGGCCAGGGTGAGGGCCACCAGTCGGCTGTAACCTTTCCTGCGATGCTCAGGCAGGGTGTAGCCATGACACATAGTGGCAAACTGATCTGTGATACCCCAGGACACTGGGTTTCCCTTCTCGTCACGCACACACACGCTGGGAAAGCAGGCTATGAGTTTGGCCAAGTACCGAAGGCACTGCTGGTTGCCACCACGTGACCAAGTCCGGTTGAGTAGATCAGCATCTGAGACACTCAGGTAGGTCAGTCTGGGGGATGACCCGGTTCTACAAGAAAATGGCAGGAGAGAAGAAAAACAAAACAACAACAAAAAAAGGCCATCAGAGTCACGTGATTATTAACTACCCTTTTCCTACCGATTTAAAATGGGAAATCCAAGACTAGGTCTGGCATTTTCAAAAATTTAGAACCTAAGCACTTTCCAGTTAAAAGATAAAACATTCATGTCAAATTTAGTTTTATGCCTGCTGGTTTTCGTCAGCTTTGTGGACTGACATGTGGCCGAGGCTGCTTCTGCATCTTCATTCTCTGGGAAAGAAAGTACAATTTAATTTAGGTTTGGATTATTACATACTGACACAGAAAGATAGCAGACACTTAGGGTTCAGCCAGTCACAAGCAAGCAGCTGACCTGAATCACTCCCAAAGGAGGCAGATACCTAGCTGTTGGCCAATTAAGTGATTTTTCTACTTTGCTCCCACATGTGTCTACTGGCTATCACCTGGATGGTAGCGTGTTGAAGCCTCTTGATTTATGAGTGCTGTAGATTCTTGAATCATTCTTTGCACAAATAAATTATGATACAGTTAGCACACACATGCATGTGTACTTTGTTGTTATTGGTTAAAGTTGTCCTTTAAAGTAAATTCTTAGGCATTCCAGATCTTTGAGCTCTAATATTTTGGTATTAATGATATTCTAGCATTCAAGGTCCTTCTGCCCTTGCACAGCCAAGGCTAGCAAATGAATACAAGTCAATATGCATATGTACATTCTCTGGAAGAATTGACTTTGCCAGATTTCCCCTTGGCTGTGCCTGTCTAGGGGAAATATTCTCAATTATTTACCTGCCAAGTTTTGCAGGCCACTAGCCTTTATTTGTTTGTATTTTACTGAAGTGTCTAATAATTTTATATGTAAAAGCCGTGGTAAAGTTCCTGGTACGTTAGAACTGAAACAAGGGGGCTTGGCTGGAGAGATGGCTCAGGGGTTAAGAGCACCATCTGTTCTTCCGGAGGCCCCAAGTTCAATTCCCAGCAATCACATGGCGGCTCACAACCATGTATAATGAGATATGACTCTCTCTTCTGACATGCAGGCATACACGCAAACAGAATGACAATATCCATGAGTAAATAAATCTTAAAGAAAAAAATGAAATAAATTACACCCTATGCATCTGAGTGTGCCTTGGAATTTGCTTTCATTGTTGATACTGCTTAGTCCATTGACAAGAAAACCTCAGCCTGCTGAGGTTTTATAAATGTATCTGATTCAGTCGGACACTTTTCTTCAGTTGTAGTGAAGACCCCCAAATTAGGGAGACCCTCACTCAGGTCTCGGGAAGTCGCGACCTCGCAACCCCCCCATAAACTCCAAGACACTGTACCTGGATGCAATCAGCAGAGGCTTTATTAGGGAAATTGGCCGGCTCTCTCTCAAGGGCAGGGTTTGGCCCAGAGTGATGGGCTAAGGGGTCTTTTAAAGCAGAAAACCACAAACCAGGGGAGGGAGGAGGGGGTGAGGGGTTGCCAAGGATACATAATGTAAGAATAGTGAAACATTCCAGAGAAACCCACCCTGAATGGTTTATAGTTGTAAAGAATTACTCTGTAAACTCATTCTTCTCAAAAATGTGGTTTCACCAGTCACTGTGCCCTACCCTGTCATTTACCAGCTATTTATTAACTATTTCTCACTTGCTCAGCCACAGAGCCACAGCCCGGTCATTGTGTTTCGCCACCTGGATGACTTTCATTCTTTACAGCCAGTTCCCGAAACTGGCCTGGCTTGTTTCAGAGAAAATTCCCATGTCCCTAAAAGAACTTAAAAAGAATTTATATACTTATATTCTATAAAAATGATTTTTATAATTTTTCACTCTACAGTAGCAATGGCCAGTCTTTTATCCAGGAGAAAAGGGAGGAAACTGGTTTAGGGTTTTTCGGTTCAACTTTGAAAGTATACTTCAAAGAAAGGGCAGAAAACATCAAGCACAAATATTACTACAAACAGAAACCTTGCTGAAGCATGTACTTCAGGCAGTGTGCTACACATTGTACAAGGACTGTGTATTAGGAGCAGAGTCCACAACTTGAATATGGCTTTGGGGCTAAAGAAAAAAAAAAGTCACTA
>JANHMN010000017.1:46196329-46220244 GCA_030674055.1 Rhabdomys pumilio
ACACAGACACACACACAGAGACACACAAAGACACACACACACACACACACACACACACACACACACATGAAAAAGGTAAAACGCGGTGAGCACAATGTAAGAATGACAGCTCTCATCGTCTTCCTAATGTGGACGGTGGCTCATCTTTGATCACTTGGGGTTCGCTTTGGCTTCCCAGGCATCACGAGGCCTCATTCTCTGCTGACTTCTTAACGTCTTCTCAATAGTTTTTCAATTTCCCAAATTCATCAATCATAAGAAATCTCTACTCAGTGAAGGAGCTAGTATATACATATTGCATGTTGCATCTTGTAGAGATTATAAGGCAATAAGGGAATACTTTTGGGCTAGCAGGCTTCCATGTCAATTACAAACTAGCGATAAAATGCATACCATATTTGTTATTACAATGGTGATACTATTTTATCTTTCCAGTTGGTGCCAACTTTATTTTTAATTTAAATTTTTTAAAATTTATTTTATATTCATTGGATATAAAACATCTGAGCGTGCCAGATCTCCTGAAACTTGAATTACTGACAGTAATGAACTACCATATGGGTGTTGGGGATTGAACCTGGGCCCTTTGGAAGAGCAGCCAGTGTTCTTCAGCACTGAGCCATCTCTTCAGCCCTACTTTTCACTTTTCTTATTTGCCTGTCAGCATTGTACCTCTCTCTGTCGCCGGGTGATGATAGCTTTGAAGTCTGGCCATGAATCCAATACCACTTCCTTTTGAAAGGGATTACCACGATTTATGTTCATCACTGCTCCATACACCTGAGCCGGAGAACCAGAGACAAGACAGTTATACCACTAGTCCTTCAAGCTGCAACACCATCTTCCAGTTTTACTCAAAATCACAGTCCTGAGAGAGGAAGTATAGATATACTCACACACAAGCCCACACTTAGATAATATGGATTTCTTTAGTATTGTCATTTCAAAGATGCTCATTGAAACTGATAGAGTCATTTAAATGCTGATACCCTATAATCCTGAAGAAGCTGTTCTGTAGCTTTCCCATTTTTACCCTTCACTGAGAAAAATATCTGTCTTAAAAGCATCATGCAGACACAGAACTAGTGAAAGTTGCAACTAGGATTCTTGAGCTAATGTTCATAACATTTCCTCCTTCTCCTTCCTCTTCCTCTTCCTCTTCCTCTTCCTCTTCTTCCTCTTCCTCTTCCTCCTTTTCTTCTTCATTAAGCAGAAAACAACCTAAATGTCTGTCAGCTCAAAGGCAACTTCAGTGCTCACAGCAGCCCTATTTCTACATTTCTTATAATCTTTGATTTATGACATTGTTCACATTGGCACAGAGTGATCAGGAGGTCCCCCACTGGATTTTTTTTTGGGGGGGAAGGAAGAAAGAGTTGATTTTATCTCACAGGTTGTATAGTACATTATCCAAGGAAAGCAGACCAAGAATTCAAGCAGGAATGGAACCTGGAGGTTTGAACTAATGCAGAAGTTGTGGAGAAATGCTGGATCTTGCTTTTATTAATTCTCCCGGTCTTATCAGGCTCTCTTGTCCAAAGTAATCACCATTCACAATGTGATGAGGCCTCCCACTTAATCACTAATTAGGAAAATACACCACAAGTTTTCACACAGGCCAATTTGGTGGGAATGTTTTCCTTTCTTTTTTTTTTTCTTCTTTTTTAATGGCAGAATTCATCTTTTATTTCAGCTCACATTGTTCATTTTATTTAATAAATCCTTGCCCCAAGGTTACAGAGAGATTCTCTCACACTTTCTGTTTAAAGTTTAAAATTTTGCTTTTTCACTTTTTCATAAATTTAATTCATTTGGATTTTTGATTGGAGTCTTGAGTGACCAAGAGGTAACAAACCTGCATCTAAACGTCAGTCCTCAAGCATATTCTTACCATCAGTGCCGCTACATCCACAGTCTTCTACCATTTAAGAACACTTTACCTCGGAAATAACAATCTACCGTCGCCCAAATTTCCCTGAACAACAGAAAGATGACGGGAGCAGACTGGGAAACCATGTTTTCATCAGAGAAGAGAGGGAACAGCCACAAGTCTGACATTATCTACAGATTAACACAACAGAGAAACTTAGGAGAATTATTAAGCTTGTACTACCTTGAGTGACTCAGGAAAGTGACTCTTCAACATGTTCTCCAGTAAGCATAATTTGGTGGAGCAGTTTAGCACCAGCATTGTCGCCACAGTTATATATTTCTGCACCTAATGTGAAAATTGAAGATAGACATTTAATTTCTGCTTAATCACACTGCCCATTAACATATTTACTAAGACTATGCTTGTGATGATGTTTTCCTTGGATATAACGCTGATGCTTTCTTGGAAGAGGAAGATGGTGGAAGACGGGAGGCTATAGGATAAGTAAACCAGCAACTAAGTGGAAATGGAGATCACTAGGCACAATCCTTTACAGAGCGGGCTACAGATCCACTGTATTCTCATCATTTCCAGCAGGAAACTTGCAAGAGTTGAGATATCACATTTATGTATGTTGGTTTTCAGTGAGTTTCCCTCAAATAGCTTGTTGATAGCAAAACAGAAGGGCCTGGCTGATTTTATTGTTTTCCTTTAGGTTGCCTGTCATGGAAGTTCCGTGTTATAGACATCTATGGACCAATGAAGAATGAGGAAAAAGAAATAACTTGGTTGGACACTTTAAACTCAAATAAAAATCTAAACTCCTTCACAGACAATGATCTTTCTAACTCTGCGAGGCTCCGCCTCTACTGAGGGAACTGTCAAGCTTGGCAATGAACTTTACCTTTGGCTTGTTCCGAACTCTCTTGTTCCTAAACTGAAGGATAGAATGAAACCACCCGCTACCTATATCATTCCCTAATGTTCTGAAAACAGGCAAAATATGTGTTCAGGTTTTATCTTTTACTGTCTTATTATCATGCTAAGGACGGCCCCTAAGACCTGAAATCTGCTTGTAACGTTAGGACCCTGCCCCCAAGTTAATTCTGATTGGTGAATAAAGATGCTGACAACCAATAGCTTGGCAGAAGAGATATAGGTGGGGTTGATGTTTCGTGAGCTTGTGAGAGAGCATCATAGGGAAAGAGTAATAAGCCACCACGGTAGAAGAAGAACATACAAGAAAGAGAAGGAGAGCCGCCATAGGCTAACGGCCAAGAGAACATGGCCCAGAGGGTTGGCCAATTGGGTTAAGGGCAGCCCAGGTGGAACATAGTAAGTAATAAGTAGTAACTTGTGGTTATTGAAAGTAGATTCTAAGAACATGGAAGGTAGGCAGCTGCCCAGCTATTGGCTACCTAAGGCTATTTAAAAATATTAAGGCTGTGTTTTTAATACGGGAACATAAATGGTCTAAAGTGAGGAACAAGCCCAACACTGTATTTTGTTTTTTGTCTTTAAATATTTTTTTAAAAACTATATATATGTAGAACAGTTAAATTGAAATTAAAATTCAGGCAAATGGGAAACAAGATTTAAAAAAAGGAAATAGAGCTAAGAGAAAGGTTGGTCTACAACGGTCTTACAGAGATACTCTGTCTTATTCCTAGATTCGGAATTTGATAACCACCTGCCTTTTAATTAGGATTCACTTGTAAATCAACACTGGCAATGTGGTGGCAGTTATCTATGGATGTGCAAAGAGCAATAAAAACGTATTTCCTGACACACATTTCCAGTTAATGTTCAAGAGAACTTTATTCTATTTCACGTCTTATGATGCAAGCAAATGTCACCATTTTGTGCTTTTATTTACTTAACTTAAAGATACTTTTTTTGTGTTGTTGTTGGCAATTTTGATGTTCCAAATGTGAAGATAAGCAACGGTAGAGTGCTTGCCCCTAAAAGGCATGTCTCTATATCACCCTCCACATTTCCCTAATAGATTGTTGGCAATTAACAGTTGTTAAGGGAGGGTGTGCCATTTTCTTCAATGGTGTGTAGTCATTAATAAATGGCCCTTGCTCTAGTGAATTACCTCTCATCCACGATCAAGGGCAAGGAACTCTAATTAAATGCAGTGACCACACAAAAAAGGAAGACATTAAAATAGAAGCTGGACCCTTATGGGTTCCAGTGGGAGAAGAAGGGGGATGACAGAGAGGAATTGCAGGCCCAGGGGACAAAAGAAATATAGTTCATGACATAATATATGAAACTGTGAAGCAATTAAAAAGGCTCGGAGGCATAATGCATAAACACTGCTTTCATATTCCTTGGTGCACAAGGACTGTGATCTCTTGGAGGAAAAATGTTAGGTAAGCATTGTTCATGCATGTGTTTCATGTTACTGGCCAGTTCGTGAGAACCAATGAAAAATACATAGTGAATAAACAAGGACACACCAAGTGACATTATGTATTAGTTGTGAATGAAAACAAGTCTTGTAGAAACCTAACTCACTATCAACTAAATCCGTGTTCCATATGACTCTACACACCAAGACTCCTCATGGGAAATGAGAGGCTGAGAGCTCACATTTGACACTAAACTTTATACGATTAGGTATTGCTTCAGTTGTCTGTAAGATCACGCCATGCTCTTTTCCTGCCGCTTGCTTGCTTTTGCATGTCTGCCATCTCTACACTACAGTCCCAGTTCCCTGTTGTCAATGCTTTCCTCCATCAGTTGGCACTCCAGGCCAAGCTCTTGGAATTGACAAGTTACTCAGGCAAACCAATTAAAAGCTGACACTTCCCAGGGTCTTAAATACATAATACTTATTTAACATACAAGATGTGAAAATGCGTGCTCAGTAAACAGGGATGATTTTTATAGGCGACTACCTATGAAACTAAATGTGAAGCTTTGGTTAGTGCCACAAAACAGAATATGCAAACTCCCATGGATGAAGAAAACATTTTTACACAATAAATATATATTGTTACATATATACGTATATATGTATATGTGTGTGTGTGTGTGTGTGTGTGTGTGTGTGTGTGTATAAACATAATAGCAAACTAAGTATTAATGTAAAAGAAATGTCATATAGTAAAGGCTTAAAACCCATTTTAAACTTCTATCAATAGGCACACACAGAGAAAGTCTTGCCAAGAAAAATAAGTTTTTCAAGTTGTAAAAACTTGAGTTTCTTCATGGACAGTAAACATTTATCAACACAGAGAAAGACTTGGAAATTTTTTTTCTGATTAACCGTACAATGAAAGCATGACTTTCTTCTGGAAAATGATTCTTTATTAAAAAAAAAAAAAAAAAGGTAAAACAAGATTTGTTTTCTTGGTTGCATACCATTTGTAACACAATGGCCAGCATTTTTTTTAGTCGTTGTTGTTATAACTTACAAGGAAAGTTTATGTGAACATGATTACCCACAACCATAAATCATGCAATTCAGTTTTCCAAAGTTGCAGAAACTGCAGAGGTCACTACATCACGGGTGTGATGGATAAGCTCGCTCTGGGAAAACTACCTTCTTTACTACGGTATCTCAGCTGCTGGTAAACTTTTAAGTCACGATTATTAATTTAAAATTTTTATTTTAACTTTCAAGGACTACTCTAACAAGTTCCTACAATCTGAGCCATATAACACAACAGAAGTTTATTCTACTTAATAGAATAGAATAGAAAGCCTCTGTTTATTTATTTAGCTTTATTGGGGAAAGGGTTTGGGTAGGTACACTAGTGCTCTGGGAAGGGTCCTTTGCTGTTCCAGCCTCTGGAAGTTGCTGAAAGCAGACTCCAGTTTGCAGAACTGTTCAGCAGGCTCCTTGCCGAAGAGAATAGCAATGAACACTCAGCCTCCCATGGAACAAAACCATGTTCCTTCAGCTGTGAATTCCTTCGCTGTGAAGCTTTGGATTCAGCTCTGATTTCTGACTCTGATATAAATATCATATAACAGGAAAAAGGCAAAAAAAAAAAAAAAAAAAAAAACCAACCAAACAAAATAACAACAAGACTATCACTTAGATTCACAATTCTTGTGCTTTCTCTCTGTGTGGAACTTTAGGGTTGGAGGGAATGAGTCAAGATTAAGGTTAAAAATATGACTGGTTTTCTCTCCTTTTTAAACAAGGCAAGTTTCTTTTGAGCACCTGTGATCCATTGCTTGAAATTGTCACATATTAAAGGCTGGTACAGATGACATATTTCGTTACTCAGGCTCAATCATACCAAGGTGCAAAGTTGGAAACGTTATGTTTATTTTCCTACCAAAAATTTAAAAAGAAATATGAAACTACGCAAAAATGTTCTTTTCTCTAAACTTAATAATTTATCCTGTCTATACAAAGTGAATTTTTATTTTATTTTCTGCATCTGTCATTCTTTTCTAATGATAGACTTATTATTTGGAGGGTCTTATTTTCATAACATACCTTGCTGTTGAGAGTTCAGTCGGAAACAGGTATTATAGCTGTGTATCTGTGCAGAGCTCCTCTGTGTAAACGGTAAACTTATACGTCAGGGCTACTTTTCTAATTAAGCCTTAGTGGAAAGGGGAGGGAGAGTGGCCACACCTAGAGAAGGGGAGGGATCTATGTAGGGCCTGATTAAAAAAATCATCTCAAATATCGTACTATTTTCAGTACTTTTCAACCTCATCTAGTCTTGTAGTATGAAATTTAACAAATATGAATCCTGAGTAGATGGCTATTTAACAGACTCTTATCGGATGGAAATAAAATAGAACAGAAGCCAGGCAAAGGAAGTACAATAGGAAAATGATTTTGAACAGACTTCTCAAATATTTTTTAATTATTTTCAATTCTAGATTTTGTTGCCCTAAACTTCCAAGGCTATGAAAGTCTCAGAAAAGGACATTTGTGAAACTGAGAGTCTCTCTGATCATTTCAGGGTATAACATGCTACACATGCCATAGGAAAATAAGCTGCAGAAATATGTCTGCGGCATAGGGAGAGTGTTTGCTTGAAGTAGTCACAGGGGAGGATGCTGTTTACTGTCTTAGTGGCTAAGTCTAGGTAAGTTAGGAAGGACACTCTTAATAATTAAAAGACTCTGGCCCCAGGAATAATGGAGAAACCAGCAACTGAAAACCAGTGATTTGAGAAACTGTTGTAAATTACACTGTGCTAGAATTAAGAGTGTTGTATGCTGGTATGTTTATACACAAAAACTTAAAACATGTGAAAGCAATGTGTAGCTTTTGTGTGTGTGTGTGTGTGTGTGTGTGTGTGTGTGTGTGTGTGTGTGAGTGGTCCTGAAGGAGTCAAGCGAAAGGGCTAAACAGCCAGTGCTATTCATGGACTACTCGAAGGACAGTAGATTTGAGAATGAAAAGGGTAACCCATTCATTCATTGTCACTCCTTATTGGAGAGAGACATGCTAGCCAAGATGAGAGCTCAGATTCATTTTAATCCTGGGGAAATCCAGCTTGCTGATCAGAACAGTAACCCGATCTAAGTGCTAATGCTTGACCTAGCCTCTGAGACTGAATATAGACTATACCAGCCACCAGCAACCCCTGAACAGGATCTGGAGGTTTGGCTGGAAAAATTTCCCCAGGTGTGGACAGAAACAGGAGATATGAGACTGGCAAAACATCGACCCCCTGTGTTTGTAGAACTCAAACTGGGTGCAAACCCTATAAGAGTCCACCAATACCCCATGTCACAGGAGGCACAGAAGGGGATTACTCCACATCTAGAAATTACTGGCTTTGGGAGTTCTCAGGCCATGCCAGTCAGCCTGGAACACCCCATTGTTGCCCGTGAATAAACCAAAGTCAAATAACTACCGTCCTGTTCAGGACCTGAGGGAAGTTAACTGCAGTGATGGGCTCTCTGCCCCCAGACCGGAGAGAGATGGTATTCTGTCCTAGATCTGTAAGATGCTTTCTTCAGCTTACCTCTGGCCCCTAAAAACCCAAAGTACTTTGCCTTTGAATGGCATGATTCTGAGAGAGGCATTAATGGGCAACTCACGTGGGCCTGTCTGCCTCAAGATGACAAAAATTCACCCACTATCTTTGATGAAGCTCTACATGAAGATTTGGGTGAGTACAGAGTTAATAACCCAGACATAACCCTGGCACAGTATGTTGATGACCTTCTTATTGCTGCAGAAATGAAAGAGGAATCCCAGAAAGGGACCCAGAATCTCTTACAGGCTCTGGGGGACATGGGGTATGGGGCATCTGCCAGAAAAGCACAGCTTTGTAAGACTGAGGTCACCTGTCTCTGCTATATCCTGAAGGAAGGCCAACGGTGGCTGCCCATGGCAAGAAAAGAGATGGTTCTCAACATCCCCGCCCCCCCACCAGAGCTCACGACAGGTAAGAGAATTTCTGCGGTCTGCAGGCTTTTGCAGACTATGGATTCCAGGCTTCACCGAAATAGCCAATTTTTTTTGTGAAGCCACCAGATAAACCAAGAACTTTGTTTGCACCAAAGACCATCAGAAGGCTTTTGAGAAAATAAACGGGCTCTACTGTCAGCTCCTGCCTTGGGGTTGCCTGATATCACCAAGCCATTTCACTTATATGTAGATGAACAGAAGGGAATAGCTAAAGGGATCCTGACTCAAACTTTGGGGCCATGAAAACGGCCTGTGGCTTACCTAACAAAGAAATTGGACAGTGGCAGCAGGATGGCCACCTGGCCTATGCATTATTGCAGTCGCAGCATTACTGGTCAAAGATGCAGACAAACTGACTTTAGGACAAAATTTAGCTGTGACTACCCGCCCCCATGCAATCGAAGGAGTACTCAAACAGCACCCTGACTGATGGCTCAGTAATGCTCGCATGACACATTACCAGATTTGACTAATTAACCCTGGCCGAGTTACTTTCCAGCCGCCTACTTCTCTGAATCCTGTGACCCTCCTACCTGACCCTGATCTGGATCACACACTTCACCGGTATTGTGAAATTCTGGCCCAAGTACACAGTACTGGACTGGATTTTGGGAGCAGAGCGGACTTGGTTCACAAATGGAATCAGTTTTATTCGAGGGGGGGGGGCAGCGGTATCCATAGAAACAGAGGTAATTTGGGCTCAGTTTCTTCCCTCAGGCACCTCAGTTCAAAGGGCTGAACTGATAGTGCTGTCCCAGGACCTTACTATGGGAAAAGGGCTGGTTGTCAATATTTACAGGAACAGCTGGTATGCGTTTGCCACTGCTCACGTGCACGGAGCCATATACCAAGAGAGAGGACTCCTGACTGCAGAAGGAAAGACTATCAAAAATAAAGATGAGATCCTACAATTACTTGAAGCCCTCTGGCTACCAAAGAGAATGGCTATAGTAATTCACAGTCCTGTCACAGAGGTCATTTCAGAGGGTAGCAAACTGAACATGGTAGTACATGTCTGGAATCCCAGCATTCTCTAATCAGAGCCAGCAGAATTGACAAAAATTCCAGGCCAGCCTGGGCTACAAAGGGAGCCCCCCCCAACCCCCTCAAAGAACAAGGCAAAACACCTAAGCCAAGAAGTGACTGTGTGGTGATTTAGTAGCAAAGAAATGTAGGTAAGAAGGCAGTTTTGTAAGAAAAGGTCCTTTCAACACAAACAGGGCTCACACCTGTAGCTCCACTATGACTCAACTGGGAAATCTGAGTTTCTCTTACTCAAAGCCTAATATTTCTTGGTAGTGAACGAAACATGAGAGGATTTAGACATGTTTAGAAAAGAAGCCAGTGTGAACAACCCAAATGCTAATTTTGACAGGTGCAAGCTGCATACTTTTGGTAAACAAAGAATGCAAAAAAAAAAAAAAAAAAAAAAAGATATCCAACCAAGTAAAATAAATCCTTTAATCGTAGGTTTTACGGCAGGTGTTTCACACTGAACAGAGCCTAATTGTTGAAGATACGCAAACAGAGTTGGCAGGCAATAGAGAGGCTTATATAAAGAATTTAAATGGCTAACACGGAGGTTACAACTTACCTGTCATTCCAAGTTACTGTCATTTCGCAGTTTACTGAACACTTAATTTTTTGTGAGTTAATTCAACATGTTTCATTCTTAGTTCAAAATGATAAATATTCACCAACCTAACTGGTGAAAAGACTTAGTTTCTATGTCTAAGTGATCATTACAAGATTGAATATTATTCAAACATTTCGTAGCTTTTAAGCCTTTCCTTTTAAGAACGAAGCCATTTTTTCTTGGTATTTAACACACACCTATTTTGCAGTTCATTATATATTAGGGCTTTAATGACGGCTCTGTTCTCCACTCGGTTGTGTGCTCAGTATTTGCCTTGGCTCTTTTACAATTCCATCAGAGCTCCATACAGCTATCTGCTTTTATTATAGTAATGCCTTTGTTTGCTAGGACAGGGCTTTTGCTACACTGACACCTGCTGTTCACTTGTATCTTTTTTTCCTTATCATATACTTGGGGACAAAGAATATTAGCTGCATATTTACCTCAAATCATTTACAAAAAGGATACCAAATAAAGCATTTAAAGAAAAACTGTGTTTTTGATTGCCTGTTATGTCCTAGAGTATAGCACAGCTCTAAGTTAGAGGCTATATTTCCAAAGGGTAGCAGTGCAGCCACAGCAATGAGGTGGCTCCCATTCAGTAGTAATAATAAATTAATATTCTAGTTGACTTGAAATTAACTATCAAGTAGATATCTAAACATGCGGAAAACAGTATGCTCGTGCAAACGTTTTAGCTAATATAAAAATCAATGACTATTAGTCTAAAAGAACCATGTTTCCAGTTGCTGAGTGCAGGGTTTTAAGGCATCCTGTGGGATCTATTACTTTCCTAAAGTCCTCCTGACCTTCCTAAGAGGATCCTGCTTCTGATACCTTGAGCACATGCAGCTATAGGGTTCCCTAAGCTGTGACCTCCCTCTACAACAGATATCAATCCCAAGATATTTAGCCACAGGTAAACAGGCAGTTCTGTTTGGGAGATAGTAGCAGTATTATGACATTTCCTAAATACACTAACAAAAATACTCTAGTATGACAGAAAATTTGGGGCTGGAGAGATGACTCTGCTGTTAAGAGCACTTGCTGCTCTTCCAGAGGGCCTGAGTTTAATTCCCAGCAACCACATGGTGATTCATAACCATCTGTAATGGGATCAGATGCCCTCTTCTGCAGTGTCTGAAGACAGCAACAGTGTACTTATATACATAAAATAAATAAATAAATATTTAAAAAATTCAATATCAATTATAAGCAGATTAAAAAAAAAGTCCAAGCCAATACACTACTGTTGCTTAGAGGTGATTTTAGACCTGCTTTTGGAATTATTTCTTCACATATATAAACTTACCAGAGTCAAGGTTTATGAGAAAATGCTTTGCTGGAATGCAGCTTGATATAATTAATGCTGTCTTGATCAAAAATTGCCACCTTCCCTGTAAGCTGCCCTGGCAGATATGTCATTCTAGAAGATAGTTGTTGAGATATAAGATGGACACTAATACCAAGCTGTCTCATAACTGACACAGTTTCTCATAAAGTGCAGGAACATATTGGTTAGCTGTGGGCCACTTTTGTGGAGCTTAGTATAGCAACCTAGCTTTGCACTGCACGGTGCCAGGATCCTCCTGTGAAGCCAACAAACATCCTCTCGCCTGCAAGTCTCACATATTATCATTTGTAACCCTAGACTGCTGCCTTCTCTTTTATCTCAGTGCCTTCTACCTTTAGCAGTCCCTTCTCCAACACTGGCTTTTCCCAAAAAAGTTTTCTGGCTGTTTTGTGTTGCTGTTTGTCTTGCATTTATCTGAAAGGATATATATATATATATATATATATATATATATATATATATATACACACATATATGTGTGTTTGTGTGTGTACATACATACATACATACACACATACATTTATATTTATATTCAGGTTCCCTTTAAACAATCTTAGACTATGCTTTGGTGACAGCAGAAAATATCCAGCATCTAGCAATTCACTTGCCAAAGAACCAACATGTTATTATCTTCGGTGCAAAAACACCTGAAAAATATCAATAATTCTATAGAGATGAGGGATTTAAGAAGGCATTTGTGATTTTCCAAGTTCCACATGTTTAGACAGAAAACTGCAGGCTACCAGTAAGTGAAAGAGAGAAAGAGAGAGAGAGTCACTAGTATTTCTACCAAGTATGTGCTGTACACCCAGCTCTTCATACTCAAAAAGCGACTTCCAATAAAAAGTTCCATTCACACATCATAAACTATTACATCATGGCATTTTTTTTTTTTTATTTTTAAAAATAATTCTCAGTAATGGTTTTAGCAAATATCTCTATATACACAGATTTCCTAGATTTAGTAACTGCTATGTTTTCAGGACAATATAGATATTAATGGTAAGTCCACAAAGGCTAGTTTTCTGGTAAATAATAGTGGTTAATTGTTCTGAAGAAAGAACTACAGTTAAGTTGTATACCTTTGGCCAGATGGGAAGCTCACACCTGTAGTCCCAGCACTCAACATGCTGAGGCAGGGTTGCTGTGAGTTCAAGGCCAAACGGGAGACAGAAGACAGAGTAAGTGCTGAGCCAGCCTAGGCTACAAACAGTGAGAGACTGTTATAAAAAGGAAAAAGTTTTACAATTCATCAAGAATAAGTTAATATGGAACAAGGCTTAAACACCAAAACAAAACCCAACTCTTTAGGAGCCATCAAGTTTCCTATAGGCTTCCTGAATGAATGCTGACACGTTCTTCACTGGGGCTGAATTATGAAGAACGTCCAAGTCCTTCAGAAGAGCGTCCTGATTTGGAGTGAGTGCCAACATTTCTTTCTGTGAGTAAGACAGTACAATTAGTTTTAGCATTTTATGATGAAAAATGTCAAACTTCTGATATTTGGAGACATAATCTTAAGTAACTACTACCCAAGGTCACTAGTCATCAACCAGGGGCCATTTATTTTCAAATTAAGTCGTTCCTTGTCCCCTTTCCTGCTCTACTCCAGATAATAAAAAGAGCAGTTACATGACAATATCAATGAATACTTTGGAAGAAACACAAATTACAAGAGTATTGATTAATAACATACTACAATGCTAGTCTATAAAGAGCCGTATAACTCTGTTAAAAGTCAAACACTCGAGAAGGATATACCTATAGTTATGACTATACAAATATGTAAAAGTATATAAAGGAGTATAATATAGAATTTCTTATTTCTATCAGTACTTTACAACAATGGTGTATCTGTGTAATGGAATGTTATATACATACTGATAAGGATGAGTGTACCGAATGGACAGAAAAAATGTTCAAAATATATGCTAAGTAAAGAAAAGTAATTCATCAAAAGTTTTATAACAGGATTAGTTTGTTTAAAGAAGCGGAATATGGTTTTATATCAGCGTGTGTTTGTGTGTGTGTGTGTGTGTGTGTGTGTGTGTGTGTGTGTAATATAGCCTGGCAACAGTCAGTATGGTAAATGGGGACTTACTTGAAGTATGGGCGCTTTAAGACTTTTCTGAGAAAGTTCTGGAAGAGCCAGTACTTTATTGCTCTCTATGTGAAATACCTAAATAGGAACAGAAAGCTAGGGATTATTTCAAAAGGCAGTTTTGTTCACCTTACAAAACTCACGTTATCTTGGTAATATCTTAGCATTAATAATTTTATTTAAATACCATCAATGCGGTTTTCAACCATTACCTGTTTCATCTCCTGCTCCTCTTTCTCCACTTCATTTGTCAGAATCTGAATTTTGTTCCTTAGTGTTTGAATACTCTCAGTCATTGACTCTGTGGTCTCTACTAATTTGTCTATTTCTTCCTAAGGCAAAAATAAAAGTTAATATTTTAAAGTGAATATATGATAAATGAAACCCTAGGAGACTGTGTGTGTGTGTGTGTGTGTGTGTGTGTGTGTGTGTACACATAATACCTCATATTGTAAAACACTCTGGAAGAAAGCTGCATGACCAATGTAAAGTGGGTTATACGTTAGGATAAAAGAGATAACTCTGCTTATCAGTGCTTCTTCCAAACCTTAACACAGAAGCTAATGAGCACTGGAGATTCTGCCAAACCCTTTGTAGGAGTTGCACAGCCCAACGACCCCAGGCAACAGCATCTGTTAAGTAACAGGTGATTTCAAGTGCCAGAAATAAATGAAGATATTTTTATTTTTAGTTAGGAACATTTGAATGCAATGCTAGGCACTGGAATTAATATTAATAAAAATTGATAAAATACTGTATGAACATTTTCTAACTTAAAAAATGCGTTAATTTATAGAGAGACAAAATGTACAAAATGAATGAAACAAATATCAGAATAACAGGAACATGCTGATTGCAGGCCAAGAACAGTATAAATCAGCTTCTGGGTCATTAAAGCTATTTTAAAGTATATCCTAGACATCATAACATTTCACTTGTAAATATTTCAATGCACAACTCTAAAGGACTTAACAAATATGTAAGATTAGGATACCATATTAGTTAAAATCCTAATACATTCTATAATACTGAACATTTTCACTTTTTGAATTCCTTGTACATAGGAACGACGTTACACTTTAAGTCAGGCTCCACGTTGGTCATGAGTGGTTTATTTTTCCTTAAAGTATTTTTTTGTCCAATTCTTTCTGTCACTGAAATTGCTAGGTAGAGGGAAGCAGGCTGCATGCTTTTATGAATGTCCCAGAGCTTGATTCTGTACACGCATTCCATGTTGAAGTTAACCTGTTTCTTAGCACCACTCTGCTATGAACTGGCTACTGGATTTACAAAGTGCAGATTAAGACAATTATAAAGTAAACCATGTATATCAGTTTACTATTGCTATCTTAATAGATTAAGAGGAAAATAGCATGCAATAATTTATCCTGATGGGTAGAAGCTCAAAACAAAGGTGACGGCTTGGCTATAATCCCTCTAAATTATATGTGGGAATTCTGGCTTTTGCACCCCCTCTGTTTTGTAGAGGGTCTTTTCTTCCTATGTTTCCTTTTTCTCTGCTACATGTAAATTTCTTTGCTTCCAATAAAAGCCTTTCTCCAACTGCTGGTTTGTTGTGTTCTTTGCTGCTGCTACTTGTTGAGCTCAAGATTGAGTTTGCTTGAATTCATTCATTCATTCATTCATTCATTCATTCATTCATGGATTTTCAGGAGACAGTTTCTCTGTGTAGTCCTGTAAGTTTCTCTGTAGAGAAGTCTAGCCTTGAAGTCTGCCTGCCTTGGTGCCAGGATTAATGGCGTGTGCTACTCCCTGACTTTTAAGTTTTTAATTGGCAAAAGAACCAAACCCTATCAAGACCCCTAGAAGGTAAAATTTTGTGGACCTTCATCTCAGGAGTAGTCCTCATTTCTTCCGAGGATTACTGAAGAACCTACCTTCTCAAATAGAACAGCCTAAAAATACTATCTATCACCAATTGGACAGCTCGTGTTCAGAATCTTCATAATTGCTTATGTTTTATTGTGTCCACTTAGACAGATCCCCTTCTTAGGCACTCTGACAGTTCCTCCTTCCTCATAGCCCATTTTGACAGACCAAGAAAGCTAGAGTGGTAGACACCCCACCCCTACCACCACAGACCTTAGCAACAGTTAGGGTGGTCTCTAAAAAGGAGAAATGAGGCACTAGGAGCTAGACAGACATCCTGGTAGGCATATGGATAGGGAGACAGAGATTATGGTTAGGTAACAAAGGCAGCAAATTTCAAGATGGCTGGCTTTCTCACAATCCTAACCTGAGTCAAAACACTGGCAGCTTAAAACAGAAGCCTTGTGCCATTCCCCATGGACTGGCTTAACCAGTTCAAGGCTGGAGGAGCACATGCTATACAACAGTTCGGGGCCAATCAACTGTCCTGTCTTTCCTCAAACTGACTAACCGTTAAATTAGGTAAGGAAGAGCCTTCTGAGACTTAAAAGACTCAGCTTCCTTAGTTCTCCTGCTCTGTGGAGGGTCTTTTTGCTGTGTTCTGCTGCGTGCCTGATTCCTCATCCCCAGTAAATGTCTGTCTTCAACTGCTGAGAAGAACAGATTATACAGGAAGCCTGGGCATGGAGGCATCAGCCTTACTCTGGTGTATGACAGGCTGACATTCTTTCACTTTAAGCAGATTGTTTATGGCTCACCTAGAAAAGGTAACATTTTTTCTCAAGTCAGATAAAGTTTATAGTCTTCAGACTGTGGTGGGGACTAGACACGTAACTATGGTGTGTTTGGACACAAAGTCCTCGATACACATGTGCTATAGAGATAATAACAATCACACTGATGACTACAACCCCCATAGCAGTATGGAACTAATATAGACTTCTACAGCATTCAGTGATACGCATTGGTAATTACAAATACTGCAAATTCAACTAAAATAGTGTAAAAGAATGGGGTTGCCCATGCCTAGGAGTATTTGGACAACATAAAATAAACTAAACCCTATTTTTTGTAGACTTTTTGGTCTTATTATGTTCTTTTGCTTATTTGTTTTGATTTCTACTTTTGTGTTTTAATAAGCCAAAATTTTACTTATTCGTTTCTTGCATTTGAAGTACTCGTCAGTGACATCCTTGGCCTAGGATTCTTTGCTTTTAGTCCTTAACCACTACACAACTGCAACCACCCACCTTCTGTGGGTTCTCCTCTCCATCAGTTTTACAGAGGCCTACTGGTTTCCCTAGTTTCTTGTCATCAGCCTTAACCAGCTTGATTTGGTGCTTAGGAGAAAGTGCCTCCACCAGCTTGACATACACGGACTCATCACAGTTGTTTGCAAGCCCACAGAGACAGGCTTGGCACTTTGGCAGCGTTGCGTATGTGTTAGGTCGTCGTGGAAGAGGGCGGCCTTCAGCATCTCCTGTAGAGCAGTGTTGCTGCCCATTACACCTTCAGCAGGTTTGCCTTCGTTGGCCATGGCTGTGGAATATGAGTGACACTGAACGTTTAATGCACCCAAGCCTCCGCCTCTGGTGAAGGCAGGGGAAAAGCAGTTGTCGTTTCCTTGTTGTTTTGTATTTTAAAGAGAGACACACATAGAGAATATAAAGGTGGGTGGGAAGTAGGAAAGCAAAGGAAGATCTGGGAGAAACTGTAGGGTGAAGGACATGATCACAACATATGAAAAATTTTTTCAAAAAATGGTGCTGTTACTTAACCACAGACAAATCATAACCACTTCAAATTTAGAGGCTTAAAGTTCAAATGACAGCCTTGCTTTTCTTACAAAACACACAAAAATCACCAAAAAGCCCTAATCCAAAATTTGAGACCACTAATGCTATGATGCTTACATTTCTCTTTGTTCCCTTTCCCCAGCTCTCTAATTGTAGAGGCCTTTTGAATGGCATACCTGCAGTGAAGCCAGGCTCTCTTCATTCACTCTTTCCTGGGCCTTTTCCATTTTCAGCAGATTTGACACATCCGTTAAATAGTTCAGCTTTCTTGGAGGGACTTTCAGTGTTGCACACTGTTGTAGTAATCTTAAAAATAGAATATAACATGTTTATTTTTGTGAAGAATACCATTATTTTTTTAGAACAGTTTCATTTTTTCCTTTTCCCACACTTGAAAGGGACACAACATTTTTTTAATTTTTTTTCCCCCACAATGGCTAATGGCATTCCTTCCCAAAACATTCTTGATAAAATATCACCTAACTTTTTAATACATTAACAATGATCTCAAATCATGGAATTCTAAGGCTACTACTTTACTAGAACATTTTTTAGTTTACACATTTATAATATACTTTAAAATCAGAATTTCCTATTATTGTTTAGCTACACTTTCTATATAACTATAGCATGTGAGTCTGTCAGTTCAGTATGGAATGTCTGATAAAAGAAAAAACTCTAGAAGTTTTGAGTTTGACCCTTAATCTCACCTTTCACTGTAAAGGATGCAGCCAATAAAAGTTCATCTAAATGTTTTCAAAGGTTATTCAGTTTTAAAGCTAAGGCAGGTAAGAAGATGTCTACATGCTTTGCTGTAGAGCAGTATGACATGGATTCTATTCTATATCTAACTGAAGTCTTATTTGTGTGAGTCCCCATTTCCAGCAGACAGAAAATGTTTTCAAACCCAATTCTTCAAATGTATGAGAAAGAAATGAAGAACAGGGGCTGGAGAGATGGTTCAGAGATTAAGAGCACTGGCTACTCTTCCAGAGGTCTTGAGTTCAAATCCCAGTAACCATATGGTGGATCATAACCATCTATAATGAGATCTGGTGCCCTCTACTGACGTGTAGGCATACATGCTGCCAGAATGTTGGATACATAATAAAAAGATCTTTAAAAAAAATGAAGACTAAAAACACTCTAGTTGCTTTTGCCACAGTAACTATAGTTTTTCTATAAATTCTACTGTAAGGTGAATACCCTCCCAAATCTAAAACCCAAAAAGTTTAAAATTTTGAACCAGTTTTGGCGCCAAACTGATGGAAACTTCCCATTTTAATGGAATTTCACAAACTAGTGGAAAATTCATTGTCATAAGACACCGACTTATGAACAAAAGTGTAAAAGCTCTGTATAAGGGCTGGTAAGATGGCTCAGTGGGTAAAGACCCCAGACCCTTAGCATGCATGCCTGATGACCTGCACTCAACCCCTGGAATACAAGAAGAGAACCAATTCCTCAACATTGTGTTTTACCTTTAATGCATACCATACCTTGTGTGTGTGTGTGTGTGTGTGTGTGTGTGTGTGTGTGTGGGCACATACAATAAAGATGATGTTTTAAAGAAATATTGCATAAAGGTAATTCAAGAAAACTGACAAGATAAATAAATGAATTTTGGGTTTAGATTTGGTATCCCTAGAACTCATTGTTGTTTATATGTAAATATCTCCAAACCTAAAACACTTCTGGTTTAAAGTATTTCAGAGAACGGATACCTGCACTTAAAATTTGAAAGCTGGGCTGGAGAAATAGCTCAATGGGTAAGAACACTAGCTGGTCTTCCAGAGGTCCTGAGTTCCAATTCCCAGTAACCATAGGTGGCCCATCTGTAATGTGATCTGATGCCCTCTTTGTGCTTACAGGCTCTATATGCAGACAGAGCACTCATATACATAAAAATAAAAACAAACAAACAAATAAATAAAAAAAACATAAAAAATGATTTGAAAGCAGCTACCTAAGAGTGGAACCTAGATTTTTCTTTTAGAGACCATGCTCAAAAGCTTAATCTTTCTAAATGCACTCATTGGTGGCATAAACCCTACAGTTAATCAGTCTCACTAAACTGTTAAGACAATGTTGAGCTAGCCACAAAGTCATTACTGGACTACAATGAACAGCCTTTCTACAAACTCTAAGTAGCATACATTTTAGTTTTGAATTAACATAAAGACTGTGATCCTCCTATTTCATTAAATCAATTATCTGTATGGTCCAATTTACTGTGCTAAATGTTCTAAGTGTTTGAAGTTGGGGTTCCATTTCCAAGAATCTCAAAAACTTATTAGAGTTTATAAAAGTATACCCTAAGGACAGGTAGTTACCCTACCAACAAGACAGTCACTATTTCTCTCTGGTTCCTACAGGCAGTTTTCTTTAGAAATTAGGAGCTAGCAGCTTGGTCTGCCTGGCAGCACTTTTTGACTGCTCATGGGCTAGGAACCTGACTTAGTTCATATCAATAATGCAGTAAAATCAGCACAAGTATAGGAACATTTTCTTAGCTAGGCCCCAGTCAGAGACCATAGATTAAAGCTAGACTTCAACAACAACAGAAACAAAAGAAAGCCTACAAACTCATGGAAACAGAACAATTAATGTAGGAGGGTCCAGGTCATTGTGGGTAGTAACACCGCTGGGCTGGAGTTCTTGGGTGCTGTAAGAAAGCAGACTGGGCATGCCACAAGTAGACCAATAAGCAGTGTTCCTTCACAGCTTCTGCACTAGTTCCCATCTCCAGGTTTCTGCTCTGACTTCCCTCACTGATCAATTATAGGCTGTAAGGTGAAATAAACCATTTCCTTCCCAAGTTGCTTTTGGTCCCAGTGTTTTACCAAAGCAAAAGAAACTGTAATCAAGACAGAGGTGAAGGGAAGCCATAGGGTAAACAAGAGCAATGGAAAACGTAGGGTAAAACAAGAGTTGTAAACACTTTAAGTTGTTAAGAAGGAGTTAATGTCATCAAGTATTTTTAAAATACTGACACAAAACACACAACACTAAAATATGACAATAAGAGTTACACGAGTACCATATTCGTTTGTATGGATTCTCTGAAATTTAATAAATATGTAATTCCAAACGTCATTTCCTTTAAAAAGTAATGAAAAGCATATTCTATAGCAATCTATTTTAGAACATAGGTGGAAATCACTTTAAAAATAATTAAGATTTAATCATTTCAATTGTGGGTTACCTTTTTTTCAACTGGTTGAGATGATACTGAATTTGTTCTTTTCTTTTAATATTTTTGTTTAAAATTCCACTGGGGGACAAAAAGATTGAATAAATATTACTATGAAATATAATACAATCTGTATTTCAAAACTTTTCAAGTTTTCATCCTCACTAGCTAAGCAGAATCACTCACCTCCTTTATATTAGATTTTTTACTATTACGATTACTATTATTATTATTATTATTTTTTTACATCCATCCTCTCCTCCCAGTCTTTTCACCACCTGCCTACCCCCATCTACCCCTCTGTTTCTCTTCAGAAAAGGGGAGCCCTACCATGGATATTAACCAGCCATGGCATATCAAGTTGCTGTAAGAGTAGGCACCTCTTCACCTAGTAAAGGTGGACAAGGCAGCTCAGTAGGAGGAAGGGTCTCCAAAGCAGGCAACAGAGTCAGAGACGGCCCCTGTTCCCACTGTTAGGAGTCACATAAGATGAAACTACATAACTGCAGCATATGTGCGGAGGGCCTAGGCCAGTCCCATTCAGGTTCCCTGGTTGGCAGTTCAGTGTCTGTGAGCCACTGTGAGCCCAGTTTCATTGATTCTGTGGGTTTACTAGATACATTTTTAATCAACATAACTTACTTTTAATTGAAATTCATGATATTAAAATTTTTAGTATTGTATTTAGTATTGTATATCCATGGTTTTATTGTTCCTGGTATAGATTAAAACAAAATAGTAGATTTCATTGACACACACACACACACACACACACACACACAGAGACACACCACATGATAATCTCAACACATTTTTCTTCTATTACCCAGAAAACACTTTAAACAGAACAACTGCAATTTCTCTGAATTATATTGCATCATAAGAGTTCACATACCCAACTCCTCTGGTGCAGTCATGGTGGAGTTCTGTTTGTATTTTATATAACATGGAAGTTTCCACAGAAAGTGTTAATCATGAACATGATTTCTGAAGAATCAATATTGACAGAACAATTTAAAAGTTTTAGAGACTGCAACCCACTTTTGATTTTTGATTTGATTTTTACTTCACTGATAGAATCCCAAGTTTCTACAATTAAGAAAATCTTGTTTTTTTTCCTTGTGAGGGTAATGCTAATCACGAATCACCATGAATCACTTTTCTGACGCTGAAGAATACTTTATTGCCTTAACATACTGTCAGACTATGCCAATCAAATCAACGAATATCTTTTCTGAAACTGAAGAATACTGTATTGCTTTAAAATACTGTCAGGGTATAAATTTGGTATGTCTGCCACTGGCATATGTGCAGAACACATGGTCTTCAGTTCATGGACATTCTAGGAGGTAATGACTGGTTGGACAACACACAGGGCACTGGGGTATGCTTTTAAGTGATATCTGGCCCCTGGTGCCAGTCTTGTGCTTTGCTTCCTCAAAGGTATTGCTCCCAATGCCATGATGTTCTGCCTCCCAAGGGCTCAAAGCTGCTGAACCTGTAAGACTAAACAATCTCTCTGCTGTTTAGGATGTTTATGTAGGGATGCTGTCACCTCCATGAAGAAAGTAACTCAGATATGCAGTAATACTGAGACAAATGTAAATAGTAAATACCTGAGTTAAGAGCTGAAAAAAAAAAAAAAAAAACCCTTTAAACTCACAGAATTACTGATTCCATCATACTTTGCAAATACTCTTCAGTATTCTTCGGAAGAGGCTGCCAGGTTGTTCTCTTGCTGGATGATATTTTTACCCGCTTGAGATGAACACATTTTGCCTTTCCTGTTACTGGTAATACAAGAGAGTCTAATCAATCTAGGAGTTTTGCAGTTTCACTTACAAATAATTTTACCATAAAGAACAGTAGTGGCATTATGAAGCTAAGACATTCTACTTTTGAATTCACATCTTACTGCAACTATAACATGTCAGTTACTGAAGATGCACTTGCTAGTGTGACAATACCTGATATACTATCAACTGACACTGCAATAGAAATACTTTCTAATAGAGAATCAAGTTACTATTATTAAAACTTGCTTCTAAAAAATGACTTGATTTCTTAAGAGTTTCAATAAAAATACTGGGAAACTACTTCCAAACATTGGAAAGAGAACAAGCAAGAAATAGATATCGACTGGTATATCTTTAGATCAGAGATGAATAGTAGGGAACAGAGATTTGTTTTCTAGTTCTAATCAGTAGAGCCGGTAAACCTCAACAGTGCTTGCTAGAACTATTAGATAATGAACTCTTCTACTTACAAGGGATAAGCAATAATATACAGTATTGGCTTCACAAAGACTAGGTAAAGGAAAAGGGGATGTTATACAAATTATAAGAGTGCAGAAGTTACAATGTAAAAGCATGGTACCCTAAGGAAATAGAAAATCAGGATACTAGCTGCACCAATAGGTAAGATAGGTAAGGAATCTTCTTACAAAGAAGCCATGTTTAAGAAAATGGTATTTCAAACTAATTACCTTTGAAATGCTTAAACTAGTAATTATAAACTATCAAACTCTCTGTACAGTCTGGGCAGAATTAAAAGCACAGATGTCTTAGAGAGGAAGAAGTAGGTTTGTCTTTATATCAAAGATGAGGAATTCAGATTTGGGGATAATAATTTGTCTCCTAGTTCCTCTCAATGTGACAGAAAAACCACTCTATATCTGCTATTAAAATTCAGTACTGTGCATGTGGCTGCTTATGACCACCTTTTACTATTTCTGAACTTGTAACCAAGATGCTGAAACACTGTCATGAAAACCAGGAGAAGACACTTTAAACAAGACATACAGAACAAATACCTTTAGAGGACAGATGTCCTGTATGATTTCTGTTCCTTTTTGCTGTGTTTTCAACCTAGAGATATACAAACAAACAAGAGATAAAAAGATGGTTTTGCAACACATATTCCATGTATACAAACACTATACCTTCCAGGAGGCAGAAAAAAGTATAGTCGATATTATAAACAAAGAATGCACTAAAGTATGTGATATGAATTACAATTTGTAGTAAAACTGACTTTTGGGCCTTTGAAGAGAATAGATACTTTTAATTAAAGCAATCTGAAAGATAAGATTTGATATTTCATTACCTCATTCTCTGGCAAATCCACTTCCTTACTGGCTCTTTGTTTTAAATTTCTTTTCACCTGTTGAGATTTTTTCTTAGAAGCATTTGCTTTACCAGACATTTTGATCTAAACAGTACAATCACAATGATACATAGTCTGCAAAGGTGAAAAAAAAAAGAGAGATAAAAGGCTTATATAATTTTTATTGAAAAGAGTCCATTAAAAAAACCATTTTATTTATTCTTCTCCATAGTTTCCTCTCCCATCCCTCAAGTCATGGGTCTCCTCTTCTTTCCCTCAACCAGTGCTTTTCCATCTCCCTTCAGAAAAGAACAGGCCTCCCAGTGATATCAACCAAACATGGTATAATAAGATGTAATAAAACTAGTCACAAACCTTCATATCATGGCTGGATGATGCAACCAGTATGAGAAAAAGGGTCTTCCAAGAGCAGATAAAAGAGCAGGAGAGACCCACACTCCTACCTTTAGGAGTCCCCTCAAATCATCAAGCTAAACAATATATATACATATATAATACACACACACACACACACACACACACACACACACACACACACACACA
>JANHMN010000017.1:46220254-46257087 GCA_030674055.1 Rhabdomys pumilio
ACACACACACACACACACACACACACACACACACACACACACACACAGAAGACCTACTGCAGACCCAAGAAGGCTCTGTGATTGCTGCTTCAATCCCTGTGAACCCCTATGAGCCCTGCTGAATTAATTCTTGTGGTGTCCTTGGACACTTTGGCCAAAACCATTGCTACTCATTGTTACTTCACCAAGCATTAACATCCCACATCAATGGTACAAAAGCTAGAAGTGAGTGTACCTACACGCATATTACTCCCAATTCATACTTTACATCAGGGTTCATTGCTGGTGCTGAATGCTCTATGACGTTGCCTAATAATTTAATGTGTAGTCAGCAAAAGTATCAGTATTACCTAATCAGAAACACAAAAGCAACATATAACAAAATTGGTCCTCTGCCAGTGGTGTTTACTAGCTCATAGTGGAAAGCTTCATTGACCTCATTCACACACACACACACTGAATTTGTTGTTGTTGTGAAAGGCTGGCTTTCACACTATAAGATGGTTTGCAGCATTTTCATCTCTATTTGCAAAAACGAGAATCATCCCACTTCCAAGTAGTGACAACCAAAATTGTTTCTGGTTACTGTCAAAAATATCACTTGAATCAAAAATGGCTCAGGTTGACAGACAGTGGCATGGGGGTTAAGAACAAGCTATAAATGGAGGACAACCAGTCCAGGTTCTAAATCCTAACTAACTAAAAACTTACTAGCTCCAAATTCAGTAAATTAACTAAAAGGTTTTACAGAGAAAACAGTACCAACAGCTGGTACCTGTAATACCAAAATGGCAGGATAGAATACACAAAACTCTTAGATCACATCACGAGACAGACATTGTAAGAATCTAAACCAGAGTCATGATTTCTATCTCGTTGGGACAACTCAATTTCAGTGTTAATTAAAAAAAAAAAAAAAGATAAAAATTCCTTCCTTTTCTCAGATCCACAGGAAATCATAGCTTAACAGTTGGCTGGTAGACGCGGATATGAAAATAATTATTATGTATGAGATATACTAAATGCAATCAAATTAACTTGTGGGCAGCTGTGGTGATATCTTGGGATTATTAGATAAAAAGAGACATAAGGTGCTTAAATGAAATCAGCTGAAGTCGACAGCGTGACAGCTCAAAAGACAATGCTTTGTTTTGCTCTGTGAACCAGTCCGTTTAGACTTGAATCTTTATGGGAGGAGTGGAGAAAAGAAGCAAGGCGTCCTGCTTCTGTTTGCTTGTTGTTTGCTGAAACTATTTTAAATCAACCTATCTCAGCTTAAGCTGTCTATCTGCAAACCACTAAGGAAAGCGAACTTTGGCTACTCTGTCGGTCGCTCCAGGACGAGGTACAGAGCTTCAGGAACGAGGACTGGGAGGGTGAGGGGGAATAGAGACGGAGGATCAATGTTTTTTTACTCCTCCCTGGAGTTATCTCGAACTGCTGCCCTAGATGCAGAGACCTATTCGGACATTAGACATTGCCACTTAAAAATAAACAAAACAACGGAGTTTACCACAAACGCGTGAGGCTCAAAAATCATCCCCTCTGGATCCGTCAGTCGCTTAAGCGCTTCCTCGACTCCTCGCCGTTTACTCACCGACTCAAAAAGCGCGCGTCTCACTTACGCCGCCCAAACAACCGGAAAAGAGAGGCGACCTCTACGACCGGGAAACAGGAAGTGTCAATGAAGAAAGCGAGACATTTGCTTGAAAGAGGCCAGCCTGCGGGCGTATCTCTTATACGTCATCAGACGCGCGCCCGTAACGGCGGGATTGGATTGGTTGAACAGGGGGGCGGTGTAGGCTACGCCCTTTGATTTGACTGGCTCCCGAGCTCCAGCTGCGTGCAGCTGTGACCCGCGGTCTTCAGGGTTCGGCTCTGAGATCAGTGCTCGCTCACCCTGGTGACCCCCAACGCTGTGAGTAAGCCCGTGCGCTGTGGAGCACGTCAGGCTTGCAAGTCTCTCCCCTTACTGGGTTCATTCTTTTGCTCCACCTCTCTGTCTTGCTATCCTTTCCTTCTTCACCGTCTTTCTGTGATAGGAAGCCTCCTGCTTGTTCCTGAAGTGTGGATGCTCACTTCGATCGACTGGCTTCTCATTTCCCGCTAGGCTGTTGGTATTCGGAGGTCACCGCTGCCAAGTGCTTTTCAACAGCGCGGTAGCCTTGTCGCCGGTCTCTGGTTTTCCACGCAGGCGCAGGGCAGGGGTCACTTGTAGTTAGTTAGAGGTGCATGAGACTCAGGTGGTTTCTAGGGTGTTTTTGCTAGAGATAGTTGGACAAAAAAAGTTTGACAGAAGAAAGAAATGAAAAAGGAAAGGCGAGTCTAATTTGATTAAAAAAAAAAAAACCTCTCCCCCTGCCCCTCCAAAACCCATAACCTAATTTCTCTTGTTTTGCCATGAGAGCGAGACACATGCATGTAATTTTAAACCACTTGCTGAATTTCTTCCAACATAATTTTGTGTTTAATTATTTCTTTTAGGTCAATCGTTCTCAACCTTTCTAATGCCATAGACCCTTCAATACAGTAGTGACCCCAACCGTAAAATTATCTTTATTGCTACGTTGTACCTGTAATTTTGTTTTTATCTATCCTAATGTGAATATTTTATTACAAGATACTTAGAGAAAGCGCACGCAGTGGTAATTGCACAGAATACTAGTTTCCACAAACGTAGTACACCTTGTAATTTATGTCCAGATCACGTGGTCACTGTAAAGACTTCCTTTTTTCTTTTCTGTACTAAGTGCCATAAGTGAATACTCCTGCAAGTTCCGGTAGGAGATATAATAGTTCCATTATATTCTGTCGTTTGTCTTTGTTGTAACACACTTCTTCTAACTGTAGATGTTTATAATGTTTCTGTTTCTTTAGTGCAGATAAAAGAGCAGAGAATTCCTGTCCTGTCTTTCACTATAGAAGCTCTCCCAGAACGGATGTTGCCCAGTTGAAGGGGGTAGCATTTTTGAGACGTTTTCTGTTTTGGAAGTGTACATTGTAAAGTAATTCAAACGGTATTCCCATCAGTGGCTTATGCTTCTTGCTTGGTGATCCGTAATAAGTATTTGTCAGTCTTCAAGGCTTCACTAGATTGATAGGTTAGAAGTTATATGAAAAATAGAATTTTAGACTCCCACTGCCCACTGTAAAGCACCTGGCGAGACAAGTTTATTAAAGAAATCTGTGTCTGATTTTCTGTTTTAAAAACTATAGGCTCTACATATTAAGGCTGTGTGACACTTAAGTATCAAGTAATTGAGGCAGCGTGCTGCTTTTCTGTGTGGGTAAGTGGCACATGCAGTGAACTATGAGTTTTCTAGCATTTCTAGTATATAAACTGTATAAATGGCCAAGACAGAAATAAGTTTGACAGATACACAGAGACTAGGTCAGAGATGCTTTAGGTGCCTGCTAGTCTTTGCTACTGTATTTTCTCCATATACCAATAGAATGCCTATCATAAGCTGATAATCTGTAAATGGGTTTTGAATGCAAATTAAATGAACTGTTATGTTCCAATCTACCACATAATGTAACCGTGCAGAAATTTTATGGAGAGGATGATATCGTCAGATTTGCATTTTATGAATATACAACGGGGGTTTCAGGGGGCAAAGACTGGTGAGTAAGACCAACCAAGAGACCGTGAAGTAAGAAGACTGTGTTGAGAAGAACAAGAGTGTTATATCAGATGCAAGACCAGCAAAGGGAAGAAAGATGAAACAAAACCAATATTCCTTCTTTTTTTTCCTGACTCACTGAAACCTCTCAATTTTCTTCACACTTATATTGTTCTCCTAATTTTTCTAGGTCCGTTCTCATTTTCTTTTGGGGAGTATTCATGTTTCACCATGTTGAGAGCTAAGAATCAGCTTTTTTGGTTATCGCCCCATTACCTGAAGCAGTCAAGCAATCTATCTGCCTCCAGATGGAGACGGCTCCTACATCAACGGCAACCCCTTCACCCAGAATGGGCTGCACTGGCCAAAAAGCAGCTGAAAGGCAAAAACCCAGAGGACCTAATATGGCACACCCCGGAAGGGATCTCTATAAAGCCCTTATATTCAAGGACAGATACTATGGACTTATCTGAAGAACTTCCAGGCGTGAAGCCATTCACACGAGGACCTTATCCCACCATGTATACTTATAGGCCCTGGACCATTCGTCAATACGCAGGTTTCAGTACTGTGGAGGAAAGCAATAAATTCTATAAGGACAATATTAAGGGTAAGATTTTAACATGAGACATTAATCATTTCTTTAAATATGGCATTCATTTTGTGCTTAAATTTGTTGGCAAGCAAATGGGTACTTTTCAACTGTGGTCCGAAGGATACGAGTCAAAAGTAAAAATGTGCAAAATAGCTGGAGAGAAATCACACTTCTCTATACATCGTAGAAAAGAAAGGGGATGACGATGTATGAAGAAAGAGAGATACAGTCTGTGTTTGGAAAGCTTTTAATTACTTTCTATGGGATAAGAATTGAGAGGAGGGCTTAAGTGATGTCAAACACAGTCACAGGATGTCAGCTGATAACCATGTACATAGTGAAATCTGTCTTTCATTAGAAAGTGAAAGCTACGATTTCCTTTCCAATGTATGGTGAAATCGTACTGTCTGAATGCTAAACTTTAGAATTTCTAAGTTTATGTTGCTTACAGAGAGATTGTGTTTATGTCTAATGTAGACTATTGTAATTATTTGAAAACTGCACAGGGATTGCATATTTATCTGAGTGGTAGTGCACTTGCCTAGTGTGTGGAAGGCCTGGGATTTCATTTGTACTTTCATTAAAACCTTTGTAGGGTGATGAAAATAATCTCATCATTCTAAAATTTCAATTTCAACAATATTTGAATGGTTCTGTTACGTTATGTCCACAGTAAAGAGTAAATATAAAGTAACAAAAGCACGTACATGTAAGTTGTATTGAGAGTATGTGATCAGCTAGCTATTTTTGTGAATTTTAAAAATATCTCAATAAAAAACTTAATAAAAACAACCACAAAAAGTATTTGATCCATGAGCTCAAGCAACAGATCTTGTGTGGGTCTGAGATAAGTGGTTTTTATTATTCTGTTGCTTTTATTATTTCTCACAGATCTAGCATCTCAGTTTGTGTGTCTTAGCTTCCTGGAAAGTGCTGGTTCCTAGAAAGTCAAATGCTTTTTCAAATTTGTTTCCTATGAGCACGGACATGTAATAATAGTATACCTTGTGAGGTACATCTGCTTGCAGTTCCTTTTATCTGAGACTCTAACATACCCAATGTTTTTCTTTATGTTCTTAGCTGGTCAGCAGGGGTTGTCTGTTGCCTTTGACCTGGCAACACATCGTGGTTATGATTCAGACAACCCCCGAGTCCGTGGAGACGTTGGAATGGCGGGAGTTGCTATTGACACTGTAGAAGACACCAAAATCCTCTTTGATGGCATTCCTTTAGAAAAAATGTCCGTTTCCATGACCATGAATGGAGCTGTCATCCCAGTCCTGGCAACGTTTATAGTAACTGGGGAGGAGCAAGGTGTGCCGAAGGAGAAGCTCACTGGCACAATTCAGAATGACATCCTAAAGGAGTTTATGGTCAGAAATACATATATTTTCCCCCCAGAGCCATCCATGAAAATTATTGCTGACATTTTCCAGTACACAGCACAGGTATGCTTACTTTCTATAGATCTTGCTGTAGTCATTTGTAGCGATTTTCACAGTCTGCTCCAAGTTACCTTGAATTCCTACGTTATATTCGACTGTTTTTTTTTTTTTCTCATTGATACTTAATTGTCTGATAATTGTTACAGTCAGAGAACTCTAACTTCCTTAGTTCCCTTCAGAGTTCAGATGGAGTGAAGATCCATACTGATATCAAGACAAATGGTCATCAGAATGTCAGTCATTTCTTCTAGAAACTGTGTTGGAACAGACCAGTTACGTGTTTACCACCTCACTGACATACCTAATTCACCCAATTAGGCACAGATTAGCGGGAGGAGAAGGCTCCCTGGGCTGCTGCTGAGGGAGCATCTCCTCTACATTTGCCTTCAAGCAGTCCATGTTTTTTGAGGTGCTCACACTTCGTTCCTTACTACTGATGCTTTACTCCTCGTATTCCTTAAAACTGCTTAATGCTAAAGACACAGTCTCTTCTGCATCAAAGCTTCTTTTTAGCCTATTCACCCTCTGTATCTACTTAGACCAAAAATCCTACAAGCATTTTCTGCATGCCTCATTTGATACTTAGCCTTTGTACATCGCAAAGTATGTCTGTGTTTTATATCTGCAGAGTTGAATTGTACTAAATATAATTATATACATATAACTATATATATATGTGCGTATGTGTGTGTGTGTATTCTATATAGCTGTGTATATCACATTTTGAGTTTGTAAAGAATCTGCATAGTGATGTGTAACAAGCATATAAATAGCAGGAGCTTAAGCTAAACAGGAGTCACTTCTGTTTGATGTAAGGTAGCTAGAAGGCGGGCTCTGCGAGGTTTGAGTCTGTGCAGCTCCATAGTAATTGGAACTCCAGGTTCCTTTTATCTTGTTTCTCTTTTGTTGTTAGGTGTATCAGTTATGGTTAAGGAAGGAAGAAGGGAAGGATGGCCAGATGTGCGAGAGGCAGAGGGATCTTACAGAGGAACGTAGCCAAGTCCTTCTATCTCTATGGACACAGTAGTAAGAAAAGACTGGAGTGTAGGACTTGTGCGATGGAACTCTAACCTAGGACTTGCTGTGAGAGGAAGAAGGTGAAGACTGCCTACTGGAGTGGATAGTATCTCCCTATGCTTCTATATCCTTGTGAATTTTACCTTGTAAAAGGCCCTATTGTTATCCAGAGGTTCAGAATTGCTTTACTTAGTCCTTCCTGTAAATGACAACATCCCAGTTTCAGATGCTGATCAAATGATGCTTTTAAAAGTACTTTATATACTGATAATTTTATATTTTATGAGAAAATACTCGTATCATGATATTACTGTGTTAACCACTCACAAGTGTACAGTGACATGAGGTGTATTTCCACTTCTATGCAACCATTACCAACATCTACCTTTACTCTTAGTTTTGCAAAACTGAAATGATCTATTCAGTAGAAAACACCACCTGCCCCCGTTTTCTGCTCTGGTATTCCACCATTGTATTGCTATAAACATTAGCAAATTTGAATACTGCATTATTGCTTATATGAGTAGGATCATTCAGATCATTCAGTATTTTTTGGGGGGGAGGGGCAGGCAGGCCCATTTCATTTAATATAATATCCCTACTGTTTGTCCACTTTATACCATACCAGAATTTCCTTCCTTTTAAAGATTGAATAATACGCTATTCTTATATTTTTATTATTTTAAAAGACTATCAGAGCTCTGGGTTATAAGTAAAATACTTGAGAATATAAAATACAGAACCATATTTATATATTATATGAATGTATATTTGCATATATGCGAGGTATATATAAATGCAGCATATTTATGGTATATCATATATAGACAATGGCAACTAATTTTTTAAGTGCTTAGTCTCTGCTAGGTAATCTTTGTTTTTTTTTTTTTTTTTAAGCTAGCATTTTGTCCTGTTTTCTTCAAAATATAACACTAATATCAAATCAGTTTTGCTCACAGTATACTTGTTCATATTTGATAACTTCGTTCAAATAGGAAAATATTCTAAGTAATATGAAATTTATGTGCCTTCAATATATCAGGCAAAATTATAAGGTCTTTGTGAAGTGTTAGCCAGCCTAAGGGGTTTCTGATGCAACTGTTTGGAGAAAAACAAGCATAAGATCTTGAAAACACTTCATAGATCAATAATTGAAATTTGAGAATGAATTTAATGTAACAGATGCTAGAGTTTTTTTTTTCCAGTTAAGATTATAAACTATATAATAATTCACGTATATCTGAAATTGAGTATCATTTGAAGATACCTGCTTTCATAAAATAAATCTAACAGAACCTTTTCACATTTTATTCTTTGTTGTTTCTGTTATTTTAAATAGCACATGCCAAAATTTAATTCCATTTCGATTAGCGGGTACCATATGCAGGAAGCAGGAGCTGATGCCATTTTAGAACTGGCCTACACTATCGCGGACGGGTTGGAATACTGCAGAACTGGACTCCAGGCTGGGCTCACAATTGATGAATTTGCACCAAGGTCAGTAGATTAAACTTAGGTGTCTTTTCTCTGTTTAAAACATGCATAGGACCACTTTCTTGCCTGTACAGCAAAATACACTGATAAAATAAATTTTTAGAGATAAATGCCATGATAGATTTAGATTGTGTTATATTTTTACAAGTGAGAAAGAGAAAATAAGCCTGTATTAGCAATAGCAAAAAAAAAAAAAAGTCAGAATTTAATTTGACCATACTTCATTAATTGGAGTAATACCATTTTTTTTCTAGTGGTTTACAGAATATAACTATACATATTTAGAAGGTATATTAAAATATAAACATAAAATAAAGTCACTTTAATTTTTTTTTTTCATTTGAAAACATGGAGATCACCTATTCTTTTTTCTGTAATACTTACATCAATATTTGGGGATGCACAATACTATTTTGTCTCAAAATGAATTATTCATAAAGTTGTATGGAAAACATAGAAACATATCATTGAAGTTTTTGAAGTATTTAAATTGGTCAGAAACCAATCTAGGTTTCATTCCAATCAGCAATCTCTCGGTGAGCCTCTCCCTGAAGCTAGTCTCACCTATGTGCTGGCAGTTCATATGTATGAAACGTGGCTAGTGACAGTTCCTTTAGTCGAAGCTATTGTGCCTTTTCACAGTGGCTTCCAAAGTGTAACTCAGTGACGCCTGGGGATTGTATAGCTAGCTCTTCAAGGTCTATATTGTTCCTGAATATTTTAAAAGTTTGCTTTTCTTTTAAATTTTCATTTCTCCCAGAATTTATATGAGAGTTTCCCTAAAGCCACATGGCATGTTGTATTGAAATAGATTGAAGGCATATAAGGTTTTTACCTGTCTTCTTTTAAGCTGCGCATTAAAGAAGTTTCAAAAAATGTAAAACAGAACTGGGAAAGTGGCTTAGTTGGTAATTGCTTGCAGAGGATCTGAGTTCAGTCACTCCAACTCGAGTGTCGAAGCTGGAGGTGTTCTTGTGGTCCCAGTGCCGAGGACGCAGAGGCAAGTTCCTGAGGCTCGGTGACCAGCTCTCTGAGCTCGCTTGAGAGTTCTCTATCAGTGACAGACCCCGTCTCAAAAATAACAAGCAAATAAAGGAAGACGACGCCCAAGAAACACACCTTACAATGTCTTTTGTCCTTTGGCCTCTGCATGCACACCTGCACACACAAAATGGACAACCTTCTAGTAAAAACATCTAAAGTAGAAAGTAAAATATTTCTTTTATTATAAGTTTTTTATGATAAATATTACTTGCCATAAGATACTATCTGTTTTGCATGTAATATGGTTATTTTATAAACTAATGATAAAATTTAGATAAATATGTTGAAGTAAAGAAAAATTCTTCCATCTTCATAGATGTTGAGAATGAGCAGAGACCCTGAGACCTTAGTGTTTACAGAGTATATTGACTTTCATTAAACTTCAGTGTCTTAAAGCTCACTTGTTTTATTTGAGAGTTTACAACCTCGGGCCATTAAAGGCAAATCTGTAATCTAAATATGCAAGTCAATCTAATCTACAATAGAATATGAAATGAAAGATAACAATGAGGCTAACGACAAATTAGAGGCAACGATCTCAATGCTCAGCTATGTTCTTAAAGCACACACAAAGGCAGCCCTGTACTAAATAAACAAGGCAAGCTGGTATTCCAACCTTTTTTGTTTTTTTTAAATAAGAAATGGATCTTAAATTGGACATATAGGTGAATGGTGGAGGCATGTGTCCAAGCAAGTGTAAGGCCACAGATCCAGTCTCAGCATGCAGAAAATAAATGAGTTGGATTCAGTGCTCCTGGGGAAGGAGTTCCGGGTCTGTGGTGTGTTGGGTAAGAACCACAAAGCCACACCCCCAACCCAAGAATCTGTCTTTAACTCAGCAACAAGAGAAAATTTCTTCCTAAACAAAATCACTTGTGAAGTGAGTAATTCTCAATAGAAGCAGATATTCATAGCATACAGTTACTTAGATAGATGTACATTGCTTTTAATTCAAATCACGTTGTTTGATATTCAAATCTGGATATAGTTTTTCTAGTGCGTGTTACGATTAGTTTATTTTCTTAATTTTTAAGTTTCAGCAGGTTCTGGACTTTGCCCTTTTAGGTTGTCTTTCTTCTGGGGAATTGGAATGAACTTCTACATGGAAATAGCCAAGATGCGAGCTGGGAGAAGACTGTGGGCTCACCTAATAGAAAAAATGTTCCAGCCTAAAAACTCCAAGTCTCTTCTTCTAAGAGCTCACTGCCAGACGTCAGGGTGGTCACTTACTGAGCAGGTCTGTGTGGAAAGATAGAGAACTTGGATGACGGAAATGAACATTTTCTTCTAGGCAACAGACACAGCTAGGAAATGTGTTCAATGGCCTGTTTGTTACTATCTGAGAGTCATAAATATCTTGAAGCATAATGCATACTTAGGTTTTAAGTTCTCGCATACTGAATAGAGTTAGCTCCCTCTAGTGGTTAACACTAAAACCTTTCCTGTCTTGGCTTAGTCTAGGCAAAGTCCTGGTTTATTTTCTTACTATTTTTTGTTAGCATACAAAGTAATGGGTCTGTTTCAAGCCCTCTTCAGACACATTTGGCAATTCTACTTTGTTTTCTTCAGTCCCCTTCCCTTCATCACTTCCTTTTCCCACCGGTTTCTTTTTCAAGATAGTTCATGTTCAACTCTTTTTTTTTATCAAATGTATCATCTCTGTTACTCACCAACTATAGAGTATCTTCCTCTCCTTTCATGCATGGCCCTGTTAGTTTTGTGACCTACAAACACACTTGTAAGCACACACACACACACACACACACACACACTTAGTTTTAAATCTACGTTCTCTGAATTAGAGGAAAGCATAGGTCTCCTCACTCTGGGTTATTTTGCTGAACATGATTTCCAGTTACATGTGTTTTCCTGCCAGCCACGATTTCATTTTCTTTATAGCTGCATAAGAGCCCAGTTTGCTCATACGTCACATTCTGTCTGTTGATAGAAATCAGGGTGACTGGAGAATCAGTGAACTCGAGTGCGCAAGTGTCCCTGTGCCCTGTTGATTTGGAAACCTTGGGAGCTTACACGGAGCACCATTGCTGGAACCTTCAGTAGTGCACTTTGAGGCTCTTAGGAATGTGGGACTGATTTCCATAGTGGCCACACAACAGTTTGCACTTCCACCAGCGGTGACTAGGCCTCCTCTTCACATCTTTGTCAACATTTGTTGCTATTTGTTTTCTTTTCTTGACTTTCTGCCTTTTTTGTTTCCATCTTTTAATCCTTCACCCCACTCCTCTGATGCAAGGCCTTACTGTATAGCCCTGGCTGGCCTGGAACTCCTTAGATACAATAGACTGACTTCTGCCTGCCTCACTCTGCCTCCTGCGTGCTGGGATTAAAGACATGTACTTCTATACCTTGTATCATTTGTGTTCATGGTGATAGCCATTCTGAATGGGATGCAATGAACCTTTTCTAAAATTTAATCTTCTCTTATGTAATACATCCTCTCTGCAGTTTCCCCTCTTCCTCTCCTTCCAGTCTCCCTCTCACCTCCCCTCTTCCCCAGATCCACCCCTCTTCAGTTTACTTTAAGAAAAGGGCAGGCATCCCAGGAACATCAACTAAATGTGGTGAGACTAGGCAACTCCCCTCCTATTAAGGCTGGGCAAGGCAACCCAGTAGGCGTTGTACAAGGGTCTCCAAACAAGCAAAAGAGTCAGAGACAGTCCCTTTGCCCACTGTTAGGAGTCCCACAAGAACTCTAAGCCACACACCATAACATATATGCAGACGACCTAGGTCAGACTCCATAATTGTCAGTACAGTCTCTGTGAGCCCCTATGAGACCTGGCTAGTTGATTTTGTGGGCTATGTTCTTGTGGTGTCTCTGACCCCCTGGTTTCTACAATCCTTTCTCCCCTTCTTCCTCAGCATTTTCTGGCTCTGCCTAATGTTTGGCTTTAGTTTGTTCTTGTTTTTTTGTTTGTTTTTGTTTTGGCTGGTTCAGGTTTCTTATCAAATAAAACCTGAAAGCAGTTTTAATATGCATTTTCTTGATGCATATTAAAGCTGAGAACACTTCATGTTCACCTGTTCTTTGTATTTCTTCTTTTGAGAACTGTCCAGTTCATTAGCCCATTTGTTGATTCAATGGCTTTTAGGCTTAGGGGACTAACTTTTCCAGTTCTTTTTTTATCTTCGCTAGTAACCTCCTATTGGTAGGGTTTTTTTTTTTTGTTTTGTTTTTGATATACCTATTCTGAAGGAAGTCTCTTTACTCTGATGATTGTTTCCTTTATTAGACAGAAGGTTTTTAATTACATGAAATCTCATTTTTCAGTTCTTGGGATTGTATACTCTGCTAATATAGTAGAAAATTATTTGCTGATGAAGAAGAAACAAAAACATAATTAATACATTCAAATAATTTTAAGACATGCATTTTTTGTATAAAACTACCTCTTTAAATTTTTATTTTATCTAACATACATATACACATACACACAGTTGTGTTTTAAGCAAGAATACAAACAGGTATTCAAAGACTATTACTATTTTGGTAGTGTAATTTGATTCCATTAGAATTGTGTGATGATAGTATTATTTCTGTATCAATTCATTTCATATGTTCACTTACTGGGATTTTAAGTTACATGTTTTTTCTACGTTTCACATTGAATAACAATGAACGTGTTCTTTATAACTAGAGAAATAGAGAGTCTCAGGTTGGAAGGAACTTCTATAATTCTACTTTAATACGATGATTTTTACAGTAAAAGCTAAAGTCTATAGAAGTTAAGTAACTGGCCAACATCACAGGAATATAATGAAGAGGAATCCAATTTCCTACCTAAGAGTTTACACTTAATCAGTTTAATTAGTCATTTATTAAGTGCACACTTTGTATACATCCTTTGAGGAGATACTTTGAAGTATTCAAAATAATTAGGAGATGGTTAATTAGGAAAATTTTTCTTGTAATCTAAAAAACCCTATACTTCATGATATGATTATGGGACAGTATTTAAACAGGGTAAATGTGTTTGATATTTCTTTGAAATACATGAGACAATGTTTTTATGCCTAAACCTGGATTAGACTCCTTGCCCCTTAATTCTTTTTTAGCTTGCTGACTAAATTGTCAGAGTTTATTTGCTACTCAGATACTTTGATGTCTGATGTCTGATGTTCAATGCATCCCCAAAGTGCTTTTGAAAGTTGGGTAGGTTATATAGTCGTTGCTTAATTATAATGTGTCTTATTTTTCTGTTGCCTGTGAACCTTTTTCTTGCTTTGATTTGGACTTTTGGTCAAATGTTTTAGGATCCTTACAATAACATTGTCCGCACTGCAATCGAAGCCATGGCAGCTGTGTTTGGAGGAACACAGTCTTTGCATACGAATTCTTTTGATGAAGCACTAGGCTTGCCCACTGTGAAAAGTGCTCGGATTGCCCGGAACACACAAATCATCATTCAAGAAGAATCTGGGATCCCCAAAGTGGCTGATCCTTGGGGAGGATCATACATGATGGAATCTCTCACAAACGATGTCTATGAAGCTGCTCTGAAGGTCAGATGTTTACCTTTGCTTTTCATAATTTTTTAATCTATAAATAACCATTTTTAGATTTATACTAAAAATATAAAATGTTTATGAGAAAAGGGAAATTTATCTTGGACTTCATAGTTTTCACTACTGAAACATAGTTTAAAAATACATTTCTGTTTCTCTGCAGGATTAAAAGATAGCTATTATAAAGTGCATATGGTTAAACAAATCACAGACACAGACAGACTGACAGACACATATAGACAACACACATACACAAACAGACACATGTCCACATACATGGACACAAACAAACACTGACAAATACAGAACTACACAGACACACAGAGAGAGAGATGTATAGGTACAGATACAGATGCATGCTGACACACACACACACGCACACGCACACGCACTCACACACACAGAGGCAGCACTCTCTTGTCTTCTATTTCTCATTTTTTTGTTTATTGGAATACGTGACACAGTTGATTTTTTTTTTTGTTCATCATCTGTGTATTTTAAATGACACATATATCATTTCTTGTAATTTTGTTGGCTTTACGCATTAGACTCAAAACTTTAGACACCTTTGATTTCCTGGTTAAATAATATTTGGTATTTCAGCCAATTAATACCTTGTCTTTTCTTTCCCCTTCTTACCAAAATCATTATTTCAGCTTCATCCCTCCTGTCCTGTTCTCATGTTCTTATTTGATTTGAACTTCTCTCTAGTTCTGCTGAGATATGTGGAATATGAAGTGTGACTCTCATACCTGTTATTTCCAAGCACTTCTTTTGTAAAAAGTTATTTAATATTCATACATGCCTGTGACGTGTTTGCGTAAAATCCACTCCCTATTTTTTCTGCTTGAATTCTTCCTGCATTCACTTTTCCTGCTAACTTTATACGCCCTATCTTAAACATACACACTCAGTCCATTTTGTGCTGCCTCTGTATGGATGTGAGACCATCTCCTGTCAGAACCATCTTCCCTACAGAAAATGGTCTTTCCTGCTTCTAGTAGACACCAGCTGCCAAGAGCTCCTAAAATAGAGATGGAGCTTCACAGTCTGCTTCCCGCTCCAGAATGAGATCTTGACTGGCTTCATTTCATGCAGCTCTTTGCTTGCAGTCCGAGCCACTACTGTGAGTTCATGTGTACAGTTCAGCTGTTGTGGTTGGCTCAACTGTTTTTCTCCAGACATCTACCTTCTCTGTCTCTTAGACATCTACCTTCTCTGTCTCTTAGAGTCTTTCCACCTCTGCTTCCACAATGCTCACTTGAGGCTCAGGGGGAGGGATGTGATATAAATGTCCTACTGTGTGTGAAGTGCTCCAGTCTCTTAGTCTCTAAGCACTGACCTGTTGTATATCTCTATGTTAATCGCAAAGCACTTCTCTCAGAAGCTTACCAGGAGATGAATCATTTATAACTTTCCCTGTTTGACAGTTTCTCCATTATGTTCTTATCCTTGGTTAGCATTGATAAAATCCTGAGCTCAGCCATGTCAAGGACCTCAATGACTTAGACCAGGGGATTGACACAGCTTTCCTCTAGTCAACAGGAGATGTACACAGTATGTACAAGAACAACAACAACAGCTTTTTTTCCCTAGATGACTGCAGCCTGAGGCTGCTGCCTTATGTAGACCTAATGTGGAGAGTAGCTAATCCCTCCTCCTGTGCTAAAAGTAATAAAAGCACTGTGCTGGATGGCCATTGCTCATAGCTGGCACATCTGTCTGCATCAGGAAGCATAGGGTCCACCCAATCCCAGCTTTGCTTGTGTTCTGTATATGTCTGTCTTTCTTAATCTTCTGTCGTTCCCCCTCCCAGCCAAGCTCACAAACCTATGCACATGAGCTGCAGCAAACTTAGTTTGGAATTATTTCTATTAGTAATTTGATGAGCAAATTTATTAATATTAGTCTGCTTTTCATTCTGAGTTCTTACTCTTGCCTTTTATATTTGTGATCAGAAATTTGATGCTGTTTTATTCCAGATCTTTCTTTTTGAAAGCATCAAGATCTCTTCTGACTTGTGTCTTGGCACACATCTTGTATGCATGTTTATTCTATATTGTACTGGGTTTTTGATGATTTTCCATCTTGTATACACACATATATGATATTACTTCTTATTCATGTAACCAAAAATAAAGGCTAGAGAATTGGAGCTATTATTAGCATTTTCCTATGAGACTTGACTGAGAAATTTCAGGTTTTCAAGAATATATTTTAAAGTTTTTTTTTCTTTTTTTTTTTTTCTTTTTAGGTAGCTTTAAGTACATAAATTCTACATATTTCTTTTGTATCGTCTTCTAAAGTATTAGCATTTAGCTTGTAATTTGAATGTTGTTAGGGACATATAACATCCAGGGCTGACTGCTTTTATGTCTTAGTTTTCTTTTTGTCCTTTTCTCCCTGTTGGTTTCTCTTTTTCCTTAGCTGATCCATGAAGTTGAAGAAATGGGTGGAATGGCCAAAGCTGTAGCTGAAGGAATCCCTAAACTTCGCATTGAAGAATGTGCTGCCCGAAGACAAGCTAGAATAGATTCTGGTAAAAGAGAATAGAAAAGCTCATATGTGAAATTCAACAATTAAGGAGGACAACTAGTTTTAATCTGTGGTTACTCTGCACAGTTGATACAAATACATTTTTAAATGAAACAATGGAAAAATAGGGCTTCAGTAAAATATTCCTCATATCTGCATATCTGCCTATATCAGTATGTCTATATCTCATGTCTTTGTGTTCTTGCAAGCACACATGCAAGCCTGTATGTACTTACAACACACACGTGGATATATGGATGGATGTTGCTAGTGACTGTATTAAGGATGATGTGCTTGACAGTCATTGCGCTCTCCATGGAGGAATTCACTCATTCACTCTGGGGATACTTTTTGCTATGCTCTGTTTGAGGTGTCCACTGTGGCTGGCCACGCTGCTGTGACTAGGACAGGCATGAACTCTTGGGTACTCCCAAGAGATTCCATTGGAGTCACAGAGGAAATGTACAAGTCAGGAAACAAAGGCATTACTGATGATGCTAAGTGATGTGAAGGAAGTAAGGATACAGGTGGTGAGTTACCTTTGGAGGAGAGAAAGTGTGCTCGTAATACTGATTTATTATGGATAAAGTTTAAGAGCACTTTCATTAACAACAACTGGTTATAAGAAAAAGTTTTAAAAATTCTGAAAAGCTATTCTCTATTGCTACTTGCTTTGCTTTCTAAATCTATGATGGAAACTAATTTGGTTTCTTGTGTGAGGAACTGAGATAGTGTGTAGCTCAGGAGAGTACCAAAGCCTTTCTTTGTGGAAAACCCTTCATGGAACAGTGAACATTTGGGGAGGAGAGGAGGGGAAAAAGGAGAGGGGGAGAAAGGGCGGGGCAGAGAGAGTAAGAGAGTGAGGAGGGGCCAAACAGCCCCTTTTATAGTAAGCCAGGCCTACCTACCTACCTGTCTGTTGCCAGGTTACTCTTGGGTAGAGCCTAGAAGGAATGCTAGCACTTTCTATTTTTTTTCTTTTTCTGTCTCTTTCTGTCTGTGACTCAGTCTCTTAGACTTAATTTTAAATAAATAAATAAATAAATAAAGCAATATGTATGATACCCAGCATTACAGGAAGCAGTTTCTGAATTAGGCTGAAATTCATTATGAGTTAAGACGATTCATTAACAATATGTAATAATCAGAGCATTCTCAATAGAGGACAATTTATGAACAAATTCACTTGTTATTGTCCTTTGGGAAATCAACAGGTTCTGAAGTAATTGTTGGAGTGAATAAGTATCAGTTGGAAAAAGAGGACTCTGTGGAGGTCCTGGCCATTGACAATACTTCAGTCCGTAAGAAGCAGATTGAGAAACTCAAGAAGGTATTGTTGGCGATTATTTCCTAAGTGTGTCCTGGGTTCTGAGTTCTTACGGTGTTCTGCATAATGTCTATAGTCTGTAACATCCATGTGAAGTCAATGTTATTTCTCACTGTCTTTTATTTTTTAAGGAAAGATACTGGGAAACTTGTTTGGAATAAATAATTGGCCAGTTATGACTCACTTAGGTCTCTTAAGACTTTAGTGGTGAGGTCACAACATAAGAACACAGTGTGGCTTAGGGTCAATGTTTGAGGTGGGCTCTCAACGCCCTGTTCCACTAGACCGTGGTTCATTCGCTGCTGGAATTTTCAGATTATCTGTGTTTACAGTCACCTTTGTGAGCTTCAGTGTGTAGGAAGCCGTCTGCATTTGCTGGAGTATGTGCTGGATGTTCATCTTGGTGAGCACCATGCCTCTGTTTTATTTAATTTCATTCTGAAGTTATTTAACATAATTATATGAAAGCAGAGCCAGGATATGTTTGATAGAGCCAGGTATGGTAAAGGTGGGAGGGGTGCCTCAGCAGGCCCATGCCAAGGCATTCCTTCCCCCTGAGGTACCAGACATAGGATGGGTATGGTATAGAATAGAGTTTACTTAGGGACATGGGAAGGGGAGTTGAGTAGAGATAGAGAGAGGAAGAGGGTGAGGGAGAGGGAGAAAGAGAGGAGGCTAGCCAGGAACATATTGAGGGGAGGGGAAAGGGAGAGAGGGAAAAAGGGGAGAGAAAGACAGATAGAGTAAGAGGTCAAGGAGGGGCCAAACAGCCCCTTTTATAGTAAGCCAAGCCTACCTGCTTGTTGCCAGGTAGCTCTTGGGTAGAGCCTAGAAGGAATGCTAGTACTTTTTATACTTTTTCTTTCTCCTTCTCTTTCTGTCTGTGACTCAGTCTCTTAGACTTATTTTTAAATAAAAAAATAGCAGTATGTGTGATATGCAGCATGTTGTCAGTCATCTCAAGGACACTTCTGGTATAGTTAAGATCCATAAGCTCTGGTCTGGTCTTCCACTGTTAATTGTAAGGTTCCGTGACATCCCACTGCAAAAGGAGCACCTGTTTTCATTGGTTTTTGCTTCAGAAAAGCCTGGATAACACTTAGGAAAGTTACCACTAAGCTTGCTTCTGATTTGTTGGCTTTGTACTAAATCAGAATTATATTTATGTGTTATAAATGTGTTAGATAAATGAACATACTTGTTTAGTTGGATATTTTCGTCTTCCATTGCTTCCCCTGTTTTGAGGTCAGGATGACGGAACATGATGGCAAATAGAATATATGCCAGGGTCTAATCTTTTGGTACCCATTTCTTTGCTCTTTCAGATAACTGTTCCCTTTCTGCTTTTCTTTCTAAGATCAAATCCAGCAGGGATCAAGCTTTGGCTGAGCAGTCTCTCAATGCACTTACCCAGTGTGCTGCCAGTGGAGATGGCAATATTCTGGCTCTTGCTGTGGATGCAGCCCGTGCAAGGTGAGCATGTGGGATTGAGAGGTTTCCAGAAAATGAAAGTTTGTTCGCTTTAACTTTTCACAGTGTTCCCAAGGAAACTATTGCTTCTGTGAACTGTTTTGAGTCCAAAAGAACATAATGGAAACTACTAGAAACTTGATATTAGTTTTTGTCAAGTTGCAGGGCATTTACTCTGGCAGAGATTAGTAATTGTGTCATTTGACTGTAGCTCAGATTTTTTGGTTGAGATCTGATGTACTCTCAGTTATACCATCAAGGTTGTGTGTACAACCTTGCCATAGTCTTTGAAGGAGAGGGGAAAAGACTTCTTGTCATGTCATTGATTTTAAGGTATTAATCATGAAGCAACCAGAAGAATAAACAGCCCCAATCCTAATCCTTTCTCTGCTGTTATGAAATAAGTTTGAAGTTGTCAGAGAAAAACACAGGGAAGGGAAGGGGAAGGAGTGGCCCGAGAGTGCCTGTGAAAGTGGTGTTCTGTTGCTTCTTTTCCCTTGGTGTCGTGGCCGATTTCACACCACTTTCTCTGCAGTCTCCCTGGTCTTGACTCCACCACTATCCCTGGGTGAAGCACACTGAAAGATTTATTGCTCATCAGGATCTGTCAGTGGTTCTTCTGCTCTGCCGCCTTCTATTGATAAATGGACTATTGTTGAACTGACTTCAGATACTTATCTACTTATAACATTTAGGTCATTTAGTCTTTGTGTTGGTTGACAGGCATTAGAAAGGGATTATAGCGCAAAATTGCACCAAAAATCACTTTCACACACGCATTCTCAAGGAAGATGATTTCATAGTATCTTAAAAACATTCTTGGGTTTACAGTTTATTCACAAAATATTCTATTTTTATTGATTTTTGAGCTAAAGATAAAGCTATTTATTGTATATGTATTGTGACATAAGTAGTTAAACATGTAGCTATTTATTATAAATTAATGCTCTTACTGGCACCTCTTTTTAATATTGTAGATGTACAGTTGGAGAAATCACGGATGCTTTGAAAAAAGTATTTGGGGAGCATAAAGCCAATGATCGTATGGTGAGTGGAGCATATCGGCAGGAGTTTGGAGAAAGTAAAGAGATCACATCTGCCATCAAGAGGTACTGTGTGAGCGTTAGTGATCTTGGGCCTCTTCTTCGTTTTAATACAGTTCCCTCAGTATTCCTGTTACTTGTGAAATATACAAGCTGACTTTTTTACTAGCCTGTTAATCTTGTGAAACTAATAATTATTAAGTTAAATAAATATATGCAGCCGATATATAATAGATGATTGATCTATAATTTGTAAAATCTGCCATATAATTTATTATTCATAACTAATGTAAATACACAATCCTGTTCCAGTATGTGAAACTTTGATATTTTGAGAAACAATAGATTGAATGCACAGTGAAGATCCCATAGGATTATAATGGTGTTTATTCCTGTCTCCCACTGGTACTGCATCTAGTGATGCTGTAGCCATGGTCACAGTCATGTGTTTATGGTGATGCTGCTGTACACCTGTGCTCTGCCAGTTATACAGGAGTATAGCACTTACCATCATATACACTACATAGTAATTAATGATAACAAACAATGCTTTACTCATTTGCTGTACTTTTAATTTTAATTTTAAAGTGTATTCTTACTAATGGTAAAAACTGTGCACTGTAAAATAGTATGCAGGCAATAAGCAGTCCACATGCTTTCTGCTTACCACATTTCAATTGCACCATTTTCTCCTGAAGTTTTTACCTTGCACCATAGTCTCCATGAGGCGTTTCTTTTTTCAGACAGTCGGTTGTATAACTAGTCCTGATAGGGCTTCAGATATTCCAGGTGCAGAGCTTGCATACACTTGTGGCCATAGACTTTCACATTTTCATAACGTTCTTCACATGGTTCGCTTGCTTCAATAGTTAAAACTTAATTTTCCCACTTGAAAAATAAACACCTGTAAACACCTGTCTGCTGCCTCTGCGTTGACAGAGAGGACTAGTGAAACTAACTGCCCGATGCGAAGCTGCAGTGTGATTTGTTTCTCGCGTGTAAAACTGGTTTCTGAGTGATTGGTGTTTTCATCTTGTGTAACACAGGTTCCTCTAAAAACTGCACTAACATTTATACACTGTGTAAATGTGAGATAGCCAATTTAAAAGCCATCAAACAGAACTTTTTTTTTTTTTAATTGATGTAGTATTTTGTTATGGTTGGTATAATATGTCATTTTATACACACACGTTCTGATCATGTGCCATCACAATGGGCTACATTAAATGCTAGTACTGGCTTCACAGAATGAGTGTGGTAGTGCTCTTTCCCTTTCCATTTTATGGAACTGTTGGAGGACCATTGGTGTTGGCATTTCTTTGAAGGTTAATAGAACTTGGCAGTGAACTCTCCAGTCCAAACCTTTTCTTGTGGGGACATTATTTCTCCTTTGATACCATTGCTTGTTGATTTATCAGTCAGATGTTCATCCTTTTGGTAGGCCAGATGTATTTAGGGATTTATCTGTTCTTGAGGCTGTGGGCTCACAGGCTGTGCCATCTTTCAAATGTGGCTTTGAACAGAAGACAACCAAATTCAAGGCTTGAATGGGATTTTTAATATTAAACAAAGTCACTAATGAGATACACATAAGTGGGTGTCCTTGAAAGATTTATGTGGATAAATTGCAGTTTTATATCTTATATTTGGACAGTTAATAATTTAACTGTTATTATTGCCTTTTAAAATGTTCCCAGAGTTAATAAATTCATGGAACGTGAAGGTCGCAGACCTCGTCTTCTTGTGGCAAAAATGGGACAAGATGGTCATGACAGAGGAGCCAAGGTCATTGCCACAGGATTTGCTGATCTTGGTTTTGATGTGGACATAGGCCCTCTTTTTCAGGTATGTGCCACATTTAGAAAAGTACATGATAATAGCCAAGAAGATGTTTTTAAAGTTGTTTTTTAAGAAACCAACAAATTCTGTATTTTCTAATGTGTGTTATTTCATTTATGATAATAAAACAAAATTCATGTTAAGTCAAATTTCTGTAAAAATAAATGTAAGTTCAGAATGAAGTTGTTTTATTAAATTATTTTATTTATTTACATTCTAAATGTTGCCCTAGAATGAATTATTTTTTTTGTAAATCAGGCTTTAGAAAGTGAAGATTACTTTAAGAGGCTTTTATAGTCTTTGAGATTGATTGGTATTTTCTAGTTCATGGAAATTACCTTGACAATTCCTTGGGGAAATTTTTTGGTTCTCACTTACATCTAATTGATAAATTCCAGTCCCAGGAGCAAACGCAGGATTGGTGTTCATTGTATCAGTAGCTCCAGTATTACTCAAAATGTTAAGATGACAAAATAGCAAGGGACAGTCAGTCCGCATCCTGGGATGTTGAGGGAAGTAGCACAGTGCTTTGCAGTAGGTCTTGCCTCACCCTTACCCTATAATAACCCGATCTGGCTGCTTTCTGTGTGCTTAGACTCCCCGCGAAGTGGCGCAGCAAGCTGTGGATGCAGATGTCCATGCTGTGGGTGTCAGCACACTTGCTGCTGGTCACAAAACCCTTGTTCCTGAGCTTATCAAAGAACTTACTGCCTTGGGACGGCCAGATATCCTTGTCATGTGTGGGGGCGTGATTCCACCACAGGTATTTTTCTTCTCTATGCTGTTCTGCACATGCATACATGTACATGTGCACACATGTACATATTTACACACGAGTTTTGATTTATAGGAGTTCAGGTGAGGGCTTATTTACAGGATCAGGGATGACTCAAAAGCAGCTACACCAGCAAAAAACGCAGTGTGCACTGGTGGAGACTGCTGTTCTTAGGCAGCTCGGTAGGTCAGCACAATCTCTACTTCACAGCTCTGGTGCTCAGTCCCTCCTGGAGTTGCTCACTGCTTGGGAATCTTACAGTTTCAGCCATCCCAGACTTAATGAATTTTGCTTTCTTTTTGAGTCTCACGAACCTTTCTGCCTCCTCGTTTAAGGAAGCTTTCACTAATTAAGATGAAATTGCTATATAAAATAACACACACGCTCCACCCACTATGATCCATGATGCATTTGTATTAGACTGTGAGATTATAGGAAACATGGAACTAATACACACACACACACACACACACACACACACACCACATACACACACACATACCATACATACACACACCACACACACACACATACACTCACACAGAGAGAAAGAAAGAGAGAGAGAGAGAGAGAGAGAGAGACAGACAGACAGACAGACAGACAGACAGACAGACAAACAGAGACAGAGACAGACAGACAGAGAGGGGCAGAGAGGGCCAGAGAGGCAGCAGGCAGGCAAACAGGTAGATAATACAGACATGTTTCTAAGGATGTAAGACTTAGTTAGGTCAGCCCTTCTTTTGGGTATCAAAATTTCAGAGTACTCCACAACCCTGAGTTACATCATAACTCAGATGTAAGGATAATGCCGTGGAATACCACATTATTAAGAAAAGAAAAGAAGATAGCCTGTCAGCCTGTTCTCAACTTGGAAATGGTTGTTACTGACTACTTTAGTCATCCTTATAAACTTTTAAAACATATAGCATTTGCTATCTTGGTCAGTGATATGTTTTCAGTGTCTATAGATCCAATGCTGGGGATACAAAGATGACTGGACCTCATCTCTACTCTCAGCAATTCAGTCAGGAAGGACACAGGTTTAGGAGAATATGTTAAATGCTATTGCAAACTTCGTAGCATTGTAAGAGAGGTACAGAGGTTGAAAGGGGTACTGGGTGGATACTTCATGGGATTGATAATGTATTGTCTAATTTCGATCATTTGACAGTTGGGAAAAGACCAGTGTTGGCAACAGTTAACTACAGGCCAGACCATCTGTTCTGTATGGGGTCAAACCTCAGAGCACATCCTAGGTTCAGTGTTAGTGCTAAACACCGATGCTAACACAGCCTAAAACCTGTGGGAGGACTCGTGTCCCAGGAATCCTTATACTAACACACTAGCTGTCACTAAAATAAGCTAAAGTCTGTGGTAGCAGAACAGAAAAACAACACATCTTCATTAACAGAACTGATTTACCATAGGCCAGATTCAAATTATCAGTGACAGATAGATATCTAGGAGGAAATAAATAGACTTTTAAAGTCAGCGATATATCATTATAGTAAGTTTAACACAGAAAAAGAAGCAGTGAAGATTTAGAGAGAAAATTAGGTTTGAAAGTGTGGTTTCCCTCCTTGTTAGGGCTCTGTAGCTTCACAAATAACATTGGGCGGATTTCTAGTTTAGACTCAGGGTCTGTATTGGAGGTTGGTCTGGTGCTGTTATGTATTCAAATGCTAAATCCTGCCCCCCAAGACCTGGTTGCCCCTGATTAGGAGATCCTCACATAGACCAAGTGATGCTATGTAAACCCTGCTTCCCAGTTTAAAGTTAATTGGTTAGTAAAAGGCTAGAGCCTGTAATTGGGCAGTATGGAGAGAAAGTGGAACTTGATTGAGGATTGAGTGAGAGGTCTCAGGAAAGACCAAAGAGAAGGAAAGAGGACACAAAGGGAGGAGAAGGCCACCACGAGAGGAGATGGACCATGAGCACAGGCCAGGAGAAACAAAGTAACAAGGGACATACAGCTGGGATGTAAGTTGGAATAGCTCCCAACCTGCCCATTCTAGGCTCACAGCTTGTAAATAAAATACCAGGCCAGTGTGTCTTTTATATGGACTAGCTAAAATATATAATTCCTTTTACAGTCTGAGCACAGTGTTGCTGGTTTTTAGCTGTTTCAGTCAAGGAAGATGTTTGTTTCAGCTCCACATACAGTGTTCCAGCTTAGAAACTGGTTGTTGGTGAAGAAGAAAGGAAAAGATGTGTTTGCACACATGTGCATGCATGCATACATGTGCGCGTGTGCACACACACACATACACACACACACACACACACACACACACACACACACACCATACACATATACACTGTCACACATACATGCACATATGTATAAAATATTTCTTTGAAGCTGAAATAATGTTTATTTTAATCAAGCAAATTTGTTCAACAGGATTACGAATTTTTGTATGAGGTCGGTGTTTCCAATGTATTTGGTCCTGGAACCCGGATTCCCAGGGCTGCTGTGCAGGTGCTTGATGATATTGAGAAGTGTTTGGCAGAGAAGCAACAATCTGTATAACATCTGGATCTTTAGTTATGACCAAAGAAGAGAGTAGTAAAGCTCTGTCTTCAGGTAATTCCAACATCTGTTAGTATGCTTGCTTTGGAAACCTCGCATTAAAAGACTGGTTATAAATGTGCAATCATGCCAATACACATATTTAAAGACTCTGAGCTGAACAAAATATCTCTGAAAATCATATACACCAAATATTTTTCAAGTACATTATCCTAGAAAATTTAAATGGTATACTGTTTAGAAATAGCTAATAATACAACTCTTATAAATAATTAAACTTTTGTTCTGTCCTTTGAGATGGGGTCTCATTATGTAGCTCTGGCTGTCTTGCCACTCATTCTGTAGACCAGTCTGGCCACAAACTCACAGAGATACACCTGCCTCTGCCTCCCAAGTACAGGGATTAAAGGTATATGCCACAATGCCCGGCAAATAATTAAACTTTACATTTAAAAATTTGACCGATTCTTTCTCCAATTTAGTGTTGATGTGAGTACTAGAAACTCAAGTTCTGGTGTTAACGTATTAATAAAATAATGGTATTTCTTTTATAAGGAATAGTAGAGGGTATTTATGGATTGAAACAGACTGGGGTTATGATCCTCAGCCAGATCTACTATTGCTTCAATAAAAGTATTTATTAGCCCCTGAATAATAAAATAGGGTACATGGCAGATATGCCTTCCAGGATTGCTTCAACTCCTTCTCAGCATGGGAATGATATTGTAAGGTCTGGCTCAAAACTCTGGGAAGGATGTTTGTGAACGCTCTCTTAAAAGAAGTGCTGATGGACATATGAATTTTCTATAATGGCAATCTAAGTCTATTATATAAAATAAATGAATTTTCAGATCTAGAAACAGATCTGTATAGATTTTCTTATTAAAGATAAGTTACGAAAATAAAAATAGGCTGAAGAACCCTTGTACTTTGATGTTAAATAATTCACTCATTGAAGGAAGAGAATCACCCTGTGTTAATGTAAGGTATTCAATGAAGGTGGAGTGAGCAACAAGGATTCTTTCGTAACATTCTACATTATAGATCAGATAATAAATAATTAAGAGGGGAAAATAATATATTTTTGTAGAATTAATAAACTATGATATAATATAGTTTAATTTTCAGAACATGACTCTTGGGGGGGCATCATGATTATTGTTTCTGTTTTAAGGATGAGAAGTTTAACTTCAGTGTCAGTAATATATTCAGTATCATCTTATGTACTTCTTATAAAGAAATACATATTTGATAAATATGATGTTCCTGTCATGGGTTCCATTATTTGTTGGTGACTTGGCATGTACTGTGTTTCATATATGTATAATTTCTGACATTTCTCTTTGAATATCACTTAGAAAAGAATAGTCATTAAAAGCTACTAGATTTTATGTTTGTCAAGTGTTTTTTTACCTGAACCCCAAAGTAACAGTCAATATTCTTACCATTTGAAAATGTATTTCCAAAAGTCCCAAGAAGCATGATGTATAGGTAGTAAATTTGGCTTTACTCTAGAGTGTTTATCATTTATTATATGTAGGAAATGCCAACATTTAGATATTTTACTATTTGTTTGTTTAGAAAATTCCAAAGGAAATACCATTCTGTCTCTAATGTTTTTAAATCAAACCATCTGTGTTACCTAATAAGCACTTTTGAAATTAGACAGTGACCAAGTATGAGAAGCAAGTCACTACAGATTACTCCACAGTCACTACAGATTACAAACATTGAAAAGACTAGGAAGGCATTTGCTCTCCTTACACCTTCCTGACGGGGAACTGGAATCAACAGATTTGGTGAACATCTAAAGCTCACTCATAATGCAACGCAAAGGGGATTGACCGTACACAGATCCCTGAGCCACGGGTGCTTTCTCCAGCTGCTAACGTTTTCAAAGCCACATCGTAGCACTAGCATTCATCTTTGATCACAGGTTGGTTTGTGAGTCGTAGTGGTATGGGGACAGGTGATGAAAGCATATGCTGTGTGGCACAGAACATGAATCTTTAAGTATTTATGGATGAAGAATAATCAAATCAGTGAGAAACAGTTGACTCTTGCACACACAGTGTGGAACTGCAGAGAGAAGAAAGCCCATGTCAGTCAAGTTTAAGGAGAAGAATCACTATAGAGAGTGTTGTGGGCCTTAGGATTTTGAATGTGAGGAACTGGCTTACTAACAACTGAACAGAAACCTACAAAAGACCACAAGGAGGCAGCTGCTCTCTGCCACAAGCTGAGACATGCTCTCTGAAAGTGTAGATAGTCAGGAAGGGAGATGGAAGGGTTTACAACTACAGATGCAAGCACCCTGTGGTGTCTACAGAGAGAAGGTTTTTGTCCCCTTTGGGTCAGATGACTCTTCAGGATAACCTCTCATTTGATTAAAGCCAACTGAATAAGAACTTCAGTTATAACATAAAATCCTTCTGAGCATCATCTAAAGATTCAGAAATGATTGACTTTGTGTGCGTGCATGCATGCTCCTGCACGTGTGTGTGTGTGTGTGTGTGTGTGTGTGTGTGTGTGTGTGTGTGTCTGGGTCTAGGTCTGGGTCTGGGTCTGGGTCTGGGTCTGTGTGCATGCCACAGAATTGACTGTTTTCATCTTTTTATCTTAATCTCAAGTGACTAGCCCTGGAAGCCACCTAACTAGGCATACATGATACTAGAAGTTAGAGGATGCTTTCATATTCCTGTTTGAAGAAAGGCACAGGAACCAGGACTCACTCCTGTTCATGTTTTTTATCCAACATGGCAGCCCCACATGTAGAAATAATGGATATATGTATTTGGTGGTAGAAAAATTGAGTAAGAATGACACTGAAACTTAAAGAATACTTTTGATCTTAGAGGTCCTTTAATGAACCTCTCACAACTGGGGTTTTAAGAATGTGATTTTAGTATTCCATTGTGTAAATGTACGACATTTTCTGTATCCATTCCTCTGTTGAAGGATATCTGTGTTGTTTCCAGCTTCTGGCTATTATAAATATGGCTGTTATGAACATAGTGGAGCATGTCTCCTTATTACATGTTGGAACATGTTCTGGGTATATGCCCAGGAGTGGTATAGCTGGGTCCTCAGTACTATGTCTAATTTTCTGAGAAACCACCAGACTGATTTCCAGAGTGGGTGCTCTAGCTCTCAATCCCACCAGCAATGGAGGCATGTTCCTTCTTATCCACATTTTCGCCAGCATCTGCTGTCACCTGAGTTTTTGAATGTAGCCATTCTGACTGGTGTGATATGGAATCTCAGGGTTGTTTTAATTTGAATTTCCCCGATGATTAAGGATATTGAACATTTCTTTAGGTGCTTCTCAGCCATTTGAGTTTCCTTATTTGAGAATTCTCTGTTTAGCTCTGTTCCCATTTTTTAAAATATGGTTATTTGGGTCTCTGGAATCTAACTTCTTGAGTTCTTTGTATATATTGGCTACTAGCCTTCTATCAGATGTAGGATTGAGAAAGATCTTTTTCCAATATGTTGGTTGCCATTTTGTACATTTACACAATGGAATACTACTCAGCTATTAAAAACAGTGGCTTCATGAAATTCGCAGGCAAATGGATGGAACTTGAAAATATTTTCCTGAGTTAGGTAACTCAGTCACAAAAGGACACACATGGTATACACTCACTGATGAGTACATATTAGCCCAAAAGCTCGGAACATCCAAGATACAACTCACAGACCACATGAAACTCAAGAAGAGGGAGGACCAAAATGTGGATGCTTTGGTGCTTCTTAGAAAGGGAACAAAATACTCACTGGAGGAAATCTGGAGACAAAGTGTAGAGCAGAGATTGAAGGATAGGCCATCTAGACACTGCCCCACCTGGAGATCTATCCCTTATACAGTCTCCAAACCTGGACACTATTGTGGATGCTGGGAAGTCCTTGCTGAGGGTAGCCTGATATGACTGTCTCCTGAGAGGTTCTGTCAGAGCCTGACAGATACAGAGGCAGATGCTCGCAGCCAACCATTGGACTGAGCGTCGGGTCCCCAATGGAGGAGTTGGAGAAGAGACTGAAGGAGCTGAGGGGGTTTGCAGCCCCTTTGGGGAGCAACAGTGTCAATTGGCCAGACCCCCTGGAGCTCCTGGGGACTGGACCACCAACCAAAGAGTACACATGGAGGGACCCATGACTCTGGCTGTGTATATGTGGCAGAGGTTGGCCTTGTTGGACATCAGTGGGAGGAGTGGCCCTTGGTCCTGTGGGGGTTTGATTCCCCAGTATAGGAGAATGGGGAATGCCACAGGGGAGGGGGAGAAGCTGGAGTGGGTGGGTGGGTGGACACCCTCATAGAGGTAGGGGGAGAGGGGATTTCTGTCGGGATTTCTGGAGGGGAGACCTGGAAAGAGGATAACATTTGAAATGTTAATAAAGAAAATATCCAATAAAAGAAAAAAAAGTGTGATATTAGAATCCATCCTTGCCTCAGCCCTCCTTTCACATATACTCTATATATCAAGGTTCCCTATTGAGATATTACAGGCAATCATGCCTGGATTTCTTACTAGGAAAGCTAGTTCATATCTCCTGCTCCCTATGTCTTTCTGCCTAGGGACCAGAAAGGCCGGCTGCAAACTCTTACTGTGAAACCTCCATCATTAGAGAGTGGTCAGGACAGGCCTCCACTTCTACCCAGCACAGTGTCTGTCTTTGGCGACTGGGCCTGAACTCTGCTCAAAGCCCTCACCATGTTCCTCACTTTGTCCTCTGTCCATAGCATTAATAGTTTTTTCTGATAAACTCTTGATTCCTCATGACTCTTCTAGATATTTTCTGGAGAACTCTGCTCCATCTAAAACCCAATAAGTTTGTATAGTGATAACATCCTTCATGACTCAGAATATGCACAATTTTGCTTTTCTTCCTCAAGATTGAGTTAAAGAGTGTACAAGCAACTGAATTCAATATATTCATTTTTTTTTTTTTTACTTTTAAATTTTGTTAGGAAGAGGCAAGAATAGCGTTTTACATATTAACGGGGCTATGGTATGATGTCTTGTTAAATGCATGATTGTTTCACAAGTCTAACAATGTAATTAGCATATTCATTAAAGTTACATCATTCTTTTATGACAAAGACATAAAAATTCACTTTTAAAGGTAGTTTTTAAAATGTTAATTTCATAGAGTTGAGAGAAGAGCAGTCGTGCTGAGGCCGAGGAACGCTGAGGCCGAGGTGCGTCAGATTAAAGGATGGAAAGTTGTTTAAACAACATAACACTAACCAATACGTTGCAGGATTTATAGCTTAATTTTTGAGTTGTTTCTGAGGATTTGACTATAAAGCATTCATTAATGCTGGTTGTGGAAAGATCTAGCTATTCCTAGTCCTGAGCAAGTATTCTCTTTGCTAGTTTTCCCTTGACATGAATGTCACAACCTCCATGAGCAGAGAGATCTTCCTTGGCATTTTTCTCTGTGAAGTGACTCTTTTTCGGATACTCTTCTCTGCAAGTCCTAGTCACCTTTATTGTCTGAACTCTGACCTCTGCTCCTTGGCTCAATTAGACTGACACACTCTGCTTATGTTTAATTTCCTATACAGTGTGAGTAGAAGACAGCTTCCGTGCAGTAGAGTAGACCTAAACAAAGCGATAATGGACATGGTGGCAAAAGTAAACTACTCACCTTGTAACATTTACAAAACTTAACTCAAACAGAGCCAAATGTAAAACTACGAGCTAACGGGATGACTGAACTTGGCCGTAAATTGTTGGATGTCATATCAAAAGTACAGTCAACTAAACAATGTTGGAAAGTTTTGCCATAAAAACTAAAAATTTTTGCCTCAAATACACTACACAAGAAATGAGTACTTGCATAATGGAAGATTATTTACTGTAGTGTGTTTTTATAAACAACTGATCTCCTTCCAGCTCAATTATCAAAGTGAAAGAATGACTGCTCCTTTCAAAAAGAGGCAAAGGGGATGGATAGATGACTCAGAGGTTAATGTTACTTGCTGCTCTAGCAGCTGGATTCTGTTTCCAGCACCCACATGGCAGCTCACAATGGGAACTACAGTTCCAGGGGATCAGATCCTCTCTTCTGGCTTCCTCAGGCACCAAGCATGCACATGGTATGTATACAAACATAGATGAGAAATAATTCTAAAACAATAAAAATAAAAAGTGGACAAAATTTGAAAGGGATTGAATCTGGGAGGAGTTCTGAGGAATAGGGTTGAGTATGATCAAAATACATTGTATGCATGCATGATATTCTCAAGGAATTCAAGTTTTTATAAAAGTTTTCTCCTTAGTAAATTTCTCTGAAGAAGTCCTATAGGTTTCCAAAAGCACTCATGAAGATAATCACCATCAATACTCCCCAGTTTTAAAGTGAGTGCCCATACATACTGAGCAGTATTTTATTTCACGCCTATAAGAATGTCTGTCTTGTAGTTTAAAAGTACGGAAATTAGCAGATGGCTAGGGTGGGGGAATTTGGCACCTTGTGCATTTCCTGTAAGAATTTACTATGGTTCATTAGCTGTGGAGAGCAATATTGGTCCTGCACAAACGTGATTACCACATTATCCAGCAGTTCCAATTCTAGTTGTATACGTTTGTTTTTGTTGTTAATGTTTTAAAAAGGTGCATGCAAGGATTCAAACACGTAACTTGTACCGCAATTGTCACAGACAGACAGTGTTTCCTCAGCCTACATTTTGAATACTGACATTGTGATGGTATTTAGAGATTAGATAATAGCCCACTGGAATGCATGTCTTGATAAGAAGAGACCATAGATCCTCGTCCCTGCCCCCACTACAATAAGGAGGCAAGCACTATCTTTAACACACCCCTCAATGGAGGCTCCTATGTTGATCTTTGGCTTCACTACATCGAAAACTGAAAATATCTATAGAGCCTATAGGACATTATTATATTTTAGCAATCTGACAGATTGACATTGGTCTTCATAGCGGCATAAAACTCAAAAGGCAGAAACAATCCGAGTTTCTATCTATCGGAAAAAATGTGGCATATATTTACAATGAAATATTTCACCTAAAATAGGAAAGCAACATTAGTACATGCTGCAAAATGGAACTACAAAGCATTGTGCAAAGAGAAATGAGCAAGTCACAGAGGACACATATTGTATGCTTCTACCTGGCTGAGATTCTTAGAGGACTTATATGCATAGGGATAGGATTGATGTGGAGATGGGGATTACCAGAGCCTGGGCAGAGTGGAGCAGGGAATAAGACTGTCCCTGTATACATAGTATCAACTAGAGAGAATGCAAAAATTCCTGGAGGTGTATGGTGATATTGATTGCATAACAAAATGAACACATAAGAAGCCACGTAACTGTATATCTAAACATAACTGATACAATCAATGTAGTGCTTTTTCACATTTTACTATAGTTATGAATTAAGGACAATTCCTGGCATATGATACCATCTATAGTCTAAGTGTGGATAATTGCTAATATTTCTATTATTCTTTTAAACTTTTTATGCTTATGGGTGTTTTGATTACATTTATGTTGGTAAACCACTTGTGTGTCTGGTGACTGCAGAGGTCAGAAGAGGCTGTCAGGTCCTCTGATACTGGAATTACAAATGATTGTGTGCTGCCATGTAAGTGCTGGGAACCAACCCCAGGTCCTCTGGCAGAGCAGCTGGTGTTCTTAACTGTTGCGCCATCAATCCAGCTTCTATTATATTGATCTTATTGTATCTCCCATTGCTGCTATTTTGAATAAATAAATGGAACGGTGTGAGTCACAGAAGAAAAGCAGGGCTAGATCATTGAGAAGGCTATCCAGCTAGGGGATCTGAATTTTTATTCTAAAGCCTGCAAAGAGCTGCATAAGAATCTTAACTAGGTAAATATTGACAAGACTCGTGCCGCATAGCACAGCAGCAGTGTATGGGCGGCTTTTTATGGACACAAGAGTGCAGATAAGAGTTAAGAGGTTATTATAGGGAGTTTAGAGAAATTCTAAGCCTGTAAGCTTATCGGCTTAGGTACAGCTTGGAGATGGCAGTGATGGAGAGGATGTGATCATATTTTGAAAGGATGACTTGTAGAAAGTGAATTTTATCTTCAGAAAGATATCTGCCTGTATATTGTATGTGGTGTGTGTGAAATCTCTCTTCCACAACAGAATTTGTTGTGCTGAAGATTTTTAAAAAATAGAGTATCTTTTATTTTTCTTTGGCACTTTCATACATGCATATCACTCCATCACTCCCAATTTTCCCTCTCAACCCTCAGGCACCCCAACACATCCTTTCCCTTCTATTTCACTCTTTTGATCCTCTGTGATTTTATGATTGAGAACACAGATATAATGTCAAAGATGAAGGAAAATGAAGTTCTAGAATTCTCATGGATCAATACTAGAATGTTGTATGCACTCTGACTTTTAACTACATGAGAATAATGTCTTTTACGGCATAACTGATTCTCAACCTTAGTTGTCAACTAGGCATTGCTGGGAAGAGGGAATCTTAGCTGGAGGTGGGGTGCTTTAATCAGATTGACCTGTGGCCACTTCAGTGAGGCATTTTCTTAATTGTTAACTGATATAGGAGAGCCCAGACCACTGTAGGGCAGTGCCATTTCTCAAGAGATGAGCTTGAAATCCACAGGGAAGGTCACTGAGCATGCCAGAGGAAGCAAATCCATCATACAACCTTACTCCATACTTGCTTTGCTTCAGTTTTGCTTCCAGCTTCTATATTGGAACTCGTGATGACAATAAAAAGCTGGAGGAATTCTTTCTTTTATACCATGGTGTTTAACACAGCATAACACAGCAACAGGAAGCAAACTTGTACTATGGTGTGTGTGTGTGTGTGTGTGTGTGTGTGTGTGTGTGTGTGCGCGCGCGCGCACGCACGCATGTGCATGCATGTACATAGGTTGGCGTAGGTTGGCATGTGTAATGTAGAGGTCAGAGAACAACTTTTAGGATCAGTTCTTGTTTTAATCCTTATGAGTCTTAGGAGCAAAGTCCGGTTGTCAGACTTGCAAGTGCCTTTATTCTCCATGTCCATTTAACTGGCTCTTGGCTGTTAAATTAATCACTAAGAAAGATGTTCTTAGCTTTTCGAAATATATATTTTTTTAAATTTTTAAATTTCTATTAAATTTATTTATTTACTTTACAACCCAGTCATCAGCCCTTCCTTTCCTCCCTATACCGTTTCATGCAAGTTTTCCCACCTTTCTCCTTAGAAGGGGAATTCCCATCTGTGTGTCAGCTCCCCACTGTCAACCCTACACCCCCACCCCACACTCCACCCTTCACCCAGCACATCAAGTTGCTGTAGGCGTAGGCACATTGTCTCACACTGAGTTCAGATAAGTCTGTTAGTTTAGAGTGTGGGATCCACTGATAGGCAGGCAGGTAACAGGCTCAGGACAGCCTCTGCTCTGTTTGTTTATGGGGTCTGCATGAAGACCAAGCTGCTTATCTGCTACATATGTGCAGGGGAGCCTATGTCCAGCCCGTTCTTGTTCTTTGGTTGGTGAATCAGTCATTGAGAGCCCCCAAGGGCTTAGATTAGTTGCCTGTTTTCCCATGAATACCTGTCCTTTTTGGGTCCCTCTGTCTTTCTCCCAACTCTTTTGTAGGACTCCCCAAGCTCCTTCTAATGTTTAGGTGTGAATCTCTGCATCTCTTTCCATTGACTGCTGAGTGGAGCCTTTCGGAGGACAGTTATGCTAGGTTCCTGTCTGTAAGCATAACAGAGTATCATAAATAGTGTCCAGGATTGGTTGTTGCCCATGGAATGGATTTCAAATTGGGCCTGTCATTGGCTAGCCATTCCCCCAGACTCTGCTGTTTGTCCCTGCACATCTTGTAGGCAGGACACATTTTGGGTCGAAAGCTTTGTGGGTGGATTGCTGTCCCATCCTTCCACTGGGAGTCCTGTCTGGCTACAAGAAGTGGCTACACTTCAAGATCCATTTTCACTGCTAGGAATCTCAGCTAGAGTTGCCTCCTTAGACCCCCTGGGACTTCTCCCCATCCGAGATCTCTGATATGTCCAACGGATTGCCCCCAGATTGCCCCCACACCCCTGCTGATCTCCCTGCTCTTTCCCTGGCTCTCCCTACACATTATGATCCTCACACCCTACTCTGGTGCCCATCTCCTCTTCCAATCACTTCCCTCTGTCCATCGACTTCTGATATCTATTTTGTTTCCCCTTCTGAAAAATATTCAACCATCTTCTCTTGGACCCTCCTTATTATTTGGCTTCTTTGGATCTGTTGATTATAGCCGGGTTATCCTGTACTTTATGGGTAATATGCCCTTATAAGTGAGAACATATCATGCATGTCCTTTTGGGTCTGGGTTATCTCACTCAGTATGATATTTTCTAGTTCCATCCATTTGCCTGTGGAACAAATGATGTCCTTGTTTTTAATGGCTGAGCAGTATCCCATTATGTAGATACACAACATTTTCTGTATCAATTTTCGGTTGAGGGACATGGAAATTGTTTCCAGTTTCTGGCTATTACCAATAAAGATGCGTTGAACATAGTTGAGCAAGTGTCTCTGTGGGATGTTGGAACATCTTTTGGGTATGTGCCCAGGAGTGGTATAGCTGGGTCTGGAGGTAGAACTATTCCCAATCTGAGAAACCTCCAAATTGATTTCCAGAGTGGTTGTACAAGTTTGCACCCCGGCCAGCAGTGGAGGAGTGTTCCCCTTGCCTCATAACCTCGCCAGCATGTGCTGTTCTTTCAGTTTTTATTCTTAGACATTCTGATGGGTGTAAGGTGGAATCTCAGAGTCCTTTTGATTTTAATTTCCCTTCTGACTAAGAACATTGAACATTTCTTTATGAGAATGGCCATTTGAGATTCCTCTATTGATAATTCTCTGTTTAGCTCTGCACCTCATTTTTAAATTGGGCTATTTGTATTGTCAATGTCTAACTTCTTGAGTTCTTTATATATTTTGAATCTTAGCCCTGTGTCAAATGTAGGGTTAATAAAAATCTTTTCCCAATTGGTAGGCTGTGTTTTTGTCCTGATGATGGTCTTCTAGGACTTACAGAAATTCTTCAGCTTCATGAGGTCCCGTTTATTAATTCTTGATCTTAGTGCCTGAGCCATTGGTGTTCTGTTCAGGAAGTTGTCTCCCATATTGACTAGTTCAAGGCTATTTCCCACTTTCTGTCAGTGAAAACCTTGGGGTGGGGAGAGGCTGCCCTTGGCCTGATGGGCAGGATGGAAAGGTGTTGGACAGCATGCAACTGGCTCTGCTTGACCTTGTACCAATGATTTATGCTGTTAGATAACATAATGGAGTTTAGAGCCACTCAAAGAATCTTGTAGTTTTGAAATGTGTTTCTGATGGAGATTCCTAGCCCCCACCCCCAGCTGTATTGTAGTACAGAAGCTGTGAAGTGGTAGGCTGGGATATATATGCACCTGGGACTCAACTTTCAGCCTTACTCAGAAGTAACTTTTAAGTTGGATGGCTTAGAAATATTTTAAAAGAGCCCCCACCCTGACACACACACACACACACACACACACACACACACACACACACACACA
>JANHMN010000017.1:46257097-46267097 GCA_030674055.1 Rhabdomys pumilio
ACACACACACACACACACACACACACACACACACACACACACACACATTTTCTTTGATTTTCAAAATCCTTCTCTTTTTTCCTTTCTTACCTGTAGGTGGCATTCTAAGCCCAGGATTACTCTTTTCCTGTTTGACATGATACTCATTATTTGAATCCTCTGCCCATAAGCACTGTCAGAAAAATCATGTCTGCTTGATAATCCATTTAGGCGTTCCATGCCATCGTTTGGAGCATGTTATATTGGTCATTGCATATGAACTGCACTGCACATGGTAGCTAATGTGGTCAGTTTATTAACACTGCAATTAAGATACAATTAATGTCGGATTCTGTTGTATAAACCCATTCTTGATTTACATTGACTCATTTTAACTTACTAATTTTTCTTGACCTGTGCCATCTCATTTCAAATTTTTTTTTATTGTGTTGAGCTCTTACTATTCACCATGAGACCAACCTATGAAATAGAGTCTGTTTTTATACACTAATAATTACTTGATAATACTTAAACAGGGAAGTGAAAAAATCAATAATTTGTTTCATGATGATTTTTTTTATTATTAAATCAGAGACAAACTGTTTTTGTTGTAATATGTTTTTCTTTGACTAGTACTTCATAATTATGTTATGTTTTGTAGTTGGCAAATTTTAATATTAAAACTTTGACAAATGAAAAATAAAAAAAATTTAAGAATTGTCTTTTTTTTTTTTTGCTCCTGTGACTTTTGGTTTCTTGAGACAAGTTCTCATTGTTCCCTTGAACCTCATTCTCTTAAGTGTGGGATTATAGGTTTGTACTCTAAACATGATTTCTTCTCTCTCTTAAATGTGGCACAGTTGCCAAGTCAGTAACCTCATATATCCGTGCAGACAGCTTTGTTGTTCAGTTTTCCTGTGGATGTTAAGCTTCACTCACAGTTGCTGAGAGAGGTACAAGACAAGAGCAATGCAGTGCTACCCCTAGGCTTTATGAACCATCGTTCTTTGACTTCATGCTCTTCTTTCCTACTGTTCCTTAAATGTTGTCAGTCTGTCCGACCATATGGTCATCAGGACAATATTAGTGACAAGTTTTTGCCAGAGAGAATAAATCATTATCCAGACATTAAGTATTGAAGGACACAGTGCAGGTGTTCTCTGACATGTTTCTTTTGTTTTAAGGCAATTATGCTTTTAAAAATTCTCCCCAGGATTGTAACTATACCTGCAAAAAGATGAGTATGAAGGTGATTGTTTTTAATATATTTCTATAGCCACTAAGAGAACATTACTAATTTTGAGATTAACTCCAGGGTGAGATTTACATTGTCACCATACAGTGTAAGGTATGAGTGGTGGCTTCTGTGTAATGAAAAGATGATAGAGACCCATTGAACTGTTTAGTAAAAAGACTGAAATAATGTTTATGTCATCTTCTGAAGAGGAATTTTAGTCTAGTAACATGGCTGCTCTGGCAAAGAATCACACCCAAAGATATGATCTGGCCAGAATACAAACACACCCTGGATTATAGTGTGATCTGGGTTAAATATAGACATACCATTAGTATACACCTTCAATCCTTAATTATGAATGTAAGACTAGTTTGTAGAAGGAAGCCGTGTTTGAAAGTGATGTCTACTTGAGGGGCAGAAAAATTGATGAATCAGAGAAAGATTGGACAGAATGAGTCAGATATAGGATACATTCAACTTTCACAAGGATAAACAGGAAAGAGAGGCGACTTAAAGAGCAGTGAGGGAGAGGCTGATAGTTGTGTTCAGTTCAGTTCAGTTCAGTTCAGTTCAGTTCAGTTCAGTTCAGTTCAGTTCAGTTCAGTTCAGTTCAGTTCAGTTCAGTTCAGTTCAGTTCATGGAGTTCAGAAGCAATCTTTCCAAATACAACAATTCAGTCAGAAGCTGAGAGAAGCCAATTTGAATCAGTGAGCTTGAACAGGCATTTTAGCCAGAACATCTGAGTTAAACCAGCCAGCAGAAAGAACAGTAAATCTCAGAGACTGAAACATTCTGGGCCTAGGTTAGCAGACATAGGCTGGAAGCTGAAGCCTTCAAGGTTTGGGCTTGCAGAAGATTAGAAGATTGTACAGAGGATAGAAGCTTCCAGGCTTCAGTCTAGGGATAGTTAGAAATGCTCAGCCCAAGCCATGGATTCACAGAGCTTGGGTGTAGGGCTCATTTCATTTCTTCTTCTGAGGAAATAAGAGTGACATTTCCATTTACAATCTTTGAGCTGTGCAGCATGCAGTAAAAGCAACATAAAACATTTATTGCATAGAAAATATCATATTTTCTGAGAGCCCACATTCTATTGCTATAGAAATTATCATTATATAACTCAGTATATTATGTATTATATACCTCATGTCTAGCCCCTAGAAATGAAAAAAAAATATGCATGCATGCCTCATAATAACTGTGACTACCTGACATGAAGGAAATCTCTCTGGTGCTGTAGAAATAGAGAAGAAGGGGATAATTTTCTCCTGTGGAATAAGGGAAAGCTCCAATGAAGACACATCTGGAACTTAAACTGTGGGAATACAGTGGGCAGGAGTGTGATGATGTCCAGTAGAGATGTGCAGAAACGCAGCATGTTCAGGGGAAAGAGCAAGTAGAGAGGATTATGGGATCCACCAAAGTCAATGTGTGTGAAAATATTCTCTAAGAGTCTTTTTTTTTCTTTTTATTCATTACCATGTTATTCTGAAACAGCTTTTAAAATAGATTTCTTTTTGGAAGCTTGTTTATTTCAAATAGACATATTACTGATGTATCAACATTTCTCTACTTCTAAAATATTTCTAACCTTTCATAATTTCTGTATTCTGTCTCTTTTTTTGTATCTAAGAAATTTGAGGGTATTGAGGGACAATAGCAATCAAAAACACCAGTGAAATAGGAAAGGAAAGGTATTTTGCTTGTGGTTTTCCTGTGAATAGCCAATCTCTTTGTGTTTGGGGAGGTATTTTCCAGGTTATGAAATATGACCAGCATACTTTGTACTCTGTTGTGATTATTAAAAATATTGGGCAAGTCAGAGCTGAACTCTGAATTTCAATTTATTTTGTAAAGTCCATATTGGAACCAAAGATTATTACGCTATATATATTATTGGTCACAAGGAAATTTCATAAGTAGACTATAAAGTAAACAAATCATTTTTTGGTTGAGAAAAATAATTTTCAGTTATGCAGCTAATACATATTTGAATAGGCAACACTAATTATGTGTACATTTCTCATCCAAAATATTTGTATTGTATTTAATTGAATTGACAAGTAAGGGGTTAAGGGACCAGAAAGTTTATTATTTATTTATTTATTTATTTGTCTCAAGACTTAAAGTGCCCTTTCTTCTAAAATGTCAGATCTTATCATGGAAAACATAATTCTGTGTCTATGAGATAAATGTGAACTTATATTTGTTATACATCAATGGATGAGATAAATGTGAACTTATATTTGTTATACATCAACGGATGCAGACTCTACCATCAAATTTAATTTTTAATCAATCAGTTGCTAAGCATGACTCTTCAGTGGAGAGGAAATACCAAGTAAAATGATGTCAGAATTGCTGCTCAAAATACAGCCTCAGGAATGTTAAGTTCTATTGGAAATTGACCTTAGGTAGACTGCGTTGTTATCTTCCTTGAAATGGAGCATTCACTCTCTTCTTAGCAGGTGTGTATAATCTGTGCTTTATTATTTTACACATGTGGGGTTTGTTAGCAGTGATGCTGTAAAGGTGTTAGGGAAATGAAACATTAATTTATGTAGAATATACAAAGGAACAGAGAAAAGGGGATTGGAACTTTTTACCCTACGATTTGACCTCAGAGAAAAATGTGGATTTAATGATGCCCTTTTGCTTCAAGTGTCTACAGTTCCTAGTATTATGAAGAAAAATAATTCCTGAAGAGATCAAGAACAGTACTCCATGGGGGCCTCAGTAGAAATTAGGCAATGTTCTAAGAAATGCTTCATACACATCTCTATACACATACTTGTTTTTTCTGTCAAGTTCTTTATTCTCAAATAATGAGAGAGGTCTATCAGATGAGTAGTTGTGCAGGTGACTGTGTGTGCTGATGAACAAATAAATGCATTTGTTGCTGAGGGAGAAGTATAAGTCTAGGTTTGCATAGGTATGGTGTCTGTCATATATACAATTTTGATCCCAGTGTGAAAATGAATTTCTGTTTCCTTCTGTTTCTTTGACCAAGGTTTCACTTTCTCTTTGAGACCCTTTAAAAGATAGTATCTCACTATGTTGTGCAAACTTCCTTTAACCTAGCAATTCTCCTCCTGTCTCAACTTCTCAAGACTTTAAATTAGAGCTCAAAGGCATGCAGCAATAAAAGCTCCACCTGGGACATCTTTTCCTATTAATTTTTCAAAGTAAATCAACTTGTAACTCAATCACTGGACAGGTACAGAAGGTAGTTCTCATTCATCCACTTATTAGAACTTGGTTTTGGGTCAAATCACTTACTTGTTCTTCTGAGCCTCCTTTTTTTTTCTTACTATTTTGATATTTTCCTTAAATCCTCTCTACATGAATGTGCACCACAGAGAGAGCCAATGGAAAGCATGTTAGTTTTTCTTTCCTTATGGAGAGAACTACTCTGGGAATCATGCAACTGCACTGTAGACAATCTTCTTCATTCGTTTAATGTGGGGAGGGATACCTGAGACACGATATATACTTAGTCACTTTTCAAGGTGTGGACTTGTAATTCACAGAATCTACACCACCAGGCCCCAAGTTCTGTAAGTGGATTTGATTTGAGTCACCTTGTCAGTTTTGAAACAATGTCATAAATATAAATGTCAAACTCTCCAGGAAAGGCGATGGCTATGCCACTTTGCTAGCTTCCACAAAACCCAATTTTCTGTGCAACCCCTGGTGCATTAAAAAAAAAATAAAATTTAATACAAGAGTTGACGGGTGTTTCCACCTTTTATTAGCTACTGAGGAGAAGGCTGCTTCTATTCCATCAGCCACTCACAGCACAGCCAGTTTCACATTCCTGTGCACTCAGCTCCTCTAGCTGCATGGCCAGCTAAATAACATCCAGAGGGCAGGTCCTTGAAGTATTTGTTCAGGTGACCACAAATCTAGATCTGCCCTATTTCCTAGAAGGTCAGGCAATGCCAAAGATTCCGTTTTTAAATTATTTCTGCCTTTGACCTCTCTGATGAAATTTCTGCTGAGTGTAAGATAACACAGAGAAATTTTGAGTGGATGAAATGTAGTTATTGTCTTGGGGTTTATTTCACTGAGCACACCCCAAATTGTTCAAGACAGGAATTTGTGTTGTAAAGGCAAGTCAACACAACTTTATGAAAATAAAATTTTCTGAAGATAGGATTAACTCCTACTTTTACTTTCCTTGTCTGCTCTCTGTGATTCTGTTTGTCTATATCCAGAACCTCTCTGCTCTTTCTGGTTATAGCTCTTTTACAATAACATTTCAAAAACAAATCCACTTAGAATTATAGATTAAGTTGGAGGAAAACTTAGAAAGATAAAGAAGAATTAGATCTGCGTTCAATACATGTATTTTTGGCTAAATTCTGGGTCGGCCTAGATCCAGGCATGTTTTGATTTACATGGTTACTGAAGATGAGATGGCCAGGGCACAACAGCCTGATACGAATAAAAGTAAGTTAGGATCACCAAGGGCAAATGGTCTAATTGGAGAGAGTCAAAGACCCCAGTGATCTGCCAGTCACTATCCTCCAAGGCATCTGCATCAAGTCATGAAAGAGTTCCCCCAACTCAGACTCTTAAAGACTTGGAGAATAGACTGTGGTATACTGGCCAACATCCATCCTGACTAATCAATATTCCTGTCCAATATAATGGCTCTCAGTATAGTTCCATAGGAATTCTGTTATCAGGGAATTTCCATTACCAGGGACTGCTTCAAGAAGAGGGGGAAGGAAGCTGAAGAAAATACTGTGGTACAATGTAGTGATGTTCTCAGTTGACATGAAAAGGTACGGGGCAGGGGCAGGGGCAGAGGAAGAGCTGGAACAGAGGAAGGACGTGTGACATTTCCCCAGACTGCACTGGCCATTTAACCTTTAACCATCACAGTCATTCCAAGGAGAATGAGTTACGATTCCCACATACAATGAGAAATGAAGCTCAGCATGCTTAAATGGCTTTTCTGTCAAGCTGTGCAGTCATGAATTGAAACCAGGGGCATCGCCAGGGCTTGCTCCATTTCCACAGATGGCTGCTTCATTCTTTATGCTACCCCTGTCTTCTTTCTGAAGAGCTACTAAGGGCCTGAGCCAGGCTATTATAGCAGGAGCCTCTCAGCCATTTGTGTTGTCGCTGTTCAATTTAGCTTCGCTCCTCATGTGCTTACAGTATATAAGTACCGCTTCCTCCCTTTTGCCTATTCTAAGCTGCTCCAGATGACCCATGGACTAAAAATGTCTCTTATCTTCACTAGGAAGCAAAAGAATCAAGTTAGTTTCCAGATTCATCTGCTTGAGGGAACTGAGAGCTGAGCATCAGGTGATCAGGGAAGATGAGGTGATTGGATAATGACTAGAGCTGGCTGAAGTCCATAGTGACAGCCTGGGTCTTCTGAATATCCTTAGAGGACATCAGTTATCTGTTTGTTCAGGAAGTGTTGTTCGGATTCTGAAAGGTCAAAACTGCAATTGGAGCCAGCCCAGCAGGCTCCATAAATCCCAGTTCACCAAGTGGGTGACACTCTCCTTTGGATGATCCCACCCATGCCTGCAACATCTGGGGAAATGAATGGATGCTGAGAAGGTGAAGTAACTCCCCCCGGAACTTTACAGCAAAGCTGTTGTATGGCAACGACTGTGCTCTCCAGTACCTGTATTAAACAGTAATTCCAAACAGAACAAAATACAATTCACTTCTGCAAAAATCATGGTACTTACCCATGGATTCTGTCCATTTGCATAGTTACAGACTTTGGGGTTGTGTTCATGTCCCTAAGCAGCCCCCTTAGAGGCCTTGAGGGTGTAAATATTCCTTTTTTTCTTCTGTTTGACTCTGTCTCTGTGTGTGTCATTTTATGGAAGTTTCACCACACTTAGTCAGAGTCTGGGCCACTGAATTTGAGGACTACAATCAAATTTTTATGATGACACACACGGACAAGAAGATAAAATGTATGGTGGTATTTTAGAAAATGTTCCCTTTCAGGCACCTTGAAAGCACAGCAGCTTGAAGGTTGGAAGGAGGGCAGAACACAGTGATTATCCTCAGAGGAAAAAAACAGGCATCAAAACAATTTGAGGATGAGATAAAAAGAAAAACAGTCCACAATTTTCAGAGGGACTGAGGGTGGGGAACATGGGAAAGACTGGAATGAAGGAATAGGAATGGTTGGAGGGAGAAACAGAAAGGTGGAAACTGGTATAATTAAATTTTAAATAAAAAAATATAAAAAGTTTTCCACTCACTTATAATTTAATAAAGCTTTTGGAAAATGTGGCAATCATTTCTCATGCTGTCCTCTCAACACACTAAAACATTATCTTTCCCTCCCACCTTTTCCATTTCCTTTCTGCTTTTCTTTCTGCAATGTTTTCCCTCCAGCCTTCTGACCCTTCTTTTCTTCTCTGTCCTTCTCTTTCCTTACCCTCCTCTCCTCCCCAAATAGTGGCTTGTTTGTTTTCATTTAGTGTCTCCAGTAGGACAGGTTGGCTTCTAAAGCTTAGGATGGCCCCAAACTCTGGATGCTCCTGACCAACACCTTCAGAGTGCTTGGAATACAGGCATGGACCACCAGCTTGCTTTATGTGATGTTTAAGACTGTCTCAAGGTAAGTCCTCTACAAGCTGAGTTTCATCCTCAGCCTCATGTTAATGCTTTTAAAAATACATGTTTCTGTTAGGTAACTGGAGTTTTAAACTCTACGAATGATCAGTTCATACTGATTCCAGCGTGGGGGTCTCTAAAGCATTCTTCTCTGTCCTAACATCCCCATCTTCTGCTGTAATCATCTATGCAAGAGTTGTTCTTATTTCCATGTTTACTTCTTTAGTATTATTACCTCAATATGCATCTTACTTCTCTTTCATCATCCTCACAGATTTAGTATATCTCAGACTCAAACAGCATTGAACCTTCCAAACCAAATTTCTATTCACCTTCATTTCTCTGGATTACATAAATATCTTCTAATATTTCAGGCTAAAACATTCAGATATTCTCCTAACATTTTCATAATTCTCTACCTACATCCTGTCATATACTTCTGGAATTTTTTCAACTTATAAGTTAATTGGCATATAAACTTTCACATATTTATGAAGTGGGGTCTAATTCAATACTTGACCACTATATGTACCGATCAAAGCAGGTAATTATTAATCTTGACTTCCCAGGCATTTCTTATTTTTATCAGTTAGAAACTTTTAGTTCTTTTAGTTTTCAAAAGAAACATTATTCATGGTTATAACTGTAGTTACTCTATGGTAGTATATAAAAATCACTACAGGTTCCTCTTTTTTTAGTTGTATTTTAATATTTATCTTCTAATCTTTCTCCATCCCTGCATCTGGTATTTTTCTTAGTCTCTATAAGCCATTATTCTACTTTCTATTTTATTGTGACCAACTTTTATAACTTCCACAAACGAATTGAGGGTGTGTGGTCTTGTCTTTGTTTCTAGCTGATTTCACATAATATACTCCCTGAATTCCATCTATGTTGTTGGCAAAATAATCTTATTCTTTTCTTAGCTGAAAAATAGTTCATTTCAAAGCCTCTAAGATAACTTGCTCTTGAACACTGTTGGTGGGATGTAAGATAAAATAGGGAAACATTACAGAGCCTCCAAAGACAGAATATGGAGCTACCCCGTGACCCATTGGTTCATAAATACTAGAAGAGACACGTTTCTTTCAAGTTCAGTTCTTCCACTATTTAACTCCTGAGTATGTGTCATGCTAGCCAAGTGGGTGCTTCCTTTTTAGCCTTTCATTCTCTTACACAGGATTACAGATAATCTAATCTTTCATGGATTCCATGTCTATTACTACTTTTCTATACTGTCTTATTGTCTTATAAAATCTCGTTTATCTAAAGGCCAATCTTCCTCTTTCTTATATGTTACCCTCTTAAACATCCATCCATTCTAGTTTCCGTGACTATCTGTATGCTCCTTGGTTCTGTGGTACACACTCATGATACCAGCTTCTAAAGAGCTTACCTCTATTCTATCTCTGTAATTTGCTTCTCTGCGCCTTCAGCAACCGTCCTTCAGCTTTCCTACTTATTGATTTCTATTCATAAGAACACTTTTACTACCAATCTATGCTCCTTTCATCATCCTTCTGCATACCCCAGTCTGCCTCTCACAGCCAAGAGGTTTATGGCCACCTTTCGTTTACTCACTACTCAAAATCTTTAGTCAATGCTAAACGTGATGCTGACTACTCTCTAAGGTATTCTTACATCTTTTTTCTTTCCTCATGAGCTCGTAGCATAGTACTATTCTAATTTCAGGTAGAACACTTACTGACAGCATTTGGCTCTGCTTTCTGAAGACTAGACAGTTCAATTCACATTCATTTTTCTCCACAGGCTGTCTTGTATACATTAGGTGCCTAATTAGTCCTGTGAAATCAAGCTTCTCAGCTATGCTTTTTTTTTTCAAGTTCTTTGTTAGGAATGACCATTTCCTTTCTTTTTTCTTTTATTGACAATAGATTTCCTTCTCATATAACACATAGACTACCCTCCCCATAGAAACCCACTTGTCTCACAATGAGGAGTCCCACAAAAATGCTAAGCAAATAGCCATAATATATATGCAGAGGACCTGGACCATGATTTACAGGCCCTATGCTGACTGCTTCAGTTTCTGTGAGCTTATAGGTGAAAAATGGCCATTTATGCAGTGTTGTTTTTTGTTTACCCATTCCTGCTTCCCCCCTTTGATCATTAAGGAAGTTTTGATTGCTATCCTGCTATGTTGAAATTGATTCCCCTGGC
>JANHMN010000017.1:46268647-46331147 GCA_030674055.1 Rhabdomys pumilio
TGTGTGTGTGTGTGTGTGTGTGTGTGTGTGTGTGTGTGTGTGTGTGTATTACAGAGCACACATAGAGGTGAGAAAACAACCCGAGGAATGGGTGATATGGGTTTCCTCTTTCTACCATGCATTTCAGAGATCAAATCAGGTCACCAGACTTGGAGACAAGTGTTTCTACCTGATGAACCATGCCCTTGGCCATAATGCTTTGCTTTCAAATTCAATCCTAGACAATTAACTCTTAGCATAAAGATAAAAATCTTTCTTGAATGACTGACAAATGCATTAAATAAATGATTCTACTGGACTTCAAAAGGTTTATGACCCATGAAATTGCTTAGTAATGTAATGATTGATAATAGAAATTGACCAAAATGAAGGCTGTTTGCAACCGTACTGGAAACCCTGGAGTTTTCTAATAGGCGGTAGGATAGGAATCTTTAGTATAAATTATCCCAAGTGACGGAAGAAATTTTAGACATACAGTGCCCAGTTCCGCTCACATAATTTATATTGATATCACATTCAATAGCTATAGCAACTAAGATTTGTAAGTAAGACACATTGTTCAATTAGGCAGAATTAATACGCAAATCTAGGAAGACTGTTAAACTAGAGATCATAGATAGAAATGAGAAAACTTAAATCAGCAATAAAAACTCAATTCTAGAAACCACCCTTAATTGAAAGGTGTCTGTCTATATGTTCAGCTATGTTGCCTAGACCTGTGTGAGGAAACTGCTGTTGTAAAGACCCAGCTGTTGTGGACTTGACTTTGGATAATGTCAAGAGAGATATACATGAGACTTGGTGTTATTTGCAGTGGGTCCTAGCAGTATTAGCCTCTCAGTGACTTCTGTTCATTTCAGCTCATATGGGCCAATGAGAAGAACAGACTGTCATCTTCCTCAATATTAAGTGTTCAGTTCTAGATATACCAGAAGAGTCAGCATTCAGGAAGCAATGGCAGAATTTGGCTAATGGAGAAAGCCGCTGATGGTACCCTCAAGCAATTTGGAAGGAAAAGGGCTAATTTCTGAAACCTAGAGATGGTTAGAAAGTATAATAACAAGAGCAAGAAGCATTTGGAACTTGCTGAAAATGTGCATACTAAGAAGTATAAATATTTTCTTTTTTTAGCAAAATGGAAATAAAAAAATCATCAAAATAGAGAGGAATGGGACAGTAAAATCTGGACAAGTCAGGATTCTTGGTCACAAAAGAAACAGCAAGGCAAAACAAAAGCTGAATGAATGGAATTCACTGGGCTGGGGCAGCAGACACGGAAAGTAGAAGCTCCCTGTCTTAGAACAGCAACAGAGTAGGGAGAAATGACCACACAAACCTGAAAGAAAACATCGCATCTGCAGTTTCACAAGAGCTGAGCACATGTCATGCTTGTCTTTCCGGGTCTCAGTTACTTTTCTCAGGATGGTCGTTTCTATCTCTATCAATTTACCTGAGAGTTTCATAACTTCATTTTTCTAAACAGCTGAATAAGATTTTTTGGGGGTAAATGTAACATGTTTTCATTCTCCATTTAGTTGTTGGACTTTTGAGATGTTTCCATTTTCTGGCTATTGTGGATATAGCAGCAAAGAACATGAATGAGCAGGCATCTCTAGAGTAGGATGTAGGATCCTTTAGAAATATATTGATCATGATGGAGATCCTTGTCTAGCTTTTAGGTGAATCGCCACACTAGTTTTCTTACTGGCTGCATCACTTTGCTTTTCCACAGACAGTAAGTGTTTACCTTTCCCTGATCCATGTCAGCATTTATCATCATCTTCCTTTCTTCCCTCCCTCCCTCCCTCCCTCCTTTCTTTCTTCCTTCTTTCTTTCTTAACCTTAATTATTCTGATTTGGGCAAGAGGACATGTCAAAGTAGTCCACTTGGGAGGGAGAGTCAGTCAGAACTTTAATTTCAAGGCCAGCCTGGTCTACATAGAGAGTTCCAGGACAGCCAGGGTACACGAAGAAACCTTGTATCAAAAAACAAAACAAAAAGCAACAACAAAAAAGTGTTTCTTAGCTATTTATATTTGTTTACTTCTATTTTCTGCTAAGTTGTGCCTCTTAACCACTGAGTCATATCTCCAGGCCTAGTATACCTGTTTTATTTTTGTATAACTCCCTAATACAATACAAAATGATACCAGTTTACAATCTGATTAAAGATGGGAAAAAACAGCATTGTTATCTACAATTTCATTTTGTAAGGCATTAAATTTCTTGGCATATTCATTCTTCTCATCTGCTGCAATAGAGTAGTGGAGTGGGAATGAGTGGGGGATGGGGAGAACTCTTGTAGAGGGAAAGGGGAGGAAGGAGATGGCAAATGGGATGGAGGCATAGTGGGGGGGTAACTGGGAAGGGGGATATCATTTGAGATATAAATAAATGGAATGATTAATAAAAAAATTAAAAATATAATGTGTCTTTGATGTTAAAAATAGTCTCAGGAGGGGTAGATGAGGAACTATAATCAAGTTTTGATACCTTGATTATAAATGCCTTTCTTGTCATCAAGGGTATCATTATTGGCATCTGTAACATAGGGTACTATGATATATGAGTAAGAGATAGAGGGTATACAGAATGAAACATTGTAAAACTCTTTCATAAAGCTTAGAGTAGTTAAGAAAATGTTAAACAACAATATCAACAACAACAAACCAACTTTAAGTTTGGGAAGATGGCTTATTGGATAAAGTGCTTGCTGTTCAAGTATAGAACTGAGTTTGAATCCCCAGCACCTACATAAAAGCTGGTTGCTGCAGAAAATATATCTAACCTTAGTACTGGTAGGACAGAAGCAGACTTGCTGTCTAACCTGCTAGCCAAAATGGCAAGCTCCATATTCACTGAGAGACTTTGCTTTCAAAACTGAGGTGTAGAATAGTAGAAGACACCATGTATCAATTTCTGGCCTCCACAGATCCACAGGTATGTGAGAAGACTCCCATAGGTACACATGTATACTCTATACACATAAACTCACTGAAAATCACAGCTACACATAGGAAGCATAACTACATTTCACTGGCAGAGTATAGACAGATTTCAGAATGTATAAATATTATTTATACATTCCCTTACTAATTGTAAAATTTTCTTTTTTTTGAAGTTTATTTTTTTTTATTATCAAATCATAAGTTTTACTTTTTAACACAGGGGTTATAAACATGAAAATGCAGGATGTGGGAAGGGGATGACACAGGAGCATAGGTGTTCAGGGGGAGTACAGATATCTTTCAGAATAGGGTATCAGCTGGGTGAAGGTTCAGGGGTCAGGTCACTATGACTCTGCCTATGATTCACTTGTCCTTATCTAAGTTGGTACTATCTGCCAAGGCTGCCTATTTACAAGGTCTATGACTACTTAGACTGGTAGATTTCCACAAAAGCTGCCTGTTTACAATAGTTTATAGTCATCTGTTTCAGTGTTTTTCCATAGAGACCCAAGACTTTGTGTTAGCAGGCATGTATGTCAGGCATATTGCTGATTTTAGGCTTATGGCTGATTTTGGGCCTTCAGTGTATAAGCAGGGCTGCACCTGACATCTCCCTTCTCCAAGTATAGAAAGGCTGAGGCGATTCTAGTCTTGCCAAGGCGGGGATAGAGGCCTGACCTCCAGTAATTAAAGGGGACCTTGTAATGGCTCCGGTCCTCCTGTTGTTGTCCAGTGAGGCATGAGGGCCATACCCATCCCGATGTCTTTTTCTTGGAGAGGGGATACTTTTGACATCAACCCTTATGCAGTCAGGCTTGTCCCTCAGGGAACCCAGAAATATATTTTTAACTTTTATTTATATTCCCTTGCAGTGCTTAGCCTCACAGCCTAAGCAATATTTCAGATCATCAGACAGAGGGGGTTCTGGGTGGCCCCACTCTGCTTGGTCTAGGGGCAGAAGTCCCCTCTTTTAGGTTGGGTGGAGATGGGACTTGGGAACACCCTGGATAGAGTAACAACCTCATTTAGAGTCTTGTGGTCCTCCATAGCTAGCTTATGATAATGTATCTGAATAGATTTTGCTATCAGATTATCTGTCTGTTGTTTCACAAAGTTAGTCAGCTGATTTAATGCCTAGGGACCAAAGGAAATAAGCAAAAATAACCCAATTAATGGTCCCAAGATGGAAGGAAGTAGGGTTAACAATCATGGAGAGGTTGAAGACCAATTCTTGTACAAGCTCTCATCTTTCTCTTTCTCTCTCTGTCTTTTCTCAAGACTTTCTCTGGCCTTTTTCATGCTCCCTTTAATCATGTAAAATTTTCTTAAGGCATTTATTTAAGCAGAACATTTGTCGTGCACGTGAGAACAAAATATGTGCTATCTCTTTATTCATGGAGTTTATAATTAGATGGGATATAAAAGTTAAGTGCATAGGCCATATATATGTTGTGTGTGTGTGTGTATATGTGTGTGCGTGTGCGTGTGTGTGTGTGTGCGTGTGTGTGTGTGTGTGTGTGAAGGTAGTTTATGGAAGCACACGAGCACAAAGGGTTTAAAACAGAGAGAATGTGGAGGTTGGCAGTATAGTATACCATGGAGTACTATGGAAAGTGATAAGAAATAAGCTTTTCCTTTCATAACAGCAGATGTAAAGACACTGCCAATGTAACTAAAAATAAAAATTATGAAGGTAAGCTGAGTCTATTAAGTGCTTTTGGAGAGTAACTATTTAACTAATTGTAGTTCTTCCTCACAAGTTTGCCATCTGTTTTACATCCCGTTACCTCCATTTACTCAGAAAATAGGGAACACTGAGATGATTTCATAAGCAACACATGTCAGACAGATAGACACAAATGAAAGCGGCAGCCTGCAGAAGGCAAATGATAGTTCTACTGTTTTCTTGGGAGACAGTTTGAACAGAGGGAAAGATTGTGAGATCTTAAATGTAGAATTATCTGTAGCACCTGTTAACACTGGGATCATAATATGCTAAGACTCATGGGAAAAATGATACTGAGTACCATTAATAGACAATGGAGATAACAGTAGCTAAGGTGCTTGATACCCAAGTAGGAGGATGTGAGCTCCCAGAACCCAAGACAGAAAGATCTAAAGAGCTGGTAATAGGTTATGCTCTTGTAGTTTTACCACTGGCTGTGGAGGCAGCAGCAGGCAGATATCTGGGGCTACATGACTAGTTAGTCTAGTGGAATTGACCAACTCAAGGTCCCATGAGAGATCTTGTCTCAAAAATTAAAGTGGATGGTATTTCAATAATGACGCCGAAGATTGTCTGTTCTATAAGAATCAAACATGTGTACACACCAGTAGACTAGTAGCTGAGCACAAACATGTATCTACACACACACACATGAACACACATACACATTTGACTGCTATTGATCTGTTTATAAATTTAACAAGTTAATTTAGGTCAAATTCATAGAGTATAGCACCTAGTATGGTAGTTGTTTGTAGCTCTTTAGAAACTTTGTCCTTTCCAATAGATACGTTGCCTCCTCTTATGAATGAGCTAAGCATACTTTTTAATTCATGGATCTCTGGAATTTCATTGCCCAACCCTAGTCTTCTAAAGCTCAATAATAAAAGCAGCTGGAACTGGAGAAAAAATATACACTCAGAGAAGGAAGTTTGACTCTAGAGAAGTTGTTTCATATTCTTAAAAAAATTTTAGGTAGTTTATTTAAATATATTTTAGGAAAAACACATTTTAAAAATTGAAAACAGATTTGTATCTCATACAATACATCCTGACCACAGTTTTTCTCCCTCCATTCCTCCCAATCTCTCCTTTCTGTCTCCCCAAGATCTATACCTCCTTGTTTTCTTCCAGAAAAGAGGTTCTTTTCTAAGAGACAATAACCAAATATAACAAAAAGGATATAATAAGACTAGACAAAAGCCAGTAGGAGGAAAAGAATCCCAAGAGCAGGCAAAGGAGTCAGAGACACACCTGCTGCCACTGCTAGGAGTCCCACAAAACCACCAAGCTAACAGCCATAACATATATGCAGGGGGCCTGGTGCAGGCCCTGTGCTTGCCCCTTCAGTCTCTGTGAGCCCATATGAGCCCTGCTTAGTTGATTCAATGAGACATGTTCTCCTGATGCTCTGCATCCCCTCTGACTCCAACAATCCTTCCTCTCTCTCTTCTGTGGGGTTCTCTGATCTCCAGTGGGAGAAACCTGGTGGAGACTTCCAGCATAGACTCTCTCCACATAATGTCTTGCTGTGGGTCTCTGTACCCCACTTTATCTGCTGCTGGAAAAAGCCTCTTTGATGACAGTTTTTAACACTTTAAGATTTATAGAAAAGTTAATAGAGTTCTATATTATTTATTGTCAACAGTGTATATTGTAAGTTTTACAATAAACAAATACTGATAGATAATTCTTTCAATTCCATATTTTATCTGATAGCCTTTTCTCCATTTTACTATCATTTCCTTTTCTTATCTACAAACCCACTCAGTCTATACTATATTATATTTCATTGCTGTCTCCTTAGACTCTTCTTGTTTGTGACAGCTTTCATTTAATTTTTTTTTTTGATAAGCTTCAACACTTTGGAAGACTATTGTTTAGACTTTTTCAGAATGTCCCGAGATGGTTATGAGTGTTACGGATATAGAGAAGAACAGTACACAAGTGAAGTACCGTTGACATACTACTGTATCAAGCCAAATCAAGGGTGTCTGCCATCAACATGATGTATCACTGTTGACACAAGGATGTTAAGTCCTATTTGAAGAAATTATAGGGTGCTCATGGAGTCCAGAATTAGGTTTTAGATCCCCTGGAGCTGGAGTTACAGTCAGTCATGAGCCACATGATGTGTTTTCTGGAAATGGAACTTGGGACCTCTGGAAGAGCAGCAAGAATTTTAAACTGTTAAGTCATCTGTCCACTTTACAAGGAATACATTTTAATTATCATTATTTCTGGGTAGAGCAAACTAAAAGAGAGAAAAATCTCTTCTATTTTCCATCCTTAGGGAGTAATATACAAATGAATGTTCTGAGGATGCCATTCTTTTTCTCAATATTTTGTGCAATATTTGCTTTGTGTATATTTCAGCATTGGCGGAAAGCTCTATGCGTGAACTGAAGGAAACGAATGACATACAGTTTGATAAATTAGAAACAGACACATGGTCCTTGCTGTTAAACTCCCATGGGCTGAGTGTAGAGACAGCTGTTGGTAATTTAAAAATAGATGCATCCTTACTTATTAATACCCACTCTCCTTTACTCGAAGCTTTACTCCTTTACTCCTTTACTGGAGTAAAGTCGTGTATACATGACTGACCAACAAGGTGAAGTGTGCAAATACGTTCAGATGTTAATGTAAAACCACCATGTAAGGATGAAGCCCTTAGATTTAATCTAGAACTTTTGACAGGCAATTGACAAAATGTTCAGAGGACAATAATACTATAGTCTATTTAGGTTAATTGCTCTTGATATGAAGTGGTTTATGGTGCAACGAGTAAGAGTGGGAGGTATGATTGCCATTACTTCATGCTTTGGTACATTACCGTGTCTTCTCGGCAGTGTTAATTTGATCTTTATAACACAGTCAGGGAACATAAGTGCAAATGGATTTCTGAGCCCCATTTATTGTGAGGCCAGATACACCTTGGATTATTAAACAAGAAGATATCGCTTCACCAATAGATGCAAACTTTTATTTAAACAGGTAATAGTTACCCAGAAGAGTGTTGTCACCAGAGATATAAGCACTTAACTGGTCATGGACTAAATCACATAGATATGGGTGTTGGAATGGCTATAAGAAAAATAAATTTCATGGCTAAAGTTTTTTTCTGCTCCATCAGAACTTTATTTATTTTGGGGATTATAATTTAATTACATTTCTCTTTTTCCTTTGTTCAATCCCTATCATATACCCCTCTCCACTCTCTTACAAAACAATGGCTGCTTTTTTCACTAGTTCTTATTGAATGCATACTTGTATTTTCAAATACGTATATTCATAAATATGATCTGTCGGGTCCATAGGTATGTTTTCAGGGAATGACCATTTAGCACTGGAAAATCCGTTAGCGTTCCCTTGGAAAGGTAACCTCTTCCCACACCCAGCTTTACTTATTTGTCTATAGTTTTCTCTGTAGTGTTGAAGCTTCTTAGGCTTTCCTCATCCTGTCTGTCATGTTGGTTGGAACTACAACAAATGGGTATTACCTTTTCCTTCCCTTGGAGTGGGTGGAGCCTTGTAATAGATACAGTCGTCTTTCTTTTCTTATTCTTAGATTCCTTGGTATGGCATTTCATACTACTTTGGGATACTTTGATTATCTGTCAAGGTCTTCCAATTCCTAATTTCAAGATTCTATATTCTTGAATTAGATTCTAATTGGCTTAAATAAATTGGAGTAGCTCATTACATTTTGAATATTGATTAATTGTGAAAAAATGATTTAAAAGATCCAGTTAGAGTAAATATGAGGAATTTTCTTGGAAATGAAGAGAATGAGGTTTTTCTTCGATTGAGAGAAACAGCACAGACATAGGGAAAGCCCAACAAAGAAGCTGGGAGGGAGGGAGGGAGGGAGGGAGGGAGAGAGAGAGAGAGAGAGAGAGAGAGAGAGAGAGAGAGAGAGAGAGAGAACTCAGCTGTTAAGAGAATTTGCTGATTATGCAAAAGAACCGGGCTTCTTGTCCAAGCACCACAATGGACAATGGGTAGCTTGCAACTGCGTGTAACTCCAGCTTTAGGGGCCTAACACCCTCCTGTACATTCCTTTGGCACCTGCATACAATTATGCACATGCAAACATACATATGAAAAAAATTTTAATTAATTTTTAAATATATATAAAAAGAACACAAGAACAGAGTTAAGTCTTTTTTTTGGGGGTGGGTGGGTTTCGAGACAGGGTTTCTCTGTGTAGTCCCTGGCTGTCCTGGAACTCACTCTGTAGACCAGGCTGGCCTCTAACTCAGAAATCCACCTGCCTCTGCCTCCCAAATGCTGGGATTAAAGGCGTGCGCCACCACGCCCGGCCAGGGTTAAGTCTTTGAAGGAAAATCATGTAAGATTTTGAAAAGATGTTTTGAATCTTGGTTAAGTCTGATTTTTTTTTTTCTCTCATATTTTGTTATTGGATATTATGTTTACATTTTAGATTTTATCCCTTCAACCCATTCTCCCCACCATCCAGGAACCCCCTATCCCATCCCCCTCCTGCCTCCACAATACTGCTTAACAGTGAGATAGTCAAATTTTCAGATGATTGTTTGCCTCCACTCCCAAGGCTTAATCTAGTATCATTATGAACCGAAATCCAATTTAGTTTAATCAAAGCAGTTGGCATTTAGAGCACTGACCTACAGAGAGAGAAAAGAGTGGGATGCATGTAGGGGAAGAATATTCGGATCAGTAAGCGGTCATTTTTAACTGTGGTTGTTGACATTCATCTATATTCTATGGAGACACAGCAGCAGCTTGGGGCTTATTATCCACTGACGGCAAGGACAGGTATCCAGTTATTTGTAGCTATTCTAGGGATGAAACCATTCTTTAAATGTAAAGAGCCACAGGATGACTGCCCAACACATGAACCTACTGGGTAGCAAATACTCAGATTTGAATAGCATTGTATCCTTGTGTTCATTCTGGGTTGAATATTACTCATTAAGAATTTTCAGATGCTGAGAAAAAAAATTGCTCAGATCCAATGACAAACTTAATGAAATATAAACAAGTAGCAAAGTCTTCAATTAATCAGAGGCATTGGGGTGTTTCTTTTAGAAGATTTACCAAATGACATATTTTCCCCATTTAAAGGAATTACAAAAAAAGTTAAGACCCGAGGGTAACAACCAATTTGAAGAAAATCAATGTTAATTATACAAGAATAGGATGTTCTTTTTAACAGTACCCTTGAGGAGGGAAAACCTGGCATTCTTTATCTCAAGACTTACTGACAGTGTGTCGAGGTTTAATACAGGCAATGACCATAAGTGACCCAGGCCTTTAGGAAGAATTAGTTGTGAAGACCAAACACTTGCATATAGCTTGATGAATGCTTTTTTCTAAGCAAGAGGAGCTGTATATTCAGATCCTTAGGACAAAATAGATTTTTTGTAAGTAGACAGGTTAGTTTTCTAGATGTTTTTTGAAACTATTAACCCAGATTTATCATGCCTGCCCATTACCTTGTTCTATAAGGAATCTATAGCTCCTACAACCAATATCATCTTATGAGATCAGCTTAACCCTTTTGCTTCTGGCATCTCTTCATTAAGAAATTAAGACTTTAAGGCTCAGTCTACTTCACTTCAAAAATTTCCATCTTGATGAGATAGCCTCATGGCTCCTTAAGAGCATGCTTGAAGGTGTGGTTGCCATTTCAGGCCTTCTGCCTTGTATGCTTCATTGCCTCACACCTTCCCCTGGCCACTGATCTTTAAACATCTCCCTTTTCCCTCTATGTTTAGTTTTTTCCTCTCTCTCTGATTACTTCACTTGGCCTCTACCCCACCCAGTAGCTTCTCTTCCCCGGCACAAGTGTCTCTGAATGTTTCCCATCATTGGTTCCTTCTCACCCTATATTTACTCCATAATCCACAGCATATCAGCTTCTTCACTTACTGCTCAAATGAAACCACTTTTATTAAAGGCTTTATAGATTTTCTAATTAGAATTCTAATTGAACATCTTTCTGTAATTGCTTTCTTAGATGACACTACTTCATTTTCGACTGTGGATCCCCTCTTGACTTCTCAAATAAAACAAATATTTTCTATTTTTTTTACAATTATAGCATTTTTCTCTATTAATTTTCTTGATGGTTCTCTGCTTAATCCTCTTCTGTTTTCTTTGTGAATTCTTTCTCCTTTGTGTCATCATCATCATCATCATCATCATCATCATCATCATCATCATCAGCAGCAGCAGCAGCAGCAGCAGCAGCATATTCATTATTTGTTCACAAATAATGACATTCTTGTGATTAAGAGCTCTCCATGAAACTTTATTTATATTCTGAGCTCAGGAGAGTGTATTGAATATCAGTTTAATTATCCCTAATTGTTAACTTCCAAATGGATTTAGGAAAAAGATTACCTTTGTTCATCTCATTTTTCCAGAGCTTTTAGAATCTGGTAATGGTCAAATTCTCTCAGACATATTTATTTTGTGTTACATGGAGTGATAAACTTGAAATTCTAAATAAAGGTTAAAAGACTAACTAAAGTAATGGGTAAAGCCCATAGCATCTCATGCAAACATATTATGAGACTCAGTGATACATGTTTTACAATGGGTTATCTTTACTTACTAACATTATGAGCTGAGGCGGCAGCTCAGAGAAGAAAACTTAGTAGTGTACCCAAGTCCCTGCATTTGGGCACCACCACCACCACAGCCAACTTTATAGCAGTCATTATAAAATAGCATCGTAATCATAAATTACTATCTGTCTACTTATACTACTAATATAATTCGTGATTTCAGGAATATCAGTTCTGATCACTGAATGCAGTAGATTTCTTTAGTCATGTAGGAGAAAAACACTCAATGGATGAGATTCTTGATTTCCCTGCTAACCTTTATGTATCACATTTATATTCGAGATTAGAGCTATACACTTAGACAAGAATTGGCTTTAAATGGTAATGCGTTGGAGTGCACTAAGTCAGATCTACATTTCTTAGTGACTTGATAAATCCTTTTTAGCCCCAGAGAAGAAACCAAGGACTCTGTCTACACTTAGTTAATGTGAGCTTGCCCTACTTTCTGAGAATATCTCCATGCCCAGCATTTACCTATGGGTATATATACTCTTTAATTAAAAGTATCAAAATAATCAAGCAACACTATGCTCTAGAGATACAACTAATGGCATAACTTTTAATTATTAAAAAATAGTGCACTAAATTTACAAGAGTACACTTGCATTCATGAATTTCGCTGATGTATTGCTGCAAAGGGCTTCTCTCTTGCGACTGAGCCATTCTTTCACAGCTGCTAAGCCTCTTCTGATTGTTATTTTATTCATGTACTCCTGGGATGTTGCTGCCAAATGAAAGAGCATGTCAAAAGGAAGAGTTGTGTTACTGTCTCTTGAAAAAAAAAACCACCCTGGGATTTCATTAAAAAAGACAAGAGAATTAAGTCTAGTAAAATATTATAGGAGACACAAATTAAATATGGCCTGGTTTTGGCTTAAAAGCATCTTCTACGTCTTTTTAAAATTGCTAGTAATTCAGCTGCCGTGTGGATATAGTAGTGAGGTCATGTTTCTTGAGATGTATGTATGTTCTATACATACTTTATAGATAATTGATTGTATATATTTTAGCTTACGTTCCATTTATTTGATTCAAATTTTATATTATAATATTTTCTGTCTGCAATGCTTTTCCTGTCTCCTTTCTCTTTTCAGACATCAACATTTGACCCCAATTTCGATTTAAACTCAGAGAGATATGGCCCATCACTTATTAAATGAAGGGCATTAGCTAGGCTATTTGATATCTTTGAAGAATATTTATTTTGTTATTATTACTGTGAGTGTACATGCCTCATGTGTATATGTGTGTGGAGGTCAGAGGATGGCTTTGTGGAGTCAGTTCTCTCCTTACAATTTTATGTAGATTTTGGAAATCAAACTCAGGTTGTCATGCTTTCATGACAAACACTTTTACCCACTGACCTATGTTGCCTGATGCTATTGTCTTAATATATGTGTGTTTAATATTTTTCTCATGTACCATGATGGTTGATAAAATACATCTGCATTAAATAATTGTTTTTGCTGTCAAAGAACTCAGAGTTTGTTGAAGAAGACACAGAATAAATGCTGAACAGTACATTTAGATTATGCCAAACAAATCCCAGTGTAAGCTATCACACTTCCTCAAACTATCCATAATTATCTAACCATGACCACGACAATTTCAAAACTTACAGCCATATGCACTCTATCACAAGTTTCAGAAGATTTAAGGTAATCAGAATTAAAAGGAAATCATTCTATTTTAAGCACTGTTCATATCTTGTGGTGTTTAATTTCAGTATACACATATATATGTATGACAACCTGAGTTTGATTTCTAAAATCTCACATATATATGTATATATATAATTTGTTAATAAAGAGCAGGTTATCACTGGTACAAATAGGAATAATTATGCTCTAATTGTATTTTGAGAGAAAAGTTTTATTTTAACAGGAAGAGTGATATGTAGGAGGAGCTAAGAGGGAAGGAGCACCAAGGAAGAGATGGAGTAAGGAGAGGAGAAGATGAAGTAGAGGAGAAGCTAGGTGATGAGAGAGAGAAAGAGAGGGGCATGGAGGCAGAAGTTCACGTGTCTTCACCAGTCAGAGATAGTTTATATATCTAGGTTGGGTATTGGGTTACACTTCTGATTGAGCATTACCATACTTATAAAGCCTTTGATTAACATTTAAAAAATTATATAAAAGCAAAAAGGAAAAGGGAGCACGGGATAGAGGTTTTCTAGAGAGGGGAAATGGAGAAAGGGGATGGCATCTGAAATGTAAATAAAATATCCAAAAAAAAAAAAAAAAGAAGAAAAAGATGGAGAGAGTATGACAATCTACATATTAAAGAACTTCCCTTTCACAATAGGTTCCCAGTTACACAGAGTTTGGAAACTGCTGGGAGCCAAAGCAGCCTTGCAATAGAAGTGACTGCAACCCAGGTGATCCCACCACCATTGTGTGTCTGGTCACTACATCCACCACGTGTGGGATTCAGCTCTCTCTTCCCTTCTAACTGCCAGGCGTCCTCCACACCCTAAGTTCACTTTACTTCCTTCCATCTCCCCTCTCCTCCCTATGCTCAAGCCACTAACACCACTCAATACAATCAGTACAACATCCTCTCCAGTACTCCTTCCTCATCAAGTTCTGCTGATTTCACTTTCCTCTGTAGAGAATAAACACTGGTTTGGAAACTACAATACTATCCACAACACTTCTCTTTTCTTATACCCTTAGCTACAGACACTGATAATTTTCAACCCTCTAATTGCATCATGTTGTCCCTTGTCTGTAAAACTTTGCATGACTGCCTGAATTTCTTTCTCTTTGTTTAGAACTCTCCTACTTCTGCTCCAGGCTTCAAATCAAATGGTACATAAAAGTTTTCCGATTGATTAAACAGACTATTCCAGGTTTCTAGTATATGCCCTCAGAGTAGTCTATATATGTGTACTTATTGATTAATGTTGACCAGACACTGGTCTCCTTGACTTGTCACTAACACTCAGCATCTTCATGCAAGGTACATTGCAGACACAGCATGCATTTGTTGAACAAATAAACAGACACAAACACTGACCTAAGACACTACAGACTGAAATGTAAACCCCTAAGAGCTCTGAAAAGGCACTGGTACCTGCTGCGGCATTTTCAAGGTGATGCCATTCTCTGTACTCACTGACATCAATGTGACAGACACTACCAGGAAGGGGTGAGTAATGTAACGTGACATGGAAACCTCCTGAAGAACCTGCACACTAGCTGTAGTATTCAAACTGTAAAAATAAACAAAAGTTCATAACAACAACAACAACAACAAAAGAGCAGGTTAAAGCCTTATTTTGTGACCTTGATTTTTGCACCTCAACAATAGACTGAAGTTTTTCCTCTGCAATAGTTTTAAACGCCTTCTTCTATTCACAAACTCAGCATTTTAGCAATTACTATCCTCTGTATCAATGTTCTTGGTTTCTTTTTCAAGGAACCCAAAGGGAATTCAGAATGTGTACTCTATTTTTTCTCTCACTCCCTAGAGATAATTTGCCCCACAACTGGGCTGTGACTCACTGTGGTGATAATGGACAACTGAATTCGATTTCCAGAACACTGTTACTTTCAGCATCTCCCATGTTATTAAACCTGTGTAACCCAGCCAAAATTTAACTATAGTTCAAAGTCATACATCTTTTCTCAATGCATTCTAATTTTTTTTTTTTTAAGTTCTGTGGTGCTCAAGCCAGGACAGAGTGTCAAGGACACATCATATCATCTTTTCTTCTTCAGTTTGAAAAAAATCTCAGATGATTACATTGGTATGTATTCTATGCTAGGTTAGAAAGGAACAGGGTTGAAGTTTGTTTTTTTCTTTCATGGTCTATAAAAGAAAAAAATTACACGAAAACCTAATGACATCTGCATACCTAGAAAAGAGTGCTTTATATTCTTGGAAATAATTTTCATATCTTTGGAGCACATTATTTATGTATAAATATTATTTTATATACATATTTTAAACACATTTTGAGTATTTTTGTGCTGTTCGGTAGATAACTCTTTAAAAAGACTTGTTTTTGATGAAACACTTATTAATATAGTTTAAAATCTCTTACAAATATTCAGTATGTAAGTACTGTGGGCAAGCAGTTTTTTGTCTTTGAGTCTTGGTGTCATGATTTATAAATAGAGAACATACTACACCTTTCACAGATGAGTCATTGAAACAATCTATAAACACTGAAGTAGAAATGAATTTTTGTTCCTCTTACTTTTTAGTCCAACTGCTATATGAACTTGGAGATAATAATTGTCCTTTTATTAAGTTTTTCCAATTCAAAGTGATAGTTTCCCCAGAGCCAGTGATACTGTCTAGTGCATTGTTCCAGCACAGCAGTTCTTCCATGTCTTACTCTCAATAAATCAAACCGCTCTTCCTTCTCATGTTGTGTATTTGTCTTCATGAATTCGTCATGGATACATTTTGAATAGGACTCGTCCAGAGAAGTAACTGAGCATGAAGTATAATGGCGATTCAGAACCCATATGGTCTGTTTCATGTGTCCACTTGCAGGAAATCACTCTGATCTTGTTCAGAGTGGACTAGATGTAAGATCGTGGTGCTCCGTACAAAGGCCACTGGTAGAGTTGGCTGCTTCCAGCACGGCTTTTATGGATGGTTGCAGAACAGCAAAGCAAAATGCAGCAGTGAAACCATAGGATAATGTTCTGCTTTTTTAGTTTCTTTCAAGTTCTCTTAAACATGAATAGGTGGGAAATAGGCTGGCAAGATCTGAGCTTTGATATTGATCCATAAAGCTCAGGTTCTTCTGTCCTGCAGTCAGCCTAGAACATTTGCTTCCAAAACATTTCATTCTCTTCATAACTGGTTCCAGTTAAGAAAGCAGCACACGGAACTGAAGAATGGTACACAGGGTAACCAGAGCACATATGATACTTCTACTTGGCTTTGATTACCAAGGACAGATCTTCAAATATTAAATTTGGAGAGTTTCTAAACTTTACAAAGCCATTCAAGTGGTTGGCAAGTTATGCATTTAACATTTTATTTTTCCTTTAAGAAAAAATATAACAATAATTTTACCATCAAATTACCAGCAAACACAGTCCCTGCGCTTATCTCTCCCATTAGAAGATAAAAGACCTCTATTTTAACTCATTGCTTTTGGGAGTTTATTTAGATATTTCTTTATTTTGTTGTTGAAAAATCTTTACCGGTATTTCTCTGTTTTAGGAGCTTCTTTGAAAGTCAGGGTCTGGTGCTTTGATTTTTATTACAGGTTTTCTTTTAATAGTTTTATTTCTTTGATTGTGTTTCACTAAAATGGATTTGTATGTTCACGGAAGAAAGTGATTGACAGATCAAAGGTTTAAATGTCCAAGAGAATAATCTATTGCATAGTACACAATTCAAAGGGCCTTTGAAGATCAAAAACAGTAAACAAGGAAAGTCATTGAATTGTCTGTGATTTGCCCATAAAACTAAGAGTCACACTGGGGATTAACAGCTGACACAGAGACATCTGCTGTACTATGCAGCATCTTCCTTCTCTTCCACACAATGCAGTTCGTCTATACTTCAATATGTGAAAATTATACTCATGATCAAATACTCAGTGTCTCCCTACTCCAAGATCATGTACCTCATTGAAAGGAAAATAAAAACAAAGAGGCCTAAGAGTGAGAATCCACAGAAAGCCTATATGATATTTTCTCACATTGAAACATATCTTCAGCAGTCCTGTTAAATAGTGTGTTGAAATGCAATCTTGAATCAAAACAGAAATCATGGACTCTGTGTGAGATCTTCAATTCTCTTTCTCTCTTTGTCTTAAGTTACTCTTGAACAATAGAACTCTAGAACACAGGCTTACAAAGCCTCTTATCTCATTATTAAAAGGAATTTTTTGTCATGTATATTAGTTTGCTTACATTGACTGTTTTATATGCAGTGGCTCACATGTCACCTATTCTGGTAGCTGGAACTCAAAAGTTGAGGTGTTAGCTGGATCAGTGTCTTCCAAAGTCCTTTTTCTTTCTTGGTCTATAGTTGGATATGTTTTCTCTGTCTTTACTTAGGCTTTCCTTGGTCCATGTCTTAATCTTCTGATGATAATTTTGTTGTATGGGACTATGATTCTTTATAAACTCAGTTTTTAAAAGCTAATTAAGTATTTTAATATTAAATTCTAGTAAGAATTAAGTAACTGTGAAATATGTAAACAGAAAAAGGCTATGATAGAGATTGATCAATCACAGAATCACAACCCAAACTGAAATTTTTGATCATTAAATATGGACAGGCAGATATACACATAAAAATGAACTAGATGAAATGATTGAGAATATTCCAAAAAGATAAAGTGTAAGAATACAGGATTAAAAATATTAACAAAATATTTAGACATTTGAAGGTCACTTTCAGAACATATTGTATGTAATATTAAAAGGAGATAAGAAAGTAGATATTTTATAGGAAAAAATAGAGTTGAAGAGATTTTCTCTGTTAGCTTTAACATTTTTGCCTTTCCTCTGTTAACTCTCTATTATATATACTAGCCCATTATTAATATATATAATTACATATTATATATATTAATATATAGATCCAATTAAATATACATATACATTATATATAATATACAGATCCAATTAAAATATAATTTTTATTTTTTGTAAATAATAATCTTTTATTTTAAAAAATGTTTTTACTAGTTCTCTGAGAGTTTCATACCTGCCTTGATCATATTCACTCCCTCTCCCAACTCTCTTCAAATATATTCTTCTTTCCTACCCAACCAACTTGCTGTCCTTTTGATTTTTTTAGTATACATCAACACCAAATTTGTGCTGCCCAAATCTTGGATGTGTGATCTTCTACTGGATTTTATTAGATTTACCAGGGGCTATGGGCTTAAAGCAAATGTCCTCCCTTCAACAGGGAAAGATTGCCAATAGTCTCATGTCTAGGAGTGGGGTTTGCTGCCCAGCCTCTAGCTTCATGCCTCTGACTCGAGCTTGCCAGGCCAAATCCACTCTGCCTTTCCCTCTCCTGCTCCAGTGTTGCCTCTAACTCCAATAACCTCATATATTCCATCATGCCATACCATTATACTCTTTTCCCTTAAAGCCACCATCACCCCATGGGCCCCTATTCATTTCCTAACCTCTCTGCATGCTCCAAATGAATCACAAATATTTGAAATTTCTAAGCTAACATCCATGAATGAGACACATTTTTTTCCACTTGGGCAAACTAAACTCTTGCTATTTTAAGTCATTTATCCAAATTCACAGCTTATATTTTATGTAACCTCCAAAGCCTCTAACTCTACTAAATTGTTTTCTATCAAGTGTCCTGACTCTAGGTTAAATTAGAGAGAGTTATATTTTAATTGAGAGTTAGTTATTTTTTAATCATTTTTCATTTCTAAGGTTTTTTGATTTATTTTTCCAGTTTCTTTTTTTAATTGGATATTTTATCTATTTACAATACAGATGTCATCCCCTTTCCCCATTTTCCCTTCCTAGAACCCCCTACCCTGTCCCCCTCCTCATTTGTGCTTTTATACCATTTTGATTACATGCATGTATTAAGGTCAGTTCTAGGTTGAGGGTCTAGCAATACAATAGATGCAAATAGTCAAGGAACAAGCAATACAATAAACACAAATAGTCAAGGAAAAAGCAAGGCATTAACCCAATTACAGGAACACTCTCATGACCACTGATAAACTCAGTTTTTAAAAGTATAATTTTCACATGCTTTCCTTCTGTTGCAAAGACAAGTTTTTCTGATGAGAATTAAAGACTACAGTCACTTGTGAAATAAAGGGCAAATGTTTAAATTTTTGAAAATCACAACAAATTAAATGCAGAGTTGTAGACCCCAGTCTATAAAACTCTTCTACCCCTAAAGTTCATTACAGAATAGAGGGCAGAAAGATTTCAAGAGCAGGAAGATTAGGAAGTTTGATCTGAGTTTGTGTATCCTATTAATACCAGAAGTTATACCCACAAAATTTTCCCAATATGACTGCTTAAACATGAGGTAAATAAAGATGATAGCAATAGTCACGTCAAAGTGGGTGACGAAATTTTCAGGAGGCCTTAATCCCATACCAAGAACTGTAGGCAACTAAGGAATACTGAGAGTAGGGGAAATAATCTTCCCCAGTAAGAACACAGTAATTGGTTATGACAAATGGTCAGTCCTGAAAACATACATATACGTGAAATTATACAGATGGAACAGGTTATACTTAGGAATATGCATATACATAAACATCATATATATATATATATATATATATATATATATATATATATATATATATAATACACACACACACGTGTGTGTGTATGTGTGTGTGTGTGTGTATTCATTTTATAACAATGAAAAAAGAGTCCAACAACTTAAAAGAGAGTAAGAAAGTGTTTGTGAGAGAGATTGAAGGGAGGAAGGTGAAGGGAGAAATGTAATTATATTACAATCTCAAAAATCCAAAAAAAGAAAAAAGTTTTTCTAAATCAAGAAACTCTCAAAATATAGTTCCATTTTAAGTGCAGTGGGTTAGGGTTTTAATAATAAATTTTTAGGGTAACAAATTTTAACTCAAAATACCACATGTGATGTTATTCTCAGATACTAACACTTTTCCAAATGTTGTTAATAATATCCTTCTAGACGATGAATTTCAAATGGGGAATAGCCTTCTCATTACATATAAACAATCTCTACATAAGAAAAATAAGAGTAAGAGTACCCAGATCACTACCCAAATCACCAATAGTTTAGACTACTTATGAATCCTTTACTTGATAAAAGTACCAATATTTTTGTACTGTCACCTGTACTTTAGAATTCTGTACAAAATGCAAGTTACTTAAAGCAATAATAGACCTTATACGATCCTCCTCTTCTATCCATGCAGCAGTATGTATTCATAGTGAGCACATGCATATGTGTTTTAGGATAATTTGTATGGTGAGTTTTTCTGGAGAATGATCAGCTTGTTAGATTATATAAAATATGGCATTCCACCTTATTTTGACTAATTCATTTTTTTCACAGGAATATTTTTTCTATATTCTCAGTCTTTTGTTATGTTCTTCATTACTATGTATTTTCAGAAAAATTCTTAATCGTCTGTTACTTTCTTTCTCATTATGTACTTTCAGAACTATCTTTTTTCTCTTCTTTAAAAATCACATTATAATTTTAAATTCTATATATGTGTGTGTGTGTGTATGTGTACAGGTATGTGCACTTGAGTGCATGAGTTTCTGAGACCCAGTGAAATCAACTCTCCCCAGAGCTGGAGTTAAGATGGATGGAAGTCACCTGATGTAGGCACTGAAACTAAAACGGGGATCTTCTACAAGAGCAGTACATGCTCTTAACTACTGAGTTATTGCTCTGCAATCCTTAATTACCTAAAATTACTTAAAAAGTTAAGATGGACATTTCATCATCCATATCTTCCATCCATGCAACAGTATTTATTTCTAGTCTATATATGCATACATGTTTTAGGATAATTTGTGTGGTGAATTTTCCTGGTGAGTTTGTAGTAATAATTTCATATTTGTGGGATATCTGGCTCTGCTTCTAGTATATTTTTCCTACTATCAAATTTTCTGGCTCTTCTTATGGATTATATTTAATAATATACAGGGAATATGAATGGTATATGCTAGGTTAATTTTCCCTTTTTTTCTTTAGTGCTGTGAATTGGAACTAGGCCTAGAACTTTGAACAGATTTGTTGGGATTATACATGTGCCACCAGGCCCTGCTTTAAACTTTATTGTCTTTAAATAGGTTTTTCTTTCCTTTTCTTTTCTTTTCTTTTCTCTTCTTTTCTTTTCTTTTCTTTTGTTCTTTTCTTTTTTTCCCTTTTCTTTTCTTTTTATTTCTTTTTTATCCTTTTGGTTAGGAAATTATTTTATTACTGGGTCACTAGATCTAATTTTTCTTGTTGGAGTTTATATTTCTTCAAATTTGTTTAGATTTTTCTAGAACTCATTTTGGGATTGTTGTTGTTGGTGGTCTACTCCTCTTCCATCACTGGTTCAAGCAACTGTGTATGGCAGCAGAATTTGATCTTCAGTAAGATTTATCCCAAATCCTGTAACATGGTTTTGCCACGTCATCTGGGAGATTTCAGATTGCTATCTTCTCTATCTTCCAAGTCATCTCCCATGTCTCTGCAACTTTCAGAAATCCCATTCACCCCAAAATCCGTATGTATATGTGGGTATATTCTCTCTGCGTTAGCACATATACACATTTGTATCTAGATTTAGGTATTCTTGCTCTTCTTAAACTTAGGCTGGTGTTAAGCTAAAAGCTCCATATTCATTCTTCTATATTCATTTCTATAGCCTTTGTCTTCACAACTCTCTCCCCACTTCTGTTCTCAGATTTCAAATTGGTGTCTGGTTTCTTTTTATTACAAAGAAAAGCTGCTGAGCTCCACACCCTACACCTTGTTTTGAGAAGCACTTTGTGAGAAAGCTAGGCGATGGTGGGCATTTTGTTACTACACTTTCATTTTTCCAAGAACACTGCTACAGTGTCTTGTCTATTCAGTATCTGAAAGTATCTTTTTTTGTACTTGTTTTTGAAACATGTTGGAATTAGAAACAATTATGTTATATGCAACATGGCTTTACATATCACATAGTTATACATAACTAAAGTGTAAAGTCAATGTACATCTCCCATTACATAATTAATATCTGATTATTTGTTATTTTATATCACAAACTATGATTTTGTTAATGTTTCCAATTCAGATTAAATAAAGTTGATACCCAGGAAAGTTCACCATGCCTTTGCAGTTTCTTTCAGGTTTCAGGGAGGCCCCAAAGCATAACCTGACTTCAGAAAGCCAGTCCTACACCTAGTGTGGATGGTACATTTCCATTTCTGCGGATGAGTGGGAGAGTAATAAAATGCCTTTCCTCATGCTGGTAGATGCATACTTTCTACATTTGCAATATGTTCACTTTTACTCCAAGATGATTTTTACCAACATGTGGATCTCATTCTTGCACAAATAACTGCTTCTAGGATACCAATAAGAGTTAAAGAGCAGAAATACAGTTGGTTGCTTCTTGTCATTGGTAACGATGAATAATTCCCCAGACTCTCATTTGGGGCAGTGTTTTAAGAAGTTCTCTCTGATCAAATGTGTCTTGGAGATATTGATGGTAATTTCCATTCTCAGAGTAAGACCAGACTCATTGCAGAGATTTCTCAAAATTCTACTAAATCATATTTAACTTCATAGTTTTTTCAAAGGTATTTTGAAGTTTTTCCAAAGGTATTTCCTCTAGAGATATATTTAGAATAGACTAGAAAATGAATAGAATACTTTTCAGTTACTCAATACATTTTAAAATCACCCAAAATTTAATGCTCTAGACATCATATTGGAATACATGATTTAGAAAATATGGAGACCAATCTATATTATGCTAAAATGAGTTGAGTAAGTTCTCTGAATACCTCACGTGGGCTGAGCTCCAGCCAATCATCACTTCTCTACCACATTTACACTTTAGATACTTTCCTAACAGTTTCTATGGATAATTATTTCAAATTCATATTTTAATACTTAAACAAGTTAGAGGCAGTTTTACCACAAAAATTAAGGCTGAGCTGAATTCTTTATTTTTTTATTTTTATTATTTTTATTGATTGATTGATTGATTGATTGATTGATTGATTGAGACAGGGTTTCTCTGTGTAGCCCTGGCTGTCCTGGCTGTCACTCAGTATACCAGGCCGGCCTCGAACTCAGAAATCCACCTGCCTCTGCCTCCCAAGTGCTGGGATTAAAGGTGTGTGCCACCACCGCCCAGGTAGCTGAATTCTTTATAATTTTACATCTTCTTTGTTCCTTCCCATTAAATAAGAGATAGCTGGAAATCATTGTTTCTCATCTGTCTGTCTTAGGTTGTGCACTAATGTGGTCTCTTGCATGATTTTGGTAAAAAAAAAATGCTTCTGTATTTACTTTTTCTTCTGTATGTATTGAACTCAAGGTAGAATGCTACTTTTGAACTTTTTCAGAGCAATCTACAATGGACATGAAATTGAGTTTTAAATTTATTTCAAGGCTGTTGTGTAAATTTTATAGTCTGGATAAGGGCTTTACCCTCTCAATGTCCTTCCAAATTTAACACATTAAAAAAGTAAAATTGATATAGATTTGTCACATTACTAACCTATTTAAAATGATATTAAACATTTAATTATTCATTTCAATAAAAGTAAACAGGTTGCTACAAAGAAGTTTCAAATTTCGGTCACTATACATTCACTTATAAAAAGAAAATTTTCTCAGCCGTTTGACACGCTGGTGTCTGACAACAATAAATTTTACTCTTTAACGTGTTCACAGTATTTTACAATTGTGTGTGTGTTGTTTCTGTCAGAGATATTTTTACCCGTACTTTCATCGCAGATTTAGTTTTATAACCAAGGTAAGAATGTTTTACTACACATGTAGTAAACTATATAATCTGATGGCTAATAGGTTGTTCTCCATATATAATGCAAGTCATGGTATTTGACTTTCTCAAGTAATAAAGACTATTAGATAATTTGACAAATCCCAAAATGCTTTAACGATTTGTTTTTTTATGTATACATTATTTGCCTACATGTGCCTGTAAGCCAGAAAATGGCACCAGATTTCATTATATAGTTGGCTATAGTTGCTGGGTTTTGAACTCAGGACCTCTGGAAGAGCAGGCAAATCTCTTGACCTCTGAGCTATTTCTCCAGCCCCATTGATAGTACTTGAAAATTCAACATTTTACCTTATAAAAATAATTTCTAGTTAACTGTACTTCAGACTTCTCTTATTAACTGCCAGCTCTATAAAAGTATAAAATTTGTAATTCTAGATTTATAGCATACATACTGCAGGGTATACTGGAGTTGCTCAATCTGTGTGTCAACAAACGATAAGACTATTTTTGTGTGTCAGTAGATGGCTCACTGGGTAAAGGTTTCTGCTGTCAAGCTTGATGACCTGAGTTCGGGTCCCTAAATCTACGTAGTGAACAGAGAGAACTAATTACCATAAACTGTCCTCTGATCTTCACATGCATACCCTTTCCCTCACACTACATAACAATGTCATATAAATTTAAAGACTACATCTTTTGGGGGTCAGGGGGCATACTAGCAGCATCTTATATGTGTCATATTGCTGAGCACTGAGAAAGAACTAGAGGAGAAATTTATGACAGGGACATTAAACTTAACATTTTCAAAACTGATACCACAGTCCATACCAGAGGACTATGTTCATGAGAAAGTAGAATATTGGATCAAACTTAAGTATAAAAATTGCAAACATATTTAAAGAAGATGGCGTTACTACAGACACATTTGTCTAGCTTTTCTTAATTCTGGAAAAACCCATCTTTAAGACGTATTTATTTGTTTTTATTTTATGTGTATCTGTGTGATTTTGAGTGCTTGCCTGGGCAGCATGTGTCAGCAATGCCTGCATAGTCCAGAGGATGGTGAGAGATCCTTAGGAACTGGAGTTTACAGATGATATGTTGGTGTTGCCAATAGAAATGGGGTTAGTTAGTGATTCTAACTGCTAATCCATCTTTCCAGCTCTAAATGCATTCTTCTTGACCAACTTTATTATAATCAGTACCAGATTTTTTATTCCACAGTCATAATACCTTTTACTTTGATTACAGTCTTTTTTCTGTTATGAGTGCATTAATCTCAAGCTTTGCAGATCAAGGGACTATTTCATTAGTTTGCCTCAGAAAAGATGGTTAATTTTTAAATGCATGAGTTCCTCTTTTGGTAATTGAATTGTCCAGTAACAACTGCATATGAAAAATTATTGCATGAGTCATAATATTGTACACATGTACAATATTTGGTAAAACACAAGGAGCTTGGTAAACATAAGATGCCATCATTAACAGTTCTGCAACTGATAATGAAACACATTAGTGCTGTTAAGTAATTTATCTACATTGTAGCAGAACATAATGACTTAACATGCTACTAACAAACTAAAAGAAACAGCATACTCAGAACTGGTTCTGAGTCACAAAACTGGTTTTGTGACAATAAGGCCATTGGGTCATATGCTCTTCAGTAAGTAGAGTATTAACAACCCAGGTACCATGCTGAATTTTCATGAAGAATGTGTATGAATAAATAGAGGATTCTGTCTTTAAAGAAAATCAGCAAACTTTTCTTTTCTTTCTTTCTTTTAGGCATAGATTTTTTTCCTCAGTGGTACAAGATATTGTACTTATCATAAAAAGCACAGGATTTGGTAAAATTCAGCAGAAAAATTGGCAAGGATTTGACTATTATCCAGTGACACAACACTTTTTTGAAACATCAAATAGAGATCTAAGGACAGGAAAACAGCAATAGAGAGTCCATTTGAAAATAGATAAATAAAACTGTGAAAATAACAGTCACAAAAAGGTTTGAACCAAGAATATTAAGTGGAAAATATGCTGAGTAAAATACCATTTAGACTGAGTGAGGATATTAGTGGAAAAACCCAGTGAGACAAGAATTTGATTGAGGCTCAAAAGCACCAGAATTCATGGTTTTAAAAAGTAAGGAAGTAAAAGAACTTTTAAGAAATATTCGGGTAGCTGAACATTAACCAAAGGGGAGAAACTATACTGACTCTACAATTGCTTGACCAAATTTCTCAGTCTGAAAATTCTGAAAGCTCAACAACTTACTATTCGTGAGTAAATTGAATGAATAGAGGAATGACCACCTAGTCTTTATGTGTAGAGGTGATATTAAATAACTGTTTCTTTAGTGATGCCTGTGAGATTTTAAAGTAGTTCAAAGTGTTAGAATGCCTCTCCTTTCTTATTTCACTATCCAGTTTCTCCTTCACTCATTTACATGACTTAGAAAAATCAGACATAAGTATAAAATTATACCCAAGAATAAGTATAAGATTATAAGTATAAGATTATACCCAAGTATAAGTGCCAAATATAAAATGTGACAAACAATAAATTTGTTCACTCAACAAGTATATTTAGACAGACATTTATGCACCTAGCATTATTCCTATTAACAATACAGCACTGGGTGAAACAAAAATTTTTTCCTACTTCAGAGCCTAATAAACAGCCATGTGTGAAATGAATAATTTTTTCCAATAAAAATATAATTTGATCTATAATAATTATTATATAAGAACATTATTTCTCTGAGGTAATAGCTGTTCCCTAGGGCAACTTTCATGAAAATATATTTGAACCAAATCTCAAATCGTCATAGATAATACATGGTTGGGGAAGAAAGCATCCAAGGGTGGTGCCTTTAAGAGAGCCTCAAAAGTACATGGCCTGAAAATCATGTTAGGAAAATCATTGTTAATGAGGCGCACTAGTTCTTCAAAGTGTTTTGCTTTAACAGAGGATTCTCTGCCCTTCCACAAATTATCTTTACTAAGGCTTCAGAGATAGCTGTGTTAGTAAACTGATTGCTGTACAATCATGAGGACGTAAGTTTGGCACAGTTCTCACCTAAAAAAGTGACACACATAGTGATGCACACTTGTAATCCCAATGGTGAGGAGGTAAATTCAGCTAGAATTCTGTGGCTTACTGACTTACCAGCAGATCCTGCTTGGCGATCTCTAGGTTAATGAGAAATCTTCTCTCAAAGACAGACAGACAGATAGTAAATCAGACAGATAGACAAACACACAGATGGAAAGATAGACAGATGTGAATGGTTTTTGTGCAATGACATTGAAGCTGATGCCTGGCCTTCACATGCATGTTTAGACACATATACATGTTTTGTATATGTATATATTTTTATTTATTTTTTAGTTGATATTTTATTTATTTACATTTCAGATGCCATCCTCCTTCCCCATATGCATATGTATCTATGCACCCACATGAACATGCACACACAGACATCTTACTGTTATGAAAACTTATCTATAACAGTATTGTAATAATAAATAAATAAGGTTTTAGATTTTTATACATTAAAATGTGGAAGCTGGGTATGGTGGCACAAATCTATAATTCCACCATATGGAAGGCAGAGACAGAAAGGTTACTGCCAGTTTTAGATCAGTGTGGTCTACATAGCAAGTTTAAGGCCAGCCAAGTTTAGCTTGTTTCAGATAAACCAAATAAATAAAGAAATAAAGAAATAACAACTAATATTAGTAAAATCACTAGTCTCTTTCAAGTTGATCATTAGTAAAATTTTACAATTTTGATTTCTGTTGTACAAATGATTATATATTCTTTACCTTCATTTTTATTTATTTTTAGTCAATATTTTATTTATTTACATTTCAGATGTCATCCCCCTTCTCCATTCCCCCATCTATTAATCCCCCATCCCATCCCTCCTCCTCTTTTTTTTTTTTTTGCCCTTATACTGTTTAAATTACATGCAAGCATTAAGGTCAGTTCTAGGTCGAGGAACTAGCAATACAATAGATGCAAATAGTCCAGGAACAAGGAAGACAATAAACCCAAATAACCAAAGAACATGCATGACAATAAACAGAGTTCTGTGATCACTATTTTAATGTCTTGTCAGGATGATCAAAATGTTTGAGCATACTTCCCTGTTCTAGTCCAAAGTCATTTTTATGCTTGAAGCCTACTTCTTTGTTCTAGCTTAAGATTTAGATTTCTGCCTGAAATTTCTTTGTTTTAGCCTAGGAGTTAGATTTCTGCCTGAAATTACTTTTTTTTTGTTCCAGCTCAATGTCAGATTCCTGCCTGCAGTCTATTTCCTTGTCCTTGTCCTATGTCAGATTCCTTCCAAGCAGCCCATTTTCTTGTCCTTGGTCAATGACAGATTCCTGCCATGTACCCCCAAAAGCTCTCCACATCTCCCCATTTTTATTGTATAAACCAGATTGAGCCTGTTCCTTAGGATGTTCTAACAAGAAAGCCTTCCTTACCTATCGTGGAATATGCATTATCATAAGCAATGCATTTCTGTCTTAGGTTGGTAAGGCTCTGTGCAGAATCTTTCCTATCTTTGGCTTGCCAGCCTGTTAAATTAATAACTCTGTCTGGGGGGTCCATTTTCAGTTTCAAGCCATGTACTTTGGCTGCTAGCCTGTTGATGTAGTTACAAACAAGCTTTAACATGATGGGCAGGAATAAAAGTATTACCAGGACAAGAAAGGCTAGCATGATCAAGCTATATATGTGATTCCTGAGGTTTGATCAAAATGGAAATACTGACTTGAGGTCATGGATAATTTTATCAGCATTATCTGCAGCATCAAAGCTCAACAGAGTAGCTTTTTTTAAATTCATAATCTCACTATGCAAAGTTAACACACCAAGAGAGGTGTTAGGATTATGCCAAATATCCTACAGGTGTCTTTAAACTTTTTTCTAATTACAATGGCAATTATTTTAAATTTTAGAAATAATACTACTCCAATGATATTTGTCATGACATTTGGGATGGCTCCTAACTCTTGAACCCTGAACCTCCTTCAGATAATTTGAATAGGTAATAGAACATCATCCATTGTTTCAGATATTTATATGAATCTTCTTGTGTACTGAATACATCAGTAACGTTTTTCTTTTGCTAGATGGTTAACAAAAATAGTTGTCTTAATTCCTTGTGTCAATGCTATTGTAGAAGCAGTGGTGCTAGCAATTAATAAAATTAAAGCTGGTATACCAGCAATAATCAATCCCGCTATTCTCTTGCTTCTCTTTAAAGCCTAACTCATTTCTAGCACTTTCAAGCTTTTTTCAGAGAATCAAGGTTTTCTAATACTCAGGGTAGTAAGACAAAAGCTGGTTGATAGACCCCCATAACAGATATGCCAAGTTTCAACACACTAACACAATTGGCAATTATACAGTCAATGCAACTTACAATACATACTGTAGAAGAGACAAAACCAATTGTAGCTTGACAAAAGCACCTTAAAACATGCACTAACTCTTGTTTGAAATCCAGATCCTGTCCCAAGTTTATCTCTTGCTATCATAACATCGTAGTGAACTACAGCTAACTTCTAAATATGTCTCTGAAAATATCCAGATTCAGCCTTCCAAGTGTAGACTGTTATTTCCAATATTGCATTGATTTCTAGACGAGTACATGATTGAATCCTAATAGCTGGTCACCTTTAAGAAAAATGCAAGAGACACTATAATTTCTTATTTTGATTCTCTATCCCACAATGTCTAAAAACTTGAGGTAAGGCAGCATGTCCCATCTGGGATATAGGCAAGCAAAGGTAGGTGAGGAACAAGTCCAATACAGTTCCCCAGTCCCCCTTGTCAGGGCACTCAGCAAGCTCACAGGTTGGCATCATTCTTTGCCTCAGCAACAGTGTGTCTCACCAATATTTTTAGAGTTCCGTGAGCCTCTTCTACAATACCTTGTCCTTGGGGATTATACAAAATCCTCATAATAAATTGTTGACAAAAAGTACTGATTGCTCGACTACAATTGCCAGCTCCATTATGTTTTTTATTGGATATTTTATTTATTTACTTTTCAATGTTATCCCCTTTCCCATTCCCCCCAAAACCCCTTATCCCATCCCACCTCCCCCTACTTCTATAAGGGTATGCCCCCACCCATCCACCCGTTCTGGCCTCCTTGCTCTTGAATTCCCTAACCCTAAGGCATCCAAACTTTCAGGGACCATGGCCCTCCATTTCCATCGATGTCTGACAAGTCCATCTTCAACTACCTATACCGGAGGAGCCATGAGTCCCTCCCTTTGTGTACCCAGGCTGGAGGTTTAGATCCTGGGAGCTCTGGTTGAGTATTTTGATACTCCTTCTAAGAAGGACCAAAGCACCTGAACTTTGGTCTTCCTTCTTCTTTTTAAGCTTCATGTTGTCTATGCATTGTATCTTAGGTATTGTGAGCTTTTGGGCTAATACCCACTTATCAGTGATTGCATACCATATGTGTTCTTTTGTGATTGGGTTACCTCACTCAGGATGATATTTTCCAGTTCGATCCATTTGCCTAGGAATTTAATGAACTCATTGTTTTTAATAGCTAAGTAGTACTCCATTATGTAAATGTACCATATTTTCTGTATCCATTCCTCTGTTGAAGGACATCTGGGTTCTTTTGGGACTTATATTAATTATATTATATTATATTATATTATATTATATTATATTATATTATATTATAAATAAGGCTGCTATGAATGTAGTGGAGCATATGTCCCTGTTGTATGTTCGAGAATATTCTGGGTATATGCCCAGGAGTGGTATAACTGGGTCCTCAGGTAATACTATGTTCAATTTTCTGAGGAACCACCAGACTGCTTTTCATAGTGGCTGTAAAATCTTACAATCCCACCAACAATGGAGGAGTGTTCCTCCCTCTCCACATTCTCACCAGCATCTGCTGTCACCTGAGTTTTTGATGTTAGCCATTCTGATTGGTGTGAGGTGGAATCTCAGGGTTGTTTGAACAATTCTTTCAGAAGTGTTCAGGATATTGAACACTTCTTTAGGTGCTTCTCTGCCATTCAAGTTTTCTCAGTTGAGGATTCATTGTTTAGCTCTGTACCCCATTTCTTAATAGGGTTATTTGATTGTCTAGAGTCTAATTTCTTCAGTTTTTTTGTATACCTTGGATATTAGCCCTCTATCAGATATAGGATTGGTAATGATCTTTTCTCAATCTGTTGGTTGCCATTTTGTCCTATTGATGGTGTCCTTTGCTTTACAGAAGCTTTGCAGTTTTATAAGGTCCCATTTGTCAATTCTTGATCTTAGTGCACTAGCCATTGGCGTTTTGTAAAGGAAGTTTTTTCTTGTGCCCATGTGTTTGAGGCTTTCCCCCATTTTCTCTTCTATTAGTTTCAGTGTAGCTGGTTTTATGTGAAGGTCCTTGATTCACTTGGACTTGAGCTTTGTATAAGGAGATAAGTATGGATCAATTTGCATTCTTTTACATGCTGACATCTAGTTGAACCAGCACCATTTGTTAAAAATGCGGTCTTTTTTCCACTGGATGTTTTTACCTCCTTTGTAAAAGATCATGTGGTCATAGGTATGGAGATTTATTTCTGATTCTTCTATTCTATTCCATTGATCTTTTTACCTGTTTCTATACCAATACCATGCATTTTTTATCACTATTGCCCTGTAGTACAGTTTGAGGTCAGGGATGGTGATTCCCCCAGAAGTTCTTTTATCGTTGAGAATAGTTTTCACTATCCTGGGTTTTTTGTTATTCCAAAGGAATTTGAGAATTGCTCTTTCAATCTCTGTGAAGAATTGAGTGGGAATTTTGATGAAATTGCATTAAATCTGTAGATTGCTCTTGGCAAAACAGCCGTTTTTACTATATTATTCCTGCCAATTTATGAGCATGGGAGATCTTTCCTTCTTCTGAGATCTGTTTCAATTTCTTTCTTCAGGGACTTAAGTTCTTGTCATACAGATGTTTTACTTGCTTGGTTAGATTCACACCAAGGATTTTATATTTATTGCGAAGGGTGTCATTTTCCTAATTTCTTTCTCAGCCTGTTTATCTTTTGAGTATAGGAAGGGTACTAATTTGTTTGAGTTAATTTCATGTCCAGCCACTTTGCTAAAGTTGTTTATAAGGTTTAGGAGTTCTCTGGTGGATGTTTTGGGGTCACTTAAGTATACTATCATATCATCTGCAAATAGTAATATTTTGACTTCTTCCTTTCTAATTTTGACCTTCTTTTCTTGCCTAACTGCTCTGGCTAGGACTTCTAGTACTATATTGAATAGGTAGGAAGAAAGTGGGCAGCTTTGTCCAGTCCCTGATTTTAGTGGGATTGCCTCAAGTTTCTCTCCATTTATTTAGATGTTGGCTACTGGTTTGCTGTATATTGCTTTTACCATGTTTAGGTATGGGCATTGGATTCCTGATCTTTCCAAGACTTTTGTTATGAAGGGATGTTGAATTTTGTCAAATGCTTTCTCAGCGTCTAATGATATGATCTTTTTTTTTTTTGAGTTTGTTTATATAGTGGATTACATTGATGGATTTTTGAATAATGAACCATCCTTGCATTCCTGAGATAAAGCCTCCTTGATGGATAATTCTTTTGATATGTTCTTGGATTCACTTTGTGAGAATTTTATTGAGTATTTTTGCATTGATACTCATAAGGGAGATTGGTCTGAAGTTCTCTTTCTTTGTTGGGGCTTTGTGTGGTTTAGGTATGAGTGTAATTGTGACTTCATAGAATGAATTGGGCAGTGTTCCTTTTGTTTCTATTCTGTGGAATAGTTTGAATAGAATTGGTATTAGGTCTTCTTCTAAGATCTGATAAAATTCTGCACTAAAACCATATGGTCCTGGCTTTTTTATGTGTGGGGACTTTTAATGACTGCTTCTATTTCTTTAGGGGTTATGGGACTGTTTAGACAGTTTATCTGGGCCTGATTTAACTTTGGTAACTGGTATCTGTCTAGAAAATTGTCCATTTCATCCAGATTTTCCAATTTTATTGAGTATAGGCTTTTTTAGTAGGATCTAATGTTTTTTTTTTTCCTAATACCCTCGTTTTCTGATGTTATGTCACCCTTTTCAGTTCTGATTTTATTAATCTGGATAATGTCTCTCTGCTCTGTGATTAGTCTGGCTAAGGGTTTATCTCTCTTGTTGATGTTTTCAAAGAACCAGCTCCTGGTTTTATTGATTCTTTGTATAGTTTTTTTCTTTCTACTTGGTTGATTTCAGCTCTGAGTTTGGTTCTTTCCTGCCATCTGCTCATCTTTAGTTTGTTTGCATCTTTTTGTTCTAGAGCTTTCAGGTGTGTTGTCAAGCTGCTAGTGTATGCTGTCTCCAGTTTCTTTTTCTAAGCACTTAGAGCTATAAATTTTCTTCTTAGCACAGCTTTCATCATGTCCAATAAGTTTTGGTATAATTTGTCTTCATTTTCATTAACTTCTAAAAAGTCTTTAATTTCTTTCTTTATTTCTTCCCTGACCACATTATCATTGAATAGAGTGTTGTTCAGTTTCCATGAGAATATGGGCTTTTCATTGTTTTTGTGGTTATTGAAGACCACCCTTAGTCCATGGTGATCTTACAGGATGCATGGTATTACTTTTATTTTCCTGTGTCTGTTGCAGCCTGTTTTGTAACCAATCATATGGTCTATTTTGGAGAAGGTTCCATGAGGTACTGAGAAAAAGGTATATTCTTTTGTTTTAGAATGAAATGTTCTATAGGTATCTGCTAAATCCCATTGGTTCATATCTTCTGTTAGTTTCATTGTGTGTCTGTTTAGTTTCTGTTTCCATGGTCTTTTCATTGCTGAGAGTGTTGTGTTGAAGTCTTCCACTATTATTGTGTGAGGTGTAATGTGTGCTTTGAACTTTAGTAAGGTTTCTTTGATGAATGTGGGTGCTCTTGCATTTGGTGCATAGATGTTCATAATTGAGAATTCATGATGGTTGACTTTGCCTTTGACGGGTATGAAATATCTTTCCTTATCCTTTTTGATAGCTTTAAGTTGAAAGTTGCTTTTATTTGATATTAGAATGGCTACTTCAGTTTTTTTCCTTAGGACCATTTGCTTGAAAAATTGTTTTCCAGCCTTTTACTCTAAGGTAGTATCTGTCTTTGTCACTGAAGTGGGTTTCCATTTGTCACAAAATGCTGGGTCCTGTTTACGTATCCAGTCTGTTAGTCTATGCCATTTTATTGGAGGAATTGAGTTCAATGATGTTAAGAGATATTAAGGAAAGGAGATTGTTGCTTCCTGTTATTTTTTGTTATTAAAAGTGGCATTGTTTGTGTGGCTATCTTCATTTGAATTTGTTGGAAGATTACTTTCTTGCTCTTTCTAAAGTATAATTTCTCTCCTTGTATTGCAGTTTTCCCTCTATTATCCTTTGTAGTGCTGGGTTTGTGGAAAGGTATTGTGTAAATTTGGTTTTGTCGTGGAATATCTTGGTTTCTCTATCTATGGCAATTGAGAGTTTTGCTGGGTATAGTAGCCTGGACTGGCATTTGTGTTCTCTTAGGGAAGGTAGCATTGATTGGTATTTGATTTACTGATACTGAAGTGTCAGGTTTTATAACAATCTCAGTTTGTTTAGTATATGGTACAAAAAGTATACGTAAACAGGACCCAGCATTTTGTGACAAATGGAAACCCACTTCAGTGACAAAGACAGATACTACCTTAGAGTCAAAGGCTGGACAACAATTTTTCAATCAAACACAATGGCAAACAAATATAAAATAGATGTGGGTTGGAATCAAGTCATTGAGCTTCTTAATGTAAATGGCTTCATTTTTCCTTGTTCTGAAAAATAGTTCTAGAGTGTTCAGGCAGCACTGTGTGTGTGTATGTGTGTGTGTGTGTGTGTGTGTGTGTGTGTGTTTGTGTGCATGTGCACATATGTACAACATATGTTCAAGTCCAACCTGCCTTTGAGAGAGATTTCTTAAGCCACAGATGTGAAAATTTCTTGGTGAGGACTGAATTGTGTGATTTTACATGTTAATTGTTTAAAATGTTGTTATAGTTTCCAGGCTCTTGAGATTCAGGCATTTTCTCAGGACTTCTAATACTGTGATTAAAAATACCACAAATGAATGCAACTTGGAGAGAAAAAGGGTAAAAGATTTTATCTTTTACTTCCAGAAGACAGACAATTACCAAGGAAACTCAGGGCAGGAACTCAAGCAGGATAGGAGCTTGGAGAAAGAAACTGAATTAGAGGCCACAGAGGACTGCTACTTACTGGCTTGCTCCCAGTGGTTTACACTGCTTGTTTTCATTTACCACTGAGGACAATAGCCCAGGCATGGTACCTCCCCCAAGTGAGCTGGGCCCTCCCACATCAGTCATCAGAAAATGTCTATAGGCATTTGTCTATAGGCAAATCTTTTGAAGGCATTTTTTAAACCAAGAGTCCTTTCAAGGGGGAGCATCCTCATAGAAGCAGGGGGAGGGGAGATAGGATAGGGTGTGTGTGGAGGGTAAACTGGGAAAAGGGATAACATTTGAAATGTAAATAAATAAAATATCCCCCCCCAAAGACTCTGGTTTATGTCAAACTGACATAAATCTAACCAACACAGCCATTTATCATTACTTGGTCAATATAATAGAAGAAACATAACTCATATTTTGGAGATTTAATATGTTTTAATTAAATTTCATGCTTAATAATGAAACAAGTACTTTAATAACACTTACTGTGTGCTTTGCATCCATAAACCTACTGTATCAACTAAGTAAATGGATTACTCTTTCAGTAAACTGTGAAATTAAATGAAATTGAAAAAATAATTACCATTTTTTTTTACAGAAAAATAATTTAACAGGTTTCACACACCATTATTTTACCTCATGAACAGATTAAATCCGATTCCTGAAAGGCTTCTCTTTTGTAGATTAATCAGAAAGAAAATATTTTTATTACACAGTATTTCACCGCCTGGAAGAATTCTCCTCTGTGTTTTACATACCGATTTGAACTTCATCATTGACACATGTTGATCTATTTAAAGGTCATGGGTCTTTACCCAGAGGAGGTGAGGGATAAAATTCAGTGTCAGATCTTACTACCTATTTTACTGAAATCTGTAGATTTCTCTTAGAATTAGGACTTTGTAAGGTTTCCCATCTAACATACATGAACACCTTTTATGACTGATATACATCTCAGGCCCAGGTAAAGTCTTGGAGTTGACACAAGTATGTGGGAGAGTCACTTTTTTAGAGTAATATGTGGACTTAAGAGAGAGTGGGTATTTTAAATATATCTGTTATATATTTGTGATCATTGGGCAACTAGTTAAAACTGGTTTGTTCATAGCTAACCATTGAGCTGATTATGGGGCTCCCAATGGAGAAGTTAGAGAGAAAACTGAAGGAGCTGAAGGGGTTTGTGTTCCCATGGGGAAAGCAACAATACCAACCAACCAGAGTTCCAGGGTCTAAACCACCAGCCTGGGAGCACATAGGGAGGGATCCGTGGCTCCAGCTATCTATGTAAGGGATGATGGCCTTGTCAGACATAAGTGGGAGAAGAGGTCTTTTTCAGTGAAGGCTGGATGCCCCAGTGTGGGGGATTTTGAGGGTGGGGAGGTGGGAGCACATTTTCATAGAAGCAGGAGGAATGGGGATGGGATAGAGGGTTTCTGGGTAGGGGGAAGTGGGGAAATGAGATAACATCTGAAATGTAAATACACTGTCCAATAAAAATAAAATAATTTAAAAAATGGTTTGTTTTACTTAGGAAATGAAACAGAATATGGCATGATCTAGCATAAGCCCACTGCACAGTTTAATAAATGCCTTTCATTAAATATTATTAATAGCAAAAGCTAAAAATATTCCCCTTTCTTGTGTATTTTGCTCTGTGGACAACCACTGATGTTTTGAGTCTCTGTGCAGCTGTCCTTCTTTCACTGCCTAGTTTCTGTAGAGCTTTTCCAAGGGAAAAAAATTTCCCCAGAAGCATCTGTGGTCCTGAAACTTTATTTAACCAAGTCTTCTTTTTCTCCATCATACTGTTTGATAACAACCATTGCTCTTCGACTCTCCTGCAAGGATAAAGTAAACCCAACCTGACTTTTGAAATAATTTCTAAATTTTTTTAAGTCAGCTCCTCCTTTGTTCCTAGTCAATTGGTAGTGTTCATGATGAGTTTTATTTAACTATTTGGCGTACCCATACAGTGCAACATCCAATTGATACTGCAGCATGCAAGTGGAAATGGCAGTTGAGGGATCAGATATGAGCAGATCCAGTAAGTAGACAAATAAAAGCAAGGAACTCAGAGTCTAGTCCTATGTTGTGTCTCCCTCCACCATCTCTCTGGGAAAATAATTACTAGTTTTTACACATAGCTTCCTAGTCTGTCAACAGAGTAGGTCTCATAGTGAAAGAAACCCTACAGATGGATAATGCTTTGAGCTCGGCCTAGATAATTTACTTACAGTGCAAAGAGATAAAAAGAGAAAAATACATTATTATTCTAAAATGTTGGAATATTTTAAATATTAAATAATATTCTAAAATGTCAAGTTTCTCAAGATACTGTGGAGGTTAGAATTTCAGTTATTGTTATACACATTCCTAAAAGCAGCTAAAAAACCAGGAAATATGTATTTTAGCAAATGGCTTCAGAGATTTTGTCCACAGTCACTAGATCCTATTACTAGGGACCTGTGGTAAGGCTGAAATAATATCTTGGTTGTAGGTACAGTAGAGTTACTCACTTCATGGAGGACAGAGTGAGGAACAATGCATGTATATCAATGATACACTCCCAGAAAATTGCTTCTTTCAGTCAGGACCGACTTTCCAGTTTCTACCACCTTCTGCTGGTCAATTAAATTCTGAATCTCTCAATGGATTTAACCATTGTTAAAAGGTCAGTCTTTATGATTCTATAACTTCCAGATAGCTAACCTCTGAGAATTCCTATCTTGGAAACCATGTCACAAATAATGATGCCTTAATGGAGCACTTTGTGTCTAAACCAGAACTGCTATACAAAGAATATGTTTATAAAATCTATGACCAAGGTATCCAGGGAGACAGAGAAAATAAAGATGAAGAGTGTGTGATGAGATGTGCAGGATGAGACATGTGTCATGGCCAGAACATCTAGGTGAGTGGTAGACACTACAAGTACAGAGTCTGTGATGAGACCTGTGTTCTAAATAAATAAGTGCTGTGTGGAAAGCCTGCTCCCTGGGAGAAGTGTCTCAGACACTCCTTCACATCTCCAAGCTTGTTTCTTCGTCACTGTGTGCAGGGCTGTACTTCCATCATAACCTCTTCTTTCTCTTAAAATTTTTGCCATAGGGAGTGGCTCTCCATGAGAATTCTGTCACCAAGGTAATACATGTATCTGGCTGCTAATAAATGCAGACATGATTTATTCTTTTCATTTTTAAAATATTTGAATAAATCCTAATACAGAAATTATTGTAGAACTAGCTGAGACTTCTCTCTTTTTTTTTTTTTTCATTTACAGTTATCAAAAATAGATTTCTGGCTCAAAATAAATACTAAAAACCTTATTATTCATTATCATTATTTCACAGCAAACTAATAAACTAAATGTATCTAATAACTTGATTTACAATGGTTATATGAGGCTCAATCTTGAGAGAGTTGACCTTGAGTACGGTTGATCTAGTAGTTCAAAAAAGATGTGCTTTCCTTTAAATGTACTTTTAACATTGAGATTTCACATAAGTATATAAGCAGAATAGATAAATATGGGAAATTCAATAGGAAATATTTGTTTTATTTGACTGATTATGCATGCACCCAACTGTTTGGAAAGTTAAGCCACTTGCCCTTTAACTGTTATTGTCAAACAGACAAGTTCTCAGAATGTCTTGGGAGCATTTAGATCATTAATATTAGGACAGACTATTTCAGAACTTCTGAGGTGTAGATTGTTGTGATATTTGATTGAGAAATAGATTTGCAATACATGAACTAGAAAGAAATATTGAACCACGGTCCAAAAAGAAACGTAAAGAGGAAGAATCAAGAAGCAGTGGAAAAGTTTTCATAACACCAAGTATTTTAAAATTGTACCCCTCAGAGAATACAGCTGAGGTCTCAACTTAAACTGTGTCGTGTAGCTGTCACTGCTGTTGCATGGTAGACTGATTAAAAAAAGATTTATTTATTTTTAAATATGTGCATGTGTGGATATCTGTGTGGGAATGTACACCTGTGAGAACAGGTACCAATGGAGTCCAGAATAGGAAGTGGGATGCTCTGGAGGTGGAACTACAGGAAGAATTAAATCATCATATATCGTTGATGGGAAGGAGAGTTCAGTCTTTGTATACATATATATATATATATATGACTGTGAAGCCAACTCTCTATCTCCAGATTTTACTTTTCTTGATGTTATCCTGTACGTATATACTATGAAAGAAAATGAAGGAGAGGAATGATGTAAAGTAAACATTGCTGAATCTAATGGTATAGGTCTCCATTGTAAAGGAAATAACCGTTATTTTGCTGTTCCTGTTCAAACTACGATTAATACTGTGGGACTTTTGAGAATTTACATCATTGTCTAATTATTAAAATATAATTTTTATAATTTTCTAAAGCAAATCTTTGAATTCAAAGTATAATTACAGTGTGCAGAATTAATTCTTGGGTTATTTATTTCTTGAACTGCCACCTCCAGTGGAGTATTGTCAAACTTGTGATTATCAGTATTGCTAAGTCACAGAACCAAGAAAATGCATACAGTATGTATGATTTCTGATTTACCTTGAAAGCTCACCTTTAAGATCAATGCCATATAAGCAAAATTGTTCTTTAGTCCAGGAAAATTACCTTTTTTTTGTACTTATGATTGCTATATGGCTGGTTTAAAAAATGTAGACATGTATACTGTTTTTTTTTTTCAATCTGACATATCTTAGGTCGATGAGAATAATTTTACATCTGAAGTTGCATGATGAAAATGATACCTCTGGCTTTATTAGCAGTAGAATCACTTGCTGTTTTTATGATTCAGTTTTTTGCTGATTTGTTTTTGTTTGTGGGGGCATGTTTTTCTTATTAAAGCAATCTGCATAGGGCAATCTTCCCAGATTGCTAAGTTTTAGTTGAAAAGAGTCTTTGAAGAAGGTGAAAACTTGAATGAAGTTCAATATTTACTTAGCGTCATTGTTAACTCTTACTTCACAGACACAGAAGTTCAAGTAGAAACTCAGGCATTCCTAATTCAAATATATGAGTGCTATGAATTTCTGATTTAACAAAGGAACAAATTGAGAAGCCAAATGTTGCCACTGAAAGATCTTATGTTAGCATTGATTTACTATTAATTAAGAGGTAAAGATTTGTGTAGTGTTGTGAACATTTGGCTCCATGAAATTACTTCAAGTTTGTTAAGATTTTATTTTAAGGTAAAGTATCAGAATTTTTGCTGTTATTAAGTGGTAATGCAAATGAACTATATTATTTCAAAACACGAAGTAAGGACAGAAACAAAAAAGCATCTGAGACAAATTTTGGTTAACTTTGTGCTTAATGGGAAATCTGAATTCATGTCCTATTTTCCATTATAGATATTGAATGATTTACTGAAATATCAACTGAGTTCATGAAATCAATCCATGTCTCAGTAACTAAAGTTGTCAGGAAAAAGAATTTCCATGTCTTCCATGTCTTTTTGGAGGATTCTACAGGGAGGCAGGTGAGGTGTCCTATGCCTTTGATGCCAGCACTGAGGGTGCGATGGGAGGAAGACAAGCAGACCTGTGAGTTTTGATGGCCAACCTGGTCCCCATAGAGAATTCTAGAGCAGTCAGTATTACTTAGAGACCCTGTCTCAATAAACAAAACCCAATCAATGAGGTTGCCTGGTTAGCACTTGGAGACTGTGGTTAAAGCAAAATCATCTTGGGCTGTCTAGGCTACAGAGTAGCCATACCTGGCTTACCTACATTCTAGTCTACAACTAGGTAAATCCTCCACCTTTCCCAAAGTATTAACACAACACTAACTCCCACTAAACTCAAAGAATGTCATCTGCAATCTGGGCATGATGGAGTACACTTTCACTTCCATCATTCAGGAGGCACAGGCAGGCAGATTTCTGTGAATTCATGGTCAGCCTGGTCTTCATGCGTATGGATGTTCCCTGCAGAGGTTTCCAGTCCTGCTATAACTCATTTATGGTCACTCCAATGTAGTTGGTAAATATAGATTAAATTCTTGATTCAACATTCTGTCCAATGCCATCTAGCCTGGCACCCAGGTATTCAAATATGGACCCTGAGGTTTCTGGAATGCACTTACCATTTGTTGAGTTTGCTGCAGCCAGGAGTCTGTAAACGAGGGGTGATGGGGAAAACAGTTTTGGGCTAACAACATGTGGGAGTGGCCCAATGGGGAAAGAGAATCAGCAACTGTGCTTAGAGCTGGTTAATGACACAGGGGGATTGATGAGAATGAGCCTGTACTTTCAGCTTGGTGGCTGGCAGCAGAGAGCATTGTGGGTAACAGAAGAGTTATCCTGGGCAGACTGCTGCACCCTAGCCAATGGATGGTGCATCTCCTGCTTCAATGATTGCTGGATGAACCAAGCCTCAATGTATTCCTCTTTTGGTTTGAGTCTGGTGGCCATGATCTTTCAAGCCTGGAGGTCTGGATATGGTTTCATCTTGAAGTGTTGTTCCAGTTCCCAAATCTTCTCCCAACTGTACTTCTAGTCAATTAGACCCAGAGTATAGGAGGCTTGGCTTTGGCCTCTTGCCTCTTGAATCTCCAGCCAAGAGGAAGGGCAGGTTCCACACAGAGTCTTTTTTGCAAGAAAAAGACTCCAAGGAGCCAGCTAGCCAGCCAGATACCCAGATGCTCTTCCTTATTTTTTTCTGAATTTTTCTAGATGCTTCTCCTCCATGACCAAGGACCAGCCTAGTGTCTCAGGCTGCTGCCCTGTGCCCTCTTGTGTCATGATGAACCAGTAACCTCTAAGGTTTCCTGAAATGCTTTTCCTGCTTCTAGGAAGGTGTTACCCAATCCTTCCACCCCCTCTGGTTACCTGTCCTGGTATTCCCCTACACAGAAGCATCAAGCCTTCACAGGCCCAAGGGCTGCTCCTCCCGTTGATGTCCAACAAGGCCATCATCTGCTACATATGCAACTGGAGCCATGGGTCACTCTATGTGTACTCTTTGGTTGGTGGTTTAGTCCCTGGGAGCTCTGAGGAGTCTAGGCAGTTGACACTGTTGCTGAACCCATGGGGCTGCAAATCCCCTCAGCTTCTTCAGTCTCTTCTCCAACTCTTCCATCTGGGATTCCTCACTCAGTCCAATGGTTGGCTGTGAGCACCTGCCTCTGTATTTGTCAGGCTCTGGATGAACATCTCAGGGGATAGTCATATCAGGCTCCTGTCAGCAAGCACTTCCTGGCATCTGCAATAGCTTCTGGGTTTAGAGACTGTAAATGGGATAGATCCCTAGGTGGGGCAGTCTCAGGATGGCCTTTACTTCAGTCTCTGCTCCACTTTTTATCTCCATGTATCCTCCTGTGAGTATCTTGTTCCCCCTTCTAAGAAGCACTAAAGTACCCACACTTTGATCTTCCTTCTTCTTGAGCTTCATATAGTCTGTGAATTGCATCTTGGGTATTTCAAACTTTTGGGCTAATATCCACTTATCACTGAGTGTATGCCATGTGTGTTCTTTTGTGATTGGGTTACCTCATTCGGGATATTTTCTAGTTCCATCCATTTGCCTAAGAATTTTATGAGATCATTGTTTTTATTAGTTTAGTACTACTCCATTGGGTAAATGTATCACATTTTCTGTATTCATTCTTCTGTTGAGGGACATCTGGCTTGTTTCCAGCTTCTGGCTATTATAAAAGAGGCTGCTATGAATATACTGGAGCATGTGCCCTTATTACATGTTGGAGCATCTTTTGGGTATATGTCCTGGAGTGGTATAGCTGGGTCCTCAGGTAGTACTGTGTCCAGTTTTCTGAGGAACAGCCATACTGCTTTCCAAAGAGGTTGTACCAGCTTCAATCCCATCAGCAATGGAGGAGTGTTTCTCTTTCCCCACATCCTTTCCAGCATCTGCTGTCACCTGAGTTTTTGAACATAACCATTCTGACTGGTGTGAGGTGGAATCTCAGGGTTGTTTGATTTGTATTTCCCTGATGCCTGAGAATGTTGAACACTTCGTTAGGTTCTTCTCAGTCACTTGAGTTTTCTCAGTTAAGAATTCTTTGTTTAGCTCTGTACCCCAATTTTCAATAGGGTTATTTGGTTATCTGGAGTCTAATTTCTTGAGTTCTTTGTATATATTGGATATTAGCCCTCTATCAGATGTAGGATTGGTAAAGATCTTTTCCCAATCTGGTGGTTACTGTTTAGTCCTATTGGCAGTGTCTTTTGCCTTACAGAAGCTTTGCAATTTTATGAAATCCCATTTGTAGATTCTTGATCTTAGCGCATAAGCCATTGGTGTCCTGTTCAAGAAATTTTCCCCTTTGCTCCTGTGTTTGAAGCTTTTCCCTACTTTCTCCTTTATTAGATTCAGAGTATTTGGTTTTATGTAGATGTCCTTGGTCCACTTGGACTTGAGCTTTGTACAGGGGCATAAGTGTGAATCAATTTGAATTCTTCTACATGCTGACATCCAGTTGAATCAGTACCATTTGTTGAAAATACTGTCTTTTTCCCCACTGAATGGTTTTAGCTCCTTTGTCAAAGATAAAGTGACCATAGGTGTGTGGGTTCATTTTTGGATCTTTAATTCTATTCCATTAATCTTTCTGCCTGTCTCTATACCAATAGTATGCAGTTTTTATCACTATTGCTCTGTAGTACAGTTTGAGGTCAGGGATGGTGATTCTTCCAGAAGTTCTTTTATTGTTGAGAATAGTTTTGCTACCCTGTTTTTTGTTATTCCAAATGAACTTGAGAATTGCTCTTTCTAACTCTATGAGTTGTAAGTTTGATGGGGATTGTATTGAATCTGTAGATTGCTTTTGGTAAATGGCCATTTTTACTATATTAATCCTGCCAGTGCATGAATGTGGGAGACCTTTCCATCTTCTGAGTTCTTCTTTGATTTCTTTCATCAGAGACTTGAAGTTCTTATTGCATAGATCTTTCACTTGTTTGGTTAGAGTCACAGCAAGATATTTTATATGTTTTGTGATTATTGTGAAGGGTATTGTTTCCTTATTTCTTTCTCAGCTTGCTTATCCTTAAAGCAGAGGAAGGCTACTGATTTGTTTGAGTTAATTTTATATCCGGCTACCTTGCTAAAGTTGTTTATAAGGTTTAGGAGTTCTCTGGTAGAATTTTTGGGGTTACTTATGTACACTGTCATATCATCTGCAGATAGTGATATTTTGACTTCTTCCTTTTCTGTTAGTATCCATTGACCTCCTTTTGTTGTCTAATTGCTCTAGCTAGAACTTAAAGTACTATATTGAATAGATAGGGAGAGAGTGGGGAGCCTTGTCTAGTCTCAGATTTTAGTGGCATTGCTTCAGGTTTCTCTTCATTGAGTTTGATATTGACTACTGGTTTTTTGTATATTGCTTTTACGATGTTTAGATTTGGGCCTTGAATTTCTGATCTTTCCAAGACTTTTAACATGAAGGGATGTTGAATCTTGTCAAATACTTTTTCAGTATCTAATGAAATGATTATGTGATTTTATTCTTTCAGTTTGTTCATGTAGGGGATTATGTTGATTGACTTCCACATATTGAACCATCCCTTCATCTGTGGGATGAAACCTAATTGATCATGGTGAAAGATTGTTTTGATGTGTTCTTGAAATCGGTTTGTGAGATTTTTATTGAGTATTTTTGCATCAATGTTCATATGAGAAATTGATCTGAAGTTATCTTTCTTTGTTGGGCCTTTGTGTGAAATTGGTATCAGAGTAAGTGTGGCTTCATAGAATGAACTGGATAGTGTTCCTTCTGTTTCTATTTGTGGAATAGTTTGATGAGTATTGGTATTAGGACTTCTTTGAAGGTCTGATAGAATTCTCCACTAAACCCATCTGGTCCTGTTTTGTTTGTTTGTTTGTTTGCTTGTTTGTTTGTTTTTTGTTTGGAAGACCTTTAATGACTACTTCTATTTTCTTTTTAGAGGTTATGGGACTGTTAAGATAGTTTATCTGATCCTGATTTAACTTTGGTAGCTGGTATCTGTCTAGATAATTGTCCATTTCATCCAGATTTTCCAATTTTGGTGAGTATAGGCTTTTATAGTAGGATTTGATGATTTTTTTTGGATTTCCTCCATTTATGTTGTTATGTCCCCTTTTTAATTTCTGATTTTGTTAATTTGGATACTGTCTCTTTGCCTTTTGGTTAATCTGGTTAAGGGTTTATCTATATTGTTGATTTTCTCAAAGAACCAGCTTGTGGTTTTGTTGGTTCTTTGTATGCTTCTTTTTGTTTCTACTTAGTTGGTTTCAGCCCTGAGTTTGATTATTTTCTGCCTTTTACTCCTCTTGGGTGTATTGGCTTCTTTTTGTTATAGAGATTTCAGATGTGCTGTCAAGCTGCCGGTGTATCCTCTCTCAAGTTTCTTTTTGGAGGCACTTAGAGCTGTGAGTTTTACTTTTAGCACTGCTTTCATTGTTTTCCCACAAGTTTTGGTATGATTTATTTTCCCTCCCATTTCCTGTTACTTTCTGAAACTGTCTCATGAATAAAGTACTGTCTTCATATTCACATCTGATATATTTAAAGCAATCTGTGCAGTCCCTTATCCATTACCTAACTTATCTTCATTAGAAGACAATGCTTTTATAAAACACAACATGAATCTAACAGGAAATGCTGATACAAGTAGAATAAATAATCATGATATAGAGTTTACAGTTCACATTTATTTTAATGAAAAATATTATATATTCAGGTCTTCTTGGTGTTTTAGGCTGATTTCAAGTATATATATATATATTTTTTTTTTTTTGGCCTTTTTTTTATTTCTAAGATTATAATATAATTGCATTATTTTTCCTTCCCTTTCCTTTTTATAAACCCTCTCCTATAATTCTCATTGCTTTCTTTGAAATTCATGGGCTCTTTTTATTAATTGTTGTTACAGACACACACACACACACACACACACACACACACACACACACACACACACAAACACTCCTACAAAAATAAATACAACCTGCTTATTATGCATATTGTTACTTGTATGTATGTTTTAGAGACTATTTCTTTTATTCATTGAGAATTTCATACAATATAATTTGAAAAGATTCTACTCCACTCCTGAAAAACAAAACAAAACAAAACAAAACAAAACAACAAAAAACCTAACATACATTCTCAAACTGTGCTGCAACACTTGGAAAGACAGCTAGAAAACCTGCGGTAATAACTGTTGGCATTAAGAGCCACTTAAGAAGAACCACTGCTTCATGTCACAAGTTGGAAAGTTGGATCAGTATTCGGTACATCCCTGACTGGCCACCATGTTTTCTTCCCAGCATAGCTTTTAGGAAAGATACATATGCCTTATCTTCTTTCTTGCTCATGCTTGAACATGGATAACAATTACTCTAAGGATGGCCTCCAAAGTGCTTCCCCCTTTTTATAGCAGCAAGCCTTCTGAATAACAAATTTTTACAATTTGCAAATCATTCTGAAAGATGATATGGAATATGGAGTACGGCTTGACAAACATCATTTGTGTTTTAGCAGGTTTTTTTTATTGACAATTTTCTACCCTCAAATAAGGCTTGAGTTATGTTCCAAAATGGTTTCTACACATCAAACCTCTTTAAGCAACTTTTCTTCTCACTTATGTCCCTGTGAAAAATAATTTGAACACACATGCATGTATGAAACTTCCACACTTTTAATAAAAGAAGAGTAACTTTGCCTATGTCACAAATCCTTCTCTTTGTTGAGGATAGCCGAGATCTTTGTCTGAAAGATGTGATGGCGTTTTAATCATCCTCCATAGATTTCCAGGTCTCACCACCACAGCTACATTCTCTTCTGTTTCCTCAGCCACATTGGCCTTTAAAGTAAGATTCGTCTGAGAGATAATGTTGCTGGAGATTCAGAGATAAACATTGCTTACAGTCTTTGGATAACTCTCCCTTTCCACTTGGTGTCTGATCTTGGAATCAGCTTGACCACCAGGAAACTTTAGAATCTCACCCTTAGCGAACACCCAGATAAAAGCTTTTATGTTTCTACAGTGTTCAGTGAGTATCTCATGCCTTCATACTAGACACTTAATTTTCTTACCGTAGGAACATGGCTTTCATTCCTCTAGCTGTGAATACTGATACTGTTGTCCACATGTGGCTTTATAAATGTTTGAGTCCTTGGTTCTTTTAATCAAGAGGTATCTGTATGTATTTGTAGGTAGAAAGAGGTGGTCTCTTTTATGCTCTCAAGTAATTCATCATGACTATCTCTGAGACTTTTTGCAGAACTTTCAGCTGCCCAAGTGGATCTTGAGGCATAGACCGTGTTATTTATCTACTACCAAGCTAATTCTGCTATAACATCCAGTAATGAAATGGTTTTACCTTTGGCTACACTGAAGTCATCATAATTTTGTGAACTCTAAAACAACATTTTATTTCCTTACATTAAAGAAATGTAAAGTATCTGTAGACACACTGTAAAGTGGAGGAGTGCCTGCAGAATGTAAATCTTTTGGGGAAACAGATGCTGAAGATGACATTGTCCTGGGTGAGGTTGTTCCATCTCTACAATAACTCCTTAGTGAAAAAAAAAAACTAAATGTTTCAGAAAATGCCTATAAAAAAACAAAAAATAAAGAAAGGTGACCCTTTCACTTCTTATCTCTACTTTCTATTTTATCTTACCTAATATTCCAAATTTTATATAAAGAGACCCACACCTAAGGTCATTGGCTCTATATTAACTTAAGAGACACAGGCATTTCAACTCTGCTGCTTATCACTCAGTATTTCTCATTGTAAGCCAGGGACTCAGAACAAAAACTTTTCATCACAGAGTGGAATATTTTACCAAGCTCTATTCAGAGCCTCTCTTTTGCTGTCTATATCTATTTTATATTTCTGTATTTCCTTTTTATATATCTTACATAATAATCTTAAGTTTTCTTCTGTCTTTTGGCTATGAAGTAACAGCCTAGGTAGAGATTATTTTTAGTCTGCACATTGAAATTATTTGAAAAATAATTTTGGAATATCGTCATGCTTATTTGTAGCAATGCTGTGGGATATTGAATGCTGAAGCTGTACAGAAGCATCTGGACGGTGGTGGAATCTAGGGTGAGCTAATGTCAACACAGCATTCTGGAAGTACAGCACAGAGAATACTTCTAGTCATTTCAACAGTTTTACAAACATGGCGTTCTGTATCAACCTCCTTGCTGTTTATTAGATACAGTGTTTTTAGTTACAGTTAACCACCAGTTCACTGTAACCAGTTACAGTTAGCTAGAGTTGGGTACCACATGTGTTTTTTCTTTGTTAAGACAAAAACAGTAATAAGTCAACAGACAACAACTTAAGAAAAGAAAGGTTTGCCATTGGCTAGCAGTTTCAGAGTTTCTGTTTTATCATCATGGACAAAAACATAACAAGGAAGCTCAATTCATGGCAGTGGGAATATGTGCCAAAGGTCATTCAGGTCAATGTGGAGCATGGTCTGGGTAGAATTTTCAAAGGCCAGCCATTAAGCAGGCCTTAAATGAAATAAGACAAATTTTGGTTGCACCTAAGTTATTACTGCCACTATTTAATGATTGGGCATATCTTACCTAGCTAGCCATTATTGTAGTTCACAATACTTATCCTTGGTAGACTGTTGATAACTTTTCTCCTCTGTCAGCCTGCATAGCACCTTCTGGCTGTATGAGAACTAGCCATCAGGGAAGAGGCTTACATGTCAGTACCAGCTTAGTTTTCCCAAATCTTGTGACAGAAGATTGTGGTGGCTGTTACTGTAACCCTTGCAAACAACTTGTGACTGGAGAGATCACACACCTTAGAGCAGAACCTATTGCTGTCACTCTGAAAGTTTGTTACAGGATCCAAATAAGTCTAAACACTTATCAACATACTAGATATTAGTAGTACATCCTTCAGTCACATTAAAAATTATTCTCTCTTGTGTTTTTGCAGCAGCAGATGGATTTTATTATACAGAATGATTTGTCAAAGTGTGGAGAATAGTGACTGTGGAGTACTCATCGCTAAATGGGATGGAAAAAACTAGCTCGAAACTGAAAGTGCAGAGAACATTTTAGAGGAGAGGGTAGAAACTCTGTAAACACCAGATGACCGGGAAATTTTCTACAAAATAGTATTGTCTAGATGTGACAAGGATTTTGAACTCATGAACTCTTAACAGGTATACTTGCCTACATAAGACCTGTAAGACCTGTATAAGATCACATCTGTCAACATGTCACTCAAGGTGACATTCCTAGTTGAGGAGTTGTAGACAGTCAATGGATACTGGGGCGTGGGGGGATTTAGCTTGCTTCAGGGATAAACCTCCTGATGCGTTGTCCATTATCTGTGGAAAGCCCTTCAACCGTAAACATTCAGGCAGAACTAAGTGAACTCAGTGTCATATATACTAGGAGAAGTGGACAATAATTTAAAATAGGATAGAGGGGAATGGGAGGAGTTGGAGAAAGGAGTAGATAATGCATTGCACTCATGTAAGGAATTCTAAAACAAACAAAAGCTGGTTTCCTGTGATCTACTTCTTTTGTCAGTAAGTCCCACATTGTAAATTTCAAAAGTCCACCCCTAGTTAGAGTTCAAGCACTCAAGTCATGACCCTTTAGGAGTCATTTCAAATTCAATGAATAGTGTGTACCAAGGCTATTATAAATAAGAGAACTCCACTTGGTAATTTGAAGTTTATTATTTGAGCTATTTAGGTTTTGGGGCAATAGGAACAAGCTAGTAATAGAGAATTACATGTTGGTAATCTATGATGCCATTGAAATATAAAAGACAGACAGTACGATGATTGTTATGTAATAAGTTATACAAGCCCTCTAAAGTGAGGTAGTTGTTATAAAAGCTCTTTTGTAGAAAATGTAAAAATTGAAGCTTCAAATTATAATCATTATGCTTTACTTGAGATCTCTATTACTGCACTAAAATTAACTTTGGTAGCTATAAGATTTATGAAAATAACCCTCTAAATTTAATGTTTTATTTCCTGAATTAAAACATAAAGTTTACAATATCAATTTATTTTTGTAAACGTTAGTATTCATTATCTAAATAATCGTCTTAACATTGATGTATGGGATTGCATATTCTGGAGGCTTCAAATAAATCTATTGCTACAAACTCTGAAATTTCATGGATTTTCTTTAATAGAATATTTCATGTCTCTTGTCTGCCTATGGTCTTGTCTGTGTAGCCAGATGATACTTCATTAAATGTGTGATTTCATAATATTGAGTAGAGACTAGTTTTTATCTTTATTCCTATGATCTTTCATTGTCTTTTCCAACGAACAGAGTCAGAACGCACTACAATGAGCAGTCCCCAAAATAAATTTCAACCCCAGGCATTTACACTCTGGAGACTAGAAGTTTCAGAAAGGGATGAGCCTAAATAGCTAAAGGAACATTAGTTTATTAGCTGAAACCAGACTAAACAAGAGCTTAAACTGACTGAAGTTGAACATTCCAAAGTTACAACACATATGTAAAGAATCTTTATTAGGAAGAGGTGGCTCAGAGTTTCCCTTCCACTGAAATACCAAGAGCTACACTGATGAGGGATATTACCTTCCTAGAAGGGTTCTGTATTGTCTTAGTTTACTTTTGTACTGCTGTGGTTGACCAGAATATCAGTGCTGTATACTATGACCAATATAAATTGTCTGTTTATCTATCTATCATCTATCTATTATTTATTTTGTTGGCCTTTGACTGCAGAGGGATAAGAGTCTATGGTGGCAGAGTGGAGGAACCAGGCAGCAACTGACAGCTTAAATCTCCAACCACAAGCGAGAAGGTCAGAGAATGCTCTGGAAATAGCTTATTGCTTCTGAAACCTCAAACCTTACCCCCAATGACACACTTCTTTGATCCAGACTACATCTCTTAAACCTACATAAACAGTGTTACTCACTAGGTACCACTCAGATGCCCAACAATATGAAAGGCATCTGATTCAAATCACCATATATATCATTTTTATACTCTGGAGAAAAGACTTTTGACAAGACCTTAGATGCACAGTCCAAAGTAAGAAAAAGACAGGGAATGTTACCAGTAAAACAACCTTCATTTTGATTCATAAAATCTCTTAAATTCTACTAATTAATAGCTACAACAGAGCATGGCCAGAGGAATCAGAATAAATTGAGTTTATCCCTGTGTAGAAATGAGGATGAGAATGACTTTTATAAGGTCATATATTTGAATGTTTGGTCCCTACTTGGTTGAACTGTTTAGAAAGGATTAAAGGATGTGACCTTATTGGAGAAGGTATGCCACTACTGGTGGGCTTTGAGGTTACAAAAATAGGGCCTTATCATCAGTGTGCGACGGAACAACATACAACCTCAGCAATAGCCTGGGTTGATTCATACCCTTCATGGGCCCCTTGGGCCAACAAGTCAATTAGATGTAATCCATTCTCTGCCCTGGATATTTCATTTAGTGGTGAGAGATGTCTAGTTGAGCCTTTTTCTCCTCCATTATAAATTGATTTCATTTAGAGTTTTTTCATGTATTTATATATCTTAAGCAGATTCTACTATAGTAAGTTTCTTTATGACCTCTCAAGTGCCCCTTTATTTTAGCCGTTTCTTGCCATATCCTTTTTTTGCCCCTTTCATCTTTCCTTCTCCCAGTTTAAACCTCCTATTTTATCCCCCTATCCATCCATAACTATCAATTTCTCCTCCCTAGATCCCTTCTTACCCCGATTCCTTACTTGATATATAATCTCTGTGGTTAGCTATATCCATTGTAGTCTCCTTATTCAAGACTTGACAGCTAACATTTATATATAAGCAATTACGTACCATACTTAACCTTTACAGTCTAGATTATGTCACTCAGGATGATTTTTTTCTAGTTCAATCTGTTAACCTGCGATTTAAAAAAACAAACATTTTTTTTTTACCTATTTACTTTACATTCTGCCCATTGCCCTCTTCCCAGTCACCCCCTCCCAAAACCCTTCCTTCTATTCCTAACTTCCTGAGAAGAAAACTACCCCTGGGCATATCCACACCCTGGTACATCAAGTCAACCTGAGAGTTTTTAATTTGGTGATTTGTTTTCTTAATGTCCAGTTCTTTGAGTTCTTTTCATATTTTAAATATTAGTTCTGGAAATTTTTATATCAATACTGTGTCCTCAAAGGAATCAGAGATATAAATTGCACCATCAAAGTCTGACAAGTTATATTCTTACATGGTGATCCTCCTATAATGGATGATGGTCCTTTAAGTTTAAATTTAATTACATTTAACTTTATTTATTTATTTACTTATTTATTTATTTATTCTTATTTATTTATTTTATTCTTATTTATTTATTTATTTATTTATTTATTTATTTATTTATTTATTCTTTTCTGTAGCCTTGGCTGTTCTGGAATTCACTTTGTGGACAAGGCCAGACTAATCCCTGAACTCAGAGATCCCCCTAATTCTTCCTCCTGAGTTCTGAAATTAGAGGCATGCACTACCACACCTGGCTCACCAAATGGTGATCTTTCTAAATTGACAGGTTTGTTTGTGTGGAAGACAGAGAGATCGAGTTGGATAGTGCAATGTAATAAACTCAGTAAGAGGATAACTCTATTTATAGCCATAGCCATCCTTTCATATGTCCCCTAGTTGATGAAAAATAAATATTGCCAATGGTGTCTCTGTCCCTGAATAGGATGGATATTTTTGCTTGAAGTTAGCAAGTAGCTTTCTATTCCTTATTGGCACAGAACTATGTTTCAATATTGCTTAAGAATTACAACTAGTTTCCGACTAAGCCACTACACTTCAGAAAACAACCATTTTATCATTCTACTGTAGATCATGTTTGTCAATTATAATGATGATACCCTGTTGATAGTTTCTTGATGATGACATTATGCAAATGAATTGACAACACAAGTAAAAGAGTTATGAGTAGCTATATATCTATGCATATACTCTAAGTATGATTAATTTTATAATTTGTTTTAAGAACTAATTATTTTTTTCTGTGTAAACAATCAGATACAAAAACTATATTAGGCTTTATAAGCTAAGGCAAAAATAAGGAATTATAAATTTTGCAGATATAAAGACAACATAGCAAAAGAGAAAATTCTTAATTAATAAAAAATTGAAAACAGTATATAAATGTGTATTCTTTATGTTATAAAGGTAAACTGAGAATAACAAAGCTTCATATAGATATATACATATTAATTTGGAAAGTAGTATTTGCCATATTTATGTTTATATATGTATCAAGTCTTTGAAAATTTCTTTCCACAGAAATTCTCTCTGCCAAACATTGATACGAATCTGTAAGCACTTGATTTTACTTGGTCACGTTTAATGCACACTAGCCATGTATATATTCCTCCTGGATTTATGCTATCTTGATATTTGCCTTTTATGTTCTATTTTGTTGTAGAGTAAAAATTTCTGATTGAAAGTTTGATAGAAGGTTACTCTACTGACTATTAAGGTGGATTTTAAAAGAATTGTTCTTTGAATTTGCACTGAGGCTTTCAAAATATTTCTGCAACTGTAGTTTGATCTCATGAAATATACCCAGTGCTACTTTCTTCAGGAATGAAGACTCAAATGCTTTGAAACTTCTCAGTGTAAGGTGTATATAAAGCAGTTTAACAATACACTGTATTATAATAATATCAGTTTTCATTGAAATAACTTTGCTGTAATGTTTGCCTGTGTTATTTCAACTAGAAACTTTAGGCTAAATTCAGTAATTTAGTTTCCAAGTCATTGAGTATTCAGTAATGGTCCATGAAGACATGTCTTTTCTTCTAGAAGAAGTCAATTCTTTTCCTGCATTAAAAATTATTGTAATAATGTGATATATTTGACTGATATCCTTGGGAAGCCTGCCATTTTCTGAAGGAAAATGGTGGAAGAGAAGAAGTGGGGGAATCAGGACTTGGAGTAGAGGAGGGAAAGGAAACCTCAGGCAGAATGTAATATATGAGAAAAAAATTAATGCAAAAAATATCCCAGCCAGCACATTTCTGAGTAGCCAGGCACCTGGGCCTTCAGTTTCTATTACGGAGTAAAGCTCATGCCATTGAAGATAGAAAGTCAAAACGTGATGAAGTCCACCAATTTCATCCTTTTGAGAGACAGAGATAAAATTCAAATAATTTCTGCAGTTACTTGATCACTAATACAATAAGAAAGCACAGGATTCACACGTCTTAAAAGTTCACATGTTTACATGTACTTGCTCAATACTTAAAACTATTTTTTATCACAAGAAACTGTAAAATTACCTAGTACATTCCTTTTCCATGTGGATAGAGGTAGCATTTTCTCAACTTTTAAAAAAATCATGTTTGTTCTATTCAATTTATTCACAGAGATTAAATTTTTAGATACTTCAACACCAACACTGACACTGTAAATAATTAAATAATTGAGGGCTGTTGATAACGAGTCTTAATTCACAAAAGGCCAAAGAAAAACACTATATATATATATATATATATATATATATATATATATATATATATATGAAACTCTCACTACTTTGTTCTCATGAGATATATTCAGGTTAGGTTGAACTTAGAATCTGTTTTTCAGTTAATCAAAACTGTACATAGGGATTCTCCACCCTTAACTGGGCTGACGTGTCTGGTTTCTTTGGAAGAGGATATATGTAGTCCAGTAGTGACTTGAGATGCCAAGGTTGGTTGTTTTCCAGGAAGTGATCTACCACCTTTTCAGAGGTGAGAGGAAGAGGTAATGGGGGAGAGACTGTGTGAGAGGGGCACTGGGAGCAAGGGGAGGTAATCATGATGTAAAGTGGATAAATAAATTAATTAATTAATGGAGAAAAAAACATCCACAGTGAAGCACCAAGGGAAAAGTTCATTTTTTACAAGAGCTTTTGAATACACTGGTTCAAATCCTCAGATTCTATGTAATACTTGGTGGGTGAGGTAGCTCTGTAATTTCAGCCTCTGCAGGTGAGTTAGCAGACTCCTTGAGCAGGCTGACTAGTTGGCTAGTCAGACTAGCCATATTGCTAAACTTAGAGTTTGGCACATACTATCTCAGTGAATAAGTCTAAATAGAGATTGAAGATGACTCCACACACCAACCTTGGATCTCCATGTGCACAGGAATAGATATGTGTGCACATAAACATTTGTCTTCTATACCCCCCTACACACACAAATAAAAAACTGAAAACAAATACCATGGTGTATGTGACTATATTTTAAGGGTATAAGATTCAATATGGTTAATTTTTACAATACAAATTGAAGTTATAGGGTGGTAAATTACTTTAATAGTCATGATAAGTAACAGCAGAGCTAATAATGTTTATTTTAAATTTTCTCTATAATGTATTGGAATATACATTATATGCATTTTTACCCAATTAATGACTACATGCTTTCATTAGCTGTAAAACATTTTCTTTTTAAATAAACTTATTATGAACATTTAATGGTACATAAAATAATATATATGCTAAACAGTAATAATAAAGCAAATACCCAGGTGACTTTGATCAAGATGAAAAAGTAGATAATATGATACCTACTTTTTAAACCTAAATACAATGTTCTCTACAGTTCACAACTTTTGGGCAATAATCACAGTAGTTACCTTTCTTTCTTTTCCTTTCTTTCTTCCCTTCCTTCCTTCCTTCCTTCCTTCCTTCCTTCCTTCCTTCCTTCCTTCCTCCTTCCTTCCTTTCTTTGTTTCTTTTTCTCTCTTTCATTCTTTCCTTCTTTTTTTTTGTAAATAAGAGTTTTCTTTTCAGCCTTGACACTTCTGCTCTTCTGCTGACTGTGCATATGTCTAAGTTCACATAACCAGACAGGAAAGGAAGCAAACAGGTTTCTCTAGTCCCTTTCCTTGGTATACCTCCAGCTGGAGGAATGTTACCTTTCCATACCTTGTAAGCTCCTTTGGATCTCAGTGTTTCTCATGTCACAATTACAAGTACTATGAGTTTGTTTGAGAGTTGGGATACGCCAGAAAGAAAGAAACAACAAAGAAAAAAATTAAAAAACCTAAACACAACTTCAGATGATTTTTCTGAGAGTAAGGACATCTCTCACCTTAAGAATGAGCATGTGGGTTTCTGAAAACTTCTCTGCTCTTCCTTGATGCACCTCTTCGATGCTTGAGAAGTCTGGGGTCCATGTTGGACAGTAAACTTTAGTAATGGAGAAACTCACTTTAGTTTTTGATATTTCAAATTGTGCTGTTTTAAGTATATAATAAATAGCATTTATTCTCTGAGTCCATGCATTCTGTTTGAGTTGTAAGGTTCCACTGAACAGGAGAGAAAAATTACAATGTTCTTACTCTTTCTTTTTCCAAACTGGAACAGACAAGTGGAATTTATTACTTTTATGTCTGTATGGGAGGTAAATACACCTGTTCCCTTTTCTTGCAGAATACTGTAGCTAGTAGATATGGAATTATTGTCCTTCCCTTCGGGATCATTATTTTATCTGGACATGTCCACCTGAGCTTTCTCGAGTTCTAAGCTTTATGTCCAGTTGCTTTTGTTCAGGGGATTCTGAAACTCTTACTAGGAGAAATCCCTAATTCAGAGATGTGTTGAATAATTTTTCCTAGTTTCCTATTTCTGAAAACATTCTATTTTAGAACATATATGAATGCAGCAGGTTGTACAGGCACTGTGCACTAACTGAAAATATGTCAAATACAAAATCTCTGCAAATCCATCACAAAATCATACTAGCTCTTTTGATGTCAACTAAATAGCTTAGGTAGGTATCAGGACTTTTCCAATACACCCAATAAATGCAACCCTAATTTTGAATTTTTTATTTTTTGTGGGTGTGTCAGGATATAGGGAGACCAAGAAGAAAATGAGGACTGTTTTGGAAATCTAAAAGCATCAGTTTAATTAACTAAAAAACCTGGCCAGGCTGGTTAATAACGTGGAAAGAAAGTGGTGATTGAATGGTCATGTGGTGAAGTTCTGTAGCAAATAGATGTTAGATAGCTGGATTCAGCAATTGATGGCAGTCCTGTGGAATAAATAATTGTTTAAAAGTATGCAGTGGATTGTAGCTTGTGTAACTAATAATTCTTGAATAGTTACAATCACACATGAGTTGGAATTTTATTTTGTTTTATTGAAATCACAATTTAATTGTAGCATTTCTCCCTTCCCTTTACCTCCCCCAGAACTGTCCCATATACCCCTACCCAGTTTCCTTCAAATTCATGGCCTCTTTTTTCATCAGCTGTTATTGTATGGCATCCATTTATTTCCATATTTACAAGTATCTGTAAATGTATCTAGTTGAGTTCATACAATATTACTTGGATGCAGGTTTCAGGCCTGACTGTTTGGCACTGGTCCATCAGTTGGTTGCTCTTGTCTGAGGACAATACCTCCCCTGTGTCCACTTTCACTCAGTTGTCAGGTTTTGTTTTTTTGTTTGTGTGTGTGTGTGTGTGTGTGTGTGTGTGTGTGTGTGTGTGTGTGTAGGGTTGAGGCTTTGTGGAAATTTTCCTGTTCAGTTTGACACATTGGTTGGTATCTTCCTTTTTCAGTTGTCCTTATACAATAAATATGTCAAGAAAAATTCTTTGCAATAGATGAAGATGATTATGAGAAACACAAGCAATAAAACGTCAGTGTTTTTTGGGCCCAGTCCCAATGGATACATCTACAAAACTTCTTGATACTAAGGCTCGGGGGACATTGTGAAAGGTTGTGTGTTTGGGAGTTTGAAGAGCCAGAGGATCAGTGACTTTGCTGTGAGACTGTGTCTCTTAGGAATGTCAGAACTTTTATTCTTAATGGATCATCAGCATGACTGCTGAAGTTTTATCCATCTGGAATGATCTTCACATTTCAATATATATTCTGTACTTTTGTCACTCCAGTTATGCTGAGACATAATTTTTGTTAGTGCTAATGAAGCTTTTTCTTTGTTAATATATTTTTTCTTGTGTCTTTATGAGAGAGAGAGAGAGAGAGAGAGAGAGAGAGAGAGAGAGAGAGAGGAAAAAAGTAGGTGTGTAACTCAAGCAGACAGTCACTCAAGTTCAAGGCAGCCTGTTTTCTATATCTTCTCAATCCAGGGCTACATAGTGAGACCGTGCCTCAAAATAATCAAATAAGTAAGTAAATCAATAAACCAAAACTATGAAACAGACAAAAAGCAAGAACAACAAACATAGAAGGCCATTGTAAGCATTTCCAATGAGCCATGAAAACTACACCTCTCTCAGGTCTCATTTACAGTGAGCTAACTTGTTGATCAATATTAATACTTTTTAAAAAGTAACCTTGATTTTTAAAAAGTAAACTTGATTCCTACTCTTGGTGTGCTGTAGATGCTCCTCCAGAGAAGGAATGTATTCCTCCAGTCATGATGGTTTAATGAGCAAACAACTCAGGAATTCTATCTTAATCTGTATTATTTTGGTTTCTTTGTCTGAGATAATCTGTTTCTGTTTTCTTTTTGTAATATTTATTTTGTGAGACATTTAAAACTGTTTTAAACAGGGAGAAAGCAAACTGACTTGAATTCATGTATCCTTCCATTAAATGGGTACATCCCTATTAGCTTAAAGTTCATCCCAATACTTTATAACTTTTATTTTTATTAAAATTAGGCTTTTTTTTCACATAATATATCTTGATTCTGGCTTCTTCTCCCTCTACTCTTTTGAGTTCCTCACCACTTCCTCTCCCACCTGGATGGACTCCCTCTTGTCCTCTCATTAGAAAAAAACCAGGCTTTTTAGCAATAACGATATTGCATAATATGATATTAAATATATTATGAAAGATAAAACAAAAACTAACAGATTAGAATAGTACAAAGTAAATAAGAAGAAGGAAAAGATCCTAAGAAAAGGCACTTAGAGACCCACTTAAATCCAGTAAAATAGAAGCCATACTACATACCCAAAAGAACTGTGCAGACTCTGTGAATGCTGCCTCAGTCTCCGTGAGCTCATACGTGTGCCATCCTCTTGATTTAGAGAGTGATATTTTCTTGGAATCCTCCGTTTACTCTGACTTGTACACATTCGCAACTCCTCTTCCGCAAGGTTTTCTGAGCTCTGAGAGGAGGGATTTGATGGAGACTTCCCATTTATGTCTGAATGTTCCAAGGTCTCTTATTTTGTATTTTGTCTGACTGTGGGTCTCTTACAAAACATTTAAAATATGACTGTAGGAATATGATGTTTGTTCTATTGGCCATATTTACATTTTGACTGTGATTGAGGTCTCTAGTTAAATTTCTATGATAATGAAAGTACCCATTAGAGAGAACTTTTGGTAGAGAACTCACACTGAAAATCACTTAGGTTGCAACATAATGCAACAGGCATAGTGCTCAGACTTTAACTTACTGGGCTAGCACATTGAAGAAGAGAGATTATTGCCTCCTATGCCTGGAGGTCAGCAGAACATTCCATTTCCCTGCTAAAGGTGAGAGATGGCCAGAGTGATTTATAAGAACAGAGTTTCCAGAATCGTGGAATATATAAGGAGAATTTTTCAGAACAATGAAGTCACAGTAGTGTCGCCCATGGCAGAATTTCCTTCAGTCTTATAAGCCTATTCATTCTTCAGTAAGAGGTTTCTATTAGACAAGGTTTTAGGTCTGCCAATAGGGCCTGGGGTGGGGGGTTAAGTTCTGAATAAGATGTCATTTTAAGGCTTTAAATTAGATTTAAGAGAGCCTACAGGGTAATCGAGTCCAGTATCCCCTGAATAATGCAAAATTAATGTTTGAGGCTTAAAATCATTAGGACAGAGATTAGGCTGGTACTGGTGCAGAGCATCCTTACAATGTAGAGGGAGGCTGGATGGCAGCATCCAAGCTTATCAGTACTTTCCAGAAGCAGCAGTTAGACTGGTTACTTAGCAACTATTTCAGCCTGCATTCTCTTTGTATTTTGCTTAGATAACATTGGTCCACACGTTTCCTAAGTAACATCTCATTCCAATGAAAGGTAGCTCTCTCAGTCATGTCGAAAGTCAAGAAACTTCCTGCTGTCCATGTTCGACACATTTAACAGAACAAATAAAAGTGTGTTTGGGGCATAAGGTCACCGCTGCATGTATCACATGGCCATTTCTAACTTACTCTTTTTTTTTTTGGAGGTTTAACCAGCCCTGGCCTTGGATAGCATTCACTGTAACGTTTTATTGAGACCTGAGAGTTGACATGAAATGGGTTTCCATGGATAACAAGTATATCAGATCTCTGATTCATGAATTACTTTAAACAGCAATTATAACCATACTCAGAGGCAATGAATGGTAGAAAACTCCCAGTAAAATTCCTCATTAGACAAAATACAGTTGAAAAGAAGACATATGAGCTTTGTAGCCCTTCATAAATGCATTGTATTCTCAAATCAACCGACATTTCTAAACCAATCTTCCATATTACTCTAAAAACTAGTTTTATAAAGAACTATTCTCTTGCTAGTTCCAGCATATGCAGAGAGCTCAAAGTGTCTTCTCACCTGGACTGTTTAAGAAATCTGTATACCATTGGGTCCACTGGCATTCTTAGTTTTAATGTTTCTAATCCTGTCAATTAGTTTGCTAAGCTACTTGTGTGGACAACTTCAGAAAATGTTGTCTGGTATGTGCCTAGTGGCAGATACTACTAAGTATCTGAATTAAAATATTATATGAATTAAAACATTAAAATTAAAATGAAAAATGAAAACTGAAAAGTGAAAAAAAAATTTACCATAGAGATTTATAAATATTTTTTCAATTCTTTTTCTCATATCTCATCTTGAGCCAAAGGTTCACAAACAGGGTTTATGTGCCCCAAATGATGCTCCAATGTTCTTTTTCCTAAACTGCTTCTGAAGAGAACACGCATAATGTTGTAAGGGGAATGTAGGAGACAGAACCTGTACTTACCTCTCAGTTTCTGCTCTCATAGTGTTCATGTTTTTCTATACCTTTTCTTTTTTTATTATTTTTTCTTTTTTTTAAAATTTTTAAATTTTATTTTTTTTATTGAATATTTTATTTACATTTCAGATGCCATCCCATTTCCCCATTCCCCACCCTCCCCCAGAAAACCCCAATCCCATGCCCCCTTTTTCTTTTTGCTTTTATACACTTTTTAAAAATGTTAATCAAAGACTTTATAAGTTTGGTAATGCTCAATCAGAAGTGTAACCTAATACCCAGTCTAGATATATCAACTATCTTTGACTGGTGAAGACATGTGAACAACTGCCTCCATATCCCCCCTCTCTTTCTCTCTCTTTCTCTCTCTCATCACCTAGCTTCTTCTCTCCTTCTTCTCCTCTTCTTACCCCTTCTCTTCCTCTTGGTACCCCTCTCACCTTAGCTCCTCCTACATATCACCCTTCCTGTTAAAATAAAACTTTTCTCTTAAAATAGAATTAGAGCATAATTATGCCAATTTGTGCCAGTGAGGTACAAGATAGTCCTAATACCCAGTCCATCATTTTGTTGACTACCCAGAACCTCTGTCATCTCTCCAAACTAAAACACTTAGTTATGGGCCTGGCTTTTTTCTTGGCTTCAGAATGAATGCCAGCTGAAAACCATCCACTCAAATCTTTTCTCTCAAGGTAAATAGTCAGAATTGGCTATGAGATTATAAGTTTTCAACCCTGTCAGAAATCCAGAATGACTGAGTTAACTAAAATTATGGGAAGCATAAAGCATAGCTTCTAAAACTTAGCCAATTTATAGAGACCACTGAACACCTGGACACTCCCTACACCACAGTAACAAAATACCCAAGGGAGCAAATATGGAGGCAAAGTGTGGGACAGAAACTGAAGGAGAGGCTGTATGGAGACCATTCCACGTGGGTATTTATCCCATCTGCAATCACCAAAAATAGACGCTGATGTGGATGACAGAAAGTACATGCTGACAGCAGCCTGATAAGGCTGTCTCCTTAGAGGCCTCCCAGAGTCTGACATACCCAGAAGCAGATACAGCTAACCATTAATCAGATCAAGGGTTCCCAATGGAGAAGTTAGAGAGAAGACTGAAGGAGCCAAAAGTGTTGGTGGCCCCACGAGGAGAGCAACAATACCAACCAACCAGAGCCCCCCAGGTTCTAAACCACCAGCCTAGGAGCACAAAGGAAGGGACCCATGACTCCAGCTGTATATGTAGGGGAGGATGGCCTTGTTGGGCATAGTTGGGAGAGGAGATCTTTGGTCCCATGAAGGCTGAACACTGAGTAGGGGGGAATCTGAGGGTGGGGAAGTGGGAGTGAGGGGTAGGTGGGGACACACTCTCATAGAAGCAGGAGGAGGGGGGATGGGATAAGAGGTTCCTGGGTGGTGGGGGGAATGGGGTAAGGGGATAAAATTCTAAATGTAAATATTGTATGCAAAAAAAGGGGGAAGAAAGAAAAAAGCTGTTAGAACCAATATCTTTAATAAAATGTCAGCCCTCTAAAAAATTTATCTTGGTACTAAAATTTGTTATGAGAATTGTACATTGCAGAATACGTAGCCTTGGTGTATCTACT
>JANHMN010000017.1:46333647-46372686 GCA_030674055.1 Rhabdomys pumilio
ATGGCTGTATAAAGTGTGAAATCTAGCCTGGAAATTTTAATGAAAAATTAGTCGTAGAAAAAATTGTTGACTTTTCTTTTTAATTAATTGGTATTTTATTTGCAGCAATGGAGTTTATGTTAATTAAAGACTAGATAAATGATAACAATCTCAAATGGAAAAGAAGCTGGCATGTCATAAGTTATTTCTTAGTGCAAAATGAGAAACTAAGTTAGCTTGGGAGGATATCCTTTACTAAGATGAATGGATAGAGGAGGCCTTGAAGAAGGAAAATGTGGCTATCCACAAAAGGGAGAATTAGGAACCTTTACTGCTGCCATAGCCATTGATGAGGAAAGCTTTATAGCTGAGTTTTATTACCTTGAAAGTCACTACCATAAAGCAGCCTGTTGAGGGATAAAAAATCTAGAAGCAAAAGGTAGGTTTTGTCTTCAGAATTTATCATCAATTATTTGTTCAATCAATGTTTGTATTTCTAATTAATGTAGCATTTAAAATTCTTTAAAATTGCATTAATAAATCAGAGACTTTGTTATAAGCCTTGGAGATTTAAAAGAGTTTTCTCTGTAATATTTTATGTAACATTTCCCTTCCACTATCATTTTTGGCTAAATACCTTCCTTCTCATTTCTTACCAGCTTTCTTCCTGTGGTCCTGTATCTTCACGCTGTCATTATAATAATTTATATAAATATTATTTCCCATCTTTGACTCTATAAACAGAATGTTCTTCATAAATAATGATCATGTCTTTCTGTTTTTTACTTCTTTTCTGAAATGGCTTTTCAATATTTAACTCATTTAACAAATATAATACACATCCCCCATTGTCTTTAGCTATTATTTTTTGCTATCTGGGCTCATGCCACATTTTTGCTTTTGTGAAGAGCACAGCATCAGGACCAGTTTGAAGATTCTCTTAGATATGCAAATATTGTTCCTTCTTGATATAAACCCAGCTGTTCAATGGCTGGATCACATCATGGATCTATTCTTTATTTTTCAGGGAAGTTTCATACTGTTCTTTATAGTGGCCATGCTAATTCACATTCCCACCAACAGTATGTAAGCATCTCTCTGCTCAGCATCCTTCCTGTAAGTGGGAACAGATGATCTCATTGTGGTTTATATTTCCAGTCTCCTGATACCCAAAGCATTTGACTATTTTTGCTAAATTTGTTGGCTGTTCAAAGAATATCTATTTTGATCTGTTCTTATTTTTTAATTTGATTTTCTGTGGGATTTTTATTTTTGATTTTTAAAAGTTACTTAGATATTCCAGCTTAAATGTTTTTTTTTTCCTCAATGGGTGATATACATTTTCTAACTTTGCATATTGTCTCTGAACTGTACTGACTGCTTTCTCTGCTATGTATAATTTCATAGTTTGAAAATTGCTGCCTATAACAAATATTTTGAAGTATTTTGGTAAAAACTTCCTTTAGTAGATAATGTTGCACTAAATTATATTAATATCTTTATCAAATTTAGTTTAATATTATATAGTGAAAAACAAGGATGTAATTTCAATAATCCACCTGTGTCTAGTTTTCAAGTTTCATTTATTGAAGAAGTTGTCCATTCTCTAATATATTTGGTGTTATTGTAAAAAAAAAAACAGTTGGCTGTGATGACGGTTTTATTTATTTGTTTCCCTTTCCTGAGCCATCTTTCTGCTCTACTGCTCTCTATGTCTGTTTTCATGTTAATATCTCATGATTTTGCTTCTCACAACTTTGCAGCATACCTTGATGTTGGACAATTTGGAATTCCTAGATTATTATTTTTTTTGCTTAGGATTTCTTTGCCTCATCAGACTCTCTTGTGCTTTTAGGTGAAGAATTTTAAGATTTATTTATTTTTTTCTAGTGAAGCAAGTCAATAGTATTAGATTTAGTTTGCACCTAATCTGCAAATTATATTATCATGGCTAGGTTAACAGTATTCTTCTTACCTATGAACATGGGAAATTATTCTATTTTTTGTGTCCTCATCAAATTCTTTCATTAAAGTTTTATGATTAAATAAAATCAGTTGTTTTCCACAGCTTGTGTTAAGTTTATTCCTAGGTATTTTATTTTTATGTGTAGCTACTGTGAATGAGTTTCATTTTATGATTTCTTTATCAGCAGATTTTTATTGGTATATAAATCAGTTCAGATCTTTTCATGTTGATGTTGCATCTTTACTAATTTGACACCTTCCATCATCTTTCAGTGAAGGGTTTTTACTTTCCTAGTGCAATGGTCTTATGCAGAGCTTACCATCCATTGGGTATCACAGGAGTAAGACATCTGTTGCTGGGCACTCGACTGCTCCATTCTATATCATGCTCTAGGGCTGTTAGATCTTTATATTAAAGAAGACACTATCCATGTCTGCATACTGGACTCACCATGGCCTTGCTGAGTTAAGATAGGTTTGTAAGGCAGTTGTGTTTATACTTCTGTGAAGGAATATGTATGAAAACCCAAGGACAGAGTCATGTCATGTTCTGGCCCCTCGTGTAGTAAGAACACCTGCTTTTCCAAAATGACACCTAGCAGTAGCATCCCAGATAGTCTGTCGTTGTCCGGCTGATAATAAAAGCTCTTTTTCCAGTAGAGTGTGCTTGTGCAGATTTTGGATTGCACCTCCCACTGTGCTTCAAATCTGTGCTGACTATGAAACTTTCCCGTATTTAGGTTTGCTAGAATCCTAGATCATGGTGCTTGCTAACACTCTTCTGGCCACAGTTTTTTTCTGCAGAGGTCATGCGACTCTGGAAAGTCAGTGCTGCAGTCACCAAGACATATCATTCTTCTTGACTATGTCATGTTTCAGAGTCTTAATATGGAAACTCTTGTATTGCATTCTACTTGAATCCCACACCTCAAAAATGCACTATTTATCTCTTATTTCTTCTATGTTGAGAAAGACGTGATGGATTGTTGAGCCTCTCTAGTCATGCATCCTAGGATTCCATTTATTATGTGTTTGCATGTTTGTATGTGGGGATATCCTTTCCAATCTAATAGTTTTAACAAAAGAAAATGCTTTATTTGTTAAACCTTTAGAATTTAAAATAAATGTATAGAGACATTTCCAAATTAGTCATATTTGAAAGCAAAGATTCAAGATGATATCTCTTTAATGATAGAAAGGCCCATTACCTCCAATGAGGTCACTTTTATCCCTTTGCTTCTGAGTCAGTGTTCATAGATTTGCTTGTCTTTCTCTGAATTCACTGGCATCCACTGATGTTGGGAGCCGACTTTAAGCAAAAAGCAGCTAGAAAGCAGCTATCAGTTTTGCAGCCATCTTGAGCCATATACCCTGACATGAGACTTGGTTTTCAACAGCCTACAACAGCTGAAGCACACTCTGATATCCCATATAGCTTGTTTTGCTGTTTAGCGCCCCCAGCTGCAAGGAGCACGTGGTATCCACGCCTACAAGGCATGCGGTGCACGTGTTGTCCACGTGCTATCTACGCCATATATGCCTGTAAGGCGCATGTGCAGTCCACGCCTGTAAGGCTTACGTCATATCCACACCTGCAAGGCACGTGGTATCCACGCGCCTACAAGGCATGTGGCAAAAGCCTATAAATACCCAGGATTTCCTTGTAGTGTGTGTGTGTGTGTAGGTGTGGGGTGTAGTAGTAGTAAGTGTAGTGGTGTGTGTATGGTGGAGACAGTAACGAAGACTTGACTACAGATCCTCTGGCTTGTTTCTATTCTTCGCGGCTCTTCCCCTTCTTCCCCTCACTCTCTCTCTTGCTAAACCCGGACCTGCGGAACAGAGCAGGCCGCTATAGTTTGTCCCCCAAACGTGGGCAAGAGTGGTCCGTTACAGTTAGCTCAGAGCTTTTACAGTTTACAGCTCAGGGTTTTTTACACACTGAGTATAAGAAGAGTCTAGAAATATCATCAGAAACATAAGATTTGAAAATTAAAACTAAAACTAATTCTTGTCATGCATGAATGCACATTTCAAAACTCGTGTTATGAATTTCCCAGACACCTGTAAACAACATCTATTCATTAAAGTGTCCTTAAGGGGGCTTAGTTGGTTGTTTTCAGACCTCTGAATTTATCAAAATAGATGTTATTAAATTTTAGTGGCAATTAAATGTAATCTTCTGTTGGACTTAGGTTAACATGAGAGGAACATTAAAATTATCTAGAGCATAGCATATATTTTTGATATAAAAATCCTCTCATGCTGATACTTCTCCTAGTGAATCAATTCTTTAATCACTTAAGTAAGACCCATGAGACCCGTTTTGTAGGACAATAGAGAAGCAGTTGAGATTTTAATTATAATCATCTCACTTCATGAAAACTTGAGATGATGAACCTTGGGGTTATTTTTATGGGAAATAATATTAAATGGGTAGAAATTATGAGATAGTCTATACCTCGTTGGTGTTTTCTTGTAGGTTACATTTATCACTTTGAAATCCCATTGCATGAACATATGTATGAACTACATTCACGCAATTAACTGGCTCGTATTTTAGGAGCTGCGTCTATCAAGCAATACAATGCCAAGGCTCTCTGGTTGCTTTCTAGTGTCTGGACTTAGGAGATAACAGCATTGCTTTAATTAAAAACAGTACTGGAGTTTGAAATGGTGTGTATGCGACACACTATTTCTCCCTTACTGTAGGAGAAAGATTAATCTGACTTGGTTCAAAAGTCATATAGTAAAAGCACCACTTGGTTTTTATTTATGGTCATTTTATATGAACTAATCTTTGATAACAAAATAGCCAAGGGAATTAAAATTGTAAAATTAGTGTGATACCAGACAGGGTAGTAAATATTGATGCAAATGAAGCAGAAACATGAGAGGAAACAACCTAAGGTTGTAATTCTATTTATCTTTGGGAATTTATATGACAATATCAGAGCTAATGGCATATACGCCTACTTTCTCCAGTAAATTTCACACTTTCTGTGTAGGGACTGAGCTCTCTTTGTATTTTATGTGGTACCTAAAAAGAGTTCATAGAGTATTGAGAGTGCCATGTAGTCAAGATCAGAAAGGGGACCCTTCAGGTCATTGGGTCAATGTAATAGCAATACACATAAGTATGTAGTATTAAACTTAGAACATAAAGATTTCTCTGTTTGTTTTTATATTATTTCATCTTGTTATCATTATTTTTGTTATCATCACGATAATTATTATTAGATGCCTGTTGATATTCTAATAAAGAGAGAAAAGACACTGATTTATGTGGGTGGGTATTAGGGAAGATCAAAGAGAAGTCAGAGGAGAAGAAACCATAATCATAATATATTACTATTCTCATAAGAAAAACAGATAAGCAGAACAAAGAATGGTTGAAAAACAGTTCAGATGAAGCATCATCTGTCTGCAATTAGCCTTCAGTGAAGGAAAGATGTAGCTACTATGGCAGGAGTTAGACATGAATTTCTGTCTCTAGGGACAGGTGAACTCTGTGGTGATACAATCAGATGGTCCAGTCTTCATATTGGAGACAATTGTCTAAGCTCTTCCGCTGTATATGAAAGATTTATTAGAATATACATTTTAGTAACTTATTCATATTTGTCAAAACACATCTGATTATCAGAGCTTCTGTCTATAGATTGACTAGAGTTTCATAACACAAAACTAAGAAGTCAATATTGCTAACCATGTGTTTTCAGGTTTCAATTTAGTATATGGAGCTGGGGTAAACAAAAATTTAGGAAGAATAAAAGGTCCTGAACTTTGGGTTAAAATGAACAGTTTTCATTTCATTATATTCCATTTCATTATAAGTATATTTTATTTATTATATATATTATATAATATATAAAATACATTTATATGTAATTATATATTATAACATGTTATACACAATTTCATATAATATAATGTATTATATACAATAAATATATAATTTATTTATATACAATATGTATGCATATATATGCCTACATATATAAGTACAACTGCTAAGTTTGTATAGTATTTCTTGGGTGTATATGATTTCAGAGCTGATGACCTTTTATTAGATAATCAATTAGAGAAATCAACCCTGGGAGAAACTAATTCTCCATTTCTCAACAGTCACTAGTAACCTGAAGTCTTTATCTATGTATGGAACATTTGGGAGATTTACCTCCTTCTGCATTAATATGCCCATTAATGTTATCATTATTTAGATCATCCTTAGACATCCATATTATTGATATAACAAAGCATACATAGAAAAACATTACCAGTTCTTAGTTTTAGCTCTTCTAATTATACATGTGACTTTAAAGAGGTCATTTTTTTCTCTTTCTGCACCTTAGTGTCTTTATAAATAATGAGGGAGATTTTATTATCTATGCCCAAATAATAGTGCTTGTGGTGGCTTGAATATACCTGACTCACTGGAAGTGGCATTATTAGAAGGTGTGGTCTTATTGGAAGAGGTATAAAATTGGTGGAGGAAATGTGTCACTGTGGAGGCGGGGCTTTGAGGTGCTCAAGCATGGCCTCTTCCTTGCTCCCTGTAGAAGACAGTCTCTTTCTGGCTGGCTTTTGATCAAGATGTAGAACTCTCTCTAAATGCTGCCATGCTTTCCACCATGATGATAATGGACTGAAACTCTGAAATTGTAAGCTAGCCTCAGTTAAGTGCTTTCCTTTATAAGAATTGCCTTGGTCATGGTCTCATCACAGCAATAAAATCCTAACTAAGACAGAAGTCATAGGCTTGTTTAAACACATGAGTCTATGGGGCCATACCTACCCATACTATAATGAAAAATACATTTAGTTCAATTTAAAAGATCTCCATAGTCTATCACAGTATCAACAACATTTAAAAAACTTTTTGCCAAGGCAACTATATCAACTCTGAATTCCATCATGTGGTTTTGGCTTCAGTCCAGAGTGGTTGGTTACCTACTTGGCAGTCACGTTATTATAGTACCAGCAGCCACATCTTACATAGCATGTACTGTTGTAGCTTGAAGGAAACTCAGGAAAGACCATTTAGTAAACCTTTTTCTGTCTGCGGAGCTTTGCATGGTATCTCCCAGAACCATGAAAGCTTGCCACTAGGTAGGAAATTTCTATCTAAGTTGCCGCTTGCCTTCTCTATGTTTATGTAGAAGATTTTTTAACAGGGAAGTTAATATTATAAATTCTCCCTTTCATCAAAATATGAGCCTGTAACCACTGTACTCATTTCAGTTTCTTACTGGATAGGGAGCTTTTTGAGGGAAGGATAGATGCTACATAACTTGTTTCTGTGACACAGACTACTACAGTGTCTGTCACATGTTGGAACTTTCTTACTAAACACTTTATAAATGAATTAAAGAATGAAGCAGGAAATGACAGAGCTACAGCCCTCTAGACACATACTAAAAGGGGCTTCATTACCAATAAAACACCATCTGTATCCTCTGGAGCCTCCGTCCTTTTAAGGCTATGCCCACTACTTACTATTCAAGGCACTGTTAATGAAGCCAGCAGCAGCAGGGAGAATTATGGAAGTATGCTTTATGAGGTTGGAATGAGAGCAATTTCCCCCTGTATTAACCATAATTTTAGAGTTTGTGCTAGCCATTTGGCACCTGTTCTTAATCTCTCCAAAAGGCAGCTGAATCATAGGGACTGACTAATGACCAAAGTTGTTTACATCTCTACTGCAAGCTTACTTTTTAGGGACATTCTACTGTCATGTTATCATTTTCCAAAACACCTGCCACCACCTCTGACCAGCCTATTTCTTCTTATACCCAGGAGGAGTGTTTCTACCTAGCTATAATGACATCACTTCAGTTCCTCTGTCTGTGTGCATTCTAAGCCCTGTACATGACAGGCTTGTGTGACATCCTGTGGCATTTTGTACCTCTCATTTCTGGGGGGGGGGAAATTAGAGATGCAAATATTAAAAATCCTGCTTCAATAAAACTGGTTTCTTTGTTAATTTCTTCATCATTTCTATGCATTGCCTTGACTACACAAAATAACGCCTTCATCAGAAGGCTATGCTAGTAAGAAAGCTCATTTTCAATGACAGTGTAATGTTCTTTAATTATCTACTACTGTTCCACAAGAGATGGCCAGAATTATAAGTGTAATCTTGAGGTTCAGGTGAAGAATGATGGTCATCGGCAACTCACCCTTTTTCTTTTGTGTCACCTGTTTCAACTCTTGAACTACATAGTGCTGGGTTCCCAAACTACTTCAGTATGTTGTTGAGATGGCTCCAAGGATCCCAGAGCTCGCCATGCAAGTGTGAGGCTCTGAACTCAGTCCCCAGAATTCACACTGAAAAGGAGACAATTCTACATCTATGCTGCCTTTTCATCTTCACTTTAACCATCTCCTCACCCTCTCTCTGTCTCTGTCTCTGTCTCTCTGTCTCTGTCTCTGTCTCTGTCTCTGTCTCTCTCTCTCTCTCTCTCTCTCTCTCTCTCTCTCTCTCACAAACACACACACACACACACACACACACACACACACACACACCCTTTGAAATATATTATCTACTAGGAATAAAACAGAATTGCTTTAGGCAATAGCTATTCAGTTTCTCATGCAGGGTCATTTAGCTATTTATTCTAAAATCATTTATATTTTCAATTTAGATCTCCAAGTAAGCCATAAAGCTAAAAAAAAAAATAGCCTTGTAATTGAAAATAGAAAGCATCAAGTGATAACTGTAGTAAACAGTGATTTGTTGGACCAGTGTAATGGCTTACTAGGTGAAGGTGCTTGTGGTCAAGAGACAACTCAAGCAGATATCTCAGTGCTGACATGGTATAAAGAAAGAAATGACCTTTGACCTCTGTACATGTACTATGACACCTAATGACTACTCAAAACAAACAAATAAATAAAATTAAAAAAAACAGATTTTATTGCTTGTGATCATACAATATAAATTGAACATTAGAAGCTGAGAAACCTGAAGTGCAGATAGAACCTTGAACTAGCTTACTTTTCTCAGCTCACGTAGCTTTATAAAGATTGTACTTTTATGGGTTTCTTGAACTACTGCCTGTTTATTGTTTTTCACCTGTTTATTGAAAGTTCTTGGCCATTTTATATTAAAAATTATGTTTGTTTATTTTCTCTGTTTTCTCATTCTGAGAGCCAAATGACAAATACGATATGTTTTTTCCTCTAACACACATGTATGTTATACTGTTTTATCAAACACCCGTTTTTACCTTTCTTTGTCATCTTTGTGTTTTAAAATTTTTATTGCTCCAAGATACTAGTGTTGCTCAAATCTTCCATCATTAATCTGCTGTGAGCATTATCTACTAATAGGGATAGTTAAAAATTCATCCTTAGTATTTTTCTTTCTTAAATGGATTACAGTTGGTTCCTGAGACCTCTAGTTCTTGCATATTTCTGCATCATTTTTATTATTGTTTATCTTTTTAGATCTCTCATTAGCCTATATTAGTTACTTATAAACCCTATAAAGTAGGGTTTTGTGATGACAGTTGTACACACACACATATATGCACACACACAGACACACACACACACACACACACACATGTGTGTGTATCATAAAGTATCTGGCTGGTCATTGAGAGCCTGGGTACCCTAAACAGAAGAGATAGTTAAGCTGTTTTTTTTTTCTTTATGAATCATGCCTTGTAAGTTTTGCTTAAATGCTAGACAACTAACACAGCACACTTTATTAACGTCTGGCATGGTAGCACACACCTATGATTCTAACACTTAGAAGGAAGTCAGCAAGTTCAGCATCTCAGGGTATCCTGGTGACAGCTAGTTTGAGGACAGACTAAATTGTCAGACAAGGCCATCCTCTGCTACATATGTATCTGGAGCCATGGATCTCTCCCTTTACACTTCTTGGTTGGTGGTCTAGTGCCCGGGAGCACTGGGTGGTTCAGCCAGCTGACATTGTTCTTTCTATGGGGTTACAATCCCCCTCTGCCTCCCAAGGAACAGCCACACGAGATTACTGTCAGAAGTGCCTCTTGGCAACTAACAGTGTTGAGGTTTCCTATCTACAGGCAGGATGGATCCCCAGGTGGGGCAGTTCCCAGATGGCCCTCGCTTCAGTCTCTGCTCTATTATTTTGTCCCTGTCTTTTATTTTTTTAAACAGGAACATTTCTGTGTTAAAAACTTTGATGGCCCCATCCCCCGACTGGGGGGCATGACTATCTTCTGGAGGTGGTCTCTAAAGGTTCTTTCTCCCCTTCACTGCACATTTCGTGAAGTGCTAAAGTCATCCTAGTTGGGTTTTGGGAGCCTCTCTTTTACCTGGCATCTGGGACTCTCCAGTGGCTGTCCCCCAGTTCCTCACACCCCACACTACTACATATTTTTATTCGATTTCCTGACCCTCTGTACCTTCCTCCCATCCCCTCCAGTACCTGATATTGCCCTCTTATTTCATCCTCCTCCTCTCTCCCTTTCAGGTCCCCCCTCCCTCCACCTTTCCCGATCACTCTGTTCCCCACTCAATGCAAGACCGAGACATCCACACCCTGGTCTTCCTTCCTCTTAAGCTCCATATAATCTAGGGGTTGTGTCGTGGGCTTTCTGAGCTTTTGAGCTAATATCTATTTATCAGTGGGTACATACCATCTGTGTTCTTTTGCGACTGGGTTACCTCACTCAGGATATTTTCTAGTTCCATCAATTTGCCTCCAAATTTCGTGAAGTCATTTTTAATAGCTGAGTAGTGTTCTACTGTGTAAATGTACCACATTTTTTGTACTTATTCCTCTGTTGAGGGACATCTGGGTTGTTTCCAGATTCTGGCTATTATAAATAAGGCTTCTGTAAACATAGTAGAGCATGTATTCTTGTTATATTTTGGAGTATCTTTTGTGTATATGCCCAGGAGTGGGATAGCTGGGTCTTCAGGTAGAACTATTTCCAATTTTCTCAGGAACCACTAGATTGATTTTCAAAGTGGTTATACCAGCTTACAATTCCACTAAAAATGGAGGAGTGTTCCTCTTTCACCAAATTCTCACCAGCATCTACTGTCACCTGAGTTTTTCATCTTAGCCATTCTGATTGGTGTGAGGTGGAATGTCAGGGTTGTTTTGATTTTTATTTCCCTAATGACTAAGGATGTTGAACATTTCTTTAGGTGCTTCTCAGCCATTCGAGATTTCTCAGTTGAGAATTCTCTGTTTAGCTTTGTGCCTCATTTTAAAAATAGGGTTATTTGAGTCTCTGGAGTCTAATTTCTTGAGTTCTTTGTTTATACTGGATATTAGCCCTATATCAAATGAATTTTGCAATTACCATTTGGAAGCATAGAATAATAGACATAATTTTCTCATTTATTTTTTAACCAATGTTCAGAGACTGAATTTGTTCTAAAAGCCGATGTAGTTTCTGAGATTACTAAAATAACAAGATAAAATACCTGACATTTAGTGAAAGCTTTAAACATGGTATGTAATTATTGAAACCACAGAAAATAGACCAAAATAGACCAGTACAAGTACTCACATATATGTGTGTAGGAATATATATGAGCATATACAAGTAACCAAAGTTTCAGGGAGCATTACAGAATGTTTGAGTCGGGTCTTCATGAATAAAGATTTACTTGAACAGAGAGATGAAAGGATGCCTTAGGATGAAGATGTCACATGGAGGATGGCTGTTATGAAACAGCTCAGGGTTGATAGTGCAGAATGATGCATTGGTTTGTGATCCTAAGATTGAGAGAACAAGACATGATTAAAATCTTGAAATTTTAATGTTTTATTGGGAACATATTCACATATTTATATATATGAAGTAGAATGAACACTAGTGCAGAAATATAGATGTTAAAATATCTCAAATGTCACTTCACACCTAGTAAAGATTTTGATTTAAATCCAGTGTTCTTGTCATCACAGTAATCTATTTATTGCTAGAATATGATATAAATGTAATAGTCACAACAGTTTATACGTTTAATTCATGTTATGTTCTAAGCACTTAATTTTTAATCTAGGTTATCATTACCACAGGCTATAGAATTAATGGTGGTATGATTGTGTTCAGAATAGCCGTTCAAAAATTGAGGAATTCTCACTTGTCAGAGCCATTATGCTTCCATCTTTGGCCTTGTTCTTGGAGATTTTTCTGAAGTTCATTTAAAAATGTTTTATATAAATTTATTGGTTGTGTGTGTGTGTGTGTGTGTGTGTGTGTGTGTGTGTATGTGTGTGTGTGTGTGTGAGAGAGAGAGAGAGAGAGACAAAGAGAGACAGAGAGAGACAGAGAGAGACAGACAGAGACAGACAGAGACAGACAGAGACAGACAGAGACAGACAGAGACAGAGGGTCAGAAGACAACTTGAGGATGTTAGTTTTTGCATTCTGTCATGTGGGTTGTTCTTGGGATTTGAACTCAGGTCATCAAGTTTTTCAGCAAGCACCTTTACTCAGTGAGTCATTTTGTTGACATTGAAGTTAATTTCTGTATGGAAAATAAAACATCAAAGAAAGATTTGTGCTATTAACATTAAAGAAAAGTGAGAAAACATTATGAACATTTCTAATAAAAATAATACTGTCTAAACAACTCAACTAGATATTGTGACAAACTGAGAAAAATGGCACGTGGACAGAATTAAATTCCAGAGAACTCACATGGATGACTTGGATGAATCAGCACATAAACCAACACCCCGCTGCTGTCCAGAGAGTAGAAGATGCCAACAGTGGGAAGTTTTAATACTGACTCAGGAAAAGAAGTTTTAATATCCAAGTAAGAGGTGGGTTAAACCACAGGGATGGGGGCTTTTATAGCAGGAGTTTATGAAGGTCTAATAGTGAATAGAGAAATAGTGTCTAATACTATCATTACTAACACCACTGTAGTTTCAATTTCTGGTATTTCAGTTGCATTAAGAAAGATGCATACAGATGCATTTGTTTTGGTTAAAACAAACTACAAATTATACTCAGAAAATAGGAAGTAATATGAAAATAGTCAAATACAACACACATAATTTTTTTTAGTTGATAGATTGTATTACTCATACTGTCTTTCAAAATGTAGGAATTAAAAAAACCCACTCAGTGGCAGAGGCAGTAAATGACTAACGCTGCTGTAGTAACAAACCTTTTGTTGCAATCTGGTATACTTGATGGCATTCTGGATTGCCTTTCTACCAATGTACTGTACAATATTAGTCACTCAGTACAGAATGGAACTCTAAAGCTCCACAATATGTTTTTTTTTCTTTTTCGTTTTTATTGGATATTTTATTTATTTACAATAATACATGTGTCAACCCCCTTCCCCATTTCTCCTCCCTACAACCCTCATTCCATCTCCCCTCCTCCTTTATGCTTTTATCCTATTTTGATTACATGCATGTATTAAGGTCAGTTCTAGGTTGAGGGTATAGCAATGCAATAGATGCAAACAGTCAAGGAACAAGCAATACAATACACACAAACAGTCAAAGAAAAAGCAAGGCATTAAACCCAATTATGTGAACACTTCCATGATCATTGTTTCTAAGGGCTTATCAGGATGACCAAAGTATCCAAGCCTACTTCTCTGTTTTAGCCCAAGGTCATTTCAATGTCTGAAGCCTACTTCCTTGTTCTAGCCTAAAATTAGGTTCCTGTCTGAAATTACTTCTTTGTTCTAGCCTAAGATTTAGAATACTATCTGAAATTATTTCTTTGTTCTAGACTAATGTCAGATTCCTAACTGAAGCCTACTTCCTTGTCCTTGGCCAATGTCATATTTCTGCCAAACAGCCCATTTTCTTGTCCTTGGCCCATGTCAGCTTCTTGTCAAGTAGCCCCAAAGGCTCTCTGCCTCTCCCGCTTTTTTATTTTAGTAACAAGACTGAGCCTGTCTTAGGTCATTCTGATAAGAATGCCTTCCTTACCCATAATGAAATATGCATTATCAAAAGTAATGCACTTTGGTCTTAGGCTGGTAAAGTTCTGTGCAGAATCTTACCCATCCTTGGCTTCAGCAATATGTTTGTTAGCACATTATGTTACTGCTTAACTCTAGGCAATGAAAATAACACACATTATCTGAAAAAAGAATTGGGTTTTGATAGAATATGGTGGCTCTTCTGTGCACTAAGATTTTGGATACTTCTATGTACTATATAAAAGCTCTCTCTCCTTGCAGCAAAGATAAGTGATGTCTCTGAACAATTCTTTTCCCATATCGCTAGTCCATAGTCTTTTATTATGTCCAGAAGTACAGTAGTATACTAAGGCAATCTGATTCTACTCTTTCAATATTTTTTGTTGTTGTTTGTTTGTTTTTGACTGGTAGTTTGATATTAGAGCTCTCTGCTTGGATGCCCTTCTCTAATTACTGTTACCTCCAAAGGAACATAAATGAGTTACTATAAACTTCTGAGGACTCTACACAATTGTCCTAACCTGTTTCTGTTGAACAATGAGTGAGAAAAATATCTGAGGTGTAGTCTTGTTAGAATTTCATGGATATTGTTCCACATGACCAAGATAACAGTTTGGTGTAACTGTCCTTAATAAAAAATTTTATAGACACACTAAATATTGGTTTCATGAATAGTCAAAAGGAGATAAGACAGTAGAGGAGAGTAAGATTAGAGAGAGAAGAATGGGTAAGCTGATGAGTGGATGGTATAAATTTTACCAAACAGATGATAAGAGGCCTGACAGCAGACTCTAATAAATGAATTCTCATGGAGAAATAGCACTGGAGATTTATCACAGAGAAAGAGAAATGAACAATAATAAAGAGAATCAAATTAAGGAAATCTCCTAAAATGCATAAAATCTATAGGCAAATAGTATTAATCTTCACAATGCCCATTCAAAGATAGCATACATTTTAGAGAAGAAATGGGAATATCATAGACATCAAGGAACTGTTTTACTTTTTATTATTTAGTTAAATTTCCTTCACATAAAAGAACAGCCATAGAACACTGCACTACTGAAGCTTGTATTAGACATCAAGAGTATAAAAATGAAAGTAGGTGAATACTTACTTCTACAGAGTGAACAATAATTATTGAATTATTTACACTCCCATATGAAGGAAAAAAAACTGTTTTTCAGTAGCATGTTATGACTGTCTATTTCTTGTTATAGTTTTATGACTACTTTTGCATTTTTTAAGAAATCAAATTTGGAATATGGTCAACATAAATTAGTGCAGATAATTTTATAAAACAAATGGGATGTTAAACAGGGCCTATCTAGAAACGATTTTCAAAAAATATTTTGCTCTATTGTTAATTGTGTGATGTGCGTTTCTATGTGGGTTTGCGCATGTGTGTAGGTTTTCACTGTATCCAGGAAAGGATGCTGGATCCACTTGATCTTGATTTGGAACAGGTCATGCACCACCACATGTGAATATTGGGCGTCAAACTCAGGTTCTCTCCAAGAGTAGTGTGCACTCTTAACTTCTGACCCATGACTGCAACCCATGAAATAACTTCATAAAATATAGTACAATGGTGAATCCAGATTGAAAAAAAGCAGCACAGAATTAAAAGAGGCAGTCAGACTAGACAATAGTGGAGCTACCGAGTCCCTACATGGAAGGAATAAAGTTGTACTTGCTGCCAGAATTAAGCCGGGAGTGAGATGGGATTTGGGTTAGTAAATCCAATGTATTCATTTTCATCTTCCTTTTACTTGTTTGTTTTGTTTCTTTCAGACACTATCACTGATTGATATCAATAATGCCAAGAATGTTCACTAATGCAATCTGTGGAGTTTTGTGCACCCAAACAAGTATATGTAAGACGTCATTTGGTCTAGGTGATACTGACACAAAATTATTAAATATCTTTGGAGTTGTACCTATAGACAGCAAGTTGAATGTATTTTGTTGCTATCGAGAAAGAGTTAAACTTTGTTATATAATTTAGAAATAACTAAGCCCAATGAGAATTGGAAAACTGCTGTCTGAGATGGCTAGAGAGTTATATTGCAGTTAGTTGCATTGGTGTATTGTGTCTTATACATTGTAATATTTTAGGATTAAAATATAAATAGTTTAGTAATATTTCTGAGAGAAGAGTTAAGGTCTGGTCTGTTTTTGACTGGCACTGTGGAAACACAGAGGAGGAACACAATAGGACTCTGCTTCTCTTATGACGTTGGGTGTCTTAGTGTGGTCCAGGAATGGGATGGATAGGATTCATTTGTATACAAGAGCCAAATAGACTTCCTGATATACTAGATATAAAAGGGAGCTGTTAGGGAAGGCTGATCCATGTAAGTAAAATGAGGAGCATGCTGTGCAACATGAGAAGTAATCCCACACCCATAGTACTCTGCTGATTTCAACTTCCCTTCCCTTGAATTTAGGGCCATGTAGGAAATCAGAAAAAAAATCCTGCTACATTTTAAAGAACACTCTTAGAAACACTCACATAAGATTCCCTATGCTCTTGTACCTGCTCTTAGTGCTTTAATTGGCATTTACCTCATTATTGATTTAAGCTATATTTTTCAAAATAGTGTCTAGTTTTTTTAAGTTAAATTTTCTCCTCATAGGAAAAACAAATCCCATTTTCTTTACTTTTACTTAAGGGAGAATAATGTTTCTAAACACACCACTGCTTCTGAAAAATCACTATCATATATTAATGTATTTTATATGTGTATATGTGGGTGTACCTCACATCACAACACACCTGTGGAGGTCAGAGGATAACTAATGTATTATGATGCTGAAACCCAGGAGCTAATATTAACATACTGCAAAGCCATTTTTTTTTTTCACCTCCAGACCAGACATATATTCTTCTTTGGCAAGAAAATGAAGTGGTCCAGACCAGAAACAGAAAGACCTTTGATTATGGCAAAGAAACAAGTTATTTAAAAACCCAGAATTTTGCACTGATTTTTATGATCATGGGAAAGGTACATGTGTTTTGTGGGCCGACAGTTAATACATCATGAAACATTTTACAGTGAGTCAATTCTCAGAATGATGGAAACAATTTACAATGTGTAATTCACAAGATTATTGAGGAAGAACAATAAAAAGGTGACTTCTAGCTAACAGAATGATCAAAGTCTAACATTGTTTAACTAAAAAGAACAGTGGAGTTACTTATTTCTTAACATAGTGGTGTTAGCATGCTCTCATCATGAGTGTTCAGGGTACTGGACTCAGATCTTCAGGCTTATCATTGAGTGCTATTTCAACACATCACAATGCTATTTTTAAATAAATATGCAGGGCTGAAGAGATGGTTCAGCAGTTAAGGGAACCTGTTTCTCTTTTGAAAGACCAGGGGTCAGTTGTCAGTATACATAAGGAATGGCTCACAACCATCTGTAACTCTAGTGTCAGGGGTTTAGATTCCCTCTTCAGGTTTCTATTGGTACCTGTGTACACATGGAACCTATACAGAGAACTAGCTGAACACATCAACATAGATAAGAATAACTAAAAAATTTAAAAGTTTAAACACACGTCTTTGTATTTGTTTAAATGTTTTAATGGATATCTACCATGTGCACTGAGAAAAGGGAGATAATGATATGATTTAAGAGTGAGAGGTGACATAACATAAAGTATAAGTAAAAGAAAATGTTAAAATTGTGACAAGAAACTTGTTGGTAAAGAGTTGATAGCAGTAGTGCTTACCTTTTATTAAAAGCATTTGCTTGATATCATTGAATCATCAGACTTAATCCTCAGAAAATACATGAATGTTTTCTATTGACATATGAATAAATAGAGACTCTGACACTCCTAGTTATGACTCCTAGTTATGAGTATTTGAAACAGAATTCTTGCAAATATTGATAGGGGGTTTCTATCCTACCTTTTTTTTAAGATAACAAAATTGCCTTTATTACAAACTTCTGCAAACGAGAGTATCCAAAGACCTATTTAATTACCTTCTAAACCAAACTACTCCAAATTCTATTTACATTATTTTTCAACTCCAGGCTTGAGGCTTCTAAAGTTTTTAGAATGTGGACTCATACTCTCACTCAATTTAAATCATGCACATGAATCCAAATCCACACATCTTATACAATTTAAAGGTTAACAAGTTAGAAGATTCCCCAGCACCAGGAAATGTTTAATCTTAAAACACAAACAAGAACCACCTTTCACATCTGCTGTGTGGCATCACTAACAGGAAGGACAGTGTACGATTTAAACTGTCCTAATTCTTCCCGATTTTAGCATTCTCAGAAGGGTCCTATCCTTGATAATGGCAGAAAGTGCAGAGACATCTGAATGGCTCACTGTTCCCTTTGTACTCATAGCCTTCAAGCCTTCTTTGTCTCTGCTCAATCCGAGCAAATCTCTTCTTCCTTGCTATAGGATCTTGCAGCACTGACAACAATGTGCGGACCTTTCTCTTGGGAAAGGCGCTTTGAACCTCCCTCAAGATTTGTTCAATTTTGTTCTCCACAGATCTGCTTTCAATCAGGTGACGGATCCTGCGATGATGACGGGCTGGCTGGCCCCTTGGCACTGGGATTCAACTTTAGCTTTTTCATGACCTTTGCTAGTGTTTCTGGCTCTAGGACTTCTGAATCATAGGATGAGTCCTCTTCATCTTCTGTCTGAGGAGTTTCTGGGCCTTCAACTGGGTCGACTTTCTCTGATGTCCACTCCATGGCAGTTGGGCAGAAGCCTCAAAAGCTAGCTCCCAGCAAAATTGCTTGGTCTTTGAAAAGACCTAGATCCAAGTTCCAACTGGCTGATCTATCCTACCTCTCATCATTTAGTTCCCAAATAAAAGACACAAAACCTTTATTGCCGGGGGCCATCCCCTGGCCCGGCTTGGGGTGAGAGAGGGGGAGATGCAGCTTCTTCTTCTTTCTTCTCCTCCTCCCACTGTCCGGTTCTTCTGGAGGTAGCCCCTATGCTGCTACAGCTGGTCTGCAGTTAGGGATCCTGTGGCCAGAAACTGGCACTTGCATCCCAGCCCTAAGACCAGCAAAGGGTTAAGTAAATATCCTTGTACTATCCTAAAAACTTCTGAGGGTAAGAGACTGCAGGCTAGGGTGATTAACACCTATAGCCTAACAGCAGAGGATTAGGCAACTTGGCCTTTGTTCTATCTCAGCAGGAACTGCTGGGCTCTAACTTGCAGCTGGGTCGCAGGAAGAAAAGACACTTAGAAAAATTGCTATAGAGTTTATTAAGTGTAAAAAGTATCCTATGAAAGCTATCTGAGGGGAAATGTGGAAAGGTCCTGAGTGGGGAAGAAGAAAAGACTCTAACAAAGTAAAAATTCTAAGGGAGAAAAAATTCTAGGCAGGGGGAAAAGGAAAAGAAAAGAAACCCAAAGGGCTCCTAACTAACTGACTCACTCATTCACTCACTCACTCACTCACTCACTCACTCACTTACTCACTCACTCACTGACTAACTATTCTAGCTAACTAACTGACAAACTCTATTCTAACCTAACTCACTATTCTAACTCTCTTTGTCCTTGTCTTCAGCATTTACACACCATTCAGAGTACATGATCACGTTACAAAGTTCATCACAAGTTCACACCAAAATGCAAATCATAAATTGAAACAGAAATTTACAACACAGAATGTTTACATGAATACCATTAGGAGTAATTATCTAACTAGACATTCATCACCTGTCTAGCTCCACAGGTTCGCAGAAAGTTTGAAACTATAAATTAGTGAAGTTTTGTATAGATAACCCAGGCAATATTTTCTCTTCTGTACTGGTACCTATAATAAATTGTGGATAACCTCTAGTGACCTAGGTTAATGGTTTTATGACCTCTTGGAATGTGCTCTAAGCAGGAGAAGGTCTAGAGGCAATTATCTGATAACACTCAGGAGACTGGCAGAGTTCTCATTGCAGTTTCCACTATGCCTGAGGGAATAGCAGTCCCAATATAAAAGAGCTTAATAATTATTGATATAATTTCAGGAATTTTTATAGGATCATCATTAAGACTTAAGAAGTCATCTATTTTTCTATATAGTATCACTAGAAGACAGTACATCTTCGTGAATCTGCAGAGATCTGCTCCAAAAGGGGTGTGCTATTGCTTAGTGATTGTTGCATATATATTAATAGCAGGAATCTTTCCTAAAATCACGTCCACCACAGCCTTGTTAATGGGGCACACTTGTCGCTGATTATATAATAATCCGAGGCAAGCATTTCAGGATGATCATCTGCCAATTATTAGCTTGTCCCATTATGGCTCCTGACACTTTATACTTGTAATAAGCCTTAAAGTACTAGAACTGGGCATGTATCAACCTTCTATGCTTGTTTGTCTACCTTCCTGTCAGTAAACCCTAGATATGACTTGCAATATTCCTCCTGCATCACTCCCATTCCAACTAGCAGGCCCTCATGGCCATGTGCTCAGGATCCAACTACCCCATGGGCCTTCTTTCTTCTTCCCCCTCTTCTTATGGTCTTGGCTTTAGACCCAAAGTCCTGTAACCAAAGCCCTGGTTACCTCTCTTCTGCTTAGCTACAGGCTGTAGGCATTTTTATTCAACCAATACTTTTAAATTAAGGATCAAGGTTTGCACAGCAAAAGCTGGTATAATGAGAACTCACTCTTCTAGTGAGACAAGTAGCCCTTTGGATACAGAATTTCACGTTACAATGCACGCAACAGATCAATTCTCTACACATAATGAAAAACTAGAGACCACTACTCCTGAACCTACATCCTTAATTTACAGTTCTGCCTATGAATGGTATAGGGTATGGAGCCTACATTTTATCAAAGAGAAAAGGGTCACAGCAGATCCTACAATGCCTTTTCATCTCTGTGTAATGGATCTGGGATTTGAAACATCACTGCATGTTGAACACTTCTAAAATACCCCTTTCTGAAATGTAAAGTCTTAGATACTTTATGACAGGAAGGCAGTTCTTGTGACAATCTAAAATTTTAAATTGTATGATTTTTTTCTTCTTTGGGAGAGGAAGCAATTTCCCTGTTGTCATTCACATGCCAGAGACTGAAGGTAATTTTTTTCTTACTGGAATATTTCCTGCACCTGTTCAATCACATGATTCTTTGAGAATATTAAACATTCCTTTATGCAGTATGCATAACCCAGTAAATTTTATTCTTTCCATTTTTAGCCTAACACAAATAAATCATAGCACGACAGTTATACATCTCACACTGTGCTGAATAAGTAATGGATCCTCCCAGGTTTTTTTTTTTTTTTTTGCACAGTATACAATGTAATAATTGTACAAAACAGATATTATCTCCTAATAATTTCTCCAGAATTTTTAATAAAATCTAAAGCATATTTTAAAATGATAAACTCGAGACTAGACAATGAATAGCACCTGAGCTGCTAACTTTTCAGAAAACCTGGGAAATTTTAATCTTTAATTTGTTTTTTCCTTATTTCTTTTTTTTGTTGTTGTTTTGATTTTTCACTGTTGTAATATATATGTTAGTTACTGTCTATGCTTAGCTCTCATAGAATATTTGATCTCAACTAAAATTAAGATAAGTCCATTTGTCTTTCCATCAAAACTCACCGTGATAACTTTATCTGCCATAGCTTTACTGTTGAAAACTTCTGTGTGATTTGCAATATTTCAACATCCTATTTTATATGTAGTTGGCAGAGAAAAATCACTTGGTTGGGAGTAAAAAAAATAACCCTAAAGTATCACCAAGTTTACAAAGTATCTTTGCTGTATAGTCCTTTATCTCTTCTTGTTAGGTAGGAATATGCATCCTTTGTTCCAGGGTCAATTCCTTGTCTTTTTTTTCTAAGCTCCAGGAACAATGACCAGTAGTTGTCTGTGACTGATGTATTGTTTCTTGAACCCAACAGTAGAAGCTTTTTCTGATAGCAGGCAATGGTGACACACAACTTTATAACTTTAGCTAATGCCCCAAATATCTAAAACCAACCACTTAATAATTTTCACATTCACCGAAAGCTTGGAGACTACTTAAACTTATTTATGAAGGGACTACCTTAAAATCCAATTCTGGAAATTTCTAGAGGAGGCATGAGAAAGAGCTTCACAAGGATAAGTGCTTTTAGGAGGATTCATGATGGTTGGGGATCTGAGGTAAAGGAGCCAAAGAAAGTGTTCTTAGCGTTCACCTGCAGAATAAACAAACTCTGTCAAAAGAGAAAGAACAGGAATTTTTGAATAAGTGGTTTGAACAAGATGGCCCCCATAGGCTCTTACACTTGAATGCTTAGTCACTAGAGAATGAAAATTATTTAAAGATTAGAAGAATTAGTAGGTGTATCTTTGTTGGAGAAAGTTTCAAGTTAGGAGTGAGCTTTGGGCTCTTAAAAGTCTATGCCAGCCCTAGGTGCTTGGGAGTTTGGGAGATATTCTCTTTCTCTCTCTCTCTCTCTCTCTCTCTCTCTCTCTCTCTCTCTCTCTCTTTCTCTGTCTGTCTCTGTCTCTCTCTTTCTGTTACTTGTCAACTGCTTCTCCAATACCATGTCTGCCTTTGTGCTGCCATGCTCTCTGCCATGCTAATAATGAACTGACCTAAGCAAGCCCTCAATTAAATGCTTTTTGATTATGAGATGCCTTTGTAATGGTGTCTCTTCGTAGCAATACTACAGTAACTAAAACAACCAGGATTGGAGTAGAGAAAACTTATAAAAATCTAAAATGTTCTATGAGAACAAATCTGACACATTGACCTGGAAAGTTATACTATGCTCAAAGCCTAGCTTTTCAAAACCTCTGGATAGCACATTATTCTATGAATCATTCTTCATCTCTATTCTTTTGGATCCAAGAAGTATTGCATTCTTTATATTTATCATAGAACTTGCATTTCACAAATGTAAAAACAATCAGATGTCTTTTCTAAACTATACAAATGTAGATGTAGAGCTTCAGAAAAAAAATTAAATTTTTTTTTTTTAAAATAGGAACTGTGACTTTGAATTTTGACCGATTGCTGGACTTCTTTGCTAAAGAATCTTTATTCACTTTCTATTATTTGACATTTTTTTCTCCTAACTCATTCTCTTTTAAATTTTTCCTTATCTCTCTACCACCAATCAGGCATCAAAATCAAATATCTCAGCGAGAGATCAGTGGGACTTTTCTTCACTTATGAGAGATGACTACTGGAAACCTTTTATGAGCTACTCCACAACTTTGTGGTGAAGTTTCCAAGATACACTCATCTTCCATCTTTGCTTTGTCTACTTTTGTTCTTGTTGTTTGCATAGAAAAATTGATAGACTAGAAGAATAAAGCACAGGAGAAAGTTGCTGAAAAGAGAGAAGGGAAAGATACTAAACTTGATCTGATACTCTTTCCAGCATGTATATTTCAATTACCTGGATTAAACCTCTTGCATGATTATCCTGTGACAGCTTTTGCTTGTATTAATCAATTATGTACCATTTTACTATTTTCAATGATACTATGAACTCAGTGACAGTCATAGGCTGTGTCTCAACCTTGTTTGTGTGCTAGTGATATAATATTCACAGTAATAATCCATTTATATGGCATTTCTATTTGTTGTGAAATTCATATACTCCACTTATTTTCCATCAGTCTTGTGAAGTATGCATTATCCTGATTTTGTCAAATCATATGTAGATATTCAAAGAGAATAAGTGACTTATTCAAGCTTACAAAATTGATAACCAGAAGCCAAACAACAGCTCAATTAGGGCTAGAGATATGCTTGTGATCTTGGCCATAGGAGCCCAAAGAAGTCACCTAATTAATATTTTCTAAGTTAATGTTTATGAAAAATGCTTCATTTAGATATTTCTAAACATATTAGGTCCAATAGTCAGTTTAGAAATTATTGTCGATTTAAAAATTTAAAATCCCAGCTCTACTGTTAACCTAAACCTAGAATAATTTCTGAAAGACCTTCTAACAGATGTCTTATATCTTTTCCTCCAATGTGGGGTAGTTAACAACTGTGGTTGTAGGTGATTAAATATTTGAAAGTTATACAGATTATAGATTGAAATTTGAACATTTGTTACATGGGTACTGGTTTTGTCAGGAGACATTTCTGTACAGTGGATGTGTTACCATATTTAAATGCAAATCAGCAGTGTTATACACCTGTGTTGAGTTGTTCTTAATACATACAATCTTTATCAAGTTGTGCATTGTGAGAGTTAGCTATGTGAGTCAAAATGACTTTGATTTAAGTCAAGATCCAAATCATTGGAATATAACGTGAACCAAGATGAAGCATTTAATTTAATTGATTTTCTTAAAATAAAAGCAAAAGCATAACCAAGCCATTATGGTTTCTGTTTTGTGCTGATCAACTATTCTTGAGCACGTGCTCTGGTCTGGAGTATGGTTAACATCATCAGTATCATTCCATTATAAAAACTGAACTTCTGTCTCTCGGAAGCTACCAGTTACAATAGTTTCCTGATTAGGGGTGGGGTATTGTGTCCACTTCCTCTTCTCAGTGCTGGGATTTTGTCTGGCTCAAACGCATTCATGTCTTAGCTGTGATGTCACAGTCTTTGTGAGCTCATGTATGTATTTTCCTTTTGTATTGTAAAGAAGCTATTTCCTTGATTTCATCTAACACTTTGACTCTTAAAATTTTTTCTGCATATACTCCTGAGGGGAAGGGTATAATACAGACATCACATTCAGAGCTGAGTGCTACAAAGTCTCTCAATTTCTTCACTGAGAAGTAGTTTACAAAAATACAAAGGAAATAAATGAGTGAAGCAGTTATCTGTGCAATTACTGGGTCATTACTCAGCTTATTTCTATGTCACTGTAGCACCAAAATTGACCAAAGGCAAGCATTTCAAATGCCTATAGTGCATTCTTCATCAACCTGACAGTTAACATTTTTGCCTTTAAACATTGCATGAATATAAACTTAAAGCTAGAATAAACAAATGAGAGAGAACGGAGACTTCTACTCTCCCCTGATGGCATATTGAGTTCGTTTGAGATCAGTCATCATTATTCTTAGAGCCCATTAAAAATACATTTGCTCTTGAGTATTCAAACTTTTGTTTATACAGATGACATCGGGTCTCAACACATTTGTGGTTCTGCAAATAGGCAAAGGACACTTTCACTTTCGTGCTGACAGAATTTGTCAGACAACATTAATCTTCCGAGGAAGAAAAACCTGAAAAAATGACAATGGACTAAAAAAATAAATTACATAGGGTAAAGAAATCATTGAAAATTGAATGGTTTTCATGGCATGATAAAAGATTAATGTTTCCTATTTCATTTCTGGGAACATTTGAGGTCTAAGTGTCTGGCTTTTTCTCATATGCTGTGGCATTAAAATCTCACATTGAGTATTCATGGTAGGAACTTCTATCAGCCATGCATGCCAAAGATAAAATTATTACACAAAGAAACTAAATATTACACACCATACTGCACAGCCAAGAAGTATCTGACATAGATCAGGCAGAGCTGTGTCTTCCAAAAAGTACTGATTAGTCTACTGTATCAAAATAGGACAACAGAGAATGCTCAAAGTAACCAAGACAACAAATATGTCCTTAGCCATGGCAGAGTGTCAGTAAATAAGTGTACATTGCTTCTTCTTTTCTACTTCTGTATAGGTCTTAAGAATGTTATGAGTTTTCTGTAAAATGCAAAAAGAAGGTCTCAGAGCATTTTTAACAAGATACTCACACAAAAGGCACACTAGTAGACTGATGTTGAATGTCTTTTCCCTTTTATTCTTGAGAAACATACCTGGAAAGTTTGCCCCAGTCATGGAGAATTAAACGAGGTGTACTTCTTGGGTTCAGAGTAAAGAGGCAAATGAAGTCTGTTTATTCCTTATGTCAGTCTTAGTACAAATATTCATGATAGTTTATTCTGCCCATGCATTCACTCTCTCTTTACTCATTAGATCTGAACACTGAGACCAGACACCTGAGATGTGGATACCCACTTTCATTCTTTAACTTAGTTGGTTCTATACAAGGATAAAAATACAGCTGTCTTATTTCCATGTTAATTTGTCATTTCTTATTTTGAAATAAAGAACTTACATAATCTTTATGGGTCCTAAATAAAAATTTGTGTCTATGTGAAAAAGAATAAAAACAAACATAATTCAGAGCAGAATATAAACCAGTACATTATAACTTTAGTCATGGAAACATCGTGTTATTGTGATTGCAGTGTGCCTGCAGCTCCTGCTGAACACACTCCAAAACAAACAAACAAACAAACAAACAAACCAAACAAGTAAACACACACAGATTAGAGGAGGAAGAGAAAGAGGGAGATGGAGAAGGATATGGAGATGGTAGAGAGTGTCTGGGATATTAGTTGAAGAATCAATAATATATAGAAATATCAATAGAATACTATAGTGGAGAGACCTATGTTAATCCAATTGGACCCTTTAGTCTCTTGCAGCAATATTTCAGTCTTCAGAATTGAGTCATGCTGTGATGGCAATATAAAAAGATTTATACACTAGAAATGACCTGGAAAGGAGGCAAAGGCTGTTAGCCTGATGTTTAATCTAGGCTTATGACTGTCTCTAGCTTGGTCACAGTTTAAATGAAGCTGTTATTGTTTTCTGAGGCAATTCAGCTAACCAAATGTCTACTCTAAAAATGAGGTAAGGAGGCAAGAACAATCAAAAACTACTCACATACCTCTGGCTTATACTACTGCATTTATGGTGACAGTATTTACTTAACAAGAAAAGGCTGGGGTTGATAAAAGATGCTGAGCTCTCACATGGCCATATTAAGCTATCAGATGTTGAAGAAAAGGTAAGAAACCTTATAAATATTATTTTGGGCAAGTGAAGATATGCTTCAGAAGTAATAATTTAGTGTTCTTTGGCATATAAATGGAACTTAAAATAAGAGAAGTACATTCTGGAGATATGGTTCAGCAGTTAAGGATTTTCCTCACTCTCTCAGAGAACCTAAGTTCTGCTCTCAGAACCTGTGTTGGGCAGCCCACAATGGCCTGCAACGCCAACTCTGAGGGATACCAGTTGCCCTGTTGTGGCCTTGAGGGTTCCAGTATACAATTGCCATACACTCATAATACACTGTTGTATGTCACTATCTTCTGATATTCAACAATTAACACCTCTGGGAATTCAGCTGTATCTGCTCGCAAGGGATCTTCATAGCTGGTGCTACTGACTGTTTACATTTCCTTAAACAGGGATGAGGAGGGTCACAGGCCCCTTACTTGATTGTCCAGCTGGTCCCTACCAACTGTTATATGTAATTCTGCCTTAACTGCATGTGGGATTTTGTCCTGGCTGGGTGACCACTTTGGGGAGATAGCAACTGTACTCCAGTAAGGTATTCCTTACCTATGCTATATAATGTAGCTCAATAAACTCATTGTTTTCCAAAGTGATCTTTGGTGGAATCATAATTTGGTTTGTCTTTGACCTTAGAAAGATAGGTAGACATCGTGTACAGTGTCATTCCAAGAATATATATATATATATATATATATATATATATATATATATATCAGAACAAACAAAGAAATCTAAAATAACAGAAGTACTTGGGCTTCCTTGGATAAATTGTTTATACAGAGGAGAAAAAGAGGCTCAAGATATGTTGGGAGTCTCTTTAGTATTAAAATGTCTTGTCATGTAAAAATATAAAGAATATCTATTTATCCCAGATGGAGAAGACATCAACAGAACAAATCCATCAAGGTTTTTATACAAGTCCAGCTTTGTGAACCAATGAGTTTATTATGGTTCCCTACAGGAACACTGGATACTATAAACAGTTGCAGTGCCAAGAACTCCCTTGTAAGCTCTATGCACCTCTTGAGCCTTCTCCATCTAGAAGGAAGGGTGATCTTGTAGGTCCTGTGGTGATCACCGAGGCTCTGATTCAAAACAGCAGTGATGCATGCCCAACCGTTGAGCTAAGGAGATGACAAGAAGAATAAAATAAGATATGAATGTGAACAGAGATAGTGTTAAATCTGAACTAGGAAGAATGTGTCCTCATCTTATTTACTGACTAACTGTTGTGAACAATCAACATTTTTTATTAATTTGACATGGAAGGAAGACAATTTTGTTCATATTACCCTGTAGTGTGAGTTATTAGGACCTTCTACTAAGAACAATTGAATAGAGATAAAACGAGTGTTGATGTCTATAACAAGAGTCTCCAAAACAAAAATGGCACTAACATTAAGCGTATTACAAAACAAAACAAAACAAAACAAGAAAGATGACTCTACATATCGGGTATTTACATTTCTCTTCCTCTTAACTGTTTTTTTTTTTTCTACATGTTACTAAGAAAGACCCGAAGAGATCTGATGGAATTAATTTTATTTCCCATTGCATGTGAATGCTCATGTTGTTCAGTAGTCACCAGGCTTGTAGGACACTCCAGGAGATAGGGTTGTTGGGGTGGGGAACTCTCCTTAGAGACTGGGTATTTGCTGTTATGTATAGGGGCATTGAGCTGCTAGAACTGACATACTTGTTTCTTAGTGTAACCTGGCTACTTCCAAAAAGATGTTGCTGGTGGTAGAGGGGTAAGAGGACTGGAGGAGGGGGAAAAGGGTTTGCATATAATCTTGTTTTGTTACATACATGTATGAAAAAATTTTCAAGAATAAAGACAAAGAATTTTATGTAGAATGGCTATTTATGTAGGTGGCTATTTAAAGCCACCACAATTTATCTATTGCTTTTTACCAAGCACATCTGAAATATGGATGCTTCACCCATTGAGAAGACACTCATGTAATAAGAACATAACATGTTGTTATGATATTTTTTCCCTTCTAACATTTTTGTTAAGACAGCGTTTCCCCATGTTGATCAAGAGGGCTTTGCATAGGCTAAAGTAGTCCTCCCATCTCAGCTTCCAGAGCAGCAGCAATGACAGATGAATATCTTCATGCCTAGTCCTACTTCTGAGTGATTAGGTTTATTTGGCCTTGTAGTTCTTTACAAAAACCCAGGGTTTCTTTATTGGAGTAAAGAATTAGCAAATATGTATGGAACTATACCTAGGTTCTATTATGCAAACTCCATTGATTTCTCCCTCCTATCTCCCAGTTTCTAGGTTGAGCTTCTGCTTGTAGGGAATATGGTGGCCTCTAAAGCATCTTTTCTAAGTAAAATACACCTTTGCCTTGGATGCCTCATAGGTCATATCTCTATTCCCCATCTCTCTGTTTTGCCCAGGTCTTCTCCACATACTCTTGTATATTTTGCTTTAATTAGACAAGTAGCATAGCAACCTGGTTACATTTTTAAAAGGAATAGCAGAAGAACAAATTACAATCAGGAAACAAGGAAAATAGTCACACTAGCCATTTATTCTGAGTAATTCCAAATGAATCAGAGACTTAAATGACTCCCTATATGCTAGTTGTTACTGGAACTGTGCTGATTTTCAGCTTCTTATACCCTTGGAAACACTTCCTTCATTTGAGGGAATTTCCCAGGTTACGTATCTGCACTTTCCGCAAGTCTTTCCACAAACTCTGTTCTTTCTTAGCAGCTGCCACACAAACCTGTGTTGCTCAGGCCACACCCAAAGATATGCCCTATGAGACTTTGATTGAGAGCTAAGTGTGAAGAAACAGATGCCTTGGAATCCATTCCCTTTCTATTGGCCTCAGAAATATTTTTAGCTTTCTGAGGTAGCTACACTGATACTGTAAGCTTCAGGTTCCCAGCTTGAGTGGTACCAGCTAGAACAACTGTGCTGAGACTGTAGCAGTTGTTTCCCAATTGAGATTAGCTCTGTAATTCAAGGGACCTTCCTGGCTATGTGGTCTCTTTGCCAGGTTCTCTGATCCTACAGGCAACTTCTCTTACCTTAATGGTTTACTATCCTCATTCTTTGGGACTGCTTATTATACATAAGCGTATTATAAATATGCACCATAAACTGTGGACTAACTGCTGATTTTAAGATACTTAGTAGGGGATATAGCTACTAATTGCCAGAGATTATTTATGTAAGGGTCATGTTTATGTGGAGAAAAGATTTCAAAAGGTTTATAAACTACAAGTAAAAGATTAGATTTTTGACATTAAACTAAGAATAATAAAATATTTCTTCATAGCCCTTAGCAATGACCTTGTGATATCAGAGCCTCTTAGGTAAATGGTTTCAAACTTGATCATTCTTTGTTTAATAACAAGAATTAAATTCCCTCAACGGGGGCAACTACACTTACAGGATAATTTCAATGTCATATCTGAAGTGTTTTCTTTTCCAAAAATTTCAAAGTAGTTCTCAAGTATAATGGTAAGAAGACTGCAGGTGCTATATTATATGAGAACAAGATCATTGTGTTTCAAAAACTTGAAATAATTTTAGCAGCATTGCGGAAACAATTCTCTCAGAGAACAGGCATCATATGCATTTGCAAAATTAAGTGCGGAAAGAATGATGTCACACAGAAAATAGGAAAGTCATTCCAAGGACAGTTTATATAATAGAGCTGAACATCAGAAGAGACGATTCTAAAACCTGTATGAGGGAACTTGGTATAGGACTATAGTTCCTTCAGAAGTAAAACTTAAATTCTTCACTAAGTCCATGAATCACCCTGTCTCAAGGGAATGTAAGTGCATTGCCAGATTAGGTATTCATTCTAAGAGCATTTGTCTCATTCTTATTTCCACTCACAAACAATCTGGAAGAGACATGTGACATGGATTGTCACATGTTTCCAGCCAAATACCAACTGGGGTGCAAAACATATGTTAAAAGAAATAAACTTTAAAACACTGCAGTGACCATCACAAGACTAGAAACCCAACTGATGTGATTTTCTCCTGAATTAACAAGCATGACTTGATGGATTTGTTACTCCATATGCTGAAAAGCTTAAACCAGTAGGTTATGAAATAGCTGTGAATCCAGAACAACCTTAAGATGAGAAAAATGCAGCTAACACAATTTCCCAAAGAATAATAACATAGTTACATCATGGCTTGAATGTAAAACAAGTAGATTTCTATAGACTTAAAATTACTGTCAGGTTCTACCAGAACCTGACCAATACAGATGCAGATACACACAGCCAACCATCAAACTGAGCCTGGGAACCCTATTGGAAGAGCTAGGGGAAGGAATGAAGGATCTGAAGGGCATTGAAACCCCATAGGAAGATCAATATCAACTAACCAGACCAACAAAAGCTCCCAGATGCTAAACCATCAACCAAAGAGTATACATGGCTCCAGATACATATGTAGCAGTATAAGAAAATGACGTGTTATCTAAAGGATAACAAAGGTTCATGTGGCCATTAATTTCTTAGCAAGAAAAGATCAACTTCACATGCTAAAAGACCGCAGTAATCCCTGAATTCATATGGCATTGAACACTTGTTCTGAAGTAAATATTCAGATAAAGATTTTCATAGTAAGAAGCTATAACGAAGTTTTTAAAGCTGATGTGGATGGATTCCACATAGTTATTAGAAGTTTGTAGCCAAGGAGTGGACTACCAGAAATTTAAAGTACTAAGTATCCTCTGATACTTTCATACATACATATAATATATTTTGACCAAATATGAGCCCATTACCTACTTTTATGCCTTCCTCCTCCCACTGAACTCTTCTTCCCAACAAATTAATCTCCTACTTCTACACATTGCTTTTCTAGTTTTGATTAGGATTTCTTAAAAGACCATGGGTAAGAGCACTGTTTACCTGAGCATAGGTTTGAACAGATTTAAAATTATAGATGTGAATACTCTTTTGAGCTTTGACATGCCACTCCAATTAATAAGCAGTTAGTTATCTCTTGTTTTATTTTTTACTGCTCTGAAATAACACCATGACCAAAACCAGAGTTTGGGATGGAAGAGTTTATTTCACCTTACAGGTTATAATCCATTTTCCAAGGAAGTCCAGCAAGAAGCTTAAGGCAGGATCTAGGAGGCAGGAGCTGATGCAGACATGATGCCTATTGGTCTGCTCAATATGGCTTATTCATCCTGTCTTTTTATTGCACTTAGTAGCACTAGCCTAGGAGTGAACTGGCCCCACGTACATCAATAATCAATCAAGAAAATGCAGCACAAGCTTGTCCACAGATCATACTGGTGGGCACAAAGGTTGCTTCATCCATAACGACTCCAGCTTGTATCAAGCTGACATACAAACTAGCCAGCAAACCTCCATTGGAGTGATTCCCATTATTGCACTATTGGAAAAATCTTGGTTATCAGGCTGGCATTGTACAACTAACAATTTCTTTCAAGGGAATAGGAATATGTAGAAGAAAGATTTTTGCCTTTGTTGTATAGTTAGTGGATTTTGTTTCTCTTTTGAAGCAGATTTACATAGAACTTAAGCAATGTCCCCAGATGGATTAAGGACCAAGCTGTATAGCAAGATTCACCAGGGGTAGACCATTCAACTGTCTATTAATGATGTCACACTTATCTTTCCCCATTTTCAGTAATTCACTGATTCATACTGGTCTAGAATAGGGAGACTAGATAGCCAGTTAAGGGGTAAAGGATATGCTGCAAAGCTAAAGAGCAAAATGACATGAACTTAAGTAATGCATTTCTTTTTTTCTTTTTTTTTTTAAATTTTTTATTGGATATTTTATTTATTTACATCTCAGATGTTATTCTTTTTCCTCCTTCCCCCTGACACTCCTTATTCCATTTCCCCTCCTCCTGCTTCTATGAGGGTGTGCCCCCCCACACTCTAACCTCCCCACCCTCAAATTCCCCCAAAGCCTTCACTTGGGCAAGAACCTCCTCTCCCACCTATACCCAACTAAGCCATCCTCCCTTACATATACAGCTGGAGCCATGGGTCTCTCCCTGTGTGCTCCCAGGCTGGTGATTAAGACCCTGGGAGCTCTGGTTGGTTGGTAGTTTTGCTCTCCCTATGGGACCACAAACCCCTTCAGCTTCTTCAGTTTTCTCTCTAACTCCCCAGTGGGAACTCTTTCATCAGTTCAATGGTTAGGTGTGAGCATTCACCTCTGTATATGTCAGGCTCTGGCAGAGCCTCTAAGGAGACAGATATATAAGGTTACTGTGAGCATGCACTTCCTGGCATCCACAACAGTGTCTGCTTTTAGTGACTGCACATGGGATGGATACCCAAATGGGGAAGTCTTTGGATTGCCTTTCCTTCAGTTTCTGCTCCACACTTTGTCTCCATATTTGCTCCTGTGAGTGTTTTGTTCCTTTTTCTAAGAAGGACTAAAGCAACCACACTTTGATCTTCCTTCTTGTTTAGCTTCATGTAGTCTGTAAATTGTATCTGGGTATTCCCAGCTTTTGGGCTAAAATCACCTTATCAGTGAGTGCATACCATGTGTGTTCTGTTGTGATCGGATTACCTCATTCAGGATGATATTTTCTAGAAATCGAAAAAGATTTCAGAAGATGAAAAAATCTTCCAAGCTCATGGATTGGCAGGAATAAAATAGTAAAAATGGCCGTTTTGCCGAAAGTAATCTACAGATTCAACACAATACCCATCAAATTTCCAATTCACTTCTTCATAGAATTAGAAAGAGCAATTCTCAAATTCATTTGGAATAACAAAAAACCCAGGATAGCAAAAACTATTCTAAACAATAAAAGAACTTCTGGAGGAATCACCGTCCTGTATCTCAAGCTGTACTACAGAGCAATAGTGATAAAAACTGGATGGTATTGGTACAGAGACAGGCAGGAAGATCAATGGAATAGAATTGAAGACCTAGAAATGAACCCACACATCTATGGCCACTTGATCTTTGACAAGTTAGCTAAAACCATTCAGTGGAAAAAGACAGCATTTTCAACAAATTGTTCTGGTTCAACAGGTAGTTATCATGTAGAAGAATGCAAATTGATCCATTCTTTTATTATTTTTAAATTTATTTATTTTATGTATATAAATTCACCATTGCTCTCTTTAAATACACCAGAAGAGGGCATCAGACCACATTAAAGATGGTTGTGAGCCACCATGTGGTTGCTGGGAATTGAACTTAGTACCTCTGGAAGAACAGTCAATGCTCTCAACCACTGAGCCATCTCTCCAGCCCCAAATTGATCCATTCTTATCTCTTTGTACAAAGCTCAAGTTCAAGTGGATCAAGGACCTCCACATAAAATCAGATATACTGAAACTAATAGAGGAGAAAATAGAGAAGAGCCTAGGACATGGGAACACATGGGAAGAGGGAAAAATTTCCTGAACAGAACACCAATGGCTTATGGTCTAAGATCAAGAATCAATAAATGGGACCTCATAAAATTGCAAAGCAAATTGTAAGGCAAAGGACACTGTCAATAGGACAAAATGGCAACCAACAGATTGGGAAAATATTTCTACCAACCCTACATCTGATAGAGGGCTAATATCCAATATATACAAAGAACTCAACAAGTTAGACTCCAGAGAATCAAATAACCCTATTAAAAATTGGGTACAGAGTTAAGCAAAGAATTTTCAGCTGAGGAATATCTAATAGCTGAAAAGCATCTAAAGAAGTTTTCAACATCCTTCTTCATCAGGGAAATGCAAATCAAAACAACCCTGAGATTCCACTTCACATCAGACAGAATGGCTAAGATAAAATACTCAGATGACAGCAGATGCTGGTGAGGATGTAGAGAAAGAGGAACACTCCTCCATTGTTGGTGGGATTGCAAGCTGGTACAACCACTGTGGAAATCAGTCTGCTGGTTCCTCAGAAAACTGGACATAGTGTTACCTAAAGATCCAGCTATACCACTCCTGGGCATATACCCAAAAAATTTTTCCAATATATAACAAGGACACATGCTCGAACTATGTTCATAGCAGCCTTATTTATAATAGTCAGACAATGTAAAGAATCAAGATGACCTTCAAGAGAGGAATGGATACAGACAATGTGGGACACTTACACAATGGAGTACTACTCACCTATTAAAGACAATGAATTCATGAAATTCTTAGGCAAATGGATGGTATTTTTTAAATTGAATTATAATTATATCTCTTCCACCCTTTCTCATTCTAAATCCTTTTGTGTCCTCTCCAACCACTCTCAAATTCATAACTTTATATTTCTTATTATTGTTTTAAATAAAACCTACTGAATTAACTAATTTAGGGTTTCTCTAGTGTATATGTGGCTAGGGATAGCACTTCTGGTTGGATAACCTATTAAGGAAGCTTATTCCATGAGAAAACAGATTTTCTTTCTTTGTCCTTGTTTCTTTGTTTCTTTCTTCCTCCCTCCCTTCTAGCTCCTTTTTTTTTCCAGTGATGCTCTTCATCTAGTGGTGAGGCATTGTGTAATGACCTCAGTTAGCAGGTGAACTGTTTTTATCCTTATGCATGTCTTGTTTATGTAGCCATATTTCTGAGATTTTATGAATACAGCTTTCCTGTGTTGTCTAGATAAATTTAAAGGTAATAATAAAATTTATATTCTCACCATCCTTCATCTATATCATGTATAAAAGCTCAAGAATTGGAAAAAATATCAACAGAAAAAGGAATTAAAGAGGTGACTCAGCACTTAAGAGCTTGCGCTTTGCAAATCTTAGTCCAGTTCTCAGGACCGATGTGCCAGGAGGATGATGACTACTAGGACTTCCAAGATCAAATCTGTTCTTTTCTTGCCTCAGTTGGCACTAGCTCAAAAAGCACATATACACATGAATAAAAATAGAATCCTTAAACAATTAATAAAGGACTCAGGCTATAGATGATTCAGATTTTAGAGTTAACAGGGATTATCTTGAGAAGGAAATAAAGAACTGGGCAAAGGAACAAAGACAAAATATTAGTAGCAGCATTTCACTCTAGAGGTGAAATATGCAATCCTAAACCAAAGAACTCATTTAGAGTTGTGTGGGGAGCCGACAGAAGGTGGCTATCATCCTTGCAGCCATCTTGAGCCATATACTCTGACAAGAGACTTGATTACAATAGCCTACAACAGCTGAGCACACTCTGAACATCTTGCTTTCGATACTCAGGATCTTCCCTTGGATGTGTGAGACTTACATGTGCGATTTAGAGCCCAGACTTAAGGCCGTGACTTAGAGATCAGATTTAGAGATAAGACCTAAGGGTGTGACATATAAAAGGCAAGAGGCAGACAGAAGAGTTCAGTACAACTTGGAGTTAGTTATTAGGCATTAAGTTAGACACTAGCAACAGAGAATTAGGCACTTGGCACGTGGAGAAAGAACTTGGAACTTAGAGGCACTAGGGACTAAGAACTAGGGACTAGGAACTAGGGACTAGGGACTAGGAACTAGGGACTAAGAACTCAAGACTTGGGACTTGGACTAGGAAGAGAGACTGAAGAATAAATGGGATTGAATCTCACTGTCTGGTATCCATTCCTTGCATTCGTCCTCACTCTCTCTTGCTGAACCCTGATCTGTGGACCAGAGCAGCTTGGGGCAGTATAGGCTCTAACAATTTAGCCCCCAAGGCTTTTGGCAGTGCGGGTTCCAACATTGATAGAGTGGTCCTCGACATTTTGACCCCCAAATGTCAGGCAGCTTAGGCTGCAACAGAATTGCATATATGTATATGTGATCTAGTATTCATTCATTATAATAATAACAAAATCCTGTCATTTTCAAGATGATGTGTGGGACTAGAGATTGTTATTATGCAAAATATGTTGGAGCCAATAGAAAAATAACACACTTCCTCTCATGTGGAAATTTGTTTTATAAGACAAACATAGAAGCAGAAGGGGAGCTGTGATAGTTAATCTGTTTAATAAACTTGAGTAGACTGAGAAATGCCTAAAAAATTTGTAATGCCATTCTCAGTGTTGTCTGTGAGGCTGAGTTCAGATAGAGTTGACTAGGGCACAGAAACCTTCCCTGAATGTGAACAGCAGTGTGCAGTGACCTGCGCTGTCTAAGACCAGGAAGAATAACAAAAGACCTCTATAGTTGCTTGTTTTAGTCCCTTCCTTCCTTCTGTCCTTCCTTCCTTCCTCCCTTTTTTCCCTCCCTCCCTCCCTCCCTCCCTCCCTCCCTCCCTCCCTCCCTCCCTCCCTCCCTCCCTCTTTCTTCTTTTTAATCTATTAAGCACGCACACTGGAGAGGTGATGAAGAGCATAAAGGAATGGATAAGCAAATAAGATCAAGGATGTCTTGTCTCGTGTGTGTGTGTGTGTGTGTGTGTGTGTGTGTGTGTGTGTGTGTAATTCTTTTGAAAATACTACTGCCAATTTCTTTGATGCATACTAATTAAAATTGAACTAATGGCATGTCTTTTCTCACTTTATAGGTTTGGAGTTTGTCAGACACTTAAAAACAGAGACATATAGGAATAATAGTGTGTAAAACTGGGCAGCCTTAGTCCATGGTGATCTGATAGGATGCATCACACCAATCAGAACCGCTAAGATCAAAAATTCAGGTGATAGCAGATGCTGGCGAGGATGTGGAGAAAAAGGAACACTCCACCATTGTTGGTGGTATTGCAAGATGGTGCAATCACTCTGGAAATCACTCTGGCGGTTCCTCAGAAAGGTAGACGCTGATGTGGATGTCAGGAAGTGCATGCTGACAAGAACCTGATATAGCTGTCTCCTTAGAGGTTTGCCACAGTCTGACATATTCAGAGGCAGATGCTCACAGCTAACCATTGATCAGATCAAGAGGTTCCTAAAGGAGGAGTTAGAGAGAAGACTAAAGGAGCTGAAAGGGTTTGTGGCCCCATGATGAGAGCAACAATACCAACCAACCAGAGCTTTCCAGGGTCTAAACTACCAGCCTGGGAGCACATAGGGAGGAACCAATGACTCCATCTGTATATGTAGGGGAGTGGAAAGAATGGCCTTGTTGGGCATATGTGGGAGAGGAGATCCTTGTTTACATGAAGGCTGAAGACTGGGGGGGGGGGAAATTTGAGGGTGCAGATGTAGGAGTGGGGGGATAGGTGTGGGCACATTCTCATAGAAGCAGGAGGAGGGGGTGGGATAGGAGGTTCCTGGGTGGTGGGAAGAATGGGGTAAGGGGGTAAAATCTGAAATTAATATAATATTCAATAGAAAAAAGGAAAAAAAAGAAAATTGGATATAGCATTGCCTGATGATCCAGCTATACCCCTCCTGGGCACATACCCAGAAGATGCTCCAACATATAACAAGGACATATGATCCATTATGTTCATAGCAGCCTTATAATTGTCAGAAGAATCCAAATGTTCAACAAAGGAACGGATACAAAAAATGTGGTACATTTACATAATGAAGTATTACTCAGCTATTAAAAACAATAAATTCGAGAAATTCTTAGGTAAATGAATGGAATGAGAAAATATCATCTCTAATATATAAAATACCTGAGTGAGGTAACCCAATCACAAAAGAACACACATGGTATTCACTCACTGATAATTAGATATTAGCCCAGAAGCTCACAATATCCAAGATTCAACTCACAGACCACATGAAGAAGAAAGACCAAGTTTGGGTGCTTCAGTCCTTCTTAGAAGGAGTAACAAAATATTCAAGGGAGCGAATACGGGGACAAAGTGTGGGACAAAAACTGAAGGAGGGGCTGTCTGGAGACCATTCCACCTGTGTATCCATCCCATGTGCTGTCACCAAAGGTACATGCTGATGTGGATGTCAGGAAGTGCATGCTGACAGGAGCTTGATATAGCTGTCTCCTTAGAGATCTGACAGAGTCTGACATATTCAGAGGCAGATGCTCACAGCTAAATATTGAATTGATCAAGGGATTCTCAATGGAGGAGTTAGAGAGAAGGAGCTGAAGGTGTTAAAAGAGTTTGCAGGCCCATGAGGAGAGCAACAATACCAACCAACCAGAGCTCCCAGAGTCTAAACCACCAGCGTGGGAACACGTAGGGAGAGATCTGTCGGCCCTGCTCCAGATGGAGTCCCACAAGTCTCCAGCTTGGCAGAGGATAGGGTGCAAACTGCCCAAACTGCAGTTGTCTCTGTCGCTGTCGCTGCCCCTGCCCAAGGGTGATCCAGGGTAGAATGTCAGCAGGGAAGATCTGCTGCTGCCTGTTGCCCTCTCTGCAGCAGAGAGAGGAGAACCCCGAAAGCACTTCAGGAGAGCCAACAGCTTCTGAAATGCTACAGTTCAGTGAACACCGCCCCCCCCCCCCCCCCCCCCCCCCCCCCCC